>JAPTHN010000037.1:2233012-2950188 GCA_026936325.1 Platynereis dumerilii | reverse complement strand
GTGGCAGAGGGGGTCATCATCAGAAGTCATTCGTTGTAGCTGTTTGTGAAAATAGGGACTACGAGATATCCGCTGGACAGCGCAGAATATGGGGTCCTCTTCATACAAGTCTTGCTGTAGTAAGGACTCAGAGCGAACTCGATGAGCTGTCACTGATCTCGCAGAGGCTGTGTTGCCAATCAGAGAAGGGGCCATAACAGTAGAAGGAGAATCTTCCCCTGCTGTGCTTGTACTGGGCGTGGTCACCATTGTGTGCATTTCGTCACAGCCAGGCGAGGACGATATGCTGGCCACATTCTCCAAAGTCAGTTTTGAGATCATTTTGGCATCACTGTGTTCCCCACCCTGAGCAAGGTCATCTTTATCTATTTCAAAAGCTGCATCAACAGGGTCAGGGAATAAATGTCTTTGAAACGGATGGCCAGTCTCCCCGTGCTCATCAATTGGTGGGGAGGAGACGGCTGTTGAACACGCGCTCTCTGACCTTACACTGAGAGTCTGTGAAGCACCAACATTCATTGAAACACCCAAACTTAGTCTTTGAAGCTGTAGAAGAGCCCTGGCCAAGCTGAGATCAGAATTGTTAACCTGGCCAGCACTGTTAACTGAAATAGGCGTGGCAGCTCTTTCCACCAAGGGACTCGGCTTAAAACCACTGGGTAGAGACGCTGCATCACCAAAACTCTCACTGTTACTGACGTATCCTTGGGAAGATGGTGAAGAAACCTCTTTTTGGGGTGAAATGTCAAATTTGATTTTGGATGTGGAGCCATGGGTCGTGGCAATACCACTGCTTGCATCTGATTCGCGCCGTCTCTTTTCGAACTGGACACCCCACTGAGCCTTGTTTTTGTCCAAGTGGACTTGTCTGCGCAGACTGTTGTTGGAGATCTGTCGTTGTAACGTACTGCCTGAAGCTGTTCTCGCAGCCAGACCAGGTGGTCGTCTGTGGCGCTGATCGACCTTGCGAACGTCATCAGCCGATAGATTCACTGAAGCCTTTCGTCTTCTGCGCTCGGGTGTGTTGCGGAGTGACCTGGTACTGCGACCACTTGAATTGCGAGATAGCAGAGGACTGGGAACGGCCGGCACACCACCAGTAGGAGTGCCAGGGTGAGAATAGGCAGATCTCAAAGAACTGTTGTACGATCTCATGAACTGTAACGGTATTTCTGGCTCAACATAGTGTTTGTGTTTTGAGTCTGCTATTCTCACATCTTCTGTGCACCAATTAATGCATCTCCCCACTGCGGCGAACAAAAACACGAACATAGCCAACAAGGGCAAAATCAACAATGTGCTTCTCCTGTCTTCATCATCTTCTTTCGGATTCTTTCTCCATTGGTAAACTCCACTGAAAGGTTTTGAACTTTTGGTTTCTTTTGGTTTGTGGTACAACGGTTTTATGAACTGTCGTGACTGTTCTTGCACTACTACAGGAAGGAACCCATCTTTCGTGATAATTGCATTGTCCAGCCGAGATGTGGTCCTGCGTCGTCTTGGTGGGGAAGTGGTGTGGCTCTCAGGGAGAGGAACAGGTGAGACCAAACCACCCTCCCCAGGTCCATGTGGTTTTGATGAGATGGTTGACAAGATGGTTGACAAGATGGTTGATGAATGCGAAGTGGTTGGTTCTGAGGTAGCATCTGGAGATGAATGGTTTGCAGTTTTATTGACGGATGACAAGTTGGATGACGGATGATCTTGTGACTGGTTGTGGATGATGGATGAGGAATCACTGGTGTGTGTGGTATTTGTAATGGAAGATGTAAGATCAACAGACGTGCTTATTTCTGCAGAAGATGAAGGAGTGTCGATTGGTAATGAAGACGACTGTTCTTTTGAGGACTCGGAAGATGGAACATGGGTGTAATCCAACGCTCCTTCCGTAATCTCAGCGGATTGTAACTTTTCCACTGTGAAGGTCACAAAACCAACACCTCCTGGCCAATCCGAACCTTTCACATACATGGCTGACGATTTTACTGTCGACATGGCAATCACAATAACCAAGATAGCGCTGTACGCCTCGTGGGTCATGCCTCGTGCGACGTTAGATTTGCCAATACCTGTGTTGTGTTGAGACCCACTTTTAATCTATGCCAGGCATAGTACAAGTCCGAAATGTTTTCGTTGAAATGAGCTCCTGAATACATACTCATAATTTCAAAGTCTGTCACAAACTCAGCTCACAGTTTTTTTTATCCGTATCACTAAAAGGCCCTTGAAAAGTGTCCTTTAAGCGTACTCCATACTGGCCACTATCCTTGTGGGTGCGGTTGCTGGTAGTAGCATTCTGTTGGAAATCTTTGCCCTTGTTGATTTAGCGTGTAGCGGCCTGTGTTCGAATGCCTCTGTCTCCATCATCTGAAACCAGAAAGAGGAAAAAGTCAATTGTTTGCCATGCCAACATTTGTGGCAGTCCTCAAGGACTACAACGATTAGCTTACACAAGATATTGTTGTTGCATCAGTTAAACAAAACCAGGCCATGTCCACTTAATACTTGATGCCGTGATGTCATAGCGTTATGGCCCACTGTTTACTCTGGGCAAAGGACCCTATTATGGCTCGGTGGAAATTTTCATCATCTGTCATTAAGTAAATTGGAAGGACAGTAGTAGTTTGATATTTGTTGAGTTTTTGTAGACACCCAATGTGCTTCTATCAGTGTCTATGTGGGCCACGTTACTAATTGCATTGGTATGGAAATGGCAACTTAGGTCTTGCTTCTTTTCTTGTTCTTTCTCTCTTTATCCGCCTTTTTGTGACACGGAGGTTCGTCAAAGCCACTTCGGTCATTGTGATTCACTGGTAATGGTGTCTGTTTTGGCTTATATTGCGCTGCAGGCAATGCATGCAAACTAAATTCAATAGCCTGTCTGTTGATTATAATGTGTCAAGGTGAAATGTCAAGGTCAAGTGTCAAGGACAAGTCAAGGTCAATGAAGGACACTGGCAAATGACAACGGGAAGACAGAAGTGCATAGGACCAACATCAGCTATCTTAAACAAGCAGCTTCACCTGACAAATGGACTATCATGCGGCTTTATTGCAATTTCCTGGCATTTATGCTCTCACCGCGAGATCTACATCTTTTGTCAGTGGCAAGCACTATGGCTTCCATATCAAAGGCTAGTCGTTGCTGTTGCCGGTCCAACAGGTAATGAAACGCTGAGTGATATGAGAGCCAGTGAGCTTTCTGCTGCGTTAGTTGGAGACCGTTAAATGTAATCAACGAGCTCCCTGTTCTGCACTCGCCGCGGTAATTCCAGCCATAAAAGTCGCCTTTGCGCAAAGTATCATGATTGTGGTTAGCGAAAAGAAATTATTCATACAATTCCAAATGACTTGGGTTGTAGTTATTTGGTCAGTTTAAACACAAACATGGAACGGAATGAAGAATACACTCATTCTGTATTTCTGTCGTTAGTTCACAAATCAATCGAGACATTTAGGGCAACATTTAACAGCTCAACAGCCGCTGCTGTATGGCCTATTTGGCTGATTGTTTCACTAATTTGCAATCTCTGCTGAAGGCTCCAGGTTAAAACCTTTGCATCTTATCTGGATGTGGATTGAATGAGATATAATATAGAAGTCCTAGGCTAGAAATGCCCATGTAGGCACATTTTAGGGGAGCAAAGGCCGCCAGACCACCGACATGCCTAAGTACTGTAACAGACATGTTGATGTCCTCCGGTACGTCTATGGTACCACAGAAACACATTGATGAAGCAGGGAGTTGTTTTGTCTTAATTTTTGACCTTTTATTGTTTTATATAGATAGATAGATAGATAAAAATATTATTTAGACGGGTGCGGGATCAGCCAATTTGGCACAAGTGATTAAACTGTTTATGATTTCGTGATTTTCCCTTAGTTTCAAAGTTTTCGGCATGCACTTAAATAAAATATTTTATAGTCTCAACAAAATATGTCAAATCTGATACAATAAAGTTTCTTTTTACTTGAGTTTTCATATAAATAACCTCTGTTTTTCCCAAGATTGATAATAATTGGAGACTCTGTCCAGAGAGTATAGAAAAGATTCAACAATAATATATGTAAATGGCACAGCCATGAATTCCGCACACTTAAAAGTTTTTAGAAAAATAAATGGTAAATGGGCACTGGGCAGACAACACTGGTGGCTGCCAAATTAAAGTCTATGTTGGACTGTTGAAATTACATAATAGTATAATAGTAACAAAAAACAATAACATGGTCTGCATGCAGACTTTTGCTCACTGTTATGTAATCAGGAGTTAATAAAGATTATGTAACTTTAATTTTGTTATATCTTCTTGTCTGTTTTGAAATTAAAGGAATCGTAATTTAGCTTGTCAAGGCTTAAAATTTACAATTCCATAACAATTATAGGTACAGGGAATACTCCTGGAGAAAATTGAATTTTTAAGACACTTTGAAGATGATTAGGGCATATATTCAGTTTTGTTAAATTCGAAACTAAATCATTGATAAGAAGCTGAACCTGCTTGACCTAATTTCTTGCTGTGGACTGTTGATGTTGAGACCATCACTGCACAGATTTCTCTTGTGCTCAGTTTGCTTTGAGAAATGGCCTCCAGCCGTTTCGCTGCGCGAATATTATGCTCAGCTGCAGCACTAACTTGCCTTAGATGATTTCAGACAATTTACAGGTAAATTTATATGTCGTACTTAAAACCAAGGTGGCAAGCCTATATACATGCATGCCAAACAAAATAGTACAATATATATAGTTATTTCGAAGTGACTCTCGGAGCTTCTCAGACCCAGAGAGGTCCAGTCCTATTGGTAGCCTCTATGGCGGATGTGAAGGTCATCTGACAGGTTGTCAGGATTTGCTGAGTCAGCAAATGTCCTATCAAAAGCCAATGGACTTTGCTTGTAAGCCACTGGCTGGACGACTAGCTGCTGGATTGGTCCGACAGCTAGGGTATTGAATGGTAGAGGACTGGAGGCCTACTAAAGTGTACATCTTACTGAGAAGTGAGGTCAGGATGTAAACGGTAGTGGCTGTATACATTGACAGCTTAGTATGACTCTTCTATATGCATGTGAGAGGAATGCAACCATCGGGAAAAGGTTGCTTTTAGACTCTTTTTATTAATTTGTTAAATTTTTTTCAAGTGACCTATACTTTCTGAAACAGTTAGGCCTATAACATGCTAGCAATGTTCCATTTTTTGTGTTTCCGGAGTCACCCTCATCATAGCTTGTGCCCGATTTTCTAGACTTCAAAATTTTAAAATGTATACTTTTCATGAATGTTTCGATATGTTTGAGTCTCTTTATACCCGATACGACTTTATTTCATACTTTTAACATTGGCCACTACTATATTTTCATTTCATTCCATACCCAGAGGAAAAAAGAGTACATTTGAAGCGCTCGAATTTTGTAAATTACGCTTCATTTATACTCCCTATATATGCAAATCCATACGCTCCAAATACGCACCCTAAGCCTCCTTTGTCGAAAAGTATGTATGCATTTTTGAAGTACAATCGGAGTACATTTGGTAATTTAAGTAAGTCGAAATGTAATCTTTTTTGCTCTGATATATAAACAAATTTATGTGTGTGTTAACCTGTGATATATTATCTTTAAAAGTCGACCGCAATTTTTACCGCATAAGCTTGCACATGACCAACCCATGCAGATTCCAAAACAAAGTGATGCTTTACTGCAAAATCACACTTTTTTGCAATCCTGTTTCATTCCAAAACAACCTCCACCAGAACCACTGGTGTCATAATATGAAAAAAAAAATTAATGTAGATTAAAAGTAGACAGATAACACTAGGAGATGCTAAAATAATTTCCCTAATATACAAGTACATGCATATGAGTTTGATAGATATGCAACACTGAATCTCATCTGATGGCCAAAGTAGTCCGCAACAGTCGAAGTAACCCGTTTTAAGGTAATCAATACCTCTCAATATACTTTAAAATTTGAGTTAAAGCTCAGGTCACATGACCACCCCAGTTGCCAGCTATAAACGCCTGTCAAAGACATGTCACTCACCCAAACTATCCACATATCCTACTTTTTTGGACTCCTATTTCACATGAGAGCCCACAATGGTGTAACTCCTCTCTCATTTCCCTTTGCCAACTCCACCACCAATCTCCCACCAGGAGTGCATGAAACAGCATATCTCATATTTTACTCCGCCACAGAGGGAGCCACTTCTCATAACCTTTCTCCGACAGGTGGCAGCATCTATCTTCATCTGTTTTTGTCTGGAGACAGCCCGAACCTTACGCAACAGGCGTGTTGTCCCTATGCTATCATTGCTCCGATTGCCTGCTAACCTGGCTGTAACAAACCTTCTCATTGCCCTGCATGCTCTTTTGGTACATGCCACCTATCAGGACGAATTCCTCCTGCTACAAATCACGCTGTACGGTCTCACACAGGCCTCCAGCTAATATCTGCTTGCCATCTACATAATCGTGTCAACAATTAGCCATTTTCTAAACGCCTACACATCACTCCAAATACCACGTGTTCCTAAAATATTACCTTATTTTAACATGACAGCGTCGACATGCAGCATCACTTCACAATAATGCATTGTCAAACTTTTTCCACTAACGGGCATTTTCTAGTATATATATATATATATATATATCAATTTCATACAAGTTCTGGCTTGGTCTTAATTCATCTTATAGAACAGAGAGATCGGGGCCAACGAACGTAGAGGATATCACAGCGAGCTACACGTAACAGGTGCAGTACCAGCATCCATTACACATTTGACATGCCTAGACATGCAGGGTATCAATTTATAAATTCCTTAAATATCTGCTGATAATCTTTCTATTTGTGTAATCGAACAAAAACACCTGACATTCATTAGTGCTGGACCAGGAAAGCAGTGGCAACTAGGGGTTCTCAAGCGGTGGGAGGCACCTGGGACGTACGCGATTCTCTGGAGGGGCACCCGTCACCCGCAATAATGTTTCGGCAAGGTTGAAAAGTTCATATGGGGGGTTCCTGGGGGCACGTACCCCCCCCCCCATAAGGATGCCAGTGCAGGCAAGTTTATCCACACCTGGGTGAATATAATCTCGAATGAAGTATTTAGTGGAAAATTCAACTTTTAGTTATAAATTAGATCATGAACTGATGGATTTTAAGTAAAGTATATACCTACACTTTTAAGCTATGAAATTCAGGAATTGCCTGTTTTTCATAATTAAGTTAGTTTAATTGAGAAAGAACCTAACTGTTTCTTATTGTATATAGAATGGCAGGATACGCTTAATCGATTACGAATCGATTTTTGTCTATAGATTAATCGATTTTAAAATTCTGTAATCGTCACAGACCTAATAGCAGTTCATCTTCATGAGGAATTTGTTCTCAGATTTTGAGATGTTAAAAGGATATATTATGACCTTGATGTTTAATTGGTGGCACCTTGTTTCAGCGTCTATGCAAAAATAAGTTAGTTTAAAACATACGAATGAAACGTTAGCTGCATCCAAGCTCATTAACATTATAGGATTGACCATTTCCTCAGATATTTCACGTAACTATTTTGCTGCTGTCTACAAGTGGACTGCTCTTGCATTGCCACAAATCAGAACATATGCTGTCTTGTGTTGCCACCTAGTGACTAGTGTGCTATTCCGCGAGCTCCTGTGAGCTCCTGCGAGCGTCCACATACTTTCAACCAGAGGAACACACACAATTTTGTCTGGAAGACACTGGGGCTGTTTCTGAGTGTGCTGATGGCCTTGTCTACTTCCTTAGAGAATGTGATTGCCGAGTCTGACTCTGGTATACATCAATGTTGAATAGAAATTTTGTGAGTGTGCAATGAAATTGGAACTATTTCTTGGGACAGCAATGCTGTAGTATAGAAAATCAACTTTTGTGCCAGGTGGCGGCAGCATGCAGTTCTCGTTTTCAGTAGACTGATTTTGCTGCTTTAATATATATTGTTTTATTGAAATAAGAATACACACCAATATTTTGGATGGACACCATGCAGCTAACCACTCTCTTGTCTGTTTTAACAAACCCTTTTCAGGTGTTCATCACTTTTTCATGTTGTAGACCACTCTCTCTCATCTCATCAATAAACCCTCGTAAGCATCAAGGATTTGATCTAGACTCCTGGAGGGTTGTATTACCTGTACTAACCTATCCTCCATAATGTATACCATACTTCTAAGCTTATGCTACATACCGGGTACATTTATTATATATATATAAAGGCCAACTACAAATTGCAATAGCTCATCTTTGAGAAAAACAACTCCAGGACCTACCTCAGTAAGTGCAATTGGATATCCCTAATCTGTTAATTTTTTTATCCAATGTGAATTCCATGCAGGGGATGTTACAGACACAGACAGGAGGACCATGTTCTCAATATTAGTCTGGTTTCTGTTTATGATGTTCAGTGTCCAATTGAGCTGATTGAAAGATCTTGATGACGCAGCATCTTTCAGATCAAGTAAAGTGTACTGCAGGGATCAATACTAACACCTGTATATCATGTATACTGTGTTGCTTTTAAAACAGATGTGCTTGTCCACGTTCCTCCTACACATAATGTAAACTGATTTAAGTTGAGAGAGAAAATGTTGGATCACGCAGACTCATGTATAGGCCTACATATACATGTATCTTTTCAAAGTGGGAAAAAATTAATCAAACAAATTTTAAAAATAAACGTAATCAATATATGGCAATCTATATGAATTATCTCCTATTATTATTATCAACTTTCAAATTGTTGTTTAAAGGCCAGACAAGATTGATTTATAGTTTCATGGATCAGTAAACAATCAGATTTTCTCCAAACGAAAAAAAATCTTACCCTCAATTGTATTTTATTGATTTTTAATGATTTACACACATAGGCGTATTTCGCGGGGGGTCGAGGGGGCTGCAACCCCCCTGGCATCAGGGCAAATGGCATATATCAGGCAAATTCTGACCGATCAGGGCAGATCCTCATCCATGCCATGTTAAAATTTCAGGGCAAAATAGCAACAGCCCCCCCCCCCGTGAAACGCCTGTCCCGTACGCCTATGTTTACACTGTAAAAAATTGAAATTACACCTTTTTTCAGCTTACTGACTAACTTTAGCGAAAGTGCCTTGCGAAGACCTGAGAAGCTCAAATCAATTATGTCTGGCCTAATGACCATGAACATATGGTGAGTTCGAATTCTTCTGTTACTTAGCGAAATGTCGTTGAATCTGCCATTGGAGCATGAGATAACTCATCGTCACATTTCATCGTCACATTTCTGAAATGCTTATCTGCTCCATTATCGTGATTCAGAACATCAAGGTCGCGACCTATTACATTTCTTTATCTCAGACACGAATAACTTGAATGATAAACCAGATGCCATAAACAATCAAATCAATATCTCAATTTTTATATCTGGCAGGAATGAGACTGCATGAACACAGTTCACTTCATCTATGGGCTGATCCATCAAAATTATGTGGTTAATCGTCCATAATTTTATAACGATCAAAGACTTCAAATCGATGCATTAACGATATACAACATCTTAATGTACACTCTAAAAAAGCTTTGTTTAAACCAGACACAACAAACATCAGCTGGTGTACGTTCAAACTGTTCGTATGAAATCAGATGAAAACTATGCTTATTTTTGTCATATCTTTATACAGTCTGTCACTTTGATATAGAAAAAATGAGGACAAGTTCACTGTGAAAAACTGCCCTTCGTGAGTCAATGAAGTGTCAATTTCTCTACTTTCAACATGGGAAACATAGAGGTTGTTTGATTAGTCAATGTTGTCATGATCAAGTGAAGGCCATTTGACTTGTCATAACTGATTTTAGAGTGAAAATCAGATGCATAGTTATTTCGTTTGGCTGTCGCCAACAAGCGTGATAAGTCTCCTTAAATCAAATTAACATTGAAATTATTGGGTATGATCATGGCAAATCATCAGCACGATGACACACCAAGAGCCATTTTACAGTGCAACAGTCCACTCTTTCTCTATATCAAAGTGACAGATATAATATTATATTTTGTATGGACACCAGCTAATGTTGATTTATTTTGTCTGTTTTAAGCAAACATTTTTACAACATATTGTTCTATGTGGCTTCCTTTCCTCTGTCCTCACACTTTCAGGCATTGTATTATATAAGATTTCATTGTCTACATTGAAGGCACTCTACCTTTCAGCCCAGGTGTGGAGTTTCAACCTGATTAACTTTGTCTTCAAGGTGGGTGATATTGGATTGTATCCAAAATGCTTTCCAGACCCATACATCTGGGTCCAATGGCTTATCCCAAAGGAACCAATAAAGCTCGAGTGCCTCAATGCTTCCACAATAGTCATTCAGCATCTAAAGTCGATGAATTTGGTTAGGTTCTTTTACCATACTAAAGGGCTAGAGCAAAAAGTTGTTTGCAGCTTGGCGGTCCAGACAGTTTCAAAAATAACTCCTAATGTTTGTTTTGTATGTTTTAATTAAACAAAGTTTTTTTAAAAATAGTGAACAGTTTAAGGAAGTCAGCAGTGACTCAGCACTATGCAGAAGGTCAATCCATCTTACCCTGTAAATTTTGAATTTTGAGTAGCTTAATTGATTGAGTGAGATGGTTGCACAATTCCTTTGAGCCAAGATAGCTTGTTGTTTGCAAGTTATAACAACATAAAGATTATCATAACTCAAAAAGGCAAGCTATCATGGCTCAAACAAATTGTGCAACCATCTCACTCAATCAATTGACCAAAATCAAAATTTCAAATTTTACAGTGTACCAGTGTGATGGGGATCCAGCAAAACCAGAGACAACCCTTGGAAACATAAAGGACTTCCAGTCAACTGAACTCTAGATTTCCCCCATTTAAACGTGGATGGCATAAAGCAATTTGTTCAAAGAAGATTTCTTTTTCCTCCACCACTGCCTCTATAATTTCAATAAATAATTGTTTCAAGGACGAAACAGTCTGTCACTATCTTTTAAATTTAGAATTTTAAATATTTGACTTGTTGTATGTTGAAAGAGCATATTCCATGTCATCATAATAGCTGTTTGCAGATTGGCGGTCCCAACTGTTTCAAAATTAACTTTCAACTTGGTTGTGTGATTTCACTGGCTTAAAAATGTTTTGTTTGTGTCAGTTATGATTAATCAGTTGATTCAGTGCTTATCATATCAAGCAGCATAGGTGACAATAAACAAACTAATTAAATGACTTCAGGTACTTCGTCAAATAAGAAGATTAGGAGACCAACAGAAAACTGTCAATGACGTAGCAAAGCCAGTTTGCAAATTGAAAATAAGAAACTTGCTTTTTCCAGTGGGCCGCCAATCTTCAAAGAGCTCTAATACGAATCATCTCAAACGGACGACCTTGACACACTTGGCTTGCTCAGCAAGTTATGTGATTTCTGCTTCGATGTTACATCATTGGAGGATGTCGCCTTTACCTCATTAATGCTATCATTTTAACATCAAACGCCGGGAAATAACGAACATTCGCATGTGAAACTGCCATTATGGTTAACAAGGTTAGGATGAGTCTGCAATTACTAAAATAACTCCACAAGGCCACTCTCTAATATTAAAATCTATAATCATATGATCATAGGAAGCTTTTGCAAAGGTGTACATGATATCAATTGAAGTCCGATTGTAAAAAAAAAGAAGAAGCCATCATTATCCAGCCAATGGCTATGAATCCTTCAATTTGTTTTTCATTGACTGAGAGCATGGTGTCATGCCGAGTCTGGTTGTGGATCACCTTGTGTTTGGCAGTTAAAAAGATCACTAAACCAAACAGTGGTAATCAGCAACTCTCACCAAACAATTATTGTAAGCTTAAAAGAATGTGTTATTGGATGGATAATAATTACCACTGTTTGGTTTAATAATCTTTAACTGTGAATTGCCAAACACAAGGATCATCCACAACCAGCCTCGGCATGACACCAGCTAGCGTTTGTTTTGTCTATTGACTGTACACATGTGTGCTGTTTGCTCTATGCGACCCGGTTTATCACAAAATCTTAAATTTTGGACTAGAAACCAATTCAATCACAATATAGCATAGCCATTATGCTGTATTTACTGTCTACAAGTAGACCACTGTTACATAACCACTTCGTTTTACAGCCTTGGCAGATCAAAACATATATAAGCTGTCATGTGTTGCCACCTAGTGACCAGTGTGCTATTACGCGAGCTCCTGCGAGTGGTCCACATCATTTCAGTCTGAGGAACTTGCACAATTTTGTCTGGAAGAAACCGGGCTGTTTCTGAGTATACTGATGGCCTTGTCTACTTCCTTAGAGAATGTGATTGCCGACTCTGACTCTGGTATACATCAATGTTGAATAGAAATTTTGTGAATGTGCAATGAAATTGGAACTATTTCTTGGGACAGCAATGCTGTAGCATGCAAAATCAACTTTTGTGCCAGGTGGCAGCAGCATACAGTTCTCATTTTCACTAGACTGCTGTATTTGTGTATTAGACATCCTGATGTGCAATTATGTGATTCTATAAAATGCAATAAAACTTCCTAATCTCCCAGAAAACTTAACTGATTGATTCCAGTTTGTGTATGTGTTTTACATGTACTACAAGACAGCATACTGGCTATAATACAATGTTTGTTGTTTGCCCAAAATATGAGATCGAGCAAAATGTATGATTTTTACCAAGGTTTTTCAGGAGTGTACAAGTGTGCTGGGGTTAATTGACAATGTTGTTTCAAAGAGTTCTTAGGTCTAATTTTACTTTTTCTTGATTGGATTACCCCCCGTGGACTTCCCAAGTATTGTTTTCCCTTAATATGGAGTCGATTAAGCGAGATTGTTGGCTTAATTGAACATCTCTACAGTCTGGGGATTCCTACTCCGCAAAGGTCAAAACGTCAGACCGATAACACCACGAAACAAGCTACCGTAAAAGTGACGCAAGCTCTCTCGCATGATATAATTGTGACCATATATGTTTTATTTCGTCATCATCTATATTCAAAGCATAACTAAAACATAGGCCTATATTTCTATCAATTACTTCAGTGCTGAAGGAGATATTTTTGCCAACTTTTCGAAATTGCTCAGGATAAAAAAAATTCTTAGCAAATTTTTGTTCACTTTTTCTGCTTATTTCTATATCAATGGGCCCAATGTACAGATTTACAAAATTTACTTAACTCTAAAGCAAGTGTAAATTACATTTATGTTTGTCGGTGCATGTTTTCCTGACCTTTGGCAAGACCGATCACGAGATATACGCTGTTATACAGGAAGTGCCAAGGATTAAGGAGCAAGGAGTTGCCAGACTAAGGTCCTTTCCTTGAATAAAGGAAGCAATGAAGAGGTATTGGGGGCAACTGTCACTCCCAGGAAATGGTAAGCCCACCCTGGATGCTGCCTCCAAGAAACCAGGGCCTTGACAGGGAAAAGGAATTGTTCCTTTGAAGGCACAAACACATGCACCTGCCTGTGTAAGACTTGATGCATGTCAGTCGTATGCTTGTGCACTGTGCTGTTGGGGTCAAAAGTTTGTTTGTTTGTGTTTTACGCCTCTGCAGCACGTTTGTGGGCTATATTGAGGAAGGCGATCGCCATATGATGATGAGATGAGAAGACTGTGAGTCTGGCACATACCCTATTAATTCAGGGATGGCCAGGGTCTTTCAGTTGCCCCAGCATAGAATACTGGATACAACCCGCCTCCATTTAATGTCCCATGGGCTCGGACTAAAGTGAGTTCCCGGGGTGAGATTTGAACCCACGCCCTCAAAGCCAGTTGACAAGCGCACTTACCAGTTAGGCAATGGGGGAACTCTGGGGTCAGAAGTAAACACATGTCTAAGTTATTTCCACTTCAGCAAAGCAGATTCTCTGGTTGGGGTTGGGTTTGTGGATCATCCCTATGTTTGGTAATTCACACTTAAAGATCACTAAACTAAACTGTAGAAATCAATAACATGTTCAGGCTTAAAATAATTGTTTTGTGACAGGATGTATAATAAGCCTGCGTGTGTTATTGAGTACCACGGTTTGGTTTAGTGACCTATAACTGCCTGCCAAACACAAGGATGATCCAAAACACAGCTGAAGCATGACATCATGCTCTTAGTAAAGCAAATTCGAAGGATACATAGTTATTGGATTGATAATAATAACTTATTTCAGGTTTGCGCCTTTAGAATAAGAAGATAAGGAAACTAACAGGCAACTGTCAATGGCGTGGCAAAGTCAGCTGCAAACTAAAAAGAAAATACATTAGGATGAATGGAGTTTTATTTATTGTATGGACTACATCTTTTTTGTTTATGGAACTTACAAGTGCCAGATGCATGTTGCTGTTGTTTATAGATTTCAAGAGTATGAGTTTTGGATTGAAGTTGATTGAAGTATGAGTCAGGTTTGTTGCTAAGTAAATTAGTGTAAAGGGACAAGAAGTGAATTCAGTGAAAAATTTCTCCATATTACTTGCAAGATAATACCATGTGGAGCTTTTTATTCTGCATATCCTTATCATTCCATGCAGTAGTAATTGATATGATGCCAGATGCAGTGGCTTGTGGTTATTTGGCCAACAGGTCAAAGACCTTTCAACAGCAAAGGCCCTCCTCAGCAAGTCTGCTCTGGACATGTGGGCATGTCAATAACGGGAATAAATTTTGGCAGACTACAGGGCGCACCTGCCTTGTCCCTCCAGTGGAATCAGTGCCATTTGCCTGCAAGCCATCTGATAGTCAATATCTGTGAACTACAATATATGTCATCTTGTAGTCCTTATCCCTGCAAGGTGTACTCACTGACGTGTTAAATACCGGGATCAAAGGCCAGGGCTCACTAGCTCAGGGCCAACCTTGGCTTACACAACGTGCAGAATGATGCACAGAAATAAGTAGGAAGAGTAATGGTAAAGATATAATTCTGAAAAAAAAGTTTACTTTCTAATTTATTGTCATAAGTATGAGTTTTGGTTCGTGCACCACCATCTTAGCTCACCTTAGATTACCAAGTACAAAGAGGCGCCTGTGTGGACCTGTTGCTGCGGAGAAAATCTGGTTTGGTTCGAAATGTCTGAATATAATTTTGTAACTTTACAGGCGATTTCATTACCATGCGATTCTTGTCATTCACACTTGGCTGTGAGGAATCAATGCTAAACAGGCACTTGCTACGTTTGATATATCAACTGTATGACGTTCTTTTGTTTCTAAACCAATCAGATTAACTAAAAATGGCATGTATTTGGTGGATCTAGAACCTAAGAATCGCGTACTAATGAAATCACCTGTAATACTGCTGCTGGATTTAGCTTTAGCTTTAGAGTTTCTGGAAGCAGGCTCTTTTGCCTCTATTTGCAGATCTTGCAGTGTTTATAGGCAATATATAAAATCCAACTGTCATGCAGAAATGCACTGGAATGTTCCTTGTGAGATCAAATAGCCATGTTCTTGCCAATGTTTTATTGCATGACTCATACATATGATAAATTATAGCAATAAAATCAAGACAAGTCACCGAATGAGTCACACCGCTCATCACTGAAGTCACAGTCTTGTTTGACTCCAGTTCTATTGAAAATATAGCTGATAGTGTGATCATGACACATCTGTCACATCATCAGCATCATGACTCGCAATATGCAAATTTAAATTCAATTTTCACTGTGAAATGGTCCCCTCTTTCCCATAATAAGTGAAACAGCTGTGAAAATATTTTAAAAACACTATGATAAGAAGATTCTTTTATCCTTTGCAAAACTTTGACAACAACCATGATTTTAGTGTACTGAGTGAGCAAGGTAGGCAGGTACTCACAACCACTTGTTAGCTCTGTTGAGGGATCACCTGTTCCTTCTGAGATAAACAATGGTGGCATAACAGACAGGGCCATGAGTTATATTTGCACCCTCCAGGTAGGCGCATTTATGAATTAGCCTTCCATACATTTGTGAGTTTAATGCATTTGTTGTTTAACTGTTGTTGGGAAAGATATCTCAATTAACAACTTGGAATGTGTGTGATCCTGTTAAAAAACAAAGCCTAATAGTAGGGGAAGATTGGGAGAGTTGGGCCGCAGGGAGGGTTGGGCCACCCTGATTTTTGAGGAAACTAAAACATTTTTGAGAAAGCTGCAGCCACCAAAATTTTATGAAAATAAATATCTTTTAATGGATGTAACATACTTGGCTAATTTGCTTGCCATGATCTTTAGAGAGAAGAAAATTCGAATTTTGATGAAAAAAGTAAAACTGAGCCATGTTATGAGTTTTTAATTGTCTGTCAGACAACAAGGACTGAGAAAATTTTCTCTGGCATGCTTGATAGGCTTGACTATTCAGTTGTTATTGACATATTTTGGAAAATTATCCGGCAACCCAGTTTTGCATAATTGGGACTGAGAAAAAAATGGTGGAATGGGGGAGAGTTGGGACAGTGCCACGACTGACCCCACATGTGTTGCATTTACCAAGATTCATTTTTATTAAGATTGAAGAACTTGCCTAGAACAATTTCCAACAGAGACTGAATATTTGTAGGCTTATTTCATTTCAGGGTCCAATAAAATTAAATATCAGGAAATCTAGATAGGGAGAGTTGGGCCGTCAGGCTGAGGCTAAAGTCTGACAGCAAACTAGTGTTGCGAGAGGCCTCAATTCTGGATTAATGACTTCTATGACCACAATATTCCAGGTTAGAAATATATGACCCTCAACTTTGCCTCAAGTACAGCTTAACTGAACCAGACATATTACAATGGCCCAAGTCTCCTTCTGAATGGCCCAAGTCTCCCACTTCATGGGGTGAGTTGGGCCAACATTTTTACAATTTTCATAGGGCTGTAGCTCACATGTTATTGCGCATATATCAATGCAGTCCTACAGATATATTCTTAAATATTTCTAGATGCAATACATGAATTAAGCATCTTTACATTATCATTACTGTCGGCAGGAGGCGCAAGAACGTAAAAAGTGGCCCAACTCTCCCAAGCTTCCCCTAACATTCCACTTTAAACTTTGTGAGTCATGTTACTAAACCATAGAAATCAATAATAAGTTCAGGCTTAAAATAATTGTTTTGTGACAGGATGTATAATAAGCCTGCGTGTATTATTGAGTACCACGGTTTGGTTTAGTGATCTATAACTGCCTGCCAAACACAAGGATGATCCAAAACACAGCTGAAGCATGACATCATGCTCTCAGTCAATAAAGCAAATTCGAAGGATACAAATTCTAGGTCAGCGCTAGAAATTTGAAAACTGAATTCTAGCAAGACGACTCCACACACATTTCCCAGGAGAAATAAGCAACTGACAAAAGTAACACTTTGTGGGATGAATGTGCATGTTGACAAGTGAAAGACGCCAGACAAAGAAGAATGCCATGGCCAAAAAGAAAAGATGTTATTTCAGAAGAAAAACTATGGTTTCATGTCTGAGAGGTAGACCTTATGCAAATAAATTACTATGAACTGTAGGAGGCTAATAAATAGCACCTATAACACTGCCTTTGCAAGAAAGACATATCATGTGGCAACGAGGTGAAATACATCGTTTTGCAAAATACTGGCCGTGTTATTGTTATTTTCAGACAAAACAGAATGGTTGGAATTACATGTTGATAGCATTCTTTCTCCCTTAAGCTCCAGCTCGGCAAATGAGAAGTTCAACCGAGGTACACCACATCCGTTATTTATGGGAAGTCGAGACCCATTTCACAGTGAAAATTGCACTTGGCGTGTCATGATGCCGATGATGTGTCATGATCAAACCATTAGATTCAATGGCAGTTTAATGCAGGGAGACTTCCGTCCCTTCTTGATTCCTGAGAGGATTCTTAACAGGAAGATGAGTTAGAAATGAAATATAATTATATTCCATTTTTGCAAGGTAATAGTTTTATATTTCTCCTTTTAGGAATTATACCTGTACTTTTACTGCCTATCTCTGCTATCACCTTGGCAGTGTCAATATCCCAATTTTGTCTTTTTATCTTTGATGGCTGCTATTACACTAAAAATCAATGAAAACCATGCACCTTTGCCAACCAGTTCTACTGCAAAGCTTTTCTCAAATTACAACGCTGTTTCGTTTGTTCCCATAACTTGAAGAAGGTTGGAACACCTTTTGCACATCATTGCTGACACAAAATCTGGTTGGAAGTTCATTTACACACACACTGGATAGGAGGTCACCAATTTTACAAAAACTTAGTGAAGTGACCTTCACAGTGCCAGTGGCCTTGTGGAAATGTTATGGAAATGTTGATTAATTTGAAGAGCCACATAATTTAAAACAGCAATTTATTTGGAATTTCCAGGTGCCCAAACTGCTATCAGCCTTCTTCTCTTTTTTGTGAATTTCATTCACTCTGTGGGAATCACAAGTAAAACACAAATGGCCAAGCACTGACAAGCAGTCCAACAATTTGTTTATCAATTGATTAGTCCCGCCGCATGATGGGCTTAGTGTATTACAGCCTTTCACTTTGATACCGAAAAAGAGTGTACTGTTGCGCTGTGAAAATGGCACTTCGTGTGTCATCATACTGATGATTTGTCATGATCATACCCAATACTTTCAATGTTAATTTGAGTTATGTGAGACTTATTTCTCTTGTTGGTGACAGCCAAACGAAAGGATTATGCATCTGATTTTCAATCCAAAATCAGTTATGACAATTCAAATCATCCTCCCATTGCAGGGTTCGTTAACACTTACCCTGCCAACAAGCACTATAAAATGACGGAGTTTTATGAATATGCTAATCTTTTTACAGCTTTTTTCCGGCATTTAAAATCCCTGCTTTAAATAATTGTTAGTGGTTTTCTACAAAGAAAATACTTAAAACAAGAAACAAGAAAACAGTGACAAATTTCAAACATTCAATCAGTTTTTAACAATGTCAAACTGTGAATTATATTGCTCACACCGGAGACTTGTTAATCTTTTAATGATTACTTCACTGAAACATAGTGCATGTGGTCAGGGTAGGTTCACTAGCCTTACACTGAGAGGTGAGGATGATTCAAATGGCCTTCTCTTGATCATGACTAATCAAACTGCCTCTATGTTTCCCATGTTGTCAGTATAGATGATGACACTTAATCAGCCATCATGAGTCACGAAGTACATTTTTCATAGTGAACTTTCCTCATTTTTTCTTTATCAAAGTGAAAGGTCTTAAGCGAACTGGCAAACTGGCAAACTGGCAAAATATGGTTGGGGTTATAGGTTTTAAGCTATGCCTATGTCGAGTTTGCCAGTTTGCTAAAGATCTTTGCAGATTGGCAGCCCATGCACACACCTTGATATAATTGCAATTCTGGCATTAACTTAGCTATAAAACCATGGAAGGTAATTCAAGATATTTTGCGAAAATCGCATGATAAAACGATGTTCCACCCTTAAAATAGAATATTATGTGATCTGATTCAAGGAATCTCTGTGAATTTGGGATTTGCAATATCTGCAAGATTACTGTCCTGAAATAGTCTCAGGACATGTATCATTATAATGGATTGGCAGTAACAAGGGAAACGTTCTGAGAAGATTTTGTCAGAAATGCCTTTTTGTAACAATTAATGAGATACTGATTTTGTATTAAACACAAAATCATAGATAGACAGTTTTATCTGGTGTTCTATACTGCAACAACTAAAAGACCCTGGGCATCCCTGAATGAATAGGGTATGTGTCAGACTCCCAGTCTTCTCATCTCATCGTTTATGAACACTCCGAAATCTTCTTTGCTGGAGTGTGGTCTGACCTCGGTCCTTCACCAATGTACAATGTAAATGTATCTCTTGACCGATTGACTCATTGGTGACAAAGATTTAACAAGAAACACATTATTCACATAATCATTATCACATAGGCCCACCTTATGCAACTTCATATATATGCTAATATTAACATCTAAGCAGCTCCTCAAGGAAAGGGACAGTAATAGCAGGTGCTAATGGTGTTGATTACCTAATATATCCCTGGGACAGTTCCTTGTGTGACTCACCTTTAAGCTTGGGTCAGTAGAGTTACATAACAGGCCTCGGCTATTACAGTGGGAGAAAGAGGCGTCATGCCTTTTGGATATAGTGATGGCACTGGCCATGCTAGTCCAAAATTTTTACATCGAAATGGGTGTCGCAATTTGTCACAGAGAGGGTTAAGAATCGATCTTTTAAAAGGCCTACCAATTAGTTAGTTACATGTGTTTTTACCATGTGTATGCTGAGAGTTCCTCCGTGCCTAATGGTTAAGAGTGCTTGTTTGCACAACCACTGGCTCTGAGGGCGTGGGTTTGAATCCCACCCCGGAACTCAATTTAGTCCGAGCCCATGGAACATTAAATGGAGGCGGGTGGTATCCAGTGTTCTATGCTGGGGCAACTGAAAGACCCTGGGCATCCCTGAAATAATAGGGTATGAACCAGACTCACAGTCTTGTCATCTCATCATCATACGGCATTCACCTGCCTCGATATAGCCCACTAAGGTGCTGCTGAGGCGTAAAACACAAACAAACAAACAAACCATGTGTATGCTAAGGCACAACACAGGGCCTTATTGGTTTCTCTGTGTCCGAGAGCAGGGCGTCGTGCCCTTTGTCGTCATCAATGGCATTGTCATGGCAAAGTTGTTGTGGATCCTCTAGTTATGATACCAAGGGTTTACACTGATGCCAAAGATGCCCTGGTTGTATTCTTATGTCTCACTGCTAAGATTTCCAAGAAGGCTTCAGAGAAGCATCTTCTTCTTCTTCTCTTAGGTCCTTCCTACCTCCAGAACACAAAGCGTGGCGCACCACAACCTGACAAAAATATATTATTTTTAGCCAAAAATGGATTGACACACATGTGCAGGATCACTATGAAATATTTATGCTTCAGCCAAATACTAAAAATGGATGGATAGATTGATAGATACAATGGCGCATTTAGGGGTGTATATCCCATTGAGTTATAAGGGGTTATCAGATTGCTGAGGACACGGTGAATGCATTGCATGCTATTTTTGGCTTCTAGGATCTGCTTGTGGCACTCTTTCTAAGGTTATTCAGCAAGGAAAAAAATTATCTCATTTTTTATTGCGTCAATCAATTAAATAAAATTGGGGGTAAGGTTTTTTTTTCCCTTGGCAGAAAATTCAATTGTTTCAGTAGATCCGACTCATCGAGAAGCTAAAAATCAACTAGAGGGTCCCAACACAAACTGCCAACAGTGTGCGAACCGCTGCAGCTGAGTGCAGCTCTCCTCTCCTCCTTTAATCACAATGTATGTTTTTCATTACTCTGTACTCTATACTGTTGTTTTGTCTGCCTTTTTTAAATACATTTTTATTAAGTTTCAGAAGATTTTTTTTTATAGTGCCCCCCTCCTGATTCACTAGAAATGTCTTTTTTTGGAGGTGCCCTCCAATTATAGCTCCAAGATGCACTGGTGCATGAAGGGCCAAGAGAGGGTGTACCAAAAGGAGGAGGGTAGAATATGGAGCATGGAGCCATGCAGCATTATGACAGTGGAATAAATACAGTAAAATATGACAGTTTTCACTCATTTATGGAAATGTGGGGGCTCTGATATTATATTATAAGGTCTTACACATTGGAAAATGGTGTCCTGGAAAACATATTGAAGGGGGAACATTGGAAGTGAAGGCAGTATGAAGCAGCATTGTCTGGAAATTTAAACAGTGTGTAATTTCTGTCATGTACAAACGCTATATCCAGCTTAGCAGCGGATAATTATGTCTGCCTATTTGTAGTGGGCTGAAATTGTGTCATTTCATTCAGCGTCTGTCCATGTTTGCCTGCATGACCTTGTTCATTGGCCTTTCTCGAAGGTGGCTCTTTATAAACCAATGCGCCTGAGATAACTCACACACCACACAACGTCCGTTATCTCTTACCAGTTGGTCCGCTAATTCCCATTGATAATTCTCCGGCAACTGTATTCAATGAGAAACAGGTTATCAGGGGCCAGTCTACCTGCCTTCTTTTATCTCAGCTTATTGTTTGTTGTTGCTAGACTTCACTTTTATGGTCGCCAGACAAGCCACTTCCTTTATTCTATCAATTAGCACACTTTTTTTCTATTGTGTGGTATTTATTGTACACAGTATTGCACCCAAGGTTAATTTCACATGCAAAAGGCAGGCATAATGGTGGATGGATGATTAAATATGGTTTTACGTCCTGCATTTATTCACTCTGTAGATTGATTAGAGAGGTGACAATGCTGCTATTTTATTATATCAGTCAGCATTTGACAAAATTGTGCATACTCGTTTTAAATTGTTTTACTTTATTGTATTGTTTTTACTCATTGATTTACACGTTCGTTTTGATTTAATTAATTAATGATTACATACATGTTTTATTCATTCCTTACTCTGTGGGGGTTATCCAAAAAAAAGGAAAGAAGAAATGTAGCCCTTTCAAAGGAAAATATTCAGCAATGAAAATTTAACCAGAAAAAAATCCTGGTGGAATCATCCAGCTCCATCCCTGTGTTATATAAATACAATTTTGCAACAAGCCTAAAAATATGATAAGTTTATCATAGGTCACCACAAGAGAGGGAATATGTGGTTTATCAACCAAGGACATTAGCCCAAGGTGTGATAAACACATATATTCCCGATCCCATGGTGAATAACCAGCTTATATGAGACAGACACTCAAATAGGTTAAAACATGGGACAATAGGACAACAAAGGACTCAGGATGATCGCAATGAAATACTGGAGTGTGATTGGCTGACAGAGGTGTCAAATGGTATAAGACTATATCCTGTGACTAGCAAAAACCCAGCGCTCTGATTGGCTGATTAGTCACATATAACCTTGGCCTTACTGGTCTAGTGTCAGACTTCATTTGAGGCTGGCACAGTTATAAACCATTCTAAAGTGATTTAAATTAATCGAACACCTGCGCGTTTATTGAGATACTTGACTGCAGAAGGGTTAAGCAGAGATTAGTTTGGTTGTTGCATTTGATACACGCGACACAGCAGTTGGGCCTGATTAAATTTGCACTCATTTTTGATCTGCTTGTAAACACAAAATTTCGACGAATTCTTTGATGGCACTGTGCATTTTAACTCTTTAACCTCCTTATCTCCTTTTGGGTTTTTCACATAATTTACTTCAATGTTTAAAAAAATGGAAGTCCTTTCATAAGTATTTAAATAGCCCTAACACTATATTTTCATTCTAAGATGAATGAGGTATTTTACTTTTTTCATTTTTATTATATAATTAAGTCATTTTCATATAGAAACCGGGGGATTAGTATTCGTTATCTTGAAGTAAAAAAAAAGTCATGCATACATGTCTACAATATATATTATGTAGGCCTAGATTCATAGAGCAATATTATGTTTTTTGAGAACAAAAGGCTGGGATGTAAGAATGAAATTCCGTACAAATCGAGAAAAGTTTAAATGATTTCCCTAGGGTTTAATACAATTTTACATCATTTCCTGAAATAGAAAGCGAAATGTTTTAGCAACTAAATATACATATATATAGGCTACAGCATTACTTGAATGACCAGTTTCAGTTTTGGGTAATTGGATTTTGACATCCATTTAAATCCTATTAATAAAGCGGGGCAAAAAACTATCGTTTTATTCACAAGTCTTCTTCGAATGAGCCAATTTTTACCGAATGTTTCCGATTACTGCCAACTGGTACAGTTACATAATATTGGTATAATCTGAATACGATCTTGGTCTGCATGACATTGTAGGCTTGTATTCCTCTCTTCGACTAGTATTCTCTACCATTTTCAAAAGATTTTCCAAAGATATCAAAACTTGACTAATAGACCTTCAAACTCGACGAGTATGCCTCCGTTTAAAGCATGGGCTATTTTTAGCACCAAGACACTCATTGCAGTATTTTGGGGACCGCAACAACTGCATTGCAACAGGAGCCTGCCTCAGCCAGGTTGTGACTCACGTTTAACCCTTCGGAGTTCCGGGTGATGGCACAGACCAATGGTAAAGCCATGGGATTCCTTTGCAAACAAATACTTACAAGATGCTGTCTTGCTTCATTTACTTCGCTTAATTTAAGCCTAACATTTAACAAGACAGCTGTTAAACTAAAGTTCCAAGTTGAATTAGAAAATTGTTTTATATACATCAGTTCAACTTCAACATTATGTGGGCGAAATTATTTTTATGAATGCAAAATGGAAGCTGAATTTTGAAAAAATACTGATTTTGATTGCGAAATAAAGCCAGCAAATAGGCCTATTTATAAGAAATTCAAATGATTAAGCTTGCCATTTTCTCCGTATAATTGGCCGATTGCTATCCTATGTATTCCTAAATAATTTCTCTTTATTCTATATCCTGTTTATCTATCTATCTATCTATCTATCTATCTATCTATCTATCTATCTATCTATCTATCTGTGCAGAAACAATAGGCCTACATCATGTCATCACCAGACCTACTGCAGACAGCCAGACACGACTGCCGTATAGTCATGCATGCTGCAGTGCTTAAACAGTCTTTGAAATAGAAAACTAGAAGAAAGTCAATATACATGGGTGGGATTAGTCACGCAATATAAACATGCAAAGTTTAGCATGACATCAGTGAGGTGGTCACAACGTGAAACAATATCATAATATGACGTCAGCATTCGACGTTATCGCAACGTTCTTACAACATTGTTGAAAAAATCTCAATATTGTGTGAGGCAACATAATTTTCACCATACTGGCAAAGTTGTATTAACATTGTGTGCCCCTTGGGGTGGTACTGTTCTTTTTGGTGCTGGGGTTAAATATTCAATTGAACTTTTGTGAAGACTGACAAAGTGGTAATGCAACATGAGTCTGATTGCATCTAGCATCCGACTGATAAAAAAAGATCTTATCACATTCGTTTAGAATGGCCATGTCCTAGATCAATCAGACGCAAGTATAAGTTGCCGAGGATGGTTATTATAAAACAGGAGAGGCTGGTCTTTGACACTCCGTGACTGCCCCGTAAGCCAGTAGGTTCTTTGTTTAGAGATAACTCCTCCAGTCCTCCCGTGCGGAATCACAAAAGTGACTGATTTCAAGCCATCCAATCAAAACATGTTGATTTCAAATTTGCTCATGGATTATGAAAATATGTTAATATTCTTTACAGTGCTGTCTGAGTCTATTTCCCTGAATGTTTGAATCCTGCCAGCCCCCATTCACCCTATAAGCTTCACAAGGTGAGTCATTTCAGAAGACAGTTGTAAACACCTCGCAGGACACCAAAGAAAATGCCTGAGTCATATTATTGACCTCAGCCCAAATCGTATAAGGGATGAAACTTCATGTCAACTGACTCATGTCACATACACACACCACAGAGAAACCAAATAAAAAGGACTGTCTGATTATGTTATTTCGTTTAATTGTCTAAACCAGACCATTGAATTGCTCAAAATTTCATACAACATGAAGTTCCATTCTATCAATTGTCTAGTTTAGACAATTAACAGAATCTACAATTCCACAAATATTATTGTTATAGTTATTTTCTGATATCAGACGAACCTTTTTCAATGTATGACAAATAATAAGCCTGAGCAACTGAATAGTGTACAGATGTCAGTAATGTAACGATGATTATAGTATAGGGCATCATTTTGTAGAAGACCAAAAAGACATTGGTAAAAGTTACGTCATTTAGCTATAGCCAGTATAGGGCAGGATGGGTCAAAAGGCACTCTTCCACATTCTTTACTTTATTATTATTGACAAACTGCGATTTTTGCACTTTCCGCCAACCTACTTCTCTTCCGAGCTATCCTCAGAAAGCTTTTAAAAGTTCTGCTATCTCCATCCTCCAACAGGTATGATACAGATATATATATGAAAGCTGAGGTAGAATATTTGAGTGAAGTCCATTAAGCAAACCATGCACTTCTGTGCACCTCACCATGTTTTTCCTTTGTGGCCTTTCTAATTAACTTGTTTAAGTAATCAGTTACAGGCAATGATAAAAATGCCGCCTATAAATTAATAATTTCCCAATAAGTGCATCCTGATTGCAAAATCCTGTTTTGGCCTTGAGTATCAGTTGATAACAAAATGCCTTGCAACTGGAGAAAAATATGGAAAACTATCACAACTATCCTTTTAATTCTACATATTTGAATATTTTGACAACGCAAAAAGGAAATTTTGTTTTAACTTTTCATGCAGTTCTGTTTCAGTTTTTAGCAGTTCCAAACCTTTTTTAAAGAATGCCATGCAGGATCTCGATTTTCACAAAATTTAACAACAAATTAAAGGATTTCACAAATGACACCAGGCTACAGCAGCCTGCTTTAGTTGCGAGTGTTAGCGAGCAGGCTACAACATTTCACTGGTGGTGCTCTTTTTCACGTCCTCACTCACATGAGTTTCTCAAGCATGCTAGCACAGTTCTACTGAGGGCAGACCTGACAGGCAGCAGCGCGGACCTTAGACGCAACAGTACTGCCCTAGAAGCCAATTCGATACCCATTTCGATTTGAATTTTGTCAGTCTGCAGCCTCACTCGCTCGCCTGCTTCAACGGCAGACTGTTGTCAGTCAGAAATGACACTGCATCTCTGTTACTGTCCACAAAGAAACACACAAGAAAATCTATGCAAAATTGTTTAGACGGATACATTTACATTTTCAATAATATAATTAACGTTTTGATATTTATCTTTATTTTAACACCAGAGTACTTGGTAAAGAATTTCTGTAACTCAGGGACAGTCTGTTTGCACTCTAAAAAAATTCAGACAAAATTGGTTTTTCAGATTCAAAATGGTTTTTTGAAAAACCAAATTTCAATGCAAAAAACCAAAATGATTTTTTTAAAAATCCATTTTGGTTTTGCATTGAAATTTTGTTTTTCAAAAAACCATTTTGAATCTAAAAAACCAATTTTGTCCCGACATTTTTTAGAGAGTGGCCATCATATCGCTTTTGACAAACAGCTGTTCTGACTTACATACAGTACAGTTTACATGTTTAGACACCGGAAGTACATTAAGAATTAAAATATCAAGTAAGGCAAGTCAGGTAATAAATTCATTTTGAATAAAAAAACAATTAATTAAGGTGACAACTCTAAATTAATAAAGAGGACAACTTTAAAGTAAACATCTATACTACTATACACCTGACTGACAACAGTCTGCCGTTGAAGCAGGTGAACAGGCGAAATGGGTATCAAGTATCGAATTGGCTTCTAGGGCAGTAGGACTGTTGCCCCTAAGGTCCGCGCTGCTGCCTGTCAGGTCCGCTCTCAGCAGAACTCAGCAGAACTGTGCTAGCATGCTTGAGAAACTCATGTGAGCGAGGACGTGAAAAAGAGCACCACCAGTGAAATGTTATAGCCTGCTCGCTAACGCTCGCAACTAAAGCAGGCTGCTGTAGCCTGACTATGCACCACTGCAAACCAAATAAAATATTTGATTGAGGTATTAAAATCTGAAATAGAAAAAGTACCGGCCTGCAGAATGATTTGAAAGTAGTTTTTCATTCGACTTCCGAGTCATAAAGATTTGAGTTGGCATAATTTGTCGCTGGTCTGTGGAGAAGGGTAAACAAGCACATATAATGGCACAGCATCGCCCATGCCCCGCATGTTTTATCCTATGTTTATCCTATCCGTTAGCCAGTTTATCCCGTTTGTTTATCCTATCCATTTATCCTGTCCATTTATCATATTTGTTTATCCTATCCGTTTATCCTATCCGTGTATCCTAACCGTTATCCTGTTTATCCCGTTTATCCTATCCTTTTATCCTATCTGTTTATCCTATCCGTGTATCCTATCCGTTTATCCAGTCCCCCATAAGCACTGGTTCATCCCATTTATCCTGTTTATCTTATCTATTTATCCTATTTGTTTATCCTATCTGTTTATCCTATCCATTTATCCTATCAGTTTATCCTATCCATTTATCCTATCCATTTATCCTATCCATTACCCTATCCGTTGACCCTATCCGTTTAACATATCCATTTATCCTATCTGTTATCCCGTTTATCCCGTTTATCCCATTTATCCCTTTATTGTATCCGTTTATCCTATCCGTTTATCCTATCCGTTTATCCTATCTGTTAATCCTATCCCTTTATCCCATCCGTTTATCCTATCCATTTATCCCATCTGTTTATCCTATCGGTTCATCCTACCCGTTATCCTGTTTATCCCATTTATCCTATCCATTAATCCTATTCGTTATTCTATCCGTTTTTCCTATCCATTTATCCAGTACCCCATAAGCATTGGTTCATCCCATTTATCCTGTTTATCCTATCTGTTTATCTTATCTGTTTATCCTATCCGTTTATCCTATCTGTTATCCTATCCGTTTATCCTATCCTATCTGTTTATCCTATCCGTTTATTCTATCTGTTATCCTATCCGTTTATCCTATCCGTTTAACATATCCGTTTGTCCTATCCGTTTATCCTACCCGTTCATCCAGTACCCATAAGCATTGGTTCATCCCATTTATCCTGTTTATCCTATCTGTTTATCTTATCTGTTTATCCTATCCATTTATCCTATCTGTTTACCTTATATGTTTATCCTATCTGTTTACCATATCTGTTTATCCTATCCTATCTGTTTATCCTCTCCGTTTATCCTATCCGTTTATCCTATCCGTTTATCCTATCCGTTTAACATATCTGTTTATCCTATCCGTTTATCCTACCCGTTTATCCTACCCATTATCCTATCCGTTTATCCTATCCGTTTATCCTATCTGTTATTCCATTTATCCCATTTATCCTATCCGTTTATCCTATCTGTGTATCCTATCCATTTATCCTATCCGTTTATCCCATTTGTTTATCCTATCCGTTTATCCTATCTGTTTATCCGTCCGTTTATCCTATCCGTTTATCCCGTTTATCCTACCTGTTTATCCTACCTGTTTATCCTATCTGTTTATCCTAGCTGTTTATCCTATCCGTTTATCCTATCCGTTTATCCTATCCGTCTATCCTATCCATCTGTCAACCCATCTATCCGTTAAGCCATCCGTCAATCCATTCCTGCATCTATCTATCTATCTATCCTGTCTGTTAATCCTATCCGTTATTCTATCCGTTTATCCTATCCGTTTATCCCAGCCATCTATCCTATCCATCTATCCTATCTGTCTGTCAATCTGTCCATCCATCCGTCTATCTATCATTCAATCCATCCGTCAATCCATTCATTCATCTATCTATCTACGTTTCTGTTTATCCAATCCGTTTATCCTATCCGTTTATCCCGTTCGTTTATCCCATCCGTTTATCCTATCCGTTTATCCCATCCGTATATCCCATCTGTTTATCCCATCTGTTTATCCTACCTGTTTATCCCATTTGTTTATCCTATCCGTTTATCCTATCTGTTTATCCCATCTGTCTATCCTGTCCGTCTGTCTACCCATATATCCATCAATCCATCTGTCAATCCATTCCTCCATCTATCTATCTATCTATCCTGTCTGTTTATCCTATCCGTTTATACTATCCATCTATCCTATCCTACTGTATATCCCATCCATCTATCCTATCCATCTATCCTATCTGTCTGCCAATCCGTCTATCCATGCATCTATCTATATCTATCTATCTATCTATCTATATGTCTATCTTTTGTTTACATGTTTACATGAGTGTATATTATAACCACTATTTTATTTACATAAATATAAAACAGATTTATATAATATATAGTAAGTTGCCCGTAGATTGGAGGGAAGAGAATAGAATAATATGAAATAGATACAATATAAGCCCGTGCTACCTATATAATTAGTTGGACAGATGCATGAACTATACTGAGATGCAGGAATTGCTGAGTTTCCCAGAAATAGAATGTGGTGCAAAGGGAGGAAGTGGCAAAGGACTTGCAGGTGCTGCCCTCTTGTGTAATGTAAATGAGCTGCTTGCAGTGGCCATTCTGTGTACTAAAACTCACCCTGTGGAAGGGAAAATGGCCACCACAATGCAGGCTTTCTGGACCTTGATAGCCTCCAAAACTGATAATAGTAAATTTTCTAATATTGAATTAAACTGAAAATATGAACCGTTGTGCACATCTACAATGGTATCAATGTGTTATGCATATGATAAGAACTTCCAGAGTGGGCTGGTTGAGGCCACAGCATTGGTAATTTCACCCCTTCAGTATATTTCAGCACTAAAGCATAATCGCCCTATGCATAGCATAGCATGGGCGATAATTACGAGCCAGTAGCATTGTTGCAGAAATCCCATTCTTTTTGTGGGGTCTCCTGCCAGCCCTGCCAACAATGTGCCCAACATCATTACAGCCATAAACAAATAAAAACAACAGAGTAATAAACCGACAAACACATGTTTATAACCTGCCAGATCCCCAACAAACAACAAAATAACTGAAGATAAGATAAGCCTAAAGAAAGATAAGATACATAGCAGTGTTGAAAGATGAATTCATTGGCCAAAATCCCCACTATCTAAACCTTGGGTTAAGAGTGGGTATTAACACTTAAGAACTGTCAGGAGTTCATTGAGAAAGTGATTCTGCACTTGATTTTTTCAGGATGTTTGTCCTGTGTTCCAGAGATTCTGAAAATCCCAAATTGAATATTTTTTCCAGCTTTCAAAACGTGTTATCATGAATTTTGTGCAGGACAATTCTGCAGAACAACTTGCATTATGTTGAGCTTAGTTGGCTGTTTGAGCAGCCAGAAAAGTCCTTTTTTCCCCTTTCCCTAACCCTAAAGCACCTGCTGCATCATGTTGGACTACTGATGCAGAAATTAGGATGAATTACTGAACCACAAATTAAACAAAACACCTGTTCAAAAATCATGTCTACCATAGCAGATTTACAGTAACAACAAAAGAATTACAGACACAGATTTTAAGAAACTGCTTGCAGTCTGTCACTTTGATATAGAAAAAGAGTGGACTGTTGCACTGTGAAAATAGCACTTTGTGTGTCATCATGCTAATGATTTGTCAAGATCACATACCCAATACTTTCAATGTTAATTTGATTTAGGGAGATTTATCCCACTTGTTGGTGACAGCCAAACGAAAGGATTATGCATCTGATTTTCACTCTTAATCAGTTATGACAAGTCAAATGGCCTTCTTTTGATCATGACTAATCAAACAGCCTCTATGTTTCGGATTGTTTCCCATGTTGAAGTGGAGAAGATGACACTTCATCAGCTATCATTAGTCAAGAAATGCATTTTTCACAGTGAACTGATCCTCTTTGTGTCTATATCAAAGTGGAAGGCTGTAATGTAATGGAGTGCCAATCTGCAAAGATCTAAAATACTGAACATTTTATTTGAGTTATAATTTCTGTACCAAATGACTCAGAAGGCAGTTACTTGTTTATGCCAGCTTACCTTCTTTGCCAAATTCTCCTGCTCCTCGTTTGACAAAAACAATGGGACTACTTTGGGTAAGGTTGTATTTCAGAAACCACACCCATTTGAAATGGAAATATGGATAATATGGAGTATTATTTTGCCCTAGGTACATGGGGACTTGAAAGATAAAGAAAGCTTTACCTGTTCTTAAATCTTTCTTGATTTGATTATTGCATGTGAAAGGCCAGCCTGGTTTAATTTAAGAAACCATCTATTTGGAGTGTTACAAACAAGTTTTGTTGACAAATTAGAAAGTGTTCTTGGACAATGTTTATTATAAGCAGGCAGCCGTTTATGGATGAGATCCATTGCCATAAACACAATTATGTGGACCACCTTATAATTAGGTCTACCCACAACAATTAGTAACCATGCGTTGCGCTGTACTGGTATACATTATGCTGACAGTAACTTAGACCAGTATATTTTGGATCGTTCCTCACACCTACAATGTATATTTGCTTAATAGTCTGAAACATATCAGAATAAAAGAGGTTGTCACTCTCTCTCTATATTTGCAGCACTTTAAGATAGCGCTTTTATAATTAGGTCTAAGTGGAAGCTATGGTCAATCCGGAAGCAACCATACTTATAGCATCTTGGGAAGCACAGAGACTTGGTTTATTGGGACTACCTGTTCCAGATCAATGGAAGTGTTGTTGCAGTCACAACGATGTCGACTTATATTGTGAGAATATCCTTAGCATGCTCTATGTAAGCCAGTGTAAATACAGTTTTTATATCATCGCCAATTTCATTTGAATAGAGTAGGTCGGGGCATGTGGCCCCCCTTAACTTCGAGGTGCGATTTGACCTACTTTTTATGGGCGATTATTTGAATGCTTATGCTGCCAGGAGGGATCACTTGACTCTACTAATAACTAGAGAAACAAAGGTCTACCAATTTTAACAAAGGAGTTACGGCCATTTTTGTAAAAAAATTAAAATTGCCTTCTTACCCCACCCATCGGGCAAGAAGCCCCCCTATTATAATCCTATGACAATTTTTTTTGCGAGCGTATTCAGCCTAAAAGTTATTTCTTAGGGTTCTTCTATCCTTTTTAAGGCATTCTATTCACTTTTTCTGAATTTCAGAATTTTTCTGTTCATACTTTTATTTTTAAATATTTTTTGCCCTGTTTCAATTTTGGACCCAATTTTTTTCTATTTTAATTAGCTATTCTATCAAGTTTAAATGTAAAGTACACATTATTAGTGGTTCCTGAAGCAGCTTCGACTCCCCAGTGAAGGGGGCCTTATGCCCCTTATCATGTGGGCCTCTCGCCCCAAACCCACATATTTTAATTTGACCTCTATATTTGAACTAAAATTAAAAAAACATGATCCAAATCATATCGATGCGATAGTCATAAAGTGAAGCAATGCAGATATCCATTATAACTTTAAAAAATTTCCAAAGTTATTTCTGACAACCCCTTACAAAGAATTAGTCAAAGTTACAAAAACCATGCACATTTTTTTCTTTCTTTAATTTCTACTATAGTTTGGTGCTGTTTACCCTGAAAATTGTGACGTCACCTAAAACGCCTCTAGCTTCAATCCTGTCAATAGATAAACTAACCAAAAATGTAAGTTAGGATATTAGCCTGGGGGGCCTCTCACCTAACCCGGGCTTCTTGCCCCGACCTACTCTATTGTTCACTGCATACTGTGTTCATGGAATCATTGACGACATGCACCAAAGATCGCATGTAGAGCCCGCGTACCTGCCTTTTCGTACAGTCTGTGACACAGAGTAACATTAAATAAAACTTATGGACTGTATTCATCATATAGGCCACCTTTTTTTTAACTCTTTAGCCAACTAAATTAATTTTTTTTCCGTCAACAAATGCTTCATTTTTCAAATACTGTCTGTGTTAAGCCGGGTTAAGCCATATGACTGGAGTCAGCTCCGGTAGAGAGAACACTGATGAGTCATAAATTTAGTGTTGTTGCGACACACACTTAAGTCTGTGACCTCACCCTGTGATTTCACCCTATGAGGTCATTGTGACATCACTGAGCAAATCTGGCAATAAAACAGTTATTAACACAAGTGAAAATTGTAAGTTTGCTAAATCATCCACATTGTATGTAGGGCCTATCTGAAGTAACGTCATACCAGTTTATAATCTCGACAAGTTATCATCACCCATTGTGTCTATACCGGATATTAATTAATAATGTGTTGTAATTTGCTTAATATGATGTTTTGATACAGTATACTTTGTACACTTGCAGATCCCTCTTGGTCTATTTCAATGTATAATTAATAAAATTATCAAAATAATATTTTTGAAACTGAATTACACGTATATAACGACACACTCTTTTTTTATTTCATAGAAATACATTTTGTGGATAGACCATGGTTTGTTCACAATAGATGCAATCAGATTGTGTTTCTTCTAACTTAATTGCTACATATCATTTCACCATTTGTTTGAAGCAAGTAATTAGCAGACCAATCTACTACATAGCCACTTGCAAAGGAATCACATTCATGGAAACTACTGCAACTGATTTCTGATGCAGTTATTATGGCTTAATCAGCAAAACACAATGACAGAACATTTCAGGTCCCACTGGATCTAGGTGAATGATTTATTGATATAAGTTTAATCTAAAAACAACTGGACTAAATGTGTACGAAGTAAACAGGCTTATCATTATTTGCACTCAAGGTGGAATCCAGGTAAAAAGCAAAGAGTGTGATTGATACATCCAGTGGGACGTGAAGTGTAATGTTACTATTCTTGACAAGAAGCTCCGTCCTTGCACTCACCTGCTGATCCTGGTGGACTTCTTCCGGATTCAGGTGTGACTGCAACAACACTTCCATTGATCTGGAACAGGTAGTCCCAATAAACCAAGTCTCTGTGCTTCCCAAGATGCTTGTATGGTGCTTCCGAACTGACCATCCGGGTTCTCTTCTGGCTTCCAGAGACACCTGTCATTAAGCTTCCATAGACACACCGTCACGGCTGTTTTTGGCAAATTTCAGCTTCTAAGGACAGCTTAGATTACTTCGGCTTCTTGAGACAATCCCCGGCTACATCACACAACTTCTTCTTTCAGCTTCTTGACAAAGCTTTGTTGCAGATATTTATCACAGCTTCTAAAGACAACTTCCTGAAACCTTTTCGATGACAGAGCTCTTTGAATGGCTACTTCCACTGACTGCTGCCGGTTTCCGTAGTGACTTTGTCTTTTTCAATTCTATTTTTCTAAATTTCCTGGTCAAGCCTCACCTTGTCAACCGACAAATGCTCAACTTTGTCTTGCTATTTCCTCAGATGAGATATTGGCACTTTGTCAAGATAACAGAGATGAATGACCGTGTTGCTGTGCACCACTAAGAGGCTACCTCTATCTTAAAGGCATGATACTCCAATTGGGTTTGAAACTCTACAACATTCAGAGAATTTGGTATAATCCAAACAATCAGGATATTTTAATCCAGTGACACATTCATAAATATCACAATTCAATATCACCAATCACAAATATCAAGTGTATCAAAATAAATATGGAAGTCTCATAAAATATAATCCATCTGATATGACTACCCTCCTTAACTATTTCACATAAGCCTAATATGTGGCATTATGTGCTATTACTATAGCTCCATGTCCCACCACTGCAGTCCCCATACCAACTGAAGGCAGTCAGCATCCCTCCCCAGCCTCAGCAGCCAGCAGCGCCACTCTGCAGACCACGTGGCTGTGATGCGGCAATTCTGCAGCAGGACCAAGGATGGGGATGGAAATGATGTAAGAGCAATGGCTAGCAATGCAAAGGGGTTGCAAGGGTGCTGCATTACTATACCATCTGCATTACCATCACAGGATAGATAGATAGATAGATAGATAATAGACAGATAGACAGATAGATAGATAGATAGATAGATAGATAGATAGATAGATAGATAGATAGATAGATAGATAGATAGATAGATAGATAGATAGATATTTAAAAATGTTCCTATGGTGATCAAAACATTTTCTGATTTCATCTCATGTTAGGTTTTTTTTTTAAATTTAAAAAACCTGAAGATACAAGAAAACGAAATACACAGGCCTATGGAAGGTTGCTTTCCTGGCCATCAATCTCCATTGCATTAAATTCCTTGCTCAGAAAATGACCTCATCAGAAGGCAAAGGCCAGGCTGCAGACGAGGCAATTGGTCAATTACTGGTTAATCGAGCTAAAACCAGGTGGGCCTGGCCTGGTGTCAATGACTGGACGCACTGAGCTGAGTGAGCTTCAAGTGTGCACAGAAACAGCAGACTTTTAGAAGTCCAGAAGAAACACCGACATTGAAAACTTTAAAAAACAAGATCAATTTTCAGCTATTTACATTTTAAAGTTTAATCACATGCAAAGGAACTTGTGGGACCAAAAATGGGCCTACAACCTTACAATTATATATAGGGCTTCGAAGAATTGATTCAATAGATTTGGGCAGGGAAACTTGGCATGTGTGTTATCAAGTATTTCTGAAGAAAAAAAACAAGAAAAGTTTACCAACATTTGGGCATACCAAAAGTTTATCTAACTTAAACCTTCTTTTCTAAACTGCAAAATCCAAAATGGCCACCATCTTATATGTTACAGAAACAAAACATAACGTGCACAAGGCACTTTAAAGCAGACCTCGTGGCATGCAGTGAGAATTTGCCATTAAATCATTAATATGTGATAATAGTGAGAAACTTAGTTATATGTTCCCCCATGGCTCAAAATGTAAATGGGAAATGCATACGGGATTTTTTTGTTGTAATCTGTTGATTGCTATTTGCCAGAGATACCCGTTTTTCTGTACAATTGCATTTGAAAACGTTTTCTTGATTTTGTAATGAATTGCTCAATTAAAATAACAATGTGTCAGCCAATTAAACGTCACACCTTTGCAGAACAATGATATAGCTGTTACGTATTTAGTGCCAGAGAACGTCTTCTGCACATTGTTCATACCTGCAAAGCTTGCTTTATTATAATCAGATCATTAATCCGTGTCACTGTAATTCACAAATAAGAAAGTCACAACACAGAAATATGAAGTTATTGGTCCCTAATTGGTAAACAATCAGCAGCAATGCACAGGTCACAGTTGACTGCACACTTTCTCAGACCGATGACTTGTTTGGGGAACCCCCTTGGAGATAAGGGGGGATGCATATGATGTCATTCATTGCTACAGCATTGGGTTGAATGGATTTCCCTTGCCAGGGAGTTTATTATGGGATTTACATGTACCAAAAGTTGATCACTTCACGAAGGGGCCCATCAAATGATACATGGTAAATGGCATTATGATTGAAGAAGGCAGGCAGCAGAAACTTGACCGACAAGATATGGCAGAATTTCAATCTCATAGGCAGCTCCTCTACGAGGTCTGCCAAAAACTTTCTCAGACCGATGCCTTGTTGGGGAACCCCCTTGGAGATAAGGGGGGGATGCATATGATGTCATTCATTGCTACAGCATTGGGTTGAATGGATTTCCCTTGCCAGGGAGTTTATTATGGATTAACATGTACCAAAAGTTGATCACTTCACGAGGAGCCCATCAAATGATACATGGTAAATGGCATTATGATTGAAGAAGGCAGGCAGCAGATAGTTGACCCACAAGATGGCAGAATTTCAATCGCATAGGCAGCTCCTCTACGAGGTCTGCCAAAAACTGCATTTGGCCTATCTTACAAATTAATTAAGACAGGGATGTCATTTTAGAGTCTTCATATATGTTTTTGATATCAAGTAATTCATTAATCACATCATATATCTGGTTTATGCAGAATCCACCTTGTCCTTATCATCCTTGTGAATGGATGTGGAGGAAAGAAGGGGAGACAAGAGATCAGTGGCATACTAACGACCAAGAAAACTCCGAAACAGGGACAAACTTGAATCGGTGCTTCAAGTTTCCAAACCAGGAGGTATATATTTTTCATTATTTGGCATGTAGACGAATTTGTGAACCTGTAAAAACGAACATATACACGACCAGGGCATTTGTGTACATGTCAAATATTGCTTTTCACGAATTTGTGTATGTGTAATTACGAACATTGCAATCAGAAAATTGGCCAAAACCTACTCTAACAGGGTTCCCACAGTCATGTAAAGTCAGGGAAAGTCATGGAAAAAATTGTGGTCATGGAAAGTCATGGAAAAGTCATGGAAAATCAAAATATTTTGAAAAGTCATGGAAAATTCAAATTTTGACAACGATTCGCGCTAAAATCTAACACATTTGGAGCTTATGGTTGTTGTATGGTTCATCGGATGGATGGACAGTGAAAGATAGTCATCGCATGAATTTGTTTCGGGTTGAATTTCAACCTCAATGAGTAAGACATTAGTCATGGAAAATCCGAAAATTTGTCATCGTTTTGTCCCAAAGGTCAAGGAGGTCCTAACAGTACAGGAAAGAAGAATGGTGTCCATTTCTTATATTAATGGAGGAAACCTAGAAACCCTCAAGACAGTTTGTTGCCAAATACTTTGCCATTTTTCTCCGTCATTTCACTCCTCCTGGCCAAGTATATATGTTTATACCATTTGACACCTCTGTCAGCTCATCACGAGCCAGTATTTCAAGGAAATAATTCCCATATTCTTTGTTGTCCAGTTATCCTCTCATGTTTCATTGTTTGAGTGTTTGTCTCATGGTATAAGCCAGTTATTCACCATGGGATCAGGAATATGTGTTCATCACACCTCGGACTAAAGCCCTCGGGTGATAAATCACATATTCCCTCTCCCGTGGTGAATAACCTAGATAATATCCATCTATATACTCACAGCCTTCGTACATGTCACCATTGGGTTCTATAATAAAATGAGTGTCAGGTCTGCTCTGAATTAACACGAGTCCGAAGGATGAGTGGTATTCAGAAGGCAGACCTGACATGAATGATGTTCATAGCTGTGAACTACACTGTCATGGGGTTTTATTATAGCCTCCTCCTCAAAATAAAACGTAGCAATCATTCACCCAAGTCATGCTTGTAGAATGGGTATATATGTTAGAATGGATAATTGTTGAAGTTGTGTATATATCAAGCCCTCAGCGCATTAAGTTGCAAAACAAATACATTTACCAATGATATACAGGTGTTTAGGCCTACTTGGTTGAGTTATTGATTTGAGAATAACAAACTGTGTATAGTGGACAGGAAGGTTAATCGAACTTAGTCCATAATTAGCAAGACAACCATCCATTGGTCCTAGTAATTTCCTTTTGATAATAATAGTCATGATGAAATTCCAGGCAATGACAAAGTGCTCAGGCTTACTTCCATCCAAAATAAACCAGGAAACAATTAATCTTAATCCTCTCTTCCTGTTGGAGGCTGACAAAAATGTTAAGGAGTTGTGATCGCATTAACCTTTAGCATCTTTCTCAGGTTAAAAAGGGACAATGCAGTTTTTGGGATTGTCATTTGCAGACAAGTCTATCCCAATATAACACAGTATTACAGTCTGTCACTTTGATATAGAAAAAATGAGGACCAGTTCACTGTGAAAAACGCACTTCGTGACTCAGGATAGCCGATGAAGTGTCATCTTCATTACTTTCAACATGGGAAACATAGAGGCTGTTTGATTAGTCATGATCAAGAGAAGGCCATTTAATTGTCATAACTGATTTTAGAGTGATAATTAATGCATAATCCTTGTTTGGCTGCCACCAACAAGCGGATAATCTCCTGAAATCATATGAACATTGAAAGTATTGGGTATGATCATGACAAATCATCAGTATGATGACACACGAAGTGCCATTTTCACAGTGCAACAGTCCACTCTTTTTCAATATCAAAATGACAGACTGTAATATTAATTGGCTAGTTTGCAACAAATTGTCACATTTGGATGTCGACCAACAACCAAATGATGATAAAGAATTTGAACCATTTGATATTGACTAATAAAAGGATAATTAATTGTTACCTCAAACCCACAGGTACTTGTATACATATCAACACCATTCTTCATACAAAAAAAAAGAAAGAAAATAATTACACTTCAGAAGAGAAAGCGTATTTCTGATGGAATATGTTTCGTCAAAGTCAAAGATCTTTACGTAAAAACCAAAATATTTTCATATTTAACATCCAAATATACAAAAATATTAGTAATAACCAAACCATTTTCATCACTAGCACTTCCCAAGAGAGATAGACATACACTTCGTGGGGGTTGAGGGCAAATGGCAAATCAGGGCAAATCCTAACCAATATTGGGGCACATGTACTGACGGGGTCATATTTCTAGCGTCCAAAGGGAAAACCTAGTAAGTCACATTTTGGAGTTTCACAGAATTGACGAAGTTCCAGTCCTTGCAATAAGAGATGGACTTAGCCTACTTGAATTTGCCAGTGTCATTCTGGGGTAACCGGCAACTTCATGAAAATTTAAACTTAATAAATATATAGAAACATGTCTCAGAAGTCCTATTTTGACCTTGACTCAATTTGGCCCAAAATGTGACTTACTATGTTTTCCCTTTGGACGCTAGATTTGTATCATGTAAAAAATTTGAGGAAAAATAGAAACAACCTCCCCTGTCCCCCCGCAGAATGGCCATCCATATGCCTATTGCATGAGAAAGGGGAAAGCAGGAAATATTTCAGAGAGGAAGGCCCTTCCCCTGTTCCGGTCCAAAGCATGGCATTGAACTCAGTACATTTGAACAATAATTATGCTTGACAGCAATCTGTAATATTTTTTAAAACTCTCCTACATTTATTGATCTCCCTTTGGACAAGGGAGAACATCATTACTTCTGTTTGTTTGTTTGCGTTTTAACCCTCTGCAGCACCTAGTGGGCATATCAAGGCAGGCGATTGCCGTATGATGATGAGAGAGAAGACTGTGAGTCTGGCACATACCGTATTAATTCAAGGATGCTCAGGGTCTTTCAGTTGCCCGAGTATAATATACAATTATGGACTTCAGTTGAGGTCAATATCAGGTTTTATCCCATGTCTAGCAAACTTTTCTCCCTGATACTGAGGTTTTCCTGGTAAATACCAATAAGAGAGGGAATATGTGGGTATCGAGATGGACAAATATTAGTACATCCAATCAGGGCTCTTCAAATAAATTAGGTAAAGGCTATACTAATTTATTCAATTATGCAGGGATATACTGAAACTGCAAATCAAAAAACAGCATTGCCTCATTTGCATACCACAATCAACAAAAGACGTTGTACTTGACCCTCTGTATACCATGCTTATTGTGACCACCAGCATGGCTGTGCACTTAAAAATCGTACGATTCAACGCACATTTTGCGGAGGAATAGAAACAAGATCCACTGATTCCCAGTCATGAAACTTGCTGTATGTACCTAACTTTACACTCCTTACTCGCGCTCTTAAGACCCAAAAAAAAGATATTTGAAACACTTCTATCATTCAGGACTTTTAGTGGCACAGTCTACCTTATTGTTTTTTTATTGGCAGCTGGTGTGTTTTGAGACAGCCCCCAGAATTCTGGTTCAGGATTGTGCAACCTTCACACTTGATCGCACTGCTTTAGACTTGCTGGGGGATGTCTGAAACAAGCCATGCTCTATTTCCCACAAAAGGAGCATAATGCACTGCTAAACAATGAATATCTGACATTTTGCAGCTGGGACAGCCAGACTTGCACATCAGGTCATGATGTATATCTGGTCTCACTCCAATCACCTTCAAATTAGGAAAGTTTAGTGGAAAACCTTCTCAGCCTCTCCCAAAAGAGAGGCAAGGTTTTGTGCAATTTACTTCTTATAAAGAGAATAGACATGCTGATGTTGTTTCTTTTTGGCCTACCACAAATTCCTTTGTCATTTGAAGACAAAGCTAATTTCAACAAAATAAGCTAAATCACCTTCTTTAAATACTGTACAAATGTTCATGTCAAGTTTCATCCCTGGCCAATTAAGAAATGAGAATTGCTTAAATTAAATTACATGTGCAACACTCAACAATAGCTCACATCAAGAGACATGTGGCCCCCTCTATACTGGTCACAGTGTTTGCTGCAATCAATGCAATAACAAACACTTTATGTATTTATGTTGCTGATTCAATGCAAGATCAACTTTATTTAAAGAAGTATATTTCTCTTCTTCTCAATCTGTTTATAAATATTCATGCCAATAAAATATAGTATTAAAAGTACTTAAAACTCATTTAATCAATGAAACATAATTGGATTTAATTTATGCTTTGGTGCATTAAAGATAAAGTAAAAACCAGGAAAAAAGAAAAAGAAAGAAGATAGATAAACAGATATGCAGCTATAGAATCTATCTATCTATCTATCTATCTATCTATCGATCTCTCTATCATCTATCTATCTATCTATCTATCTATCTATCTATATATAATCTATATGTCTATATAGATAGATAGATTAGATAGATTAGATAATAGATTAATAGATAGATTAGATAGATAGATAAGATAGATAATTAAGATAGATAGATAAGATAGATAGATTAATAGATAGATTAGATTGATTAGATAGATTAATAGATAGATATATTAGATCGATAGATAGATTAGATAGATTAGATAATAGATTAGATAGATAAATAGATAGATAGATTAATAGATAGATAGATAGATAGATTAAATATAATGAGATAGATGATTAGATAGATGATGAATAGATAGATGATAATAGATAGATAGATAGATAGATAGATAATTAGATAGATAGATTAGATAGATATATTAAGATAGATTAGAAAGATAATATTGATTGATTGATTGATTGATTGATATCTTTCCACTATCTGTCTATCCATCTATAGCCAGTCATGAAACTTGCTGAATGCACTTATTAACTTACACTCCTTAATCGGAATCTTAGAGCTTCTTGCAGATCAGCATCCAACTCATAACTGAAATCACAAACTGTTCACGACGTAGGCAGACGACTTTGGACAGGCCTTAAGCCTTAATAGAGAGAGGCTGCTGCATGACCACAGCACTGTGCATGCAGTGATCAACTGTTAGGCCGCATATTATCAAGATTAACGGTGGGGGGGGGGGCTTGGAGTTTGTTTTAATTTTAAATAAAGAATTTCTTGTCCAGTTTTGGTGAAATAAATAAATTCTTTTGCATCTTGAAATGAATCTGTAATTTCTACCAGGGGCATTTCTTTATAAGGCGTCGCTTGATATGAATGAATATTTAGGACATTGCTTGCTTTAAATAAATAATTGTAGCCACTGTTACTGTGAAATACAAAATACACAATTTAGACAAAATGGATTAGGGAATAGGTACAGCTGAGTTCTTGTTATGTACCTGGAGAGACCTTCCTGTATGAAGTTCAGATTTCACCTACATGTCAATTTATATCAGTGGAAGCCTACCCAAACAATATCAGATGGAGAGTCGATTTCAAACACTATCTTGAAGCATGACAGTGAATGACATTTACAATAACCTTGTTGATTAAAGACAATTTGTGAAAAAACTTCCCCATGTATATATGACCGCTTTATTCTCTGTCACGCTGGATTAGCGACCTCGCTTATAAAGTTACCTTTGTTGAAGCCCTAATGTGCACGGTGCTTAGCATAGAAAAACACATCATCTGGCATCTTTGGCATGCTTTCACTTCATCATTTGAACAGTCAACATAAACAGGTGAAGGACCCTCTAGTGCCAACAATTTAAACTATGACAGGTGAATTTGGAGAGGGCCCCCACTGAATCATATGCGCAACACAGCATCAGGGTCCTCTAGTGGCCATTTCTTGAACCACAGGCAAAAAGATCTTGCACTTGTGACCCAGACCAATTAAAGTTCAATGTCAAAGAAAGTCTTTATTGCATTCTAACATAATTAAGGGATTTCCACTCAAAAAAACTCCATCAGGGATAATGCATCACTGTAGTACTGCATTACTGCACAGCATACTGCATTACAGCAAGGTATCATTGCACTGCATTACTACACTGCATTCTTGCACTGCATTACAACAATGTGTTATTACACTGCATTATGCATTACTGCACTGCACCACGCATTAAAACAATTTATTCATGACTAGCCATTATTGTCCCCAATAACACCAAACTGCCAGGAAATAACTAGCTGTGGAGGACAATAACTCGTATTTCCCTCAAAAGACTTGCTTACAGTGCCCCTTTGTGTTAATGACCACTCTGGAGGGACAATAACTCATATTACCCTCAGATGATGTTGCAACAGAGCCTCTTTGTTTAACGTTCAGAAAAGTCTTTTTGTTTAAAATTCACCGCCACAATTTAAATTAATCATATTTTTCAAGCAAATATATTTGTATGCCTATCATGGAATAGGCCCTCGGAAAATATGGACGGTAGGGAGAATACTAGGGTCAATACAAAACAATCCATGAATAGTATAACTGCATTACAGCACTACATTACCAGCACTGCATTACAGCACTGAATTACAGCACTGCATTACAGCACTGCATTACGGCACTGCATCACAGCACTGCATAACACACTGCATCTCAGCACTGCATCTCAGCACTGCATCTCAGCACTGCATCTCAGCACTGCATCACAGCACTGCACTGCATTGAATTAGCCTCCATCACAGCTCTGCATTACTGTACTGCATTGCAGCATTGCATCACTGTACTGCACTAACCCTATCGTGACTGCACTGCATTACAGCACTGCATTTACAGAGCACTGACCTGAGCATTTGTTGCAGTTATCATTTTTATTATAGGTGGAGCCAACCCTTCCAGAGTGGTCACAGAAAAAGAAGGCTTCATGAATGAGGCCACCGAATAAAGGCCTCCCTTAAATAACCAAAGTTTCCGTATGTATTCTCATGGATGGACAAATACAAATATATTCCTATTCTTTCTATTATAGAAGTCCTAGTGATAGAGCCTACTAAAAATAAGGCCCCGTCAAATAAATTCCCAACTTGCATAGAGACCCCCTCGAATAAAGGCCCACTAGAATAGAGGCCCACCTTAATATATACCCCCCCCATTGAATAGAGGACCCTTGAATATAAGCCCCTTTGAAATGAAAGACCCCTTGAAAAAGACGACCGTTTCAATAAAGGACCTCTTCATCTGCGACATAGATGCCAGTGAATTATATACATATCCTAATTATTACTATTATGCAACTGTCCACCACTGAAAAGGAAAACCACTGAAAAGCACAGCATGAACTTGCTGGCATTGCCATTTACTTTTTGCTATCGATTGCAGTTTGAAGGAATAATGCGGTATATATATCGCCATCTGTGGTCACATAAATATCGCTTGCGATCTAGTAACATAACAAGCCAGCATATATTTTGATTGTTATGATTTAAGGCAATTAAGTACAACCAATTAAGATTATTGATTTTTTTGAAGCACAACTGCATTCACATAAAGTGTTTCAAACTGTTTTATATTGATATAAAATAAAAGTACTAAAAAAAAAAGACATGGGATAAAAAGGTTACATCATGGGTGGGGGCAGTATATCCCTGTATAGTCACCCTCGACCCAGTATATCCGTCGACCCTTCGGGGGTCTCGGGATATACTGGGTCTCAGGTGACTATACTAGGGATATACTGCCCCCACCCATGATATAACCTCATATTACGGACCTGACCGGTGATATTAACCGGTGATATTCACCGATTTTTGGAAATTTTTTTCTAGGGAGGTCAATAACAAATGTTATCCCAAGTCTAGCCAACTTTTGTTCCTCATACTGAGCTTTTCCTTGGTGAATACAGATTGAGAAAGGGATATGCAACAAAGAAATAGGGATATATTTAGTTCAGCCAATCAAATTCCTTTGGCTAATTAGCAAGCAGGGATATACTGAAAGATAATGAGATCAACAGGGATATACTGGAACTGACCAATCAAATGACAACAGTGCTCCTATACATCATGCTTATTAGCATGCAGATACCAGCATATTTGCTGATTGTTGTGATTTAAGGCAGTTAAGTGCTGCCAATTAATAGTATTGATTTTTTTTTTGTAGCACAGCTGCATTCACATTGAGTGCTTCAAACTGTTTTACATTGATATAAAATAAAAGTATTAAAAAGAAAAAGACATGGGATAAAAAGGTTATACCATGGGTTGCGGCAGTATATCCCTGGTATAGTCACCCTCGACCCCGTATATCCCTCAACCCTTCGGGTCTCGGGATATACTGGATCTTGGGTGACTATACCAGGGATATACTACCTCCACCCATGGTATAACCTCATATTATATTCACTGATCAGTGAATAACACTTTTGTTATTGACCTGCCTGTCACACACCACCGCACACAGGTAAACATCACATTATGCAGATGGGTCGTTGGCCAATCAGGGGGCTTCTTACATAGGGGTCATGGAACAATACTGGATACAACCCGCCTCCATTTAATGTCCCATGGGCTTGGACAAAAGTGAGTTCCCGGGGTGAGATTTGAACCCACGCCCTCAAAGCCAGTTGACAAGCGCACTTACCAATTAGGCCACGGGGGAACTCCATCATCATTACTATTGCGCAACCACATTAATTAATAGACATGTGTGGATAGCATACATGTGAGGATAGGTTGTTACAGGTAGCATACATTTCTGTAAAGATAAAAATGCAGCATGACGAAAACGATTTTTACAGTTTCTTTGTGGCAGCAAAACGCTTCTGCATGACACACCGGCCGTGCATAAGTCACCAAAAATGAAATCTTTAATTTCTTTACCAAAGGTAATCTATAATAAAGACCTGATTCAGCAAGAGCTCTCATGACTCACCAAGTAAAATGTTAATTTATCTTAAATCAACCTCATTAAGTGATCAACATTCCGTCCACAAATTGTTCATCATAATAATGTTCTTTCGTCTGGAGTCGGATTAAGCCATAAGCCCTGCAAAGAGGATTGGCCAACTATTGCAAATCTGTTTGTTAATATTCACTGCACCAGACAGCATTCCGTGCTGCGAAAATTAAATGGTTTCGACTACTTGTTGAATGTTGACTAAATTGGCTGTTGTTTGTTGGAAGCATCAGGTAGAAAGCAGTCAGTTACAGAAATTGCATTAGTTGAGGGGAAAGAGAGGAAATTTGCAATGACATTTTATTGTGTTATGTGTACCATGACGACAGTGATGCATAATGGTCAAATCAGTAGTTTATAACACCTTAATTAAACGAGACTTATGAACTGCTTGTTTGTGACTCCCAAAAAAAATGATATACATCTGATTCAGATTCATATTACCAACCTACCAAAGGTGCCGCGTCCATGGTGAATTAGTTTGTCTGCAGAGGGGCACCACTTAAATTTGGCACTGAGTTTCAGAAACCATGGTTTTCACTTTTCACATTCCAAAGGTGGTAGATTAATTTTATTGATTGCCATCATTGATTGCCATCATTGAACGCCATCATTGATTATGTGTGCACAGTGCACACAATTTCTTGTCACTTGGCCAGGCACTACTAGGTAATCAATGATGGTAATCAATGATGGTAATCAATGATGGTAATCAATGATGGTAATCAACGATGGTAATCAACGATGGTAATCAATGATGGTAATCAATGATGGCGTTCAATGATGGTAATCAATGATGGCGTTCAATGATGGCAATCAATGATGGCAATCAACGATGGCAATCAATGATGGCATTATTTTGTTTGGGAATCACAAACAAGCAGTTCATAAGTCTCGTTTAATTAAGGTGTTATAAACTACTGATTTGACCATTATGCATCATTTTTCTGCTGACAGGATGAAAACAGAGATCGTCCCATATAAAATGGCCATCAATAAACACACAGGGTGGGGTAAAGCTTGACACTGCAGAATTACCGAAAAGAGAACACATTAAATTCCTCTGCTTCTTTTTCTTAGACATTTCACTATTTCCTTTCAACATTTATTTCCCCGGATTTTAGATCCTACTTTTCCTACTTTGCAAAGAAATGCATAATTTTTCAGTTATACATATATTGTACCTTCCATTAAATTTCTCTGAACCCAGAAAGCAATTTATTTAGCTCTTATAAACATTCCCCAACTTTTTAGGATTTTCACGGTATTATCCAGACATTTTCACCATATTAATCAGACATATTAATGAATTACTATTAATAATTTAGGGACAACCACAACAGTAATGAGATTCTAAAAAAAATTTAACATTGTGTTACAATGCGTGACACCCGAAAAGTTTGCTAACTTAGTAGCGATTACAATTTTGGGGAAACGTTGGTGGTTTGCCCCCCCCCCTGGAAAAAATCCTGGCTGCGCCACTGTTCTGTCCCACTTCTTGTTTAAAACAAATTAATTGTATTAGACTCACTTAATAATCCTATTTAGCCTCATGTTTCCTGCAGCTGGCTGTTCAAAAACATGGTGTGCCTGGTTTGCATGAGAAATAAATCTATAAAGAAGTTGTGTCACTTCCTGTGGATAGCATGTCAGCAAGATTATAGCAGAGAAGTGAGGTCCAGCATGCATGGGTTGCAACTGATTGTTGGTGTGATGTCTATTATCCCATGTCTAGGCACATTTTCTCCCTGATACTGTGATTTTCCCTGGGCAATACAGCAGGGAAAAAGTCAGTATCGGGGAGAAAAAGCAGTATATGGTCACCTGACCTGTATACGACGTTTTTTCCCTGTAATTACAGGGAATATTTATAGGTTATTACCACGAAGATCCCATGCGCTTGGTACTGGTAAGATAATATACTAAGAGAAGGTGCAACATGCCTCACAGAATTATCATTTTGTACATTAGCTGCTTCCTGTTTAAATTTTACTGCTCTGTGATTGGTGCAGGCTTCACACCAGGTGACGTCACGACTGTCGTCACCGTAGCAACCTATGACAGTTTGATCTGTGATGTCACAGGACAAGTTGTCCAGAATGCTTTGCAGCAGGAAGACATCCTTCACAGAAAACACACTTCTGAGTGTTGCATCTCCTCCGTGGTTATTACATGGCCAAGAGCTGTATCTTCCTGGTATCATCACCTGAGACCCTGTATCATCCCGAGACCCGTAGGGTCGAGGGATGATACAGGTCGAGACATTTAGCGGGAGATACGGCATTTAGCGGGAGGATACGGCATTTAGCGGGAGATACGGCATTTAGCGGGAGATACGGCATTTAGAGGGGAAAAAATCAATAACCATAAAGCACTGGAGCTCTGTGGATGTGAAGCAATTTGACCAGAGGGCCTAATCTTTTTTTGCAATCACCCTTGGTTCGATTGTTGATTTTTCAATTGGATTGATAATTGATTTGTGTGAATTGTTAACAAGTTTGGTTTGATTTGACACTTGAAGTTCAATTAAGTCAGTCACACCTTGTTTAAATGGCAATTAGCACTTTGATAAATTTGGTGATAGCAAATATGTATACTATATATTAAGTATCAATTCATCATCTCAAATTTCTAATTTAGCCTTAAGGGAGGTTAATTGACTTTATTAAGTACTTTTATAAATAAGGAGCGTCATACAAAGCTTGCTTTGTTTATATAAAAAAAAAACGGTTTCCGTCATGTCAGCATTAAAAAAAATACTTTATTTTTTGGAATAGATATAATGTTTCTTATAAATAGTTAATTGCATTACATATAGTGATTAGTTAATTTTCCAGTACAGAGATATGGCATGTTATAAATATGAATTAAATCTATCAATATGCCTTTTTAAAAATTGGCGAACCTTCAAATCATCCAGCTCATACAGCTTTAGGCCTACACTCTAAAGCTAAATTGCATTGATTAGCCAAAATGTCCAATGTAGCTGGATTCATTAAAGTGCTTTGTAGCAAATACCTTTCGTTTTTTTTTTGTTGGTTTAAGTCTTATTTAATGTTTGTCATAATATACATATCTCAAATCGGTTTTATTGAACAGAAATTGTTTCAGTTCTCATAAAAAAGAAAACATGGGATAAATAGGTTATTACATGGCTTGGCCAGTATTTCCCTGATATTTTCACCCTCGACTTGTATTTTCCCTCGACCCTTCGGGTCTCGGGAAAATACTTGGTCTCTGGTGAAAATATCAGGGAAATACTGGCCCAGCCATGGGATAACCTATAATTTATCCCATGACTTTTAGTTTTGACTGTTAAACCTTCAATAAATAGATCCCCCATAAATTAAATAAATACACTGTTATGGGGTTTTATTTATATCCTGCAATAATTTTACCAGTGATTTTTACACAATTTTAGTGTGATAACTTCAAATTCTCTAAGTTAGGAGCAGCAGTTTGTTGTGACGTCATCAGCAGCCCATAGTGATTTCATGACATGAACAATCACTACCCATTGTTTGTATAACAACGTCAGATAATTTTGTGACATCACAACTGCATGGCCAAGAGCTGTATCTCCATGACGTCATCATGGTGATTGGAGATGCTGATATCTTCCCTCTAAATTGGCCAATCAGATGGCTCAGATTTTGTATCTTCCCTGCTAGACTGATATATATATTCCCTCCAAATTGACAAATGGCCTGTATCTTCCCTCTGTTTTAGGGAAGACGGTTGAGATCTTCCCCCTCTAAAAATATCACCCAGGGAAAAAGGCTTGTATGAGGGAAAAAACATGCTTGGTCATGGGATAAACTGGAAATGTTCAGCCAATGAGAGAACAGCATTTAGACACATCCCCGCAAATCCAGTATAGCATCACAATCTCTGCTGCTGCTCAGCATCTTTTCTTGTGATTTTGACAACACTCAAAAATGAGCGGTCTTTTCCATTTTTAGAAGGATCTATTAGGGCTAGAGAGTAGCGGTTTGAAGCATTAGATCCAGAAGAAAATATTGCTTTGGATTAATGCAAATTTGACTTCCTATTCAGTGTAGAAAATTTTCCAAAGCAATTTTCGGTAAATTTGTTTAGTTTTTCCAAAATGACTTTGTTGTACAAATACTGATTTATATAAATTTCCATCGTGATGAGGACCCCTTTTTATTTTCTTATATTGTTTTAGACAATATTTCACAACACATGACAAAGTAATAATGTCAAATTCTGCTTTTTGGTATAGTTTCAGCACTGTGGTTCATTTATTTTAGAAACTTTTTCTGCATTCCACTGCCATTTTTTTAATTTCTCTGGATCTAATCAACATAAATTTATTAAATTCCCGTATAATCTTATATATATAGTATAGATTACAAATCCAAAGTTTCAAGATGATATCTCAAAATCTCTCGCAACAAAAAATGTATGACTGAAACAGATTTGAGTCAACGTAATTTTAAGTTCTATGGCCGTTTAGTTTTATATCTCAGGATCTAAGTAACTTAGCTCTATGATATTCTCCAGTCCTGTCAATAATATTCTATAGGTCATCGATCCAAATTCAAGACGATATCTCAAGAACTCTTGCCAGAAAAAAATTATTACTGGAAGAAGAATATTAAGTTCAAACGTAAAATTTCAGATTTGAGGAAACGTCTTTTTTAAGTTCCAAAGCCGTTTTATTTTATTGCTCCGGATCTAATCAACCTAGATGCATTATATTCCTGTAGAGTGTTGTACATATAGTTTAAATTACAAATCCAAAATTGCAAGGTGATATCTCAAATACCTTTTCCATAAGAACAGTATTACTGAAACAAGAATTTTCAGTTCAAGCGCAGAATTACATGTTGCAAGAAATGTCTGTTCCGTAGATAAAAGATTTTAATTATTCAGAAAATGTGCCTAGACATGGGATAAAAAGGTCATACCATGGGTAGGTGCAGTACATCCCCGTATACTCCCCTCGACCCCAGTATATTCCCTCGACCCTTCGGGTCTCGGAGAGTATACCGGGGATGTACTGCACCTACCCATGGTATAACCTCATATTATATTCACTGATCCAATCACTTTTGACTTCAGTTAGATTGGCATTTTGATTGAAGCATGAACAATCTGGTAATAATAGACAATATATATATATAGTTTTACCTAATAATCAATTTTAAACTTACACTTTTTTAACATGCGTACATTTAATTTACAAATTTGACATGCGTACATTTGAAATTACAATGGATGTGTATACTAGTGTAAATTCTAAACATTCTTGGGATCTGCTAAGAAATGGACGACATTTGGCATTTGATATTACCTAATACGGTATTCTAGATAAAAATAAGGTATCCCGGGTGGGTGGGAGTTCGTTAAGAAAGCGACAATGGAATCTTGTCAAAGAGGCTTACATATAGTACGAGATTAGCTAACCGTGAACTAACTGGACAACAATCAACGAGCAAACATTGCAGTCATTGGCTGGGCCATAAAGTTCAGATAGTGCTGAGTGCACAAACAAGAATCCGAGGATGAGTAATTGTCTAACGCTCAATCACTTTTGGTCAAACCAAACTAATAATGAATTGCAACTGTGGTTTTGTCAATCTCTACTAAAAGGATTAATCTGAATATAATCGGCTAGCAGGTAGGCTAACTTTCTCCCTGTTAAAGAGGAAGTCCATTAATATTCTAACTGGCATTTACCCGTGATAGAGGATATGTGGAGAATGACAGTCGGAGAGGTATTTGCTACTGGCCATAATGAAACACGTTATAAAAAAAGACCTTATGAAATTTGTCGAGAGTGGCCATGTCCCAGACCAATCAGATGCAAGTAAGTTGCTGAGTATGGTAATTAACAAGAATCCGAGGATTCAAACCCTGGGTTCTGTTGGGAATTAGCAATTAAGCATAAGATCCGTGGATGCAAGGTCAAAGTAGCACTGCACTGCGAAGTTCAGTCAGCTTTGACACCTGTCAGATTGACTTCAAGTGCTGTTTCTCAATGGCAATTTGGTAAACTGAGGGTGAAAAAACGCTTTAGAACTTGCAGAATTGCAATTAGCATTGTTAGACTGCTTCTGAGAATATATGCACTGCAAAAAGCAATTGCCAAATGCATTATAGGCCTTCCTTGAATCGCATGGACGTCATTGGACGATCGTCACGTGGGCGACATTATAATGTAAAGTCAGCTTGAAAACAGCCCCTCAAGACTCAAACGATCTATTACACAACAAACTACTAAAAAAAAAAAATGTTTTATTTTCAAATTAAAAAAAAAAAAGCCACAACAAACAATCCCCAATTCCACAACGCATTTTAGTTCCTCCTCTATATGAACACAAAATGGCCCACTTGATCACATCCACACCTGTATTAAAAAACAGAAGAGACTGGTCTTTGAGACTCTGTGACTGCCAAGTTGTTTCCTTCTTTTGTTCAGAGATAGAGCTCTCCTTCCGTGGGCATGTCTCAAAAGTGACTGATTACAGGCCATCCAATCAAAATGTGTTGATTTCAAATTTTCCCATGGATTTCAAATTTTCCCATGGATTATGAAAATATTTTTTTCTTTACAGTCTTGCCTTAGTCTATTTCCCTGAGTGTAATGAAAGTGTTGTGTCCCAAAATGACTGAGATAGGCCTATAGTCAGTCCGAGAAATGGAAATCATACGAAAACCCTGATTAGTTTATTGGCGTGTCCTTCATGTCATTCAAATTAGGGTTTGTGCATGGAAATACCAAACAGCCATACTGTCTTGAATGTTGTTGGTTTTTGGGAAAGCATAAGTTGTAAAAAAAAACCCATTGGGTATTTTAAAGAGCCATTTTGTCCTAAATTGTTGTGTCTGATGCTTTTCAGTTTGTCATTGTTGGCCTTGTCTTGGCTGCAGACCTCCCAACCAACCCTCTAAAATAGGGGTTTCCCCCCTTTTTTAGCCTAAAATCCTCTTACCCTCTTTTTAATACGCAAAAACCCTATTTTTTGACAACTTAAAAAACCCTCTAAAAACATTACCATTAAATGGTTATTTCATTACATTCTGTCCTCCGAAATTGTTGAGCTGGTATGACAACCTGGTCAAAACTGCCCAGAACAAAGCTTGTGGAGGATGCTCACTGCTCAACTACTGTTATTGATCAGATGCTGTAATTTAGCCTTGAATTAAAAAACTACAGGAAGTGCATTGTAAAACCGTTTCAACTGGAAGTTTTGGCCATAATTGCGGTTTTTCTCAATACAGAAATTTTGTTTATTAGGACCTGGATGTTTTTGTGAAAAGCCTCTAAAAAGGAATACAGAACCCTTGAACCAACGTTCCTGAGGTTGGGAGGTCTGTGGCTGTGACGACTCTATTCCAGTGCATTTGGATGCATCAAAAAGTGAATTGCACTTCAGGAACACACTTCAGATGTGACGCTTAAATACCAATCTAACATACCAAATTGTACTACTGACCTGTCTTTCGCAAAATAAATTGGCCTGTTTCCTCCACTTCTTTGGCTTATACTAATAGGCAAATTGTCCTTCCAGCCCAAACTCTGAGCAACCTTTGGAGCCAAAACTGTCAAAAATGTTGCCGCAGCAAGAAACTATCAATTGGCAGCCAACTGTGCACTCTCTCAAGCCATCAAATTCGATTTGTGGTCAAGTTACAATATGACTAACAAGAAATTTTTTTCCAAAAAAGAGGGCGTCAGGCAATTTTTAAAGCGAATTCAGCTTGTTCTGCAAAGTGGGCCCCATCTGCATTTTATTATACTGCCGATTCCGCAAAAAGTGTCCCGTTCCAACATCTCTCTGACCCGCATTTTTACTGCACCAGCCCCCGTCCTGCTGACGTGTTTCAACAGCCTGTTTCTCTGTTCATCATAGAGAGGCACTTCGCCAAATAGTATCACTCGATGGGCTAAGGCTGCACCTCAAAAAATCCCCATTGTATTATGTTTGCAAAAGGACTTTAGTCACTTTACCGATTCTGAAATTTATGATATTACAGCAGGTCCACTATTTTTAGGGAAGGAGAGGGCAGTACGTTTCATTGTGCAATAGGCCTATACGCACTTTGAGATCCTGCTCCATGGAGTTGATAGTCCATCCTGATCATACTTTTTTCAATGATAACTTTAATATACTTTGATTAATGGACACTAATACCGTTTGTTGGTGACTATGAATGAAAGGATTATGCAGGCATCTATAAATGACTGAAAAATGACAAGTATATTGATCATGACTAATCAAAAAGCCTCTACGGACAGATGTGTTTGAAGTATAAGATGAGGACATGTCGGCTGCTATCATGAGTCACAAAATGCAAATTTCACAGTGAGAAGATCCTTTCTTTTTTCATAAATAGTGAAATGGCTGCAAAGGCAGATATACACATAATTTGAGTAAAATTATATTACATGTATACTGTCCAATGTAAACAATGCATTTCCTAGAGAAACAGGGTGTATGTAGCACACATTACATAACCCACCTCCTTTTTATCTGCCCTGGGTCAGCGAATTATCTGCAGACCAAAGGAAGAGCGCCTGGAAATGCAGGTAATCCGGTCACAGGCAATGCTGGAGGAGCGGCACCAGAACATGTCTCTGTTAGACATTGTAAAGCCTGCTGCTGTGAAAGTTATGGTACGTTGCCACAGTGCTTACAGATGATTTCATATTTGTAGACATTTGTGGAAAAAAATACATCATTTTTCCTGCAATTTTCATTGGTTGAGAGATGGTATGACACCACTCTCTCCTGAAAAGTGACATAGCGTTTTACATGGGTGACCATGGCATTCTAATCCATTGATCTGCTCAATGGAACTGACCCTAGCTGTTTCAAGTGAGAGTTTCTGTTAGTGTTTCACACATTTTTAGTACACACATTCTCAAACTCTAATACTATGATTATTTTTTACAGAAAAAAACAAACATGCATGTAACATTTTCTCAGATCAGGGGTCTGCCACGACAACATGACAACGGGCTACAAATTGAATTGCTGGGACCCTGGTTTGATCCCTATTATGATTTTCTAATGAATGTTGACACCATCACTGGATCATCCCCCTTTCTAAGGGATAATTCAGAATTTATGACTGGGGGGGGGGGGTTGGGGAGTTTTGATGGAGCTTTCTGTGAAAAGTGATACCCCGCTTTGGTTTCATAAATTTTTATAGTACCACAATTTTCTTTTGTTAAAATTTCATTCGACAATTAAGCATGTTGTGAAAAATAAGTAGGCCTACCCCCCTTGAAACATGTGGGAAAAATTGGTACCCTTACAGGAAAACTTCCCATTACCCCAAGTCAAAAGAAGCATGTGCAAAGGTAGTTCCCACTAAAGTAAAACTATAGAAACTACCACCCCCCCCCCCCCTCGACCCATTTGTAACATTTAATTCTGTATAGTCCTTTACTTTTATCACATACAATGCTTTTGGTCAAGGTATGATAATTTAGCTTTCAGAGATTTTAAAGCCATTTAGAGTTGGCTTGAGACTGATTTAATATCAACTGAAGCAATCAACTGCAACACAGGAGTGTGAAATACAACAGTTCATGAGGATTGTGGTTTGACATGTGTGAACAACTGCCACAATACCAAGTTGGCCTTTGCAGCAATTTATTGGTTGAAATTATGACATGATTTTTCTAGCCAACATCACTTGCTTGAAGCAAATTGAAAAAAAGTGACACGCTATGTGCAGCAAGACCAATCACCTGGCAGGATTTTCTGATGTCAGATCAAAAATTTTGCTAAATTTTTTGTTATTTGATTTATGTCTACAAATATGAAATCATCTGTAAAACTTCTGTGAGACGTTGCAGGCTTTGCTTCCCAGCCATGGCATATTGGACCGAGCAGATAAACTAGTAAGTTGCCCGAGGATTGGAGGGAACAAAATAGAACATAATAAAATAGTTGAAACAATACTCGTCGATTGGAAGGGAAGACGTAAAAGTTGGAAAAAAGGACCTCAAGCGGTCTGGGAAATTACCGTCCCATGAGGATAGCTGTAATTCCAGCTAAATCCTGGCCCTGATAGGATGATTGAGTGTGTGCAGATGATCAGTTGGTATCAGAAGATAGTCTGATCTCTGTGCAGCCTTCCTCATCACACAGCAGCATGACAGTAGCAGGACTTATTCTATCCAATTTCGTGAAATACTGCAAAGTCAGCAGCAGCTGATGACAGTTCCCTTATTTCTCTGGGGCCTTAGGGTTCTTTTCCTCATTACATAATGGATAGGTTTGCCAAAATTTATAGAGTTAGTTGATGCTGTGATATAACTTTATACCAAATTTGGATGTGATAGTAGCAGCAGCTATTTTTAAATAGCCCGTCAAAGATGATTTTTAGCACTGCCAAAGTCATGGCTGTACCATGACACTTACAGAGGGTCATGGGAGGGTGACAGTGCTGGCATAAATGCCTATACCTTGGCCTTGCAAAAAAAAAAATGTCAGATGGCAGACTAAAAATGAGCCCAGCTGAAAACCGGTCTGAGAACAGAGTTTGTACCTATCCAGTGCACACTCTTCAAAGAGACATTAAACATTTTAAACATTTACATTCTCCCATTTTAGAAACATCGTCAAATGGCTGCTCCCCGCATATACGTTGCAAGGCACAGTAAAATTTCACAGTGTATCTTTCAGACTATACTATGTGGGGTAATAGTGCTATGAGAAAGTCAGTATGTGAAGCCACACAGGTAAACAGATTAGAAAATATGTCAGATGCTTGAATGAAAGTGAATATCCAGCCAAAAAAGCCACGACTGTCCTCAAGGAAGTAACTAAAGAGTTTTGTGAGCATGCTCAGCAAATTTTTTACTGCTTTCTTATTTTCCTCTTCCCTGGATTCTGCAGGCATGTGCTAACTCATGTTGTGCCATGATCATGTTTTGAAAACATTTCACAACAAGGTGGTAGCCATCTTTAAAGTGCATAGACACGCCACCATTATATTATTAATATTGTGTTTTGACATCGAAGGCTATGTCAAACCCAAAACGAAATATGAAATTTTCAATTTCTACCATGATTCTTCACAGTACGTTCGACAGTATAGTGCTATACATGTAGGGAGGGCGGGGCATGGTGGGCCCCCGGGGCATGATGGGTTTGGGCTTTAACTCCAAAGTTTAACACCGAAGGAGGCAGATGTTTGTTGTTTAGAATACCTTTTGCTAGCCTTTATTGAAGAAAAAAATGCATGGTTCAGATACCAATACTTTGGCAGATATTGCCCTTTCTAGGAATTTGAAGCCCTAACAAATTTTTTACCTGATTTTCCAAGTGTGTTGTGATTATGTGTATGTGATATTTTAACAGCTATCTTGTTTTACTTCCACAAAGAGATATCTCAACCTTTCGTATGAAAAATCTTTGATTTGACTTTCCTCGCGGAAACTGCATGGTGTCTGAGGGCATTTGTGAATTGAGTTTGGGGCATGATGGGTCTCTTGATTGGGGCATGATGGGCCCAGGCCCATCATGCCCCATGTGAACTAATCATATATGTATTTCTTGCAATATAACAGTTGAAGATTGTCGACAATTGACAATACTGCCTATTTCAGTATCTATTGGTATTATCTTATTTACTCCATCAGGTATAGAATTAAGAACATAATTTGTGTGCCAAATCACCTTTTATGATGTTAAATTTACGTTTTTGGATGGTTATCTGCATTTTTTAGACGAAAGAGTGATTATGGTTTTCTGAGGTGGTTCAATAACTTCCATTTATCATGTAATTCAAGTTTTTATTAAGAATATTGGAATTACTTCAGTTTTACAACTATAATGCCTTAAGTATTGACCAACATTTGAAGCTGCCCATCATGCCCCAACAAGGTGCCCATCATGCCCCAACCTTGCGGGGCATGATGGGCACCTGTCGAAAAATTAAAAGTGCTTATAACTCAAACACTATTTCATTGAGCGAAACAAGATTTTCTATGCTTAAAGTAGAATCTAATGCAAAACCAGTTAGCAACAAATAGTAATTTTTGTTGGCATAGTAATGACATGGTGGACCTTCAAAGTTAAGGTGCCCATCATGCCCCGCTCTCCCCTACATCATTGGAAAGCTGGTGATATCAATTACATTCGTGCAGCTTAAATAGGGATCGAGATCTAGCCAATTGAAAATTCGTTTTTGCGCGTCCATAGCGTAAGACTGGTTGCACAAGCAGTCTGTAACTTGTTGTGGATATTACGCCAGTTGAGGACTATGTACAGCTTCATACGGGAATTCCTTCCCTGCTTTTCAAAATATGTGCAGTCAGTTTTCAGGGTGTCCAATAAAACAAAAAGTTTGAATAGAATTATTAGGGAGAATTAAAGGGGAGGGATACGACTCATGTGAGGTTTTGCTAGCTCAAGGAAGAAAATACAGTGCACCAAAAAAGTTATGGGAAAAAAGTGGTGGTGTCAGTTTTTGGCTCTAATTTTGAAGAAAGACATTTCCAGTGATAATTATTGATGTTCTGTCCTATCAATACACTTCTCCTGAACAAGTGTAGACAATAGTTTCATGGTTTTATGCTATGATATGGATATGCCAGTGAATATTGGTGGGTGCACCATTTCTTTGCCGTCAAAAAAGTTACGGGAATTTTCATGAAGCAGTCAAATCATGAATTCCACGGTAACTGAATCACCGCGGGGTCATCAAAATTGACCATTATTGATACATTACCGAAGATATGATGAACAAAATCGGGAATTTGTGATTTATTCTGATTTATGTGAATGTAAACTTGATTTTTTAACATGCAAAATTTCTGACATATGCCCAAGCAGTTTTTTACGGCAAATCAAACTTTGGGTAACGGAATCACGAGCAAAAACACCCATTTTTGTGACTTTTTTATCTCATCGTCTCATTTAAGAAAAATATTCCAGCTATGGGAGATAGAAACTGACAGTGCTCATCCCAGGAATATATTCTCAGAGTAGTTCCATTTAGATGGACTTGGGTCTTCACAGATGGAAATTGTGCTGCTCCCTTTAGGATGGGATTTTAAGGGAATTGTGTGATTCCGTTACCGAGTCAAATGTGATTCCGTTACCTTTAATTGAAGTTAGCCTATGGAGCCAGACAATAATAAAATGGGAAAAATTATTTTAAAATTTTGAATTTGAAAAATATTAACATCAAGTGATGTCAACATCAAACATCAAGTACTAAGTTATCCACTTGCACTGAAGCCTCGAAAAATGGCATTTTTCATGATTTTTTTAGTGAAATAAATAGTAATGAAAAAAAATATCACAATTTCTGATGAACATTGAAAGAAAACAATCTAACCAGCATAAAGATTTCAAAATTTATGTAAATAACAAGTAACCTTACATATCTGGATCACAAATAATTTTGTTTTTGGTAAATATTTTGAAAATTGTCATTTGTGTGGAATTCATGAAATACTGAAATATAAGCATGAATTATTGCTTTGTGGTTGTCATTTTAGTTTCTAGAAGTAGGGAATTGACTCTGGGGCCCATTTTGATGGAGATCCTGGGGTTAAATTTTCAAGAAATAAATATATTTTTAATGATATAAAGTATGTTATTTCAAATAATTCTCATATTACAGTCCTTGTCATACTTACGTAGAATCTCAAGTTTTTTTTCTATGCTGTTGAACTGTGATGTCAGAGATGACTCTATTCTAGCATTGCAATATATGTAAATTAACTACAAGCTGTGATGTCATTTCAAACTGGGTCGGATTCCCCAGAGCTCTTCTAACCAATGCGAATCCTACAAACTGAGCATCACAGTTTCAACTCAGTGTCAGAGTTAAAATTGGGTCTGGGAAAACCTATGCAAGTTTGACATCACAGCCTCTCAGCCAATGGACTGCCAGAACAAATATACATAGCATAAGCCATGTGTTTACAAACAAATGTCAAACCAACTTCCATCATACCAACTTCCATCAAAGTTTAAAGTTGTAAGTTAGCAAGTTTGTAGATTTTCCAAACAACTCTGTGGGGATTATAACAATTGTCTACTGTGAATGCTCATAAAGCTGCCATGTGGTAGGATTAGACTGGCGATTGCTGTGATAAATCATTGGAATCAAAAATTTAATGCTTCCTTCAAAATATCAATGTTTGAACTGTGATGCGTAGTTTACGGTCAGCCCATTGGCTATCAAGCTGTGATGACTTAGTTGTAGGGGCTATCTCTGATAAAACTCTTACTCTGACACTGTGTTGAAACTGTGACATTCAGTTCAGGAGGATCAAGATTGGCTAGAAGCTGGAGAATCGACCCAGTTTGAAATGATATCACAACTTGTAGTTAATTTACATATATTGCAATGCTAGAATAGAGTCATCTCTGACATCACAGTTCAACAGCATAGAAAAAAAAACTTGAGATTCCACGTAAGTATGACAAGGACTGTAATATGTTGCCATCCGAATGCTAATATAATCTTGTAAATCTGTTGACACAGCATTTATTTCAAATGTATTAGTAGGGGCTTCTGTTTTCATTTCGAAAATAAAAGATTATATGAAATTGGTCATATCCATTGGAAAAGCCACAGATTTTTGAAAACAGGGTAAGGTTTACTTGAAGGCATGCTGGCTCAGTCAGGAATAATGCCCAAAGCAACAATTCCACACATTTAGGGTTGATATACCAGGGGGGGATCCAGAAAATTCCGGGGGGGGGGTCTATCGGGCTATCGCGTCGCGAAACGCATAATTCGCGACACATCGCGGCTGCGCACGTATGAAATTAACATGTAAAAATATATAAATTTTGGTCTGGTGGGGGGGGGATGCATCCCCCCATCCCCCCCCCCTGCGTCCGTCCCTGTGATATACAGGCCTATAATTCAGCCAACTGTCATAGAAATCAGAAAAGGAATCTTTGAGATATTCAAGTTTATTTGGAGGGGGACTTATTTTTGTTGAACTGTTTAGTTTGTCGGTTCCTTCTTACCATTTCTAGGAACTTTCAAATGGACAATCAAAGTGCAAGAAACACGTGACTGAAATAGGTCTACTACTTAGTACTTGACATTATTTGGTTTTTAAAAATGAAATCATCATACTCCGCTGTTGCCACAAAAACAAGAAGTCATCCTTGCAAACACGTGACTTGTAATTTTCAAAGAACAACTATATTTTCTGGACCAATACAAAAAGAAAATCTCCTGACCAATTTATCTCCAGATAAAAGAAAAGAAAAACAGCCTTCCACATGCCTGATAGTATTACATGGCTGTTAATTAGGGCACCAATAAAAACATAAAATGTTGGATATGCTCATGCAAACAGGGCATCGTAGAACATTTTCAGGAACATTTGGAGGATTGTGGATGTTACTACCGAAAGACAACCATGACTGAGCTTCTTACGCTTTCAGGCCTCCTAGCAGCCCTCTTGAAAAAAGTAGGAGTCTGGCCAAAAAAAAGGTAGGATCATTAATTGAAGGAGCAGGCACCAACTATTGCTGTCGAGCTGTCGTGGACACGGTCTATGACACAGCACCTGTGGCAATGTACTATTTAGATGTATCTTAGGGGCCAACCAGACGATAGTTGGGGTGGGGCTATGGCTTTTACCCCGAAGACAAACTTTTTTCGCTCGTTTCAAAGCGTCGACAAACAATTTTTTTCAAATGTGAATGTGTGACAAACTTTTTTATCGAAATTTTAACATCACAGGTGGAAACAAACTTTTTTTTTACCAAAAAGCCATAGCCTCTAATTCTTCTTATTTCATTGTAAAACGACACCATTCCACTGCATTTCAAACAGATTCCTTTAATTAATACATAGATCTTACTTCATTATGAAAATATGAAATTTCAGTGTTATCCTTTTCTGGTTTGTTTCGATCATATTTCATGAATTCCAATTCTCTCTCTTAAAATTGGTCAAATACCATTAATGTACTTCAATCAGCACCTGTGTTTTATCCTTTTCAGTTTTTAGTTCTGTTTTTTAGTTCTGTTGAGCTAAATATCAAAACACATCCGTGATATTTTAGCCTTAACGTTTTCGTCATATAATCTTATCTCAGTCACTATCAGTCGAAGGCAAAACACATGTTGTAATCTTCACAGCGAAAATAGGAAATGAGCCATCCTAGAATCATGTGTCACTAACATGAGCAAATATATATATATGATGCCTGGTTTCAAAAACATTTCAAATTTGTTAGACTGACCTTAGCAGCCACTCAGCTATATTTAGGCAAGTATTTTGATACCCTGGTTACAAACTTGTTGGTTTTCTTATCTTATTCCCTGAAATCCATCGCACTTCAACATGAAACATGACTAATACAGTTAAAGTGTCAACATTTCTTCTTACAGAAATCAGGGGAGTATCTTGTGCCTGAGAAGCGGAAGTTAGCATCTATCCCTCAATCTATTCTCCAAGCTGTACACGACAACGCCCAAGTAAGGGGCCGACCAGATGATCTATGGGCTATGGACTTGTGGTGAAAAAGAAAAGTTTTTCACTTGACACAAAAAAAAGTTTGTCCAGCACATGGAAATAAACAAGCATCCTCGGATACAATGGCTGGTTAGTCCTATGGGAAAGTAGAAGGTGTGATTTGCAGCATGGGAGAGCGTCTGAGGCAAAAAATATGAGTGTAGGAGTAGTGGAACTGGAGCTTGAGGTATAGTAGGGTGATGTCTGCGCGAACCAGATTCTCTTGACGTGCGGGTATAGCAATGAAGTATAGGTGCAACTTGCTGCAGTGAGCATTGCGCAAGTGTTCGAGTAGAAGGTGACAGCATACACTAGTGTCTAACAGAGTCGCTGCCCATATAGAGCTATAGGCTGACAAATTCATAATGTGGAATACTTGTACCAAATTTCATAACTCTAAAATAAGCCTAATATTAAGGACAGTTCAAGAATGACGAAAGATGGCTGCCAAAATGACCTACATCTTGAATTTATCGTCATGTTCCCAATCAGTACCCACAGGGGTAGACATGAACCAAATTTTATAACTCTTAAGTGAAATATTAAGGTCACATTTGGCTGTCCAGGAATGAAGAAAGATGGCTGCTAAAATGCCCGCTATGTCAGTTGTCTCGACAGGTAGGCTACTCAATAAAATGTTTTTTTTTACTAGTTACAGCAGGTGCACACCCAACTGGTCATTCTTCTGCTTTCACCCCCTAGCATATAACTAGCAACAAAAAAATTTTTTTTGCGAGGACACCCCCCCAGGTGACCCCCCCCCCCAGGACTTGTAAAATCTAAAATTTTTTAATTACCTCCTTCCGAGGTGACCCCCAGCCTAGAAGTATAACTAGCAAAAATAAAAATTTCTGCAAGTACCCCCCCATGGATGTGACCCCCCGGGCCTTGTATAGAATATAAAATTTAATATCTCCCCCGAGGTGACCCCAGCCTATCTAGCAGAAATAAACAATTTTTTTTGTTGCGAGTACCCCCCCCTGAGGTGACCCCCCTCGGGACTTGTAAATCCAAAATTTTAAAATTAAAATTACCTCCCTCTGAGGTAAATATAACTAGCAAAAAAAAAAAAATTTCTGCAAGCTCCCCCCGGATGTGACCCCCCCGGGCCTTGTATAGAATATAAAATTAAAAACTCCCCCGAGGTGACCCCAGCCTACCAATATATCTAGCAGATATAAACAATTTTTTTTGTTGCGAGTACCCCACCCTGAGGTGACGCCCCTCGGGACTTATAAATCCAAAATTTTAAAATTAAAATTACCTCCGAGGTGAATATAACTAGCAAAAAAAAAAAATTTCTGCAAGCTCCCCCCGATGTGACCCCCCGGGCATTGTATAGAATATAAAATTAAAAACTACCCCGAGGTGACCCCAGCCTAGCAATATATCTGGCAGAAAAAAAAAACATTTTTTTTTTGCCAGTAGCCTACCCCCCCCGAAGTGACCCCCCTCGGGACTTGTAAAATCTAAAATTTTAAAATTACCTCCCTCCGAGGTGATCCCTAGCCTAGAAATTTAACTAGCAAAAGAATTAATTTCTGCAAGTACCCCCTGGAAATGTCCTCCCCCCCCCCTCGGGCCTTACATAGAATATAAAATTGAATACCTCCCCCGATTTCCGCCAGGTGGCTGTGTGTATCTGTGCTAGTCTTTTGGTGCCATCTGGCGGGAAATCGCATAATCACGGTAAAGTAAACGATCACGGTGAAGCAACGATAGAGGGTATCCCCCTGGAAATCTCCTGCCCCTCCTCGGGCCTTGCATAGAATATAAAATTTAATACCTCCCCCGAGGTGACCCCAGCCAGCCTGGCAATATAACTAGCAGAAAAAACAATTTTTTTGCGAGAACCCCCCCGAGGTGACCCCCCTCAGGACTTGTAAAATGTAAGATTTTAAAATTACCTCCCTCAGGGGTGACCCCTAGCCTAGAATAACTAGCAAAAAAAATAATTTCTGCAAGTACCCCCCGGAAATGTCCTCCCCCCCTCGGGCCTAGCATAGAATATAATATTTAATACCTCCCCCGAGGTGACCCCAGCCTGGCAATATAAGTAGCAGAAATTTTTTTTTTTGCGAGTACCCCCCTGAGGTGACCCCCCTCGGGACTTGTAAAATCTAAAATTTTAAAATTACACTCCCTCCGAGGTGACCCCCAGCCTAGGAATATAACTAGCAAAAATAAAAATTTCTGCAAGTACCCCCCGGCTATGACCCCCCCCCCTGCGCCTTGTATAGAATATAAAATTTAATACCTCCCCAGGTGACCCAAGCCTAGCAATATAACTAGCAGAAAAAAACAATTTTTTTTTGCGAGTACCCCCCCCCTGAGGTCACCTCTCTCGGGACTTGTAAAATTTTAAAATTACCTCCCTCCGAGGTGACCCCCAGCCTAGAAATATAACTAGCAAACAAAATAATTTCTGCAAGTACCCCCCTGGATGTGTCCTCCCCCCTCCCAGGCCTTGCATACTACATGTCTCCCTATTGGCTGAAATGGCCCATCCCACCAAGTCCCTCATTCTCATTGGCTCTAAATGGCCACACCCCCAAAAATTAAAAATTTTCAAGCAATGCCACAGTTTCAACCGAACAACTGTCAACCCATTACACCTTGCCTAATACTGTCAAATTAGCCAACTAAGATTGCTTCTAACCAGCAATTACCACAAACACAAACTCACCGAATGATGGCCAAAAATGCATACCTGTCATTATGCGCCACACCTCCAAATATCGACCACACCCCCAAAACCCATTATTAAAAAGGCTGGAGAATTCTCCAGCCAAAAATAAACAAAGTTTGTTTCCACCTGTAGCTAGGGTACCGTAATGTTACAATTCCTATAAAAAAATTTTGTCGCCAGTCCGCACGTGAAAAAAATTGTTTGTTGACGTGCCCACAAACGAAAAAAAAGTTTGTCTTTGGGGTAAAATCCATAGCCCCCACCCAACTATCGTCTGGTCGGCCCCTAATCTCCATGCCGTAGATGACAATGCCCCAGTAAATGCTGGAACAACAATTCAGCCATTGCCTTTACATGTGCACGCACAGAAAGAGTCAGGTCTTCGTCGAACTTGTTCAGAGATGTTCATAAATTGGGATTTAGAAGTAATTGAAGGTTAATTAGAGCCATAAAATTGTTTTAACTTTGCAAGCGAAGTGTCACATGTGATACCAACCAGTAGGTACGTGTAGAAGGTTTTAAATATGCTTCAACATCTTCTGCTTCAGGATTCCTGTCTTCCCATTGGATAAGGTGCTCGTCTGGTTTTGAGACGTTGGGTACATTCGTTTCGCTACTCCAAAGTGCTCTTGGAGTAGAGTAGTTCACTCCAGATCATTCGTTTTGCACATCGGGAGTAGTTTTGAGTAGATTGGAGTAGATTGGAAGTACTCCTTCAATTAGGATATCCCATGACGTATGATTGTTTACATAAATAAATGACACTTCAGAAGCTTTCATTTAGTGGCTGATTGCGTTATTTCGATGTGGATTGCTGCAATTTCTATTGATACAATTAAAGCAATCGATTGGAGGTGCCAATTACAACATAAATTGCTATTAGCAAGGGAATCCTCATAGCAAATAATGACGTTGTCTAAGTACTCCTTTTCATTCGATTCGGACCAAGCTTGGAGTAAACTACTCCAAGTTGGAGTAGTTTACTCTCAGAGTAGAAACGTCACTTCCTGGAGTAGTTTGGAGTAGTTTAGAGCAGGTGAATCGAATGTACCCAATGTGCGCACACTGCACAGGGTGACAGGAACTGAGCAGATCCTCCGTAACTCTTGGGTTTAATCCACTCAGATGTATGCAAGTACACTGAGCCAACATTTTACAAAGCTACCGGCAGTAAATCCAGTGATGGAGATTTCCAGTCAAATTATCTACCATTGCTCTGTAATACAGCAGCCATTATTTAAATTTTTTTAAATACATTTGAAGATTAAAATGGAATGATCGTTCAGGAGGTGATCAATACATGCTGAAGTATGAGAAATCACCCAGAATCAGCGATGGACTTGGGGGGGGGGGCTGAGCTACCTTGTCTAGTAGCCCAAGGGGAGGGTAGGCACAGTGAATTGGAGAGGTTTATCTCTACTCTAAAGAGCCACAATGGTGTTTGAGATTATAAGCTCCAAAAGGGTAAGAAACCATTGCATTGAGGTGAACCATTGTTGTGTAAAGCAGTGCTTGATGTACTATCCAGGCTAGTAACTTCAGACTTTGAACATACGAAATTCCTATCAATATTTCCAGTGCAAAAACACATTGTAACACCAATAAATAACAATTTTATGCAGTTCGATAATATGGAAATGAACAGTCATTGTTGCAGTATTACAGACCTCCCAACCTCAGGAATGTTGGTTCCAGGGTTCCGCATTCCTTTTTAGAGGGTTTTCACAAAAAAATCGGGGTCCTAATAAACAAAATTTCTGTATAGAGAAAAACGCAATTATAGCCAAATTAAACTTCCAGATGAAACGGTTTTACAATGCGCTTCCTGTAGTTTTTAAATTCAAGGCTAAATTACAGCATCTGATCAATAACAGTACATGTAGTTGAGCAGTGAGCATCCTCCTCAAGCTTTATTCTGGGCAGTTTTGACCAGGTTGTCATACCAGCTCAACAATTTCGGAGGACAGAAAGTAATGAAATAACCATTTAATGGTTATTTTTAGAGGGTTTTTTAAGTTGTCAAAAAATAGGGTTTTGCATTAAAATTAGGGTAAGAGGGTTTTAGGCTAAAAAAGGGGGGGAACCCTATTTTAGAGGGTTGGTTTGGAGGACTGGGGTAATCTATCAAAGGATATTCTCAGTGAACTTGCCACAAGTTGCCAGCAGTGGCGTAACTGGGGGCTGGGTCTTGAGCCTAGGGGGGGGGGCATCTGATTCTCTGGAGGGGCATGCACCCACCATGCTATTTGTATATGTTAGCCCAGAGTTGGAGTTCATATAGGGATACACAGTAGAACTGGATCAATTAATCGATGTATCGCGATATATCGGTACACAGACTTGTCGTGATAACCGTGTCTTCCTGAATCACCCATGAACTCTCTTATTTAATCTGGTCAAATGTCATACTGGATTGATTTTGGTGCCCCTCAATAAAATCAAACAAAATATTTCTGAAATATTAGTGATCAGCATCTTGAAATATTGATTAGCCGCACTCTGTGATCGCATTAGCCCCAATCCCTTGTATATAGGGGAGAGCGGGGCACAGTGAGACGGCGGGCACAGTGAGACAAAGCCCATACCGTCTAGCTGGTACTGTTTACAGATCAACCCTCTTTTGTATAGTACAAAAAGTAAGTAAGTGAGAGTCTGACCTATATCCAGAATGCCTACATGGCATATCGAGAGTGGAATTTCAATATTTTGGTTTTTAGCCAGTAAAAGTAAATAATTTTGCTAAACGACTTTTTGTTATAATTCCCAAGAAAATTGCAATAATGCAAATCAATTGCCAGGGATTCAAACCTTAGTTATTTGTCTTAGTTTAGTGAGATGATGAACCACAATACAGGCATCCAGTCCGCAGGATTAATAAATGTTATAAAGAGAGCAGCCTGGGGCACAGTACGACAGTTGAAGGTGGGGTACAGTGAGACATCACAAAATATAATAGAAATAACCTTAATGTAAGGCAAAGCTTACAATTCACTATTAAAAACAAAATGCCTGCTATAAACTACAGATTTTAGTGAGTCATATCCAAAGAGAAGCATCAGAGAGAATTTTGATTGGTATGTAACAGGTGCGGCAGGTTAAATAAGTCGTGCATGTGTCCTGTGCGATGAAGTTTTGAAACATGCTCAAAAAAGGACCTAAAAAATCACCTAGCCAGATGCTTTTATATGAGTACAGTAGTTTCTGTAGCAAAAATTGATACAACAATTCAGCAGGTCCTGAGGATAGGCAGTTATGGCAGCAGACACCCTGTCTCACTGTGCCCCGCCTGCTGTCTCACTGTGCCCCGCCCACGGGGCACAGTGAGACACTTAACGAGCATGGACGTAACTCAAAATTTCTCCAAACCTGTGAAAGGTAGGAACCTGAAACCACTGGACAATATACCCAGCGTCATTATCTGTAATGTGGACCTGATCTCGTTTAACTCGTTACTGCCAACATTTTGGAACACTTGAAAATAAAAAAAAGTGTCTTGCTGTGCCCCCTCTCCCTATACTTCTCGAATCAGTACTACAAGTCTGGCAAAGTTAATATATAGCCCAATTGAAACAGCAAAAACAACAGAAACATGGCTTTAATTCATTAATTTATTTTAGAATGATAAGCAGTGACTGGCATTATAAAACCAAAACAACAGTACTGAAATAATTACATTGAAGGTAAAGAAACTTGTTTGACTTGTTGAAAATACCTTTAAGGCACACAATGACCTAGATAGATACAATCACCAATTTTTAAGATAAGACGTGAAATGTAAACAAGTTCTTTCATCTCTCCCCCTGTTCAATTTACATAATCACACTTACCCCTTAATATTACCAGTGATGTACTGTTTCAAGGACTGTGAGTTAGGCTACTAACATTAAACAGGTAACATTACATACACTTATCAGAGACACCACACTTCTGTGAAGTCCTGTCATTTCCAACACTGTAGTTCCATACACACCAATTAATAAACACAGGTATGTGTGTGTCCTCTGTATCACAATCAATATGTTACCAAGGTCTTTGGCAAGTGACAACAAAAGCCTTGCGCAAGACCAAAATCCCTTACACAAGACAAAAATATTAATGACAACAAAAAAATGTTGCGACAAAAGAGACTAGTCCATAGACGGGCCATTTTTGCCAGACATCCAATGCGTCCACCTCAAGTGAGAGATTGGGGACACATCTTCATAGAGGCAAAAAGGCTTTCCATAAAGATGGCGTGTCTGCTGAATCATGGTAAGTTAATGACATTACTTGTATAGCGCGGTGCCCTGATCCGGTTTTGAGGACAAATGTCAAAGAATAAAATTTTCAAAATAAAGTAAACATCTAAGTTTATCTAAATAAAGTAACACATATTATATTATCACTCAACTTTCGTTCCAAGATCAAATCTCAGCATGATGAAATATCAACATGATAAAAACCATGTCAACAAAATGATCACAAGTTGCAAACACGAGAAACGTACACCATCACCAGTATACTTGCTTACACCTAGCATCAGCCTGCTCAAGCCAAATTAGAAGCATCTATTTTCACTCAGCGCAGTACGCTGCTCTTGAACATGCCAAGAAGTGGAGAATCTTTGATCTTAAACTTCAGCAAAAATATTGCACCATTAAACCTGCACAGACTTGAATTCTCCTAAAACGTCCTGATATTCAATTTAACATCTGAAGTTTGGCAGCGCATCTCGTATTAGGTAATGTCGATAACTTTAGAAACTAACAGACAGATGCCATACACCTTTAGCCCACAGACTAGTCTCTGAAGAATGAATACAAATTTACATATCTAATCCATCCCTGCTGAACCAACAATCGAGTATCGGAGCCTTCAATAAATTACGATAATCTAGAATGAAATATGATTGAGATGAATGAACATGATAAGGGATCTAATTTAGTTTCATGAACAGAAACGAAGCAATGAATGCCCTGACAATTTAACAAAGTGACCTTCTGCGGCATCTATGGTACAAATATTATGAATACATCATGCAATACTCTCAAAGGAGAGACTAAGGAACACATACTTTAATAGATATAGGATGCATGCATATATAACCAGGTAAACTAAACAAGATTCACAACATTCACATAATAGTTGAATACCACATGAGACATAGGATAATACATCACAACTAAATGGTAACACTTATTGAAACTTTGTCTGTGGCATATTCTAACATGATTTTTTAATATCTTTATACCGTTAAGCAATATACGACGCAAGAAAAGAACATCGTTGAGGTGAAAAGTCAGTGTAACACGAGCGAATCACCTCCCCAACCTTCTGCTATTTCGGATTGATGGCAACATCCGACAAGGTTACAAATCAAATTAGAAATAAACCAAACAGGAAGATGAGGAAGAGAGATATTTAAGAAACTGTCTTCTTGTGACCATTTTAACAATCTGACAAACAGGAAATGGTTAATCACTGACTTGTGGCAAAAATAAGTTCAATGTTTCTACATGTAATAAGTCATCTCAGGCTATTCTCAGCATATTTGTTCAAAACTAAACAAAGCCCGGTGTTAACCTGACAATTCAGCTGAAAATTTCTTTGATTGCGTTTACAAGTTAGAAACTTTCACCTCATGATCAGTCATGAGCCATTCGACAAACCAGAAACGGTTAAGAACAGTGATTTGTGCCAATCGTGGGAAGGAAAAATTGAAGATTTCCTGCATGTGCCATCACATCAGAATTGCACAATTTCACATATTCGGATATATTGGTATTACCTTTTGTTATACATGTCAGTAGTGAGACCAACATTACATAAGAAGTTAATAAATATAGTGCTTTTCATCAAATTACATGTTGTCTTCACCCTTCAGATATTGAAAATTTGATATGAAATATGAAGACATTTCTATAAATTCGACATTCTGGCAAACAATTCTCACAATGCAAAATTTACAATGAGATATCAAGGAAGCCAAAAAGGATTTCTACCTTACTGCAACAGCCCGTTATCTGCTCCGACATTTTACCTTCATTCATTATAAAATAATCGCAGAATAACGAGCTTCAGGTAAAGCACGGCATACTGACTCGCTGAGGATAAAAGCCTAATTCCTACAAAAGCTTTTCGTGAATTCGTAATAAGAGGAAGATAATCATGTCTGATAGACATTACGTGTTGACAGGTGAATGCAGTGCAAGCTCTGCAGCAGTCTGTGATGCGCTGAGAGCTTTTGAGAGCTTAATCAACTAAAAAAAAGACGAAAAGCATAACCGTTTAGCCATGAATTTGGCACAGAACTCCAATGTATGGCTATCTAAGACTTTTAAGTCCATCATTTCTCAAAGAAGTGACTGGTTTACATGTATTTAACACAACCATATTAATTTCTTCATTCCTCTTTTCATCCGTACTCTTTGTGCTGATCCGTAGGAGTTGTATAACCATATTTTGTGCTTATCCGTAGGAGTTGTATAACCATATTTTAAGTACATGTAATGTATAGAACAGAACTTGCATGACTGATTAACTAGAAAAGAAGCTTTCAGGTGAAAAGCCAGCTTTGTAGAAAGAGACACTCCCTTCGTAAGTTTCACAGTCCTCTTCAACCTATTCATTGGATATAAAGATCAATTCCAGTCCTGATTAATAGTGATTATGTACCGCAGCCGTGCATTCCAATGCCATTGGCAATGGGCAAAAGGGTTGCAAGGAATAAACGAAGACACAAATTTAAGGTATGTCATCTCATGGGATGCCGTAGTTATACAATTAATAGGCGAAGTAAAACTGGGTTGCTCTGCTGCTGGTATTATCAGACAACTGAACAATTCATATGATAACACACATACAACAGAAAGTAGACAAGCTAACAAACAACATATGGGATGATGAGGTGATTAATGGGTTTGTGTATTCTTCATTTATGTATTAATTTTTTAAATATTATACCTGAGATGGAACTGAACTAAAGACTTTCAGAGGAAGTTTATCAGGCGATCTCACACCACTCGACTTCATTTTACCGTATTCCCCATAATATATGATAATGGTGGTAATGTATCAAGAAATGCTTTTTTAAAAGAGCTTAAAACAGAAGAATATGATGATATGATGAAAACCAGGCTACAACACTCGACAGTTGGTCTTTAAAGCAGGGATGGCTTAACCTCAGCATCCGGTGACCATGGGGTCCAGACCTGAGCGTTTCGTGATGTGCATCTTGACAATTTCTTCTGCGCACGTCGGATGGATGCCGATTGAGGAAGCCAGGGTCGAGCGAGTGAGACCACATCTGGAAAAGGGAAACAAAAAAAGATCAAGATGAATGTCTGGGAGCGTACATCAAAGCGCTGTCAAGCTGGGCTGACCCGTCACTTAGCAATGCTTAGAAAAGACATCTCTTCCATTTTGTGAGCTTTCTTCTGGGAGCCACTGGCTTGTACCGATGCTGCGCTAGACCTATGCCGAGCAGCAGATGTGCATGAGACGTAGTCGTTCCATCTTATATGGCTACTGCAAGGAGATTGATGAAGAGGCCCCAGGCAAGTGGAAGAGCTACATTGCACAACCACATCATGGTGTATGTTTATTGTTTAATACAATGGTTCAATCATAACAATATTATGCTTCCAAGCAGATACAATTATATATCACAATTTTTTTCACTTTTTTAAATTGCAAAATGCATGTGAGGCCCGTAGGCGTTTGAGAAGGGGGGCAGTTCATAGTTGGGTCAATGGGTCTTTCTGCCTACGTTTTCCAAATCTTTGTCCAAATTCAAAGTTAATTCAGAAGGTTGCCAGAGGTTTGGTTTGGCACGAAGCATTTGGGTTAACTTTCCTTTTCGAAAGAAAGAAATAGTTGGAGGTAAAATGTCAAATGCATGTCCGGTACTGATTTGCCCCATTTTCCAAATTTGCGTGATTACGCACTCTATCGCTTTCTCAGAATGTCATTTGTCCTCCTTTTCCACATCATAAAATTGATTTGGCTCAACAAAAAGCACTTCTTTTTGTGTTGGTCCGCAATAACATAACAGTGATTGCACATGACAGAAAATATTTTTCTAAATAAAACTTTATGAATATGTCAGTGAAGTTTGAACACCTTTAGAAACAGTTTATGCGTACACATTTGAGGTGAAATGCCAATTGAAGTCATACATAATATTAAACAAACTGAAGTCTAACATGAAATATCATCATGCGGTATCATCCTTTCTTAGCACCATTACATAACCACGTCCCATCAGCATGATTAAATTACGCCACAAGCTTTCAAGTCCTTCCTTAGGCCTGGAGCAGGAAGCAAAGCACAAAAGGATTGAAAAAGATTACATAACATAGAGGATGTTGATATGGGATCAACAGCACAACTCTGTCGACAGAAAATATTCATTTTTAAACTAAAAGCTTCTTTGTGTAACAGACTTAAAAGATCAAAATGGCAAAAAGCCATAATGATGAAATGTTGGCAATAGTTAGTGCCAATTGACGAAAATCAGACTTGTTTTTACATGAATGCTTACTCATAGCTTGAACATATCATAAAGTAAGAAAAACTGGGGTACCAAGAGCCGGTTTGACATTTTATATTCGCGTGTTTAAAAATTTCATATAAACGCAACAAAATTGTGGACAGGACTTCAGATTTGCCTCAACCAATCTCATTAACCCCTACAAAAATACGAATCCCCCACCAATTTAACATCCCTGCTAAATCAGAAAGTAAAAATGCACAAGGTGGACAAATAAAGTACAGACATATTGAATCTGTCGCCAATTAAAACACATGCTGGAAGAAGCAATGCCAATGACAATATGTTTCCGAAGCCACAATGGATGGATGGATAGGGTCTATGACTGCCAATCTTACATGCCGCCTTTAGGTCAAAATGAGGGTTCGGTCTGACGTGGACGCTATCAGTGGGAAGTCTTTCATTCCGGATTGCACACGATAAACCACTGCACTGAACTAAATTTTGTTTTGTTAACACTACAAGCAAAAAGTACTTAAACAGAATTAGACAAGTCTTTGAAGTGACAGTCCAGAGAGATTGCTCCCCTCAGATTGGTGAATAAGTGTCGAAGTGACCAGAAAAGAAATTGCAACTGCGTCACACCTAAATTGCGTCTCAGACAATCTCTCATGCCATCCCATAACTTCCATTATCACACATCCATCATAGTTAACTGTCACTTTAGTCTGAGACCAGACTGCTTCCTCCCCCTCCCCTTGCTTGAACAAAAAGCACCACATCATAAGGTTCCATCATTTGGGGTGCTCCTAACACAGAAGGAAAGTCCAATGGGAAGAAGAAGAAGCTCCCTCAGATAATTTTGCGAGCTGTGCGAGCAGTCTGATTGATTTCAGCATGAATTAGAATCATAGCGGGGGAGATAGAAAATGATAATAAAGAATGACTTAATTGCCACACACTCTGTTGATCCCTTCCTTCAAAATTCCAATTTCTTCTGAGAACAGTCTACTCTGAGGTATAGAAGTTGGGACTATTTGCCTGGGTGTAACAATAAAATCCCTAAGTGGCAGTTAAATGTTTGAATCCAGGCAGATTATAGGTGTCGCCACTTGTGGAATATTTGACAAGGGTGACTCTACAAGCTTCTCCACAGCCTTTGTTCAAAACACTTCCTGCTATTTATGTGAAAGAATAATAAGTACTGGGCTTATATCAAACTGAACATTTTATGGTGATACACCATTTCTATCAGCTACTTCAGCTGTAAAACATTATAAGACCTCTCTGATGTGGGGTGAAAATTGAAAATTGCCGACATGTTAGTCAAAATGGCTGATTTGAGGAATCTATGTATTCTGTCAAGACAGTTTTCTAGCTGACCATGAAATTTTCATGTGCCTGGCTTTTACTACCTGATTTAGTCCTCATGGACAATTGTGTAGTAATTTTCCTCGGTGATATGTTGGACTATTTGCTTTTCGAAATCAGACTGTCCCTCCACTGCGTGGAGGCTTAATATGCAGAGGGACAGGTACAGTCTGCTGTCACTTATAAACAGAGGCATCTTCTACTGACAACAGCACACCATTAGGTGAAGCCTATGGTAAGTGCAGCCGCTTGAAGCTGTTTATTGTCACACACCAGTCTTGATTGGTGAGACACCAAGCACCGACTTCATGACATGGTTTTCATATACTGCTCACACTTAGAAACGCATACCTCTTAAAAGAGATATAAACTACTCAAGATAATTATTTGTGACTATCCAAGCCTGCTTATTAACCCCTTGGTCAAAGTTTGAAGAAAATCCATTGGTTTTCAAAGAGCCGGACATAACTTGTAAGATTGATTAAAATTTGGGATTCACAAAGTTGAATGAGGCTGTAGTGTGAAGAATATATGCACCACATCCACATGTGAGAGATTTCGTATTGTCAAAAAAGAAGTCCAGCAAAAGTGCAGTTCAAAAACAGCTGATTTGTTCAAATGATATGTTTAAACTTGCACTGAAATCCGTTGATTCTGCTCTGCTTGACTGATTGCCTTAGCCAGACCAGGTCTAAGAGCTCAGACCTGCATGGCTTTTCTCTTAATACCATGTTGGTGAAATCGGCCCCATGATAAAAAGTGAAGGAGAGATGAGCGCACAATCAAAATGGCATTAAAAATTTCACATACATGTACAATTAATTGTACATGTACCCCAATCTTCATGTGTAGAATTGCTGTTTTTTATTTGCCTAATTGTTTTTTATTTGCCTAACATAGACACACAACTTTCTCTTTAGTCAGGCTCCAGGCAAGTCTCACTTCATGAGGAGTGAGTGAACATTTCCGAGGAAGACTCAAGAAAGGAGTCAGCCCTGTCGACTGGTTGGAATGAAGAGGAAGGTCATCACCACAAGGTGAAGAGTGAAGACTGACAAGAAAATTACATTGTATAATGTATGTATATTCAATTATTCATATCAAATGTATAGAGCCGTTCTTTTCCCACATGTATGATGAAATTGCAGTGCTTCTATCTCAGTATCCCCATTGATAAAAACTTCTTGGAAAGGAGGCTACTAATGATGGAGATTTGGAGATTTTGGGAAGACACATTGAAAATTTTCAGTTTGCAAAACAGGTCTACCCAATTACGAACTCTCATATATATTGTCAGTTTACAAAACAGGTCTCCCCAATTAAGAAGTTTCATAGTATATATTTTGTTCCGAGTATATCACCAGAATCTAAATACAATGCAAATGGGCTTGGCAACATGTCTGAGTCTGAAGTAATAGGACACCAAACATTTGCAAACAAGGACTTGCATGCAGACAGTAATCTGGTTCACCTGAAATTATGTCGGGTAAAAGGAAAATGAAAGAACGATGCGGGTCACGTCTCCGCGCAAAGTGAGCATACAAAGCTAATGTATCTGGGGAGAGAACACAGACACGTCTTGCCGATAAAAAATATTTTTATAACTTTCAAAAGTTTGATGAATGAAAGATTCCACCTGGTGATTTTTAGCAGCACAGCTGCTCTTACTCCAAGAATTTCATGCAATCTCGTTAGCACTCTGGAGGTCACTCTCTTTCACCAATCTCATTCAAATTTACTCTACATTCTCTGTAGGTTTTCATCTTTCGACCAGTCACTTTTGGTACCCTTCTGTGATGGAAAAAATTATAAAGAAACTAAAATGGACTGGCTTCCATGGGTCAAAGGTCAACCATGCCTTCTTCTTCTTCTCCTTAGTATATCCATGACCGGTGTGCCTGTGTTGGAACCATGCACTGTCTGTGCTGCTTAAAGTGCTTGCACGTTATTTTTAATGTGTTCAGATGCTCTTCAGTCTTCACATCTCACCCATTAAATCTAGTGAACCGTAATGATTAGTCATAAATGTTAGCTTCAATACCTGCCATATAAATACGGCCCATATTATGCCCACGCGTTAGTATCATAAAATTTGATATTGACAAGAACCATATATTTATAGCAGGCAACTGAAGAGCACAGTCGCACACTTAGAGGGAATGCCAGCCGTCCCTCCAGCCTCTGGGAGTCTGTCTACTATGCCCAAAATTATGAGACAAAATCAGGCTTTTCATTGGCTCTTACCCTTCAAATTGGTGCTATATGCAATGCACACGAGAAAAATGCTACAAAGGTTTCATGGAATATCTAGCACTGCTAGATACTTGCAATGGATTCCTATGATGCTTGAGATCATAGTTCTCAATGCAAAGCACACAGTTATGGGATGGGGTTAAGACCAGTTCCATAAGATTGCTTCATAGGAAAACTCGAGTGCATCGGCCTTAAGCAAGATGTCAGCAAACGGATGTGAACAACTCGCAATCTGTCCTCACAACTTGATCTGTCCTCACAACTTGATCTGTCCTCACACATGGCTGTCCTCCGCGCTGACAGGGATGAAGGCCAGATCAGAACATGACAGGTTGCAAAGTCGTTTCTGAGGTCGACATACAGATAGACCTGACATGTTCAACGACATAAGATGAATGGCTGGTGCAGTCACTTCCAAAATAAGGCTTGATGTGTATATGTATCCCTACGACAGTCTCAGAGAGTGAATATCAGCACGAAATATGCCGACTCCTTGACAGACAAACCAGGCATTGGCAGGCAAACCTATCAACACTTAACTGCTGTACACCTGCTCACAGAAAGGAAAAACATCAAGATAAGGAATACAGGGCTGCTAGAAAGTCAATGTAACAAGTGATGGTTTGCTATTGGATCCATGCTACACATCCTTCACCAAACTTCTTGTGGAAGCTAGGATTCTCATCCAAGGGGTGAAAACATATTGTATCATAGAACAAAATGTATTAGGGCTGGTACGATAACCAGTAAACAACGTACACTGCGATATTGAACTCTCAGCGTTATGATACCGCCAGAAATTCCAATATCTAAATATAGTTAAAGCAAATAAAGGTGGAAAATACTGTCTTTTGTACATTCAAACTGGGATGAGAATGCTATTTTATTAGTGATATTGGCCAAGAAAGCCTGCAAAATAAGCAAAACACAGAGACTTGTCTGTCATTTTGAAAACTTGTCTCATCTCGCAAGTTGTTAGATCGTTAAATACAGTTTCTGTGGACTGTGCATCCAGGTTTTCCATATAAATCACAGTTCATACGGAAGAAGTCGACATACCTCGATATTCACTTATTGTGATAGAAACTCATAGCATCATCACAATACAGTTTTTGTATTGTCCCAACCCTCAGATGTATAAGGGATGTGGTTTAATGCAAATGGTGGCCAATTTTCTTCACTCCCACCAATTGAAATTAAACTGACCAGAGGTTTCACTTTATATTTTGGTCCATTTGTAACTCCCAAGAGCAGCAATGAAAGTGGCATCCACTTTGATCCGACTTATATACAATTATTTGAACCACTATTAGAGCATTCCATTCTTATTATAAATGTAAACTTAGATAAACATACTCATTATATGCTATTTGCCAAATGTTACTACCAAGAACTACAAGAAAATCACAGCCACGTGCAACCACCTATTCCAAGGCACCTCCCAAGTCAACCAGGTAAAACGCAAAGATCATGGAATTGCAAATGCAACACAGGCCAACGACCGACTTCAAGGAGTCGTATTGCAGTGTTACGACGTGCAAATTGAACAGCGTTAATGTAATCACCGGGAATGTGGGACTTGTGGAAAACCAACAGAGGAAGAAATAGGATGGTTTACAGGTGATTTCATTAGTACGCGATTCTTAGTTTCTAGACCCACCAAATACATGACATTTTCAGTTAATCTGATTGGTTTAGAAACAACAGAACGTCATACAGTTGATATATCAAACGTAGCAAGTGCCTGTTTAACATTGATTCCTCACAGCCAAGTGTGAATGACAAGAATCGCATGGTAATGAAATTGCCTGTAACATGCTAGTGCTGCTTTAACGCCATACCATGCAATAAAAGATATAACACAAATGTTCTGGCACAACAGCATCCTCTATAATGAACAAGAACTTATCATCCATAACGTTTAAAAGAGGTCACTTAAAAACAACCTTATAAAGGGTTTATTAAAATTTTGAAGTGAGGCTTTGTTACATTCAAATTGAGAAAGTTGAATTATACAGTTTCAATCTCATGAAATGTGACAGGCCATGGTGCAACTGAGACAAGCAAAAAACAAAACATTAAGACAAGAGCCGCAACAATGCAATTTCGAAGTATCAGAAAACTATGAAAATCAAATCTATATATTCTACAACAGCAAAAAAAGTGCCAATGCAGTCGTAATCTAAGTTCATGCATACTTATATTGGCAACACAGTGTACTGCAATTTACTAGTAATCTTAATCCAAAATGCTTAATTGCTGATAAAGTATAAATAGTATAGCACTATAGGCCGATATTTAGATTTGTCAGCTTCCATCATTTGTCAGTCTCTCGATTACATCATTAAACTGTGAACGCAATCAATGTACGTGACATACGAACTGAATTAAAAAAATTAATGAAATACATTGCAAATATATTACATGTATATAGTTGCAATGTATTTCATTTATTTTTTCAATTCATTTGGTTATAAATATTTATCTTTTTATTGCATTATAAAATCCAGTTCTCTTATAAAATTATTGATATATTTCCTGAATCCCAAATCTTAGTAAACGTGATAAGTTAAAACTCTGTATGAACATTCCTTTCGGCTGTTTTGACTCAATCTGATGTCATGGGCATCATGACTCACATTGATGTCAAGTGATGTCACAGACGCCATCAAGACATCAGCCTGACGTCAAAAAAAGTCAGTCAGACACACACTAAATGGGATTGTTCCAGTGAAGGATATAGTATAATTACTCCCTAATGCTGTTTTTTTTTTCAGAATCCTTTTTGAATATTTGTTTCTGTTGACTGTTGTTATGCCGCTCACCAAATATTGTATAATTATTTTGTGTGTGTGTGACTTGCAAACATGCCACTGGCTTGGTGTTTTTGCTTTCAATGCACAACAAAAATAAACTACACCCAACTATACAGCAAATGGCCTTACCTGAGTGCGACTGCGAAACCTTGCATGACTTCTCCCGCATTCGGACCGAGGAAATGCAGACCTAGAACTTTTTCGTCTCCTCCTCTTTCCGTAATGGCCTGAAACGAGTGCACCAAAGTCATCAGAAAAAGATGCAGAAGCAGAATTTCCTTTACACTAAAAGAGGGAAGCATGGGATGCATATTCAGCATCAAAAAATATCAACATAAATTGGCAACAGCCCACTGGCCTGAAGGAGACCATCTGCAGAGGAACATGTTTTTGCTGACATACACATTGGCTGGTGATCAAATGTCCTCAACATTTAGTGGAAATCAGGAAGTAAAGGGAACATGCAAAATAAATAATTCAGGTATGATGGAATACATTTGATGCCAGTTGACAGAAGTACAGCAGCTTCAATTAGCATGAATCGCTATTCATTTTCAACTTGCTATTTGGCATTCCTTGAAACTAGCATCACCAAAGGCATAATTGAGGAACCAATGACAGAACTCAGGACTGAAGTTTCTTAACCATCAGGAGGGTCATGGCAGTCACTGTCCTCAGATGGAGCCAAACCAACCATGCACTGTCAAATAATCATATTCAGCATCGCATCTCAGGTTTCTCCATTGAACTTGACTTGACTTGTGTTATGCTGGTTTACCCCGGATCAGCCGGAGCTGCTCAACCACCATCTTTGTGGAGGGAGCTGCACTTTTCTATTTTTGGAGACCGCCGTATGATGATGAAATGGGAAGACTGGGAGTCTGGAACGTACCCTATTAACTCAGGGATGCCCAGGGTCTTTCATTTGCCCTAGCACAGAATACTGGGTACAACCCGCCTCCATTTAATGTCCCATGGGCTCAGACTAAAATGAGTTCCCGGGGTGAGATTTGAACTCACGCCCTCAAAGCCAGTAGACAAGCATTCTTGACCATTAAGCCACGGGGAACGTAGTGATGCCTGTTCTCAAAAACCATCAAATCAGCTAAGCCTGATGACAATGGCGTTTTTGGGAAATATAGGTTTTTGCCTGCATGAGATTGAACCATGGGTGGAGTGAGAACTTAAATAAATTCAGGGGACCTTCAACAGCAAAATCCAAGCTGGATGTCGTTAAATTGCATGGTGGCCCAGTGTATCAGTGTCTGTGCTGGGCTAGTAAAACATCCCTCGCATGTGGTAAATACAATGTATGTAGTATGTTGAAGACTCGCGCACTCTCTTCATCTCATCAATCAGCCCATCACCAGCATCCAGAATTGGGCTTACAAGGCTGCACTTACCATATCAATCTACAAAACATGGAATTTGAAACTTCAACACAACATATCCTGCAGGCACACTCCTTTCAAAGCCACATATACAAACAATCTTTACTATTGTGTGTTAAACAAGCAGAGCCAAAATCACAGAAAATATGAATGATGAAAAAGAAGACCCGAGAGCTGATTGCCATTTCCTGGCAGCGGCCATTGGCCGACTCTCTCTGGCCAGATATCCTTGACAAGTGCTGAGCATTCATCCACATCAAAGAGAAATTGCAATAACAACAAGCATGCCAAATCAAGAAAGTCATCAAAGCCAAATTGTTTGATCTATTATTAGAAGCACTTGGACCCTGGGTGCAAACATCTGTGATATATGACATGTGCAATCCAATGTCACATGTGAACTTTTACTTCATAATTAGGATATATCAATCAATACACCTTTGGCTTTGGAAAGAGATACAGTGTATGCGAACAAGGTGACCTTGTCATCAGCATCTGTCGGCTGTTTCTCCATTCATATATTTCATTTTTATATTATATTATTTATATAGGTCACAAAATAAAAAAAGATATCCTATTAGCATCTTTAATCTCTATAGAATGCCCGTTGGATAATTGGAGATTGTATAATAAGATTTAGGTAGGGGAAAAGGTGAACAAAAGAAATAAATGTTCTTAGATTTGAGGCAAATGTAACCTTATAGTTATATTTGCATTGCAAGGTAGTATTGAAGGCAAAATTAGAAATCTATGAATCGTCATCAAATGCAAGAAGGATTATCAGGTAAAATGACCTTGCTGGAAAGTGTAAAGAAATGGTTTTGGCAGAGTCGGAGATAGCTTTGCCTAAGTCTTTTGCGGGTGAAAGGAAATCATATCAGGTAATTTGTTGATATTTAGGGCATTGTAGGATTCTCTCAGCAAATCCATGTTTTTTTTAATTTTTACTTCAGCTGTATTGTAAATTTGAAGTTGAAATGACTGAAAGGAGCCTTTTAGTCCCATGGGAAATGTGAAATGAATATTCTTCTTCATACAGTGTGTGTGATCTTAAAATAAAGAAGATGGATCCCTTCAACTTGGCATACCTTCTTTTGTATGTTTTTTCTAAATGTTTGGATGTCTGTGATTTAAAATGTGGGTTTTCATTATTGAAAATATATGAACATAAACTTTTCATGCTTCAGATTAAATGTACATCAGATTAAGAATTTTTAGGTGTAACATTGCTCAGTATTATATTTTTATCAGGCAAGGAGGCTATTCTTGTTACAGGTGGTGATTCCAAATTGGATTTAAAGAAAACAGTGGGCTCTTGGTGACATTTTATGAGCCACACACGAAGGCAATGTCAGTCTGCTAGCACATGCAAAGTTTGGTGTGTGTAGCTACAACAGGGACTGCAAATTAGAGGTGACAACAAAGTTGAAGAGAAGCATCTTTTATTTTAAGATTTAAGATAAAACGAAACATCCTCGATATGAAGTCAAATTTAGGACTGCGTTGTCTTGTTGTGAGCTGAGCTTAATGATTTGAACAACATCTTAGGAGACAATACTCATATAAAGAGTGCCCAGACCAGGAAATTCTGAGAAAATGGCACTTCCTGAATAATGATAGCTGATGAAATGTCATCTTCTCTACATTCAACATGGACAACATAGAGGCTGTTTGATTAGTCGCGGTCAAGAGAAGGCCACTTGATTTGTCATAACTGATTTCGGAGTAAAATCAGATGCATAATCCTTTCGTTTGCCTGTCAACAACAAGCAGGACTAGTCTCCTTAAATCACATTAACACTGAAAGTATTGGGTATGATCAGGACAAATCATCAGCAGGATGATGACACACGAAGCGCCATTTTCACAGAGCAGCAGTTCACTCTTTTTACATATCAAATTGCCTGGCCGTAATAAAAACATTTGAACCAACTAGGCATATTTCCAAAGTTGATCGAGTGATTTGATTTCTTGGTCGTCAACCGATATGTGATGTGTGAAATTTGTAGCAATTCTTCCACCATTGATGCAACTCAGTTATTCAACACCGCCAAAACTTCCCATGCTTTAGCACCCTCAAGTGCTTGATGAGTGATGACAGGACTGGGAGTCTGGTACATGCAGGGATGTCCAGGGTCTTACAGTTGCACCAGCTTAGACCACTATAATACACCATCTGCCTTCAGTACCATGGGCTGAGACTAAATTGAATTCCAGTGGTAGGGTTTGAAAAAAATGCAATTGAAAGCCTGCGGTTGAACTGTCAAGCACTCTTAGGCCATTAGGATACAAAGAAAATCAAATTATTTTCTTCTGTTCAATCTCACCACATCAAGTTTTGCTTTTGTTCTTCCTATTTTGTGGCTGATGGGGCGTAAAACACAAATTCACTCACTCTTTCTATTTTGTGTCCGTTTGCTTCTCTGCAGCCCCTTACTCCTTAACAATCATTTGTGCTACGCACGGTCTCCTTGAGGTAACTTTTCTTGGAAGTTGCTTAGAGAAAAGTATGCGGGTGATTTTTGTTATGCTGGTGAAAAGTAATCTTCCCTTCTACACGTACAATGTGTAACAAGGGCCAATGTACGTAAGAGTATAGCACTCTTGCAACAAATGTGTAGTTAATGTGACTGTAACTGGACACCACAACTATACACAATGAGCTAAAGTTCAGAAAAAACACAAAAGTTTTTGGTTAGTTACTGTCTGAGTGGGGGCGTAATACATGTGCCAGCAGTTCTGTGAAGTAAATGTATACATATAATAATATATATATAAGAATACTATCTTTTTCTTGTTCCATAATGGGTTAAAATGGCCCAATCAGGTTTATGCCTGGATGAAGGTCTACCAATGCAAGAAAAGAATTTTAGTGACTCCTTATTTACTGAATGCAGATCACTAAGTTACCCACTTGGGTCATTTGAAAGCCTCAGATGTCATTATTATATTCCAAATTTCCAACAGACAAAGCATGGTGTGAAGAACATACTCCCGGGAGCATGCCATGTGGAATCTTGGGAGCTATAGCCTCCATATTATCAATATCAACCATCACACAGTCTAATGGCTTATGGCTGGGAGATCTAGCTTTAGTAATTTTTAAAGACTCAGAAAGATAGAGTGGATAAAAGTGAGCAGTGACACATGATCAGAGAACATATTGGCTCTGAGGGAGCTCACAGCAAAGTTGGCAAACTCCGAACAGCTTGCATTAAGGATGAGCAGATGACGTGAATGAACCTGCTAGACTTTTGATGCATCGGATATCCACATAGATGAAGCGACACAAAGCGACATGTTTGTTGCTCTCGTTTCCTTGTCCCACTCGCTTCCTCTACATTGTGTCTGCTTCAGCGTATTGCAATATATGAATTTTATATGTTTTTCTCAAAGAGACAATCTCAAAGAGACAATGATGAATTGGTATGTCATCCTGAGGAAATGAACATCTGAAGCAATGAACTTTTATCATTTCTGGAGAGATTGTCCAGATGACAATGACACGTTCTGGCGGTGCACTAACTGCACTCTATCTCCAACAGAATGAATTTAGGCAAAATCTTTTTGAACAAGACAACTGGGGGCGAGTATGGTTTTGTGTATAAATCTCTGAATTATGTGAAAACGTAATATGGATATGCTAGGAAAACAGTAACGTGACAACAATCACTATGTCTAAAGTATTCTGATCATAATTTTTACAGGATGGTTCCAATATTTTCCTGACTGAGGTTCCAAGCAGAAACTGCGGAAGAGGCCCAGAAAGAGGAAATTGAGCACACATAATCACTGCCCCTTATCACCATTACCGAAAGTTTAATAGTACAGAATTTTGATGTTAGTTATCGGTGCAAGCTAAGACGGTATACAAGAGGTGTTCAACTTATTTTGACAAAAAGTTCATTCTAACACAGAATTTGACAAAAGTTACTTTTTTCCTGGCTGATGACAAAAACTGTAAACTATAGGTCTTGTCAATGTAAGACATAAGTTTGAAATGTTTTGAAAGAGTGTGTGCAATCTTATTAAACTTTTCCTCAGATAGGTCCTCCCGTCAGTTTTGAAAGCAATATTTCGCCCAGTGATAGTGGTAACATGTGTATCTGCAGAATATTTTCAGTAATACCAATTTTGCTAAAACTTCTAGGATTTCATCAGAGGGTCTTTGGTAACGTGTTCACAAATTTACAGGAATTATGCTTGGTTATTATTAGATATTTAGTGTGATTTAGGTACTATGGTCCCAAATAATCTTCTAATTGAATACTATTGCTTTTTCTCTCTGTGGAAAGAAATTAGGAATGCTCTTTCTGTGGTAGATTTTAAATCTGAGCTAACCAGGTATTGGGCTATCCTATTGCAATTTCTGGAGGTGGAAGTGCGACTTTCGCTGTTTTAAATCACAAAACAATCAAAGCATGAATTTCGTACAGAGATTGCTTAACATTTCAAGCTTCTAACTTTTAAGTGCTCTGTACATTTATTTTATGCTAAAAATCACTCATTGATTGATATAGTCTTGTGGATGAAGCTAAGTTTTATTCAGTGCAAGCATTGTTTTGGTCCTGCGTTTAAAAGTTACAGCTGGAGCATACATCTAATGTTCCTTGTTTCCACACTTTCTTAAAAATTGTGGTATATTTAGCTTTAATTTTGTAACTTGCACATTCAGAAGTTACGTATAAAGTAGTATCCACCTACTGTACTGTTACTGGAATGCTATGTCATCTTTGTAAGAATTAACAGATCAAATAATTTGACCAATGATCTCATTTTGTTTATCACCCCGATTTGGCCATGAACCACGTCCAGGGCAATTCAGTTTTGAATTGGTTTATGAGGGTGACATCCACTTGTTACTTTGTCAGTAGTTCACAATGAACATTTAGCTTAAAGAAACACAATAATCAGCTTCCATGACACAAGACATCATGCTTGAGGCAGTGAAACCCCTCCTCAAAAGGCGTTTTATCACACCTTTCAAACAACATGCAATTAATTACAATTGTAATACTTCTGAGTTATAAAAGTGATATAACATGCAAGATCAGGGTGTCTGCAGCTTTTTTGAAACCAAATTCCAGGCTTTTTCTAGGATTTTCCAGGCCATGTTTTCCAAAAACCCAGGCCAATTTGTTGATGAACTGTCCGATAAACGACACGATACACACATTTTTTTCTGAACATGACATTCGTCCTTTGGTCCTATCAGCGCTAAATATTTAGCAGTGGACTATTTTTATTCCATACAAACTAAATTCCAGGCTTTTCCAGGCCTTTTTTTTCAAAATGCTGGTTTTTCCAGGCTTTTCAAGGCCTGGAAATTGAGAAACCAAATTCCAGGCTTTTCCAGGCTTTTCCAGGATTGGCAGACACCCTGAAGATGAACAGCATATGGATCAGTCACAGCAAATTTAGCTCAAAGCAGCAATAATTGTCAATTTGGTGGCTTTTTTATTTTTTGTCAAAATAAGTTGAACACCTCTTGTATTTACAGAGAAAGGTGATGGAAAAAACACAATGTCTCCATAGGCATTACAATTGTTAACTCACAACAAACCTGCACCAGCACTTTTGCTCAGTAGAGTGTAGACCACACAATGTTGACAAGTCCCTGTTTTGAACTCCCTTGCTTTTAAGATAAATGTTGGAGCAGGGTTGCTAAAACTATGGTTTTATTTCGGTGCTTAATTCTAGCATTGAGTCACATAAAACCAGTACTGCCAGCAGGAACTTGCTCACCTTGTGATGTTTTCGAGGAGTCAATAGTCCTACTCAGAAGGACAGTTCATAGAACTGACAAATGACTGTAATGCCTGTGCATATCCTTTACATTGACTTATAAATGACAAACCTTCACCCTCCATCAGGCAGGTACTCAGCCTAAATCTGGGAAGTTTTAAAAACAATCCTTGCTTTTATCATATGAATGCATTGCCTGTCACTATACAGGAAGGTGCAACCCCCAGAAGGCCAGGTACCTGTGGGGCAAATTGAAATCAGATTGATGGAGTGGTTACAATGTAAATATGCCCTCTGGACAAGTCAATGAAGAATTGAAGATCTAAGTCAGACTGACGTCATTGATCAATGGGTGTTCATTCCGACTGACCGTTTGCCAAATCTTGCATTTGTCTTCATGTGCAATAACTGATCGGTTGAGGTTTAGATGATATATTATTCTCCAGCACATTATCAACGAATCATCAGAAAGATTCAAAGCGCATTCTTAAAGGATCAAACAGATTGAGACAGCCAGCAAATATGAAAAAAGCATGTCTTGTTTAAATGCTGTTGAATCAATAAATATTGCATTGAGTCCACTTCTTTGGAGTCAGCCTACCAAAAGGCACCAACTTGCAGAAGAAATGACAATTAATTTCATGTTTAACTTCTGAACTGGCTTTGCCACATCATTGACTGTTCCAGTCTTCTACCATTCGACATAGCTCAGTCAGTAAGAGCGTTGGCTCCGCTGGATGGGCTCTGCCTGCATGGGTTCGAGCCTCAGCAAGGGCAGCTTGCAGCATCCAAGAGCTCTATGTACTATAAATAGCTCCTGACTAAGGTCCATCCCATAGGACCTACCAAAAACGGAGGGGGTTGTATTCAGTGTTCTATACTGAGGCAACTGAAAGACCCTGCACATCCCTGAACTAATAGGGTATGGGGCAGACTCTCAGCCTTGTCATTCATCAATACATACGGCGTTCATCCCACTCCTATCATAAGCCCTGGGCTTCCTTGTGAGTGTAACCAAAGTAAACATATAAACATCTCTGTCAACCAACCACAAGCCTGTATTTCACTGCAATGAATCACATTTTCTTAGTTGTTCACTTATTGTCTCATGTTTGACTCTTTGAGTGTTTGTCTCATTATCATGGTATAAGACGGTTATTAACCATGTGATCGGGAATATATGCGTTCATCACATATCCCCTCTCCTGTAGTGAATAACCTGTACTTATCAGGTACATACTTGACAAAAGTTAATAGTTTGTTTCCTGCAACTTATGCTGCTAGGTAATATGACACATGATGCTGACAGAACTACTGAACTGATACAAACAAATTAGTAATACGGTCTCAAGTCCTTGACATCACACGGCCAAGTTGGATGTTAATATTGAAACAGTTTGCGGAGGCTATTCGCATAAAGCTAATATAAGAGAAGTTGCAATATGAAAGACTGTTTTTACATTTATCTTTTTCCTAAACAGTCGCTGCCATAAGGAACTCACGTAACCAAAGGCCATTGTAGATGGTGTCAACTGTTTCCATTTTGTTACCGGCTGCATTTCCACAAAATAGTTCTCTTACTACAGGAACTATGCATCACAAAATATTAACACTCTTCTAGGCCTCTATACAACTTGACACACAAAGTGATGAACCATTAAGGGGAAAAAACCTTTTATGCCAGAATGGTTGTCTGGTCCAGAATGTCAAAACGAAGCAACTTAATGAAGCATGATTATCACCCCGTTGCAGTTGTACATGGAAGACATGACATAAGTTACTTCAGCTTTGCTTGCGCAATCTTTCGAGACATTTTTACATAATATCAACACCTGTACCCGCTTAGCATGTTGGCATCAATCCAGGTGACTTGGAAGTAACATTGAAGTCCAACTAAACAAAGATAGACAGTGGAGGTAAGTAATATTAAGTATAGCCCTTTTAGCTCATGATAGAGATAGATGCATCGATAGATATGGTAAGTGTAGCCCTCTAAGCTCAGTTCTGGAAACTCACTATAGGGTTGATTGATGAAATGGGAGAGAGAGCAGGAGTCCTCAACATGTTACACACTAAGCCCATGTGAGGGATCTTTTACTTGCCCAGCATAGATTAGATGCTGATACAAGGGGCCGCCAATTTAACGTCTCATCCGAACAACATCCAGCTGGGATTTTGCTCAGGAAGGTCCAGTGAAAATTTGGGATTCCCCAACCTGGGTTCAACCTAAAATACGAACTGGCAGATTCAGCAAAACTTTTATCCCAGTCGCAATCAATCTACTAAATATGTATGCCTAAATTAATTTTGTATTGTTACTCATGTCATTTACCAAGTCAAATTTCATGTAATTCATATTCATGACCAATAAACGATCTGTTATCTGTTATCTGTTAAACCCAGCAGGCAAAGACCTTCAGCGGAGCAGGCGGGCACCGTAACCGCTCTGCCACCCAGCCGCCTCAAGGAGCTTCAAGGAGGTTGATTGATGAGATTGGACCGAGAGTGTGACTTGTCATAATGTTACACATTTACTATTAATGTGGAGAGGTCCAGAATCATAACCAGAGAAATTGTATAAATGCAATAAGTAACCTTCATGAAACAGGAGAACCCAGAGTGATCATTTCCACTACGGTAGAATACAAAACTTCTGCTCAGTCAACCGATTGCAAGAAGGAAAACATTGCACAGCCCATAGATTTTGATGGTTTTCCTTAAATTGATTATTTTCCAGCCAAATGAACTATTAGACATTAAAGTCTATTAACAACAATGTTATGTTATTTTCAACCATGACACAGGCTTCAGGTGAACCTCCAGGTCGTATACATTTAACGATCATCTTCTTTAGGTGCCATGATTTCTTTCTTCTCAAATATCAGATAGGTTACCACGATATGATTTATGAAGTTCCAAGTAATCGGAGCTAAGCTTCTCCTTCCAGTCAGATATCCAGGAGTGGGAGGAAGTGGATGATAATCTTTTACAAGAAGAAACCTGAATAGGTCAGAGACCTGACACATGCAGCTAAGGACAGATATGAGTGATCGCAAAGTTCATATCAAAGGTGAAGTCCATATTTTTAGCACCAATACCACTACGACACCAGCAATTTGTAGTATGGAGAGTAGGCAGATTTATATACTATGTTATGATAGATCATATTTATGGCAAATTTTATACTGTGAAAGATCATATTAGTGCTTCATTTTGTCAAAAATATCCTGATTCAAAGGCCACAGGCTTTAATTTGGTCCGGGTGATTCTGCGATCACTGCCTTTTCACAACAAGTGGCTCGCATTTTCAAGAGCCAGAGTCGGTCCAGACACTTCAATAAAATATCATATAAATGCTATTATATATATATCTATATATATATAGTATAGCACAGGCAGAGGCCTCATCCGGAGGAACTGCATACAGCGTTTTCAGTAATCTAATTGAAAAGAAATCGGACAATGTAAGTAATCTTAATTGAAAAGAAATCGGACAATATTACCAGATTACTTTTTTGGGTAACTAAGTAATCAATGCACACACTTGCAAAAATACTGTCATACTTAGATTACAGTTACTTTTTATTTTATTAGGTCAGTTACTTTTTTAGTTTTATCGACTTTGCATCGCTGTCCATCACAAATCTGTGTAAATCAAACCGGGTGATCTTTCTTATGTGTGTTGCCAGGTGCCATGCATCCTTCTGCAGTTTTCGGTTGAAATTTCGATTTGTGCTGTTATTCTATTGCAGTGTTCTTAATAAAATATTAAAATGGAGAAAAAATGTGTTGTTTAATTTATTTAATCATTAACAGATTTGCAAAATAACAGTGACATTATTGTTGGCTTAAATTTTAATTTCATAACAGTTTTGAGTTGAACCAAAAAGTAATCTAACAGTAATCGGGAATATGTGTTTATCATACCTCAGACTAAAACCCTGGGGGTTAAATCACATTTCCCTCTCCTGTGATGAATATTAAACCTACAGAATAGTATAGATCCTAATAAACATGTGGCAGATCTAACATCCTTGTCATGTCTTAGAACCTTGCCTGTGCCCAACAGATATTATGCATTTTTGGGGCAACTCTGGGGACAATTTCAGGGATGAAGACAGGCAAATTGTACGTTCAACTAATTTGATAAAACACTTGATACAATGGTCGACAATTTTGTAGCAATGTCATTTCTCAAAGCATAGGTCTATCCCATGGGCCTCAACAAAATTTAGTTTTATCGGTAGAAATCGACACCCATTATGTCAAAAATCACACTGACTTTCAAAGACCAGGTCGCCTTGCCAAACGACGAAACTTCAGATGTGAAAAAGTTTGGTCACTTCCCTAAGTGGAATCATGTTGTGGTATCATACTATATCATACTATAAATTCATGGATGCTTTACCCTATCCCTCCAAAACTATGCAAGCCACACTCTCAAAAACTTGCACACACCTTGTCAAGCTCTACAACAACCATATGTCTCCTCTTAACCTTAATTCTCTTCCATTTCCACTCTACCCCTTTCCACCAAATCCCATCCCTCACTCTCCTTCCACTGCTGTGGACTTGATATTTCTTCGCCTGCAGATGGCATAGTCACATCCCACTGGACACAAGGATAGGCCTATACCTACAATTCCCTTTCTCTGTGCCATTCTTACTCTCATTATACCCATTATCACGGGTACTATGCTAGTTGGTATCAATTAGTTGGAGCTCCTCCCTCAGACTTCTTTCTTTTTTTAAAGAAAAAGAAAACCAGATTGGCTAATGATACATTAGTGATGCCGTTCTTCGTGGGGGGCTGCCAGTTAATTAATCCTCCACTCCATAATGAGGATATTTCTGTCAGTCTCAGTCCAATGCCAAGAAACAACTGGTCATGTTTTCAACTTCTCTTGGGTGAAGTAATTTATAAGTCTGACAAAATTGAGTAAAGTTAATGGAAAATGTGAACTCCCAAGCTTCAGGATGGTTTTGGTCGAATTGCATGTGCCCGGCCGATCCTATAGTTTGTCACGTCAAGCAGAGGACAGACTTTTGGCCTGATATCTCAGTGACCAGAAGTCATACAGTAGAAATACACTTGTGTATCTTAGCTTTTTTGTAATACGAATGTCACATTTTTGCGATGTTTTGACAGTGTTTTAGTCCGATTTTTTGCCAATTAATGACATTGGCAGTCCAATTTTGCACAATGTTGACATTTGTGATGCAGCCAATCTGACACACAATGAGTGATGACGTCACAAAAGTGCACTGCAGTGCCACTCCAGACTTAGTTTTAGTCAATTTTGTATCAGCAAAACTACAAATGTCATGGTGTTCATTTTTATGGACTGTATGAACAATGCTACATTTCTGTTCCAATGCCAGATGTGACAAACTGTAGGTGACAAACTGTAGGCCTAGATATCAAATTCAGGCATTCTTAGCCAACCAACAAGCATTTTTTTTTCAAATTTTCATTGATGTTATTTATTGTGGCAACTTCTTTCAGCAATATTTAATTTCCTTAAAATGGCACTGCACCTTGCACCTGGACCTGCACCTCGCACCTAGACCTGCACCTCACACTGGATCTGCACCTCGCACCTGGACCTGCACCTTGCACCTGGACCTGGACCTTGCACCTGGACCTGCACTTCGCATCTGCAGGATTCTGCAGTTTTTTTTGCAGAACTGCAGAATTCTGCACTTTTTTTTAAACTGCAGAATTCTGCACTTTTTTGCAGAACTTTTCAGAAACATTGCAGTGACAGAGGACTACCAAAAACTCTGATCCCACAAACAACAACCACCCCTAACCAACGTTTCCTTGGTAGTAACAGCGGTTCAGAAATCATGCAGGGAGCTGCAGAACTGCAGAATTCTTCCTGCATATTTTTTTTTTAACTTCAGAATTCTGCAGTTTTTTTTTAAACTGCAGAATTCTGCACTATTCTTTGGAATCTGCAGAATTCTGCACTTCTGTTTTTTGGAAACTGCAGAATTCTGCAATTTTTTTTGCAGAACTGCAGAAAGAAATTATATACTCCTCGAAATCTGACACAGCCAAGTCCAGTTGAGCATTTCACAGAGCAGTGACGCAGGGATCTGATGCCATGAAGCAACATACTAGACCTCCTAAGCCATCATATATGCACACTCTAGCTGTCGCAAGTCCTCTCCCTGTGGCAAGTGGCTTCTTGAGAAAACCTGGCTTGATCAATTGTCTCACATTGACTGAAAGAAAACTTTCTCTTTCAGTCAAAAAGAAGTAATGATACAAACGTCTTTTTTGGTATTTTTGTTATTAATTGGTTCTTTGTCCGACTGGTGGATATTTCTAATACTGTATCAATCTATCTATCCAGGTAGTTGATAAGGCATTGATATTTGATGAAAGAGATTTCACATCAAAGTCAGCCTTTGGAAGTCATCCATAGTTTTTGCCAACATTTTTTGGTTGCAAATCGATACATTGTCAAGAATGGAGAAAGAATAAAAGAGTTAATCAGTTTACGTGCACTTGGCATAGGACCGTTCATTTGTTTTTCTGATAAGAACTACCTGTTCTGTTTTTCTGGGACTGAGATTTATCAAATTAATGAAACAAATTGTCATTCTCAAATCTAATTTTCTAGATTAAATGCACATGTAAAATTGTAAATGTAGTGTTGTTTAATAGTCTTTTTGGGCTTTTGCTTCAAGCATTGATAAACTTTTCTACTCCAAGTACCCACACTGTCAGCAGAAACGGAGTAAACAAAATATTCATTTATAGGTGTTAAAGCAGGAATACACCCAGCGGGTGTAAACGGTACACCCTCCTATTAAACTCTCGCCAAGCAGTTTAATGATCAGTGATCACTCTGCTGGTTAATTGTGTGGTGTGTGTTAATGACCCTATTCTCCTAACACATCACACCCAAGAATAGACTTTTTATGACTAGTTGCTTTTACTCTTTGGGTGATAATTTTAGGTCAAATTGCACTAGATCCAAAAGGTGTATAAATTGTGTCCTTTTTGGCTCTCTGTGCATTTGTAAAAATTTTGCACCTGAGTGGAGGGCAGCAAAGATTTATGGAGAATTTGCCAAATTATTTACCATGCCATAGCCAGGTCTTGAACATGAGACAACATTCTGCGATTTTAGGATATCAATGACGTCACCACAGGTCCTATCTTTTTCACATTGGAATGGGCGGTCAATTTTCCAACGGGATACATGCTATGCAACCTCAATGGTGAGTGGTAATATACCAACAACTTCTCTTATGAGGTCCTGTAAAATATAATATTCCCTCAACTCATGATTGATGAGATATGGGCCATTCTCAAATTTCGGGACAAAATGCCCTGGAAAATGTGGTAACGGAGTGGACTTTAGATGCAAAAAACCTGCTTTTTGAGCAATTTAGAATTAGAAAAAAATGAAAAAAATTATGTAAGTCTTATTTTCAGAAGTACTTCATCTCGGATCAATCGTTTTTTAAATTAAGTATCGATTTTTTGTGGTAACGGAGTGGACAGAAACGGGTAACGGAGTGGACAGGAACGGTTTGCTTTTCTCTTAATAGTGCATTCTGTTTGGCAGATACAAAGTTATGATTGCACTAGACAACCCGTTGCAAGCAGGTATTTGAGCCCTGGGTTGTGTGCCTGTGGAAATAGCAGTATGCTACTGCTAATTATAAAGGTTGACAGTATTATATAAAGAGTTGTGGCCTTTGAGTAATTAATTTGCGAGAAATTGATTATGAATTAGAAAAGATACCCAGAGTGCCCATATAGGAAAAGTATATTTTGTTCATGAAAATTTGGTGTGGAGAAGTAATACAATTTGTATTCTTGAGCCATGCTGTGGTGGCAGCACCTGCATGTGTTGTCTGGAATGGCAGACCTATGTTGCCAGCTGGGGAGCTTGGCAGAAAGCATAGATGACCAATGTGTGGACATTGGTGATATATTGGTGCAGAAGGTGTTAAATTAAGGTGGATTTCATATTAATTAGGAATTGTTGAAGTACAGTGACTATTGGAAAACAAAGTAAATGTCAGTGATGTTACACATGCAAAGTTTGATAGGTGGGCAGAGAATGTGATAGAGTTATGCTTGAGACATGGAGCCAAGAGAGTTAGCACTTTTATATTTAGATTCTATTGAATCCTGTCACTCTCAGCAATATATACATATAATTTCTTTGAAAAAGTATCACTGGTAAGCTCGGAATTGGCGGGAATGGAGTGGACATTCTGGTGCGACCAAAAAATGTTCCAATGAAAAATATGCCTTAATTTGTTGAATACCTGTTCAATGAAAATCTGCAAAGCTGTGGTAGGTAGGTAGGTAGGTAGGTAAATTTTATTTATTGTCGTTTTAAATCAAATCACATATATTACAATAAAACAATACATGGATTTAAGCACAACGCTTCTGTACGACAGACTAAAAAACAGCTATTCTAATCTAAAAACTACAACTATTTACAACAAGAAAGAATATAAGACAAGTTACGTCAAAAGCTTATCACAGCATAAGTACATTCACATTGTCAGCACCAATATGTATCGCACACAAGGTAGAAGGCACCAGTATAGGAACATTGCAGCTATAACAATTTAGCACAACTATTGAAAATCTATATTAGTCACATTATCATTATTCAGTAACCAGGTTGTCAGAGCATCCTTGAAGCCAACAAGTGAGGTTCTATCTTTAATTTCTTTCGGTATGTTAGCCCACAATTTTGCCCCATAGTACCTGAAACTTCTCTTTCCATGATTTACAGTCTTAAAGCGGGGTATATTGAACAAGTTATTATCTCTTATTTCATAGTTAGATTCTCTTCGTATGAAGAGTTCTGTCATGTACCTGGGTGCCGTTTCGTTTTTAATCTTATACATTTGTATTGCTACTGCTTTTATACATCGTCTGTGGATGTTTAGGAGTTTTTCATCTCGGCATATCCCGTTATAATCCGCATCATTGTTATTTACGACATATCGTAATGCTCTTTTGTTAGTTTTCTCTAGCTTTTCCATGTTCATTTTTCCAGTGAACATCCATACTGTCGGACAGTAGTTGAAATTACTGCTTACATAGCTATTATACACAACCTTTTTACAGTCTCTATCAAGGAAGTGTTTCATTCTCTTTAAAGCGTTTATTTGTTTACTTGTTTGACTGCACATCTCATTTATGTGACTTTCAAAACTAAGTTTATTATCAAATTCAATTCCTAAAATTATTATCTTGGATGATGCCGTAATGACAATGGAGTCAACAGTCAGTGTATAATCTAAGTAAGAATTTTGGCGATTGAGAAACATTAATTGGAACTTATCCGCGTTGGCTTTCATGTTATTCGCTTGGAACCAGCGCCTAGCTGTTGTACAGTCCATTTGTAACTTTGATTGTATTTCTCGGATATCTTTATCAATACAGCATAGGGTGTTGTCATCTGCATAGTTATAGACTTTAGAATTTAAGTCATGGAATAAAAAATCATTTATAAAGATGTTGAAGAGCAACGGCCCCAGAATAGATCCCTGTGGAACTCCTTTTGTGTTAGTTGTCCATCCAGATTTCATTTCACCTATTTTTACTCTCTGCTTCCTATCTACTAAGTACGATTTAAGCATTTGGCACACATTGAGACTGAATCCATAGGCATGCAATTTAGCTATCAGTAAACCATGCGGCATGCAGTCAAATGCCTTTGACAGATCGATAGCAACTACTCCTACAGTGTTACCATTGTCTAGTGCTTGACGCCAATCTTCCGTTAGTCTTGTTAAGATGTCATGACAACCATGACCTTTTCTAAAACCTGATAGATATTCATGAAATGATGGCTGCATATATTTGTAGATTTGGTTTGACAAGACCTTTTCTAGGACTTTCGATAAGGCTATCAGTAAATTAACTGATCTGTAGTTATCCTTGTTTAATTTGTCTTTTTTCTTGTAAAGAGGAGTAATGTTTGCCATTTTCATTCCTTCAGGGAAGACATTTTGTTGAATGCATTTATTTGCTAGTTTAGTAAGCGGACTTACAAGGGACCCACTTGTCATCTTTATGAATTTTACGGGAATTTCATCATAACCAGCCGCTTTCTTTGAAGATAATTTTGAAATAATTTTACGTATGTCACGCTCAGTTACCTCACAAAGACCTATTTCATTTTGATCAAGTTTTATTTTGTTCTTTATCATAATCACACTCGGGTGATTTGCATATCCTGATATTATTTCTTCTATCGATTTCTTGTTATTTTCAGGTTGGCCGATGTCCGATCCTATTTTGCTAAAGAATGTATTAAATATCTCACAGACTTTATTGCAATCAGTAATGATTTTGCCATTTACTTTGAGAGGGATGTTATCTGACTTTGTTTTTGTTTTTGAGAAAATAGGCTTGATGGCCTTCCAAAAATCTTTGTTCTTGGTGCTCCCTTGACATTTTTCTTCAAAATATATTTTTATTTCTTCACGTTTTATTAAAGTCACCGCATTCCTATGCTTTCTGTACTGTGCTAAATAGTGATCAGTCCTATACTTGAAAAATTTATTGCGCATTTGGTTTCTAACAAGAATAGCCTTTTTAAGTCTTTTACTCATGCAGTGGAAATCATTTTTTCTTATCGTTTTTGTCTTTTTAGGTGCATGCTTCTCAAGCATGGCTACTAGATTTTGGTGCAGTTTGTTAAAGGCTGAATTGGCATCATTTTCTGTAATATCTCTGCCAAGATTCATATTATGGAGATCCTGGTTGACTTTTTCATAGTCAATTTCATTTAGCTTTCGGAAAGATATTGTCTTTTTAGCAGGTATCGGTGCATGTTGCTTCATTACCCCACCGATAAGATTATGGAAATCGCTTATTCCTGTATCTAAGGAGAATCCTGTTAAGAATTTCCTACGTTTTGTGACTAGCATTACATCTATTAAAGTTGCATTGTTTGACTTAAAGCAAGTTGGTTCTTTAATAATGTTAGTTAGATTAAATGTCGGACAGAGTTGAGAAAGCAAGTTATTTTGCAGCATATTAAAGTTTAGGTCGCCTATTATGATTACATTTTCATATGTCTCCAGAACTTCTTCACATGTTTTTTCAAAGTAGTTTTTGAATGCATTTGGATTAGTTTTTGGATTTTTATACATTCCTAGTACCAAGATTTTAGTTTCATTGCAAGTTATTTCAACAGACATACATTCAACTTCTTCATTGCATACCTTGACATTGCCTAGGGTCGAGGGTATATTTTTCGAAACATAGATCATTAATCCCCCACTGTTGGACTTTTTATCTTGTCTATACATGTTATAGTTTTCTATCTCATAAAGTGCATTACGATGCGATTCATCCAGTTTTGTTTCACTTAACACAATTACCTCAAATTTGCTTCTGACAACCATGTTTGATACCTCTTTAAATTTCAAGCCTAAGCTATTTACATTCAGGTGACTAATAATCATGTTATTTCTATATGAACATCTCAGTTTATCTATCTCAGTTTGCATATCATTTTCCTGACCATTTACAATCATGTCTATGCCATCAACATTAATTACAACACCATTCTCATTTGTATTATGAACATCACCGTGGTCACTTTCAGCATTATTTACAGTGTCATCATTCAATATGCTTATATCTGTTTCTGTATGAATAATGTCATCCAGCGAGCTACTACTCATGTTTACAGTTATAGCATAGTCACTTAGTTCATCATCATTGTCACTTTGCCTGTCTCCTATCATCCTACAGTCAATGCTCTCATCTCTTTCTGTTACACAATTATCATGAAATAAAGTACTCAAATTAAAGTCACCTTCAAAGTTATAACATTCAGAAAGTCTACTATTCACTGTTGCTATCAGATTCCGATTACAAGTGTTTCGTTGCAAGGATTCAATTTTTTCTTTGCTTATTCTTCTATTCTCATGACTATCAATAACAACAGAGTTTTCAACAGAGTCAATTGAATTTGAATTTTGACAGTCATTCACTGATATTGCGGCCTGTGGTTCCTGGCCGGCTTCCTAATAGGTTGCAGTAGTAGTGCGGTTCCTGCAATGCTTGCGTTTGTGGCCTCGTCTGCCACAGGACCAACATGCCAGGGCTTCCGCTTGCCGGCACTGTTCGAGCAGGTGCCCACGCTCACCACACCTGTAGCACCGTGGCTGTTGGCTGCGAGTAGCCCACGTTTGGGCTGACGGGTTACGTTGGTCGTTCTTTAGCTTGTTGCGTTGGAGCATCCAAAGCTTCCCAAGCATATTTTCTCCGTCGTGTGCCTTGCCTCGACCCCAGAATTCGTGAGGAGTGTCCTCGATGAGTTCTCTATCTTCTGAGTCGAGCAAGGTCTTTCGTGCGTCTGGGCAGATCTTCAGTTTCGCTCTAACGATATTGTCCATGACATCCACCTTGCGATGCTGCCATCTTGCGTTGGTCACTATACGATCACCAAGACGCTTCGCTTGCAGGCCAGTTCTACATTTTCGGGCATCTTCTGCGATCTTGAACTGGTTGTGGTGCAGCGCTTTCTCGTGTACGTACGCGGCCTCACTCGTAGCGAACGATATCCCATTCATCTGTAATCCTCTGACGGGATAGAAGTTCGAGAGGGGATGTTCATGACCTCTGAAGTTGATCGGAGTCTGTTTCTTGTACCGAGTGTTCGTGAAAGCAGAGGTCATGTCTTTCTTCAGCTGAACATTGCAGGTCTTGAGCAGGTTGTCGACACCCTGCTTGGACAGGTGTAGACCATCTTGGACAAGATTTCCCACATTTACAGTGCCATTCCTCAAAAGGAAAGTATCGTCCATGTCTATATAAGTGGCACTGACGTTGTCGCATGCTTTACGAAGTCCTTCATTTACTTTCTCTCTCTTCTCGTTTAAATCTTTGTCGCTTCTTGGAAGGATGCCACATACTGTGGTCTTGTCAGAGCGGCTTGATGCTGAGACCATCACTGCCTCGAAATCTGCCACAATGTCCTCACATGATTTATTTCCTTCCAAGTCGACCGATCCACCAACTACAATAACGTTTGTATAACGATTGTCCTCAGGGAGTTGGTTCAGTGAGACATGCAGATCGGCAATAGTAGCACCTCCCTTGGCTATCAGTTCAAAATTGTCTAGTGCCTTTGAGTCGACATTTCTCAAAAGGCTGGTGCCAAGGAGTAGGGAGGGCTTCGGAGGAGCAATTGGAGTTTCGGGTGCGGGAGGTTTCTCTTGTTCTTTCACTTTCTCTTTCTCTTTACGCAACTCCTCCTCAACCATCTGTCTTCGTTCTTTCTCAGAATTCCAGCTGTCTGACAGCTTCTCGAGGAGACTCATCATTTTGGACTGGTCCTCTTTCATGGCGCTCAGCTCATCCTTCAGTTGCGAAGTTGGTAGTGTGGTGCATGTGAATCTTACGACATTTAGTGGAAATTGCTCATTAAAAACAATAGCGAGCCGAGCTATGCCTAGTAACGGAGTGGACAAAAAAATTAACATAAACTAGTGACACGTCTTTTACATCAATTAATTCAATGAAATGAAACAAGAAAAAAGTTAAATATGATGTATATATTAATTCAAGTCTATATTCTCATGAATCGTGAATAGAAACTTTGGAAATGATGGTACTTTAGGAGGAAAATGAACACTTGATTCTGTCATGTCAGGTCCAGTTACAGGGAAAAACCATTGATTTGGCACGGATTACTGGACACAATGCACCAAAAAAGGTCTAGTAAAAGACTTTTTGTTCCAAATGCAGTGGTTCTAAATAGAAATATGAATAACAGATGTAGAGTGACGCTTCAGATATTACTTTCATTCGAATTAATGTCAGGGAACTGGAGTGACGCAAATTGTCCCGAAATTTGAGAATGACCCATATATGATATTATCCATAAAATGTGGGTTATCTTGACAAAGCTATGGGTGTAAGAATTTCAATTTTCAATGACATGTTTCAAGTCTTTAAAATGACATTTTTACTAGACTAATGGTCTTGCAATAATCTGGCAGAAAATTATCAACCTGGAAAGTCTATTTGCTGAGATATTCAAATTTGAAAATGCAATTTTTTCATAAGGGCCAACTTCAACACTCCCTGGCTCAGTCCTGACACTTGACACCAGTCCGAAACTGGTGCAGAAGAAGTCCTCATCACAGAATATCCAATTTCCATGAAGTTGATTAGAAGTGGTGCTAAAAGAGCTAAGAGGTGCCTTGACCCAGGTACATGGAATCCTTTTGTCAAGTTGCGAGTGTTGTTCTGGTCGGAAGCCACACCTTTTCCCTGAAAGTATCAACACACGGTAGTCTCTGCATCTCTTGCGATGGTCACTCCCTTTCTGTGTCATATTTCAATCACGCATCAATCATGCCTTTCATGCGCTCCGCTTGTCTTTTTTGAAAGCGCTAATTCTGCCTTTGTAATGCTACAATGAGGACTATAATGACGTTTTCGGTGAAGTTATAATTCCCATTATGATGTTTGTATATACATGTATGTTTTCTTGTTCTCAAACTAATGATATTTGCATATGTCATGAAATTAAGATTGTCTTGAATATCAGTTGCCTAGAAAATACCCATGAGCGGCATATTTAGGGGGGGGGGGCATTGGGGCAGACCGCCCCCCCCCCTTCAGGGCGTACCAAAAAACAACAATGTTCTTTGATTTTTGCACCCGTCGGAGGAATTGTGCTTTTTGGTGAGTAAATCAATTGGAAAAAAAATTTTTTGAAATCGGTCAACTCCTTACGCCGGTTTACCCAGTCCCCCCCCCCAGGCTATGTGTAGACACTCCCCTGTACCCAGTGTATGTATGTTTATGGACATGTTTGTAATACTATGCATGAATGATCTGTCAAGAGAGATGTATGATGTGTTGACTTGTGTGGTTGTGTTTTTGAAGGTGTAAATGAAAAAGAAGTGGAGTTGAGACAGTGAAAAGCAATTCAGTATTGGATAGAAATAATGTGAATAAAGGAAATAGAAATGCAGAGTGTGTGGCAAGACGTGTAACAGGAATTGCATAAGAGATTTGGAATTGTGAGCATGAATGGCATAGAGACAGGCCAGTAGGTGGGAGATCAGTTGAGATGTATGCCACAGCTACATGTGGAGGGAAGGAGAGACACTACAATGACCCCTGGCTCCCCATGGAGAAATAAGTGAATGGTACAATGCATAATGGTGGTGAAAAGTGAAAGTACCTGTTATGTTGTGGAGTGGTGGAATCGAGGGGATAAAAGGAGGTGGAAGGTGGCTGGAAGGTGAGGGATATGAAAGGTATGGAGAAAGTAGGAAGACATGTGTATGAGAGGTGGGGAAAGAAGTGGCAGAGGTGGCATACAGGCACTTTGAAAAGGTGACCTGGGATGACCTCTGACCTCATTGTTGTTGTAATATTAAGTAGGATTCCAAGTTCTCATTCTCTTTGCTTCAACTCCTCCGTAGACTGCAGAAGGGGCAAGAAATGAAAGACTTCCGTCATGTTACAAATTCATTTTAACAGGGTAAAAAAACAACACAATAAAGGATAATCGTCTGCACAGGTTAATATAAATTCAGCAATGCAGCATGGCCACCAATACTTTGATGATGTATAAAACCATAAAAAGCCAACCATACCTACTGCCCTGTGATTCAGAGCCTAGCATTCTAGTAATCTCCGCTCATAGAGAGTGGTACGATTAGCAACACTCAACCAGACTGTGTTTCTTGTGTCTGGATGACTGGTACTTCAGAAATACAGAAATATGAATGAGGAGATAATCTGGATTGCTTGAAGTGCAGTGGTGGCTTGGTATTGCCTGTACAATTATGTTAGATAGATACCACCTGCTAGGTATCCATTGTGCTACCCTCTAAAGCAGTTCTTGCCACTTGCAAAGAATCACTTATTTGACAAACTGAGCAAAATTATAGAAAGAATGAGAGAAACTCTTTCTCTTTCATCTATCTGTCTATCTATAGTATATCTACCTATCTTTCTCTGTATAGCATTTTACATGTAGGGACTTCATAGTGCATATCGGCAATACAGTCCTTGCTGTCTGTGACCGGATTCATAACATGAAACACCCACTGCATGAGCGGGATCTTTATTGTTCTTGTCCATGCTGTCAAATTTGCATGAACATGAAAAAACTTAACTAAACATAGATGTTATCACTCCATAAAACATTTTGATTAAAATGGAGAAACTGTTCTCACAAATTTGGTTTCACAGACATCCATTAGCAGCTCTGCTTTAAATTACGCTGGTTAGTGACATTAAAGAAATTGTTGACACAGCTAATAGATTACTGTCTCCGTGCCACCTGAATTCCTGACAGTGGCCTGCTTTCTCATCAAAGTAAATTGTGTCTCAGCCAGGAGTAGGATTGCAGCGTTCCATAAACACCTCAGCGTCGCCTGGAAGTAAGTGAAACGCATGATACTGTTCCATTGCATCAATGCTAAACATCCTCAACCAAACTGCTTCCCTATGAAACAACATTGGGCCTGGGTTTCACTTACTTATCAAAGACTTTAACCCTCACCTAGCTCCAACTACAGCGAAGAAAATTGGCTGCCATTGTTATCAGACATGCCTCACACATCGGCCTTTATGACCCAATATGTTTTCCTCTAATCGGATGAGAATTCATACTTCCACAAGCAGTTTGGTTAAGGATGTTTACTGTTTAGCACTGATGCAATGGAACAATATCATGCATTTCACTTACTTACAGGCAGTGGCGTCCCCATGGGGGGGCCTGGGGGGCACATGCCCCCCATATTGGACCTGCGCCCCCCAGGTGCCCCCCATATATATGAACTTTCCAACTCTGCCCCCACAGAACTGGTTGCCTCCCACTGCCCCCAGGTGCCCCCCCCGCTCGAGACCCCCCAGTTACGCCACTGCTTACAGGCAGCACTGTATCTATCTGATAATGTGTTGATCTGTATGGGATATAATTTGTTCGAGTTTAGATACCAGTACCTATGTTAACAGCCTGGTAATTCTATGCTCATATTTGCTCTTTTATCATCTCTGTCATATTTTTTTTCTGATGTGCCAGTATCCAGACACTCAGACACAGTCTGGTCGAGTGTCTCTGAACCTTTTACCAGTGTCATTAGACTTAGTTCTATGGTAGCTTCTAGTCAATGGTAACCAGCAGGTTTCACAGGTCCCCAGGTTTGATTTAATCATAACAGACGTTTGAAAATTGGATAAGGGGAGACCTGGTTGCACTGGTAGGTATGATGGGGCAGCCTTCAGAGTTATATTCTTGTCGTCAAACATGGTTAATTGTCAAAATTGTCACAATTACACATTTACTCAATGCGTGAGTTCTTACACTTATCCAGCCTACCAACCAAGTAGCCATGGCAAAAAAAGATGGTGGTGGGGCCCTAGCGCGTTTATGAGGGTTGATTGACGAGGTGGTAGCGAGAGCAGGAGGCCTCAACATGTTACACATTTGTGCTACGTCAGGGAACTTTTATTTGTCCAGCATAGACACTGATACAAGGGGCTGCCAATTTAACATCTCATCTGAAAGACATCAAGCTATAGGATTTTGCTAATGAAAGTTCACTGAAAATGTTTTAAGTAGCAAGTGTCGCTGATCACACCAGACAGCAGGGTGATCCTGCCTACACAAGTGACCAAACTCTCCGGCTACCACCAACTTGCTCAAATTTAGTTCCAGGACAAGGGTTGGAATCCCCGTCCTCTCATTTTGTGCCAGTAGATTCACAGAAAAGCGCTATGAACATTAGGCTATGGGAAGCCTGGATTTCTGTCACAATTTCTAGGAAAGCATGTGCATGTAAATTAGCAAACATCCAGAATTTTTTAAAGGAAAGTTTCAAGAAAATCCACAACTGTTGTAACTGAAGGTATCATTTTAAGAGGGGACCAAACAGGCTGCCTTTTTCCATCAGTCTCTGAGAAATTCAGAAATAATGCAAATTTTATAAATGCATGCCATTCACAGTGCACACTGAATAACCTTTGAAAAAATCTAACATGTCAAAAAAGAACCAGGAAAAAGAACAACCAATGAAATTTTCAAACAAATTAATCCAGGAAAAGAAGCTTCGGGGATCAAGGCACCAATTTCTTGGAAACCTTCATTAAATGGTTGATCCTTCTTATTAGATAGTGATCTTCCACAGATCATCGCAGACCCAAGCAATCTACCTTCTAAAATAATTGAGGCATCACGCAACATCAATTATATGAAAGACAATTAAAAAAAAAACAGAAAAATTTTACACAATGTCCAGCAAAACTGTCGTTCACTTCCAGCGCAAGAGTTTGGTAGGGCTTTATATCTCAAATTTTTGCGCTGATTTACAAGACTTCATACAGTGTCACCTGTAAATAAGTGAAACACATGATATTGATATGGTGCCATTGCATCAATGCTAAACATCCTCAACCAAACTGCTTGTGGAAGCATGCATTCTCATCCGATGAGTGGAAAACATATTGGATTATAAAGGCCGATATGTGAAGAAGGTGGGACAACAATGGCAGACAATTTTCTTCGCTGTAGTCGGAGTTAGGTATGGGTCAAAGTCTTTGATAAGTTAAGTGAAACACAGGCCCAATTTTATTTCGTAGGGAAGGGTGGTTCACTTACTTATCAAAGACTTTGTCCCATACCTAACTCAGACTACAGCAAAGACAAGAATCCGCAGATTCAAAACCGACCTAACGCAATGAAATTGAAGATGACATTGCTTAAACCACTGAGCAACTGATATTGGAAGATAGGAGAAATAGTTAATTGGAAGATGCTAGACTATTAGTATAAAATCAATGCAGTTTGAACAGATTTCTAAAAAAAGGAAAGATGGCTGCCAAAATGGCCGCCATCTTGGATTTCTCAACATGTTCCTCATCCATACCCACAGACCAATACCTGTAACAAATTTTATGACTCTAAGCGAAATATTGAGGTCATTATGAGCAGTTCAATAATGTAAAAAGATGGCTGCCAACATGGCCACCACAAAATGGCCGCCATCTTGGATTTCTCGACATGTTCCCAGTCCATACCCAGAGGCCCATACCTGTACCAAATTTCATAACTGTAGGTGAAATATTAAGGTTACAATGGGCAGTTCAAGAATGAAGAAAGATGGCTGCCAAAATGGCCACCATAAAATGGCCGCCATCTTGGATTTATCGACATGTTCCCAATCCATACTCAGAGTACTATACCTGTACCAAATTTCATAACTTCAAGTGAAATATTAAGGTCACAATGAGCAGTTCAAGAAGGAAGAAAGATTGCTGTCAAAATGGCTGCCACAAAATGGCAGCCATCTTGGATTTCTCGACATGTTCCCAATCTATACCCAGAGTCCCATACCTGTACCAAATTTCATGACTGTAAGTGAAATATTATGGTCACAATGGGCAGTTCAAGGATGAAGAAAGATGGCTGCCAAAATGGCTGCCACCTTGGATTTCTCGACATGTTCCCAATCCATACCCAGAGGTCCATACCTGTACCAAATTTCATAACTGTAAGTGAAATATTAAGGTCACAATGGGCAGTTCAAGAATGAAGAAAGATGGCTGCCAAAATGGCCACCACAAAATGGCTGCCATCTTGGATTTCTCGACATGTTCCCAATCCATACCCAGAGGTCCATACCTGTACCAAATTTCATAACTGTAAGTGAAATATTAAGGTTATAATGGGCAGTTCAAGAATGAAGAAAGATGGCTGCCAAAATGGCCACCACAAAATGGCTGCCATCTTGGATTTATCGACATGTTCCCAATCCATACCCTGATCCATTTACTGCTCCTGTATTAACCAGCCTCCGCTGTTAGGCCGGTTAAAAATTGGCTGCCACTGTTATTCCACAAGCAGTTTGGTTGAGGATGCTTAGCATTGATGCAATGGCACAATATCATGCGTATCACTTATTTACAGGTGGCACTATAAGGACAGACAAGGCCACAGAACTACTGAGACATGTTGCTCTCTTTACAGCATAGAGGCATCTAAGGCATGGTCAATAAACGTATAAGTATGGGTTGGTCCATAGTCAACTTGGGCAACGCACTGGAGCAGTGGTCCCAGGTCGACCATTTTGGATCCTCTTGAAATTTTGACTTCTTTACTCAAACCATTTAACTGAGCAATGTTAAACGCAATCAATAAATGACCTGCCAACAGATATAATGTAGATTAAATATAACATTACAACACACAACACAGCAGTATTAAGACTGTAGAGCATGTTTGACAAATGAAACAAATTCAACCTGCACACCTGCAGCCATCAATCCCCCATCTTCTAATTAGCAGCATACATCAAAGACGCATACAAGGCCAATGTACCTCTTGGTGAAAGGCAGCACAAGGAATGGAAACAAAGGACCTGCATGCCACACACGCCATACATCAGTCTCTCCTCCTGCCAATATTGGAAAACATAAGCTGCACCGCAGCTAACCTTCAGTGAACAGTATTAGTTAGACTCAGATTTGGAGAACCCGATAAAGAGGTGTCTGACTGACTTAGACATCATATGCTTCTTCTATTATACATTTTAACTTACAATTTTTGCAAAATAAAGAATAATCTGATCGTTTGTTTGCTGTTAATTGTTAACAGTCTTAATCCTGAGCAGGGCGCTAACATGCAAAATTGTCAGTTAGATACCAGCTTTTCCAATGGTATAATCATGATAATGGTGAAGTCTAAACACTATTAAAGGACACAATTACACCATAAAAGTCATACCAAATTGCATGTAAGTATTTAAGTGTGTTTTCTTTTTTTCATTTCTTTATTGCTCCCCCAGAGACGGGGAAATGACATATATCACAGTCATCACAGCAATAACATGGTAGAAGGTATATTATATGGACACTTGATTTGGAAGTTTTATGTAAAATTGTGATACAGTTCATAATTTTTGTAACTGTTTTTTTTTGTTGTAAATTAATATATTTATTCTCAGGAGTCAAGAGTCGCATATTTAATTTTCGACTCTGTCCCGACTCCACTCCACTTGAAAATCAAAGTTCGACTCCTGACTCCACCCAAAAAATTTCGACGACTGACTCCAAAGCCCTGCCGAGAGGACCAAAATATCCCTACCTACTCTGCTTGCTTAGAATGATATCTCTTCGCTGGGGGCCATCCGTATGCTTATTCCAGTGAGTAATGAATGATACCAGTTAATTGGAGAATGTCTCCAGATCTAATCCATAATTAGAAGCAACTGGTATTGGCAGAATGCCATCTTCATGAGGATGGGATGGGATGGGATGGCCCTGGGAATAACACTGCATCTACAAATATACTCAAGTAACTCTTGCTATTCCTACACGCATCACGCTCATTTTCTTCCATTATAGCACAGCCAATCTTCCTCAGTCAAGTGAGATGAATAAGTGGGTTTCCATAACGACTAATGCAAACGTGTTTTTCAGTCACGTTTCCAGAAAGCAAGGTCATGTATCATGTTGCACTTTTACCGTTGCATTATGATGGCTTTGAGAATTGCTGAATACTGGGTATAACATGCGAAATCAAACAGTTCTTTTTATAAAGAATATTTCTTTTGACAATAAATGCACACATGAAAGTTCTCTTCAGACTGAGCCAGAAAAAGGCAGGTAAATGCGAGTTTTCACTATAAAATTTTTTTCACCTTGTTTGCACAAGTTTTTAAAGAGAAAAATATTTTGAGTACTACACACACCGCACCTCAAAGTCGCACATAAATTTAACCAGAACCGCAAGCGGTTTCAACGCTCGTCTGTTAATGTGAAATCTATCAATGTGTGCCAGATTATCACCCACAGGCCAATACCTAATTTCATAACACTAAGCGATATTTTAAGGTTACAATGGGCAGTTCAAGAAGAAAGATGGCTGCGAAAATGGCCACCACAAAATGGCCACCAACTTGGGTTTCTCAAAATTGCCCGATCGATACACATAGGCAAATACCTGTACCGAATTTCATAACTCTTAGCGAAATATTGAGATCACAATGGGCAGGTCAAGAATGAAGAAAGATGGCTGCCAAAATGGCCGCCACAAAATGGCCGCCATCTTGGATTCCTCAACATGTGGCTGATCAATACCCACAAACCCATACTTGTACCAAATTTCATTACTCTAAGCGAAATATTGAGTTCACAATGGGCAGCTCAAGAAATGAAGAAAGATGGCCGCCAAAATGGCCGCCATCTTGGATTTCTCAACATGTTCCTGATCAATACCCACAGCCCAATACCTGTACCAAATTTCATAACTCTAAGTGAAATATTAAGGTCACAATAGGCAGTTCAAGAATGAAGAAAGATGGCTGCCAAAATGGCCGCCACAAAATGGCCGCCATCTTGGATTTCTCAACATGTTCCCAATTGATACCAACAGGCCCATACCAGTACCAAATTTCATAACTCTAAGCGCAATATTGAGGACACTATGGCCAGTTCAAGAAATGAAGAAAGATGGCTGCCAAAATGGCCGCCATCTTTGATTTCTCAACATGTTCCTGATCCATACCCACAGGTCAATACCTGTACCAAATCTTGTAACTGTAAGTGAAATATTAAGGTCACAATGGGCAGGTTAAAGAATGAAGAAAGATGGCTGACAAAATGGCCACCACAAAATGGCCGCCATCTTGGATTTCTCAACATGTTCCCAATCCATACCCAGAGGCCCATACCTGTACCAAATTTCATAAATGTAAGTGAAATATTAAGGTCACAATGGGCAGTTCAAGAATGAAGAAAGATGGCTGCCAAAATGGCCGCCACAAAATGGCAGCCATCTTGGATTTCTCGACATGGTCCCGATCCATACCCATAGCCCCATACCTGTACCAAATTTCATAACTCTAAGTTGAAAACTAAGGTCACAAATGGACACTTACAAAAACTTTAACCGGGACAACGAGGACGACGCCGATCGAGTGACGACAATAGCTCTTCGTTTTCAAAGAAAACAGACGAGCTAAAAATAAAGCACAAATTTGAGATCATAAGTAAACCTACCTTCATGTAACATTGATCTGCATTTTTCTCAGTAACGGTGTATTCAAGAGGCTTGTAAAATGCATGGTAAACCTGAAAAAAACAAATTTTGCTGTTAATTGTGTAAGTCACTTGAAAGATAGCGCCAAGACACCTCCCATGTCTTTAGCTTAAAAGCACTGCACACCCACGGGTTAACTCAGGTATCGTGGTTAGATTTTAGGGAAGAAAAAAAAATCAAAATGTGGGAGAAATGAATATTTAAGCAACATGGTAGGTTTATAAAGACAGGAGTAGGTCATGACAATTAGGCAAAAGGTGATTGAAACTATTGCCCAACATAGGTCCAGGTGACCCTGCCAGAGCCGAAATTGAACCCGAGACCGAGCGATTGGAAGTCAATAGCTCTACCAACTGAACTTGGTCCCCTCCTCAAAAACCATAATCACATCTTAGGCCAGTTCTATAACTGCATGACAGAAGACTGATTTCCACCCCTAATAAGACTCAACCAAGTTGAATAGTTGGGGTAACCCTTTCTGAAAAATACCAAATATGAATGGATGGCGCTTTACGTCCTGTATTTTTGCACCTGTTAGGCTATTAAGGACAGGAGGAAGATGGCAATGAGCCAAAGGATGATTGAAGCAGCCGTCCAACATAGGCCCAGGTGACCTGGCAAGAGCTGGATTCGAACCCGGGACCCAGCGATTGACAGCCCAGCATGCTACAACTGAGTTAACCCTCCCCCCCCCCATTCTAAAATAGCAAGTGTTTATTGATAAATCATAAAGTTTACCGCATAAGTTGTGTGTTGAAGTAACAGGTGCCAAAACATAGAGGTAGCGACCAAAGCAAAATCATCTATTGTGTTTCACAATATGACATTTATCAACTCTAAACAAAAATCCTTTGATTATCCCTTTTCATATGTGAAATGCACTGAAGTCATGACTCATTTTGAGGTATGAATTGTGAAAGCAAAAGGTTCTCAAAATATATACTTTACAAAGAAACACTGACAGAGTCTTTTACATCAAGTTCACATTTTGTTACACAAACTATGCATATACATGTACATAGGTCTATAATTAGATTCGCTTATACAAAAAGACAGCCTTCCATGCTTATGCAACTATCAAGCTAATCGATCAATTTTTAAGCTTCAGCAAATCCACAACCTTTGTAATTCCTTTTATCAGTACAAAATCACTAACACCTCAGAATCCTTAAGGCATACTACAGAAAATATCCTTTACTGATATTACAAAATATGAATATCTGTTTAATGGACAATCCTCCAGAATGAAATCAATAGCATTCATTTTTGAATACTGCCTTCTCAACACCTACAGGAACACCACACATATATATGCTATCACAAGCTTTGAGAAATGACAAGTTTCAATGAGCCTCATTGCAAGATGAAAAGTACAAATAAAAGCTTTTTGAACACACAAATTTCTCTCCTTTAATTCCTCGCTAAGAGCATCTCCCACTTCTTACAGGGCATTGGCTCAACACAAGACGGTTTTCCAAGAAGGCTGTTTGATACGACAAAAGGAAATATGAGCTGGCTGCTATTCAAATATAAACTTTGAAAAGTGTCGACCTAGCATCAATTGAGGAGTCTGCCAATTTCTATATAGTCCTTAATATATGGGTTCACAATGGAGACACATTACAAAAGATGTCAAGAAATAATACCTGATTGCTCAACCAGTGTATTTGTACATATCTTTCCTCAAAATACCTTAATATAAAATGTATGTTAAATGCAACTACTGGAAGATGTAACAATCACATTCCTTTTTTTTCATGAATTATTATTTCGGTTAAAGTTCTGAGTTATTGAGATAAATAAAACTACACAAGAGCAAAGAACTTACATTTGTATACCTATATATCAATCAATCAATCAATAAATTAATCAATTGTTTATCTATCTATTAACAAATCTGTAAATCAATTAGCCTACCTAATGTAGTGAGTATTTATCTATCTATATATCTATCTATACATCCACCTACTAATCTGTCTGACCACTCCCTCAATCATTTAACTAGATAGATTATCATTATATTCTTTTTGATTACAATGTTGACTCGCTAGTCATAACAATCCACTAAGGGGCACTACACAGTCACACATGTTACATGTCATGAGAATGAGACCACCTGGTGTTGAAATAGTCCTCAAAAGAAGGCAGACTGAAGCTTGAAAATAATTTGATCACCATATTGGAAGTATGTTTAGGTTGTTTAATCTGCCAGAGCCTCATGTCTGTTCTACGTATTTCTATTTCTATGGTTTAGACAAGCACTAGCTTCTCAGGCTTGTTAAGGTGACTCAACCGTGGTACACTGCACATACTTCTGAGCAGCCTGGTTGCCTAGCAACATAGCGTCACCACTGCTGCAGGCCCTGAAAAAGTTGTGACGTTACCATTTTCTGCTCTCTTTTTTTTAGCAGCGTGGCAGCCAGTAATTTGCCATTTAAATGAGATCTAATGCAGATAGAAGCATAATTATTTTTTTATTGAATGCAGTAACACCTATTCTATGCTAATTCAAAGTTTCAGCTTCTCATCTTTATCAAAAGAATTTTCTCAACTAATTTCAGTCAACTGTGTCTAAAATTGTCTTTATTTCTTTAAATTGACATTGGCATAGTCATGGTACTGCAGTTAAAAAACGACTCAGTGAAATTTTTTTATTTTTGGACATTTGTTTGACAATAACCTGTTTATGATATATGCAAATTTTAAAAAAAATCTGTATGATCGTTTTCCTAAAATTTGGTTACTGCCAAAATTGATACATGCAAAATCTGCAATTAATTAGTGTGTTTGTGCCCTTTGAGCTCTTACAGAAAAAAGTATTTTAACCTTTTTCTTCAAATTTGTGGCAAATGTATTGGTTTACATCCATGAGAAGACATTTCTGACATTTTTGTGTGACAAATGCATGTAATGCTTTATTCTGTGGTACATAACCAAAAACTCAATTTACAACTTTTAAGCAGTCATCAGGCCAAATACGCTGTTACCATGGCAACCAAACGAGTCAGTGAAATTTTTTTATTTTTCATTTTTGGAATGTATGGGTCCCATAGACTACCTGCGCAAAATTTTAGAAAAATCTGTATGATCAAACTACCACGCTTGAGTCACCTTAATTTGATGATAAACTTAGTTTTGAAAGTCACATAAATGAGATATGCAATCAAACAAGTAAACAAATAAATGCTTTAAAGAGAATGAAACACTTCCTTGATAGAGACTGTAAAAGGGTAGTGTATAATAGCTATGTAAGTAGTAATTTCAACTACTGTCCTACAGTGTGGATGTTCACTGGAAAAATGAATATGGAAAGGCTAGAGAAAACTAACAAAAGAGCTTTACGGTACGTAGTTAATGACAATGATGCTAACTATGATGATATGTGCCGAGACGAAAAACTCCTAAATATTCATAGACAATGTATAAAAACGGTAGCAGTACAAATGTACAAGGTAAAAAACCAAACTGGACCCAGGTATATAAGAGAACTGTTCTTAAGAAGAGAATCAAACTACGAAATGCGAGATAATGATTTGTTCAATATACCCCGCTTTAAAACTGTAAGTTACGGAAAGAAAAGTTTCAGATACTATGGGGCAAAATTATGGGCTAACATACCGAAAGAGATTAAAGATAGAACTTCACTTGTTGGCTTCAAGGATGCTCTGACAACCTGGTTATTAAATGTCGATAATGTAACAAATATAGATTTTCAATAGTTCTGCTAAATTATTATATTTTACAGCATTGTTCCTACTGGTGCCCTCTACCTCGTGTGCAATACATATTGGTGCTGACAATGTAAATGTTTTTTTTAATGCGGTAATGAGCTTTGTGATGTAATCTATGTAAGATTTCTCTTTCTTGTTATTAGTTGTAGTTTTTAGAATAGAGTAGTTATTTCGCTGTTTTTAGTCTGTCGTACAGAAGCATTGTGCTTAAATCCATGTATTGTATTACTGTGATATATGTGATTTGATTTAAAACGACAATAAATAAAATTTACCTACCTACCTACCTAGCAACATTGAACTTTTTGCCTTCTTTTAAAAGCTGAAAGCACATAGTTTGAAACCTAGAATGTGTTAACATTCTTTTATAGTTCTAATGACAACTCACCTCAATGTTGTCCTTTCCCAATTTCTTGACAGCGGCATCTTCAGATAAACCCACACAGGAATACTCTGTTGGCGTGAATACTGTTGTTGGTACCTAGCAACAAATTAGAAATAACAATGTCAAACTACACCATAAAAGGATACAGATCAATCAAAAGCAACAAAAACTAGCAGAGGCTACCAGGTAGTTAATCTGTTAATTGAAGAAAAGATAAGAGGCCGCTTCATGGCAGAAGACAGCATGATAATGCAGAGCACCAAAGGTATCTCACTTGAATCTTTGAATGATAAGCATATTTCCAAAATCAGCCCTTCGCTAATAGTTCTTCAAAAGTAACAATCAATGCCGCATCTCAGCTTACACTTATGGCAATTTTCATGTTTATTATGTTTATAATATCCCTGTCACTTCAGCAGAGCCTTCAGTGATTAAGTCAGACACACCCCAAGGGTGACCAATGAACATGGATTCAAGCATGTTATGCAAATGAGGACGATTACATCTATTCACACCGTTCTATCAGTCGTACATATACGATTCCAACTGCAATAGATAGATTGCTCTGAGACCTTTGAAATGATAGGTCATATGTCTCTGAGGAGATAATAGTTGCTTCGCAAATTGCCGTAAAAAGTTTTGAAGTGGAGAGAAATCCTAGGCGCTGATTGGCTGTGACGCTCTGACGCAAAATCTTATGTTAATATTCGGCAATGGCAGGATTCGTCTAGGGTAGATTCTCTGGGTGAGCCCTGTTAACTTATATTTTTTTTTATTGATCTTCTCTAGAAGCTTACCTTATCATAATCCATCTGTTCAATGCCCTGGCCAAATATTCTATTTGCCAAGAGTTTCCCAGCCCTTATAGCCACAGGAGTGAGCTCCAGGCCATCCTAAAAGGCGAAGCAATAACTCTAGTATAAATGCAAGATACATATACAGAACCAGCAAATTACAGAACATAATTTCCACAAACAGTAAATCTGCCATTTTACATAACAAGTTCCATAAATTTACACACAAAATATTTATTGATCTCACCCTCAGCACATCCCCAATGGCATAAATATGAGCAACTGAGGTTCTTTCATTGTCACTCGCATGGCCGCCTACAATGTATCCTGACTTTTCAACCTCCACTCCCGTGTTCTCCAGGTTTATATCTCTGGTTTGGGGTTCACGACCTGAAGATGGTACATGTGGCAAGAAAATTATTTTATCATAAATATTAAATTTTGAAAGAATCTGTTTGTGTGAGCCAAGGTGAAGCAAATAACTTACCAATGGCCATAAGAACTGTATCAAACGTGTCCTGCTCTTCCCCATGGTCCCCAGTCCACGTCACTCTTAATTTTCCATCACTCTGTTTTTCGATGGAACTCGGTTGACAAGGCTGAAGGAACTTTGTCCCATGGTGCCTCATTGCATCCACGACCAATTCAGAGCATTGCTGTAAAAATCGTAATTGCAAATTAATTCAAACATATAAAACAAACTTAAAAACTCATCACAATATGATAATTTTAGTTAGACGAGAGTCAGCGGATTAGCCCAGGTTAACCATTAGATCAGGAAATCACACACTGGCTGCTTGTTTAAAATTAATTGATGTCCTCATTATTTTCTTTAACGGACAATGAAAACATGATGATAGGCCTACATATAATTAGGCACTCACCAGGTCAAATCCACGAAGAGGAATAGATCGAATCATGACCGTCACATCGAAGTTAAGTCCAGTCAGAAAGCCAGCGGTCTCCAGGGAAACATCTTTCAGTGTTAAAGATTACAATTTATATACTGTCTATGGAGATGCTATTTCTCCAAACATCACTAAAATTCATTCTACAGTAACTTCATAATCATCGCATCAGGTTAGTAACATGCAGTTAACATCATTTGTAAAGGATACAACTAGCACCAATGACCAAGCTGAAATACAAGAAATAAGAAGCATTTTACAGAAGAATTTATGACAAATGCATAGAAAATCATTAATTTAATATCAAATCAGGAATATTACCATACAAAAAATTTGTAGGGCTTGGCAATATTGGAAAAACTAGCGATATGTTTATATCATCACAAGGAATTTTTGCTATTATCCCGCATAATAGGCACGAATCTTGCCCGAGAGCCACATATCTGCCCGAGACTCCCATATCGGCCCGACCGGAGGGAGTTCATAGAAATAATTGTCATACGGAGTCAAAACTTAGATCCAGTCACAAGTATCTGTGATCAATATTAAAAGAGCTACGCCATTTTTCCCAAAAATTCCAGGTGGCGTCCTGACTATATCACACGCAAAATCCTGTATCACACAGCAAATTACTTTTATCACACGGCAAATGCTTGTATCACAGAGTGCAGATATGGATGTTATCAGCCCAATGATGGTATAAGTTATATTACTAGGAGATGCAATATTGACATCTGTGTGATGTTCCTGGTTTCCATGGACTTCATAAGAAACCTTCAAGGATGTATGACAATAGTACATGACCTGAGTTCATGCGATTTACTTTAAATTAGGGACTTATTCATGTGCTGACGACCAAAGGAACATGGGAAATAAGGTGCTTCTTGATTTTCAATTCTATCCCTTGGAAAAGGCATATTTTGCTAACTTTAGATATTGCATCAATGTGCGATATGGATATAGCAAGGTGTGATACCGTTACATCAATATCTTTGCAGTATCTTGCCAAACCCTACAAAGAAACAAATTTTTTTTGATGAACACCATGAATTCAAAATACATGTACTTTTTAACTATAGCCACTAAAACTAATGCCTTCTTTGTAAAACTGAAACTATGTTACAGGGAAAAACAAAGTGAGTCCTCGTAACTAAACAGATGTCACAAAAAGAAAGTAAAGATAATTTCCTCACGTCTTGCCAGGTGGGTTGTTCATCCAAAAGATGTCGTCACTCGTTATAGCATTCTCCATAGCTCCAGGAATCTGCATTTTGAATAACAAGTACAATTTCACAATCAATTTTGTTTGAAAGATCTTGTAGCCTATTATTGGCATTAAAAAAGTGAGAAATGCAGTTAGTTAACCCACCTTGGGATACTTTGGCCTCATACCAGTGGCAATCACTATGTTATCAGCGGACAATATGGTCTGGAAGAAAAACGATAAAAATTAAATTCATGACGGATGGTTTTTGTTTATAGTGCTTATGCGCCACCACTAAGCCACCAAACATGATGTTGTGGAGTATTATGATGATGATGATGATACACAATAAGATCAATAAGGACAAACTGTAACAACAGACAAAAGCATACTACAAATAAGGTACACTGGAGGCTATACTGACTGTCCCCTACTTGTATTTTATATCTGTGTTGTTTCACTTCCAAAATTGTCTACAAGTCAAATTCCAATGTCAATTTCCTTCATTGGCCTTGTCTTAATTAAGCCTTACCTCTTTCTTGTTTTTTGCGACTGCTCTAATTGTGTAGTCATCAATAAAGTATCCCTTCGCATTAATGTACTCCACAGACCTACAATCAAAACGCACAGTCAGGATTTAGTGGATTTTGAATGGTTAGATGAAACAGATTTATAACAAAACATTCAGAAATATAAATTGGAGATTGCAATATATATATCAATTTAATATTAGGCCTACTTGTCTTTGAGTTGCACCCGATGACCCCAGTTCAATGACCTCACATGATTTTGAACTCCTTGACTCAAAACTTCCCTGGAAAGACAGAATTAGTTCATAGTACACAAGTGAATTATGAAATCTTAAATTGAACAATATATTATTTTGGTGGAGCAGGTCACACATACATACTGCTTATTGGTCCTATTTTATAACTCAGTGAGTAATAAGCATGAAAATTTCAGAAATAATTTTTTTCAAATAAAGAAAAGATTGTAGTTCTACTGATATTGACTCAGTTGTGAAATCAATACTCCTGCATTGTACATACATCATGTAGTGAGTGGGTTTGTGTTTACTATGTTCATGTATTTTCATATTACTACATAAACCTCATCTTCCAGGTCCATAAAATTAGCGCATTTCCCATCAAACCACAAAATGTTCTTAATTACGAAACCCCACCTATTACAATATGTATATAAAATATACATCAAGACTTTTTCCTGCTACATTTCAGTGGACTAGCCGGTAGTGGCGACGTCACACAGCAATCGTGAATCGCGGAATGTTGATCTCATTCTTTTCTCGGCCAATCGAATCACAGAGATCGATAATATAGCTACCTAAGGTCATTCATGACCGTGGAACCCAGATTGATATACATCCGAAGCCACTTACCAGTTGTGGCTGACGCTCTTGTGGTCCAACTGCCATCCCATCTTCTCGGCATCCTTCAGGGACTCCCCAAGAAGAGCGGCCTGGTGCATCAGCTTCTTCGGAATGCAGCCCACATTCACACATGTCCCTCCCAAGCCCCATTTTGTACCTGCAAAATAACCTTTCTTACTTTTATGTAATTTGGACGCCACCAACTGGTCCCCAGTTTCGTCAACCTCACGGAACTAAAATTGTGAGACTTATTACTTTCTGAAGGATTTAAAGCAGTTTAACATTTTTGATCTCATGATGAAATTTGTGAGATACTTGGCTACACCAGTCAAGTCAATCCAGGCTATTTGGAAGGAGAAAATCTCCAAAACAACACACTGACTAAGTATGGCCTTAAGATTTATCAGAAAGCATGTTTTGAAAATCATTATAAACGTGTATAAGTGAAATTTCTGCAAAAAGAAAGCACACTTTTTCTTCTTGCCAAAAATATGAAACAAACCTTGGGGGGAGGAATCCACATAATCCAAAACTGCAACCTTCTTTCCCAAGTCACCAGCTGCAACAACAAATTTTGCTTCTTACTTTTAAATCCATGCAATATTAATTCACAAATTAATGCCAATTAATCTGATTAGGTTTTTACGTACACGGTATGTCCTATGACATTTGTATCTCTGTTTCGATATTGTTGATAATAAAATATATACGTAGCATTCCGACTAGTGATGGGAATCGGTCTGTTTTTCAACATCGACTATTGGATGACCTTTCCAATTCGATAATCGATTTTAAATGATTATTTTTCTCACTGAAAAATCACCTCAATCTTGACAATTATTGCACTATAAATCTAGCAATATAAAAATAATTCTTCATGTGGTAGATAGATCTCTTCAAGAGCTTTAAAATGACGGGTGATAGCTATCCGTGGAGCAAGTAGTCTTCACAAAAATAAGAAAACACAAAAATCGATTTTGAGTTGTTGAAAAATAAGAAATTGATGTCGAAATTGCCAATGATTTTTGATATTTTCGTCGATCACTACAACAATAATTCCGACAGAAGAAGATTCTTTGCAAGTTGAGAAGTTCTTTTGTCATTTACCTTGCTTAGCACAAGCTAAGCCTCCTGATCCCCCTCCAACGACAATAAGATCAAAGTGTGTCTGTTTCTTGCCTGCAATCAAAATATGAAAATTGTAATTGATTCTTAAGATACCGTATTTCCTCGCTTACAAAACCCGGGCGTTTATTGTTTTACAGGGCCTAATTGCCCCGGCGTTTATACGAGACAGGCGTCTATTTGAGACCGGCGTTTATTGTTTTAAACAACGTAGCAATCACTAAACGTCTGGGTATGCAAGGGTAGTTAATACCACGCACGCAAGTGAACCTTGCATGGAAACAATTGGGCCGCATGCAAGGCAGTCAATTAGTAGTGTATCGAGTTACTGACCTGGCGTGTATATGAGCCAGGCTTTTATTATTTTTACTGTGAGCCTCTGACCTGGCTTCTAAATGAGACAGGCTTCTATTTGAGACCAGGCTTCTATTCGAGGAAATACGGTACTTAGCTTCAGATATCATCATAATTAGATATGTAAAATTTAGAATTTGAGATCCATTACAAAAGTGACGTAGCTACTATTACGCTCAGACCCTGTACTACATCAAGCAGACAAATTATATCAATATGCCTTGGAAAAAAATATTTTTAGTTTTTACACCACATCTCATCAGAAACTTATTAGCACAATCAAAATTGACATCTTTCACATACACACATTTATAACGTTAAGAATCAGTCATTTCTGCTCATTTGTTCAGGCGCCGGGGGGGGGGGGGGGAGTTTTGCCCGAGGGGGTACTAACTTTTCTGATTTTTGACCACTTTTCCAAGGGGGGTCAGAAATTTTAACAAAACAAAAATGTTATAAAATGTCGTTAAATGCGTACACTCTGTTTAAATTTACGCGCAAAAGTCTGCGAATCTGTACGCGCGACCGTCCAAGGGCCACATTATAGCAGAATATATGTATGTATAGCTTTTTAGGTCGGGGGGGGGGGGGGGGTTCTAAAAATATGCATGAAACCTAAGGGTGGGGTACTAAAAATCCGCATCTAACTCAAGGGGGGGGGGGTATCAATTTTGACAGGAAGTTCTGCCACACTCCCACCTCAAACCGAGGTGGGAAACGGCAAAGGACCATGCAGTTCACTGAGTTCACTAAACATTGACTGAGTATACCAGGACCTACAAGCAGTGATCAAGTTCATCCTTGCCGCAGTGACCATAATCTAGCCAGCCACAACAAGTCAGGTCACCAAGAGACCCACCCAGTGAAGATACCTAGAGACCATATGCTGATGAAGTAGAAGTGTAACGATCATCGAACAACAAGGACAAGGAAACGGCTGTTAATTTATTATGTTCATTAGAATTGAAATGCAGTAGTATGCTCCCTGGATTGCGAATGTGGAAGTTAGATTTACAGGGGCCTGAGGGGGAACAGGTAGAACCTGGAATACAACAGTCACGGAAATTGCCGGGGGGGGGGGGGTTGGGCCATTGGGGAGCTCTTCGCTGGCTGCAGCGTCGCGGCATTCCAAATTTCAAAAGGGAAAAATTTTTACTCACCTACTCACCCCCCCCCCAAGTTAAAGGGGATACACAGTATGTATCATACAGAAATCAATTAGTGCATTAGAATTACATAAGTTCACACCTATTTTCGCCCACCTTCACCATTGAATCACTGGTAATCACGTTTAAAGCAACATATAGGGGATTCCAGTACGACAGTCGCTGCCCAATTGTTCACAAAACACTAACCTGAACTGTAGTAACGATGACATAGCAGTGGAATTAAATTATGATGGGGAAATCTTTGCCTTTGACAGAGTTTTGACAGATGGACCCTCATGGGCGCCGCCATCTTGGAAATGTTGAGAGAAAGGATCCGATTGGTTGATGGGATGAGCGTCTAGCCAATCAGAGGCATCCTTTCATGAAAACGCAAAGGTCAAGGTCACAAATGTCAGCTGTCATCCTTGACATCAAAACAAACAGAATATTATTGGTTTTTCTTTGATAAACGACATATTTGCAGTGCTTATGGTGCAAAAGTGATGTCACACATCTTACTGCATGAGTCAGAGATGTAAAGAAGCAGAACCATGATCAGATACCTGTTCAGTGCAGTGACATGTGCTCTTTGGTCTGAGGTTGAAAAGGACCCTGATATCCTTGATAAGCCCTCATCTGATGAAACACAGGCCACAATAGCTGAACTGTATTGGACAGAGACTGGTGTAATCAAGGCCCAACCCACATTGCCAGACTGCTCCTACTTGATGATTCTCATTCGCATGTACTGCTACAGTCTGGCACTCCTCTACTTCTGCGTGTGTTACACTTTGCGGCACGGATTAGTGCGGATACAGCTCAACTTGAGGGACTTCTGACACCCCAGTTCATTTACTCATCCACTTCATGTTCTGTTGACATGTAGCATCACAAGAGATATTAATTTGACACATTCAGTTTACCATTTTTTGCATCAAGGATACCACTTAATTTATCACCATGTGTATTATGTTTGTTTACATTAACAATAATCCCTCTTCTGAGGATTACCAATTAATCATTGTCAACAATCGCGATGAGCAATACTTGCGACCGACAAAGCCAGCAGAATTTTGGGATCATTGTAATCACTGTATCGGAGGTGTGTACAAGTTTGAAAGTATCAAAGTTAATAGATTTTGACCTCCATGGTTATGAAGACTTAAATGGTAACATTTATTGAAGTCAGTCACAAGTCTATTTTTAAAGCGCTTTTAAAGCATTTCCTGTCGAATACAAAAAAAAATTTCTTTTGCAGGTTTGGATTTAATGCACGGTAGGGAAAATGGCACATGGTTTGGTGTTTCTAAACATGGGAAAATCGGCAGTCTCCTTAATATCCTAACACCATATGACCCACTTCCATCTAAACGGGGCAGAGGTAACAATTTAAAGTTTGTATTTACGACTACGTTCAACACTGCAGAGTCAATCCTTGAAATATTCTGTTTCTGTCCATTTCTAACCCACGTGATCTGTCCTGGGTCGTAGGGCTATATTAATGGTATGAAGACCCCAATATTATTTGGCAGAAAATCTTTTAATTGATGCTTTAGCCAAATTGGTTAAAATTGTCAAAATTCTTAGCCAGTTTGGCTAAAACAGCAGTATTTTCATGATTTCTTTTAGCCAGATTCAGACTCAACTTGCATTTTGCTAACTGGTGAATGGCCAGCTAAAGCTATAGTTAAACTGCTGTATCACAGCCTATATTGTTGGCGCTGGTAATTAAGCTAATTAGAGGACACTGCGAGAGACAAGTAACAATATGTTGATTCCCAGAGATGCTCAAGGCAAAGAACAGCTATATAGGTACTTGATATAAGCCCTGTGCTGAGATCAAACCTGGGACCTCAATAAACTGTTCAGCAAGTTACCACTGGCTGATGTAGACAGGCTACAATATTGTAACAAAGATCTGTATCTCCTTCCACATGTTTCAGGTCATTTGGTAACAGATTATATCCAGGGATCTGAAAGGGCTTCCTCCTATCTGGATGACATCAGTGAAAATGGTGCCTTGTTCAATGCATTTTCCCTGGTACTTCTGGAAAAAGAGTAAGTCTCAACACATGTGGAGATAGATAGATATCAACACATGTGGAAACTTCATTTGTCGAATTTGATAATAACCATTAACCTTTTAACATGATTATATCACAATTATTTTTTTCTAAATAACCTAAGTATGTAACTGTAGGTAATTATTTAACTGGAATAGATTTCTATATGACCCTTAAGTATACCTTTTTAAAAATGTCTGGAACCGATGTACATCAGACAACAGTGTAACTTTCCAAAAAAAATAAAATATTATGATCTTTTTGTCCAAATATAGAAATGAACACACAGGTAATCATTACCTGAACAGTTTGAAATATTTTGCAGAGAACAGGGAGACTGGAACCTGCTATACTACAGCAACTCAGACATGAATGATAAGAAGATACAAAAGCATTCTGATGGTAAAATAGTTTTAACTACAATGCAGAACATTCTTTCTTTTTATTGGTATGGACAATTGCCAATGAGGGAACTATCTAATTGTACTGAAATGATCCCAGTGTAATATTGCAAGACTTAGTACATGAAGGATCACCCTTGAATGTCTCTCCTGATCAATTCACTTCTGTAGCAGTGACTGACTGGTTATCATATATGGTTACTAACATAAATTTAGTATATTATTGGAATTAATCCGAATTAAACTCACAGTCTCGCACAACTACAATGGATGGTTCAGCCATGAAAACTGGTCTTTAAGTTACATCGCTTAATGCTGATACAAGCTGGGTTGTTACCTCCACATATTCCATTCTAACTTAAAGCACTCCGTTTTGGATTACAGGTATATACGGCATCAGCAATTCCGTCTTAGACAAGCCATTCGAAAAAGTGACTTACGGCAAAAGACGTTTTGGGGAAATTGTGAAGAAATATGGTCGCCCTGCGCACCAGGAGCAACTGCTACAAGAACTGACCAACCTTATGAACGACCGGACTGAGTAAGAGAAATTATTATGTCTTACATTTCCATGTTTGGGCTACACTCTTTTCTATAAGTATGGTGGATCGATTTAAATGGAACTACTCTATGTCCCAATTAAAATCGAACCAAGGACATTGGCTTTATATAACTTGAAAATAATTTTCCAGCCTTCCAAACGCGAATTAATCAAATGTCGTTTCAAAAGGAAAAGAAAAGGAGTGTGGCCCTGCAAGCCCTAACATATATGCCAATTAGTATACATGGTCTCAAAATAAATGCCGGCACTGACTGCACACAGAGTGTTGTAAAATTAAAGTTATTAAATAATACTACATGGAATTGTAATTTTAATTTGTATTTTGTCGCAATTAAGTAGATGTGAAACCATACACTTAAATCAGTATTCATAAAAATTGTTCTTGAAATCTATGCAGCTTTGATGATGATGGTATGAAGAATCAATCAGGGACTCGCTTCCAACCGGACAAACTAGAAGAACTCTCAAAAATCTTTGTTAGTCTCTCCACTTACGGCACAAAGTGAGTCCAATGCCGAGAGTGAGATTAGATTTTAGAACTGCATATGTACGCTCTGCCTCTATCCTCTGGTGATGGCTTCTCAATGTTTAAGGACACACAATTAGGTGTTTAGCGTTCCTTGGGGTAAATGCATGGGGTATTACTTTGAGTTGAGTGCGGCTATTCAGACAGGTCCTTACTGTAGCTGTTAACAGCACTGATAAATCACTTACTAATTGTTTATCATTCCACACCAGGCCTAGTGGTGTTGAGCATTATGTTTTGTGGCATAGAGCTATAATTATATTCATGAACGGGTGTATATAATATATTGGCCCTTCACCCCTGCTGAGCAACCCTCAAAAATTTCACCAGCAATGCTCCTGCACACTGTTCGAGGAGGACCGCAGTCAATGCTCTGTAAGAATCACAGGCATCAGCATGAAATAGTGCAAATTGTGCTGGTTAAAATTGTCACCAGATATAAAATTAGATACCTCTGTGGCCTGTGAGTATTTTGTTACTCTCAACCCAAGGAAAACCGACTTTAGAGGCACTAAACCTGAGCAAGATCTAGGACCCCAAATGTTCTCAAATTATATGAAGCTGACATGAAGTACATTGGGAATTTAGAATGTAACCTGAGGGGTATTAAAAAATTACGTAACACCAGAGAAGTCCACTGTATCATATTCCTATTCTTTCCTAATGGAGGAATCCTTCAGCTCACTGCCTAATTAGCCTACCAAACGCATAAATACAGGACGTCAATCCCATTCATCCATCCATCCTAATGGAGGAAATGTAATGAAGGGACAGGTGGTCTGAAAAGTCTCGTTTTTGTGTTACATAACTTAAGAATGTACCCTGATACACAACACATATTATTTTTTTTAAGCCCATCATTATCCTTTCCTAATGCCTTCCTGCTTTCCACTGCTTTCTAGATGTTTGCCAGATGCACAATTGTCCGCCCAGGGGGAGGGATACCTGAACCAAGAACTCTTTACCCAAAGAAGTTGCGTTTATGTTGACTCCTCTCAGATCGCTTACGGCACAAGGTAGAGGTTGTGTGTGTTTTGTAGAGCATGCTTGGTGGTGGTTCAGTCTGTATTATGCTGCATAGTGTCATTATCATGATTGTTCAATTGCTCCTCTTATTTTGCTTCCACGATTTTTAATTGTATCAGATATCAGATACTTCAGTTTCTTTCTCCTTTTATCTTTATGATTACCGGTAATACATCCAGCAATCATAGAGTTTAAGAACTTATAACATGAGATTTCAATCAAAGTAGGTTTGTGATATATTAATGATACAGATTTCCTTAACTACTTTATGACATGTTCTGTATACGTTAGTCGAATATAAAGACATACATGAAAAAATGAGAAAAAATTAGAAGTGTGGAAGTATAATCAACAAATACCCGGTATAATATTTAATTACAATAAAATAAAGTCTGACATACTAAAGCCTATTATTACCAATATGAGAGCCTTAGAAGTCTTTAATTTAAGGTTGCCATGACATAAACTGTATTAGTTGAATGATTCCGAAAACAAGTTTTAAAATTATTTTCAGAACAACATCCATGTTACTTGTTGATCGTCAAAACAATTGCAACTTTGTGGAGAGGACGATGCAAGAACCGATCGACGCAAGCAACCCCAAATGGGTCAGCACATCTCACACATTCTCATTAAGTCAGAGATCTGTGGCTAAGATATGAAAGATAGACATTCTACTGCAGCATCAGAAAGTATTAAAATATGTGTCACGAGAGCTTTAATTGCGGCATACATGCTATATAGTAATATATATAGGGCCTGAGAAAAAATTGAAGTTGTTTATGTTTTGAACAAGGGCCTTTATAATTTTGACTGGCGTTAAAACTGAGGAACATTCAAAAGACAAAAATCAAAACAAACAAAAGTTGGACGTATTAATTATTATATGATGTGTACACAACAATGTGGAGTTGGCGCATGTGGCAAACACAAGGAAATGTTTTAAATTTCTTTTGCCTAGTTCAAACTTTTTGCCCATTTTATTAATAACATGTCTAATCTTAGCAATCACAAAACATTCCATCATGTCACATATCTTTAAGATATAGGTTTTTTCATGAACGTAACTTTTACAGATTATTGGAATGTAATGTATCCAATTAACTTAAGCTATCAACTTGCACAAAAAGGGCTATATAAAGGGTTATTATGGTTGTCACTTTGAACAGAAACTACAGAATATCACTTTATTGTTACAACAATGATGATTTAATGTTGTTCTGAGGCATCAAACCCTCGGCTTGGTTATTTTACAATGCTGCATTGCCGAGTTAATCATATATCATAATTACAGTGTCGAAAATTAACGGTGTATTTATGACAAGGTCTTTACAGTGTAAATATCGGCATAGACAATTTAAGGCTATTTTGTTGATCATAGTAACACCAAGTTACAAGTTACAAAGATTGAGATAATTTTGGTGCCGGACATCAATTGCGTTGACTGTTCATGAATATTTTGTTACTTTTATGTTTATTTTAGGTTTTTGCAATAAATTGTTATTTATAAAAGTCAATCCTCAAATATTCTGCATTTTCTTTGCCATGTCCTCCTCCTGTCCTAATAATTAGCCTACCAAGTGCAGAAATACAGGCCATAAAGCCCCAATCATCCATCCATCCATCATCAGACAACTGGATGATTTTGTGGTGAAAGTCTTTTGGTTTGGTGCTTGGGTCATATCATATTAGACAAATTTAAAGATCAGTAAATCTATTTGTGTAATCAATTATATGAGCACCTCGAAGACTGACAAAGAGTCTTGGTTAGGGTTCCCTAGAACTTTCAGACAGACATATACCTACTTCTTGTATATCTTCCTAAAATGACTGAGGAGGGCTGCAACTCATTGGTGAGGCTTATGTGTCACAAAAATATGACAAAATTGGACCTTAAGAGGTTCAATAGATGGCTGGATAAGCTGATAAGGACGGGCACACAGTCATGAGGCAAAGGCCAATGAAACTGCTGTCCAACAGAGGTCCAGGCGGCTCATTCAGAGCATGAATCAGTAACAGGTCAAGCCCAGAGGATGGTTGCTGCTATCATTGCATTTCAGCACTATGGTTCAGCTATCATTATCACATATACAGTCCTCTAATAAAATGACGCTGTGTGTCGGCATGACTCAGATATATATAATCAACTTTTTGAGGAAGACAATCGTATATATATGAGAACGAGGAGACGTTGACACTCAAGATGAGGAATTGGGGAGCCTTTTAAAATTTGGAAATCACAGAACCATGCACTGATGAGCACATTTCTTTTTTTTTCAATGACTCAGAAATCAGAGAAGCATGACAAGAACAGAAAAAAAAAAATTTAAAATAGAAGTTGCCCCTCAGTGAATTTCACTGCATGGTTGCAGCCTGCTACCAGTTGAGTTGACTTGAGTGTCCTAGTTGAGAGCACACTGAAAACCAATGGAGCATATTGAGGCAAAGAGGAAGAATAAAGAATGCAGAAATCACAAATATTTTGCGCACAATCAAAAGACTTCTAGAATGGCTGGGAGGTGTTTCTATCTATCTCTGGCAATGTCAGCACTGGTGACATTTGATTATGTGAAAGGGGACCTCAGCAATGTGGAACCTTGTCTGCCTGGACCTTTCCACAAACACTACCCTTCTGCAGAGAGTGAAACGTTTCCAGAATGCCATGCCTTTGCAGAGAACTCCTGCTGTCAGTATCACATAGCTGATGAAATTTTTAAACACGGAGCGTCTAATTTGTATGGAGGCTACCATTGGGACCGCTGTGGTGAATTGTCGCGCCAATGCAAGGCCTTCATAGCTGATGAGGAGTGTTTCTACCAATGTGAGCCAAGCCTCACTTACTTCAAAGATCCAGCCTTTCCTGGAAAGGGCTATGTGAAGAATGTGCCTATTTGTGCGTCATATTGTGATGCTTTTTTTGCTGCTTGTCGCTCGGATAAGACCTGTGTCGTGGACTGGTTGAGTGATTTTAACTACACTCAATCCGAATACCACTGCCCCAGTGATTCGGAGTGCAGGACTTTTGAAGATGTCTACAAAAATGGCGAGGGACTCTGTAGCAGTATGTGGGGTACTGCCTTCACGTACGAGAAGGATGAGACAGCGTGTATGCTGATGCACTTCGACGAGGGATGCACCAACCCAAACGCTTGTGCAAGGGATAACATTTCCTGCGATGCAGCACGTTACAAGGGATGCGAAAGCCAGGCGTTCACCACGTGGCGTCCTTACTTCAACACTTTAATGGCAGCTGTTCCGTGGTGTTTTATAACGTTTCTCTGAACCTTACTACATTAGCCATGCGTATTTCATAAATGCATTATCAGTTTTCAAACTGTGGTGCATATGCTGCTACATGACTCATTGTAACCAATTTGCACGCCATCAAAGCATAATGCACCTAAATATTGTCAGAATGTCAGGTGCATATGACCGACGTTTTAGAAATGACTACAGCTCAACATTTCGATTGTGACTGATGTACACGTACTTTCTATTAGGGCCTAACCCGCGTGAGTTCCAAAATCAAACATATATATCATATAGCAATACTACAGCATTAATCAAGACGTATATTCAGCGAACTTTTTTTTTCACTTGCATTAAAATTGTATAGAACAGAGGGAGGAATTTCAGAAATTTAGAACATATAGTAACTTTGTCAGTATAAAGATCTTACAATGCTTGAAACTGTGAAGAAGTATGAGTGATAACATTAAACATCAAAAATTTTAGCTGCAGCTACTATAGGCTATATCGCAGCTCAATTGTTGGACATTTTGTTTAAATTGTTACAAATATTGTTATTGTCAGTGTCAATAAAACTTATCACTGAATTTATCATTGTCACTGTCAGATGGTTACTATCCGTTAATTCAGCATTTCAACAGTATATACCCTTCTTGTGTCTTGACTCTAGTTGAAGTGCAACAATCAAGCATGCAGTCATCAAAAGTTTCAAGTTTTATTGGACCAAACGAACAAATGGCAGGCTGACACCTGAAAGGTGTGTTTGCCTTTTAACAACTGAGCCAGCACTAAATATGACACCACCTCTTCTGATCAATGAGGATATAGACCGAAAAATGCTGTCGGAGTTCGTTTTGAGTCAGCCTTTGTCGGACTATGAGGATACATTTCTTCTGTAGTAAACATTTTACTCATTTGTGAAAGACTGTTTCAAAGACACTTTGTGATGGTCTGATGGACCACTGTTTGCACAACATTGACAGAAATAATCTTCTGAATGTAGACTATACACAGCAAGGTGGCCTTGTTGGTTAAGTCTTTAGTAAATGTAAATGGTTTAACGTCTGCGGTCCTCCTATGAGCTCGGCCGACTGTACAATTACATCCTTGACAGGCCTGATCAAGCTTGAACCTTTCTCAGCTCCCTGGGGAGCATACACCAGTGTGCAGCGAATTTCACGCGCTCCTTAGTTAAGCATTCCACAATTGCCATCTCTGCCTATTGCCAGATTCCCATTTGCACCTGGGTCGAGTGAAGCAGTGGTTTAAAGAGGTTCTGCACATTTCCTCCATGCCGTGACTGGGATTAGAACCCGCGACCACGCGCGTAGCAGTCAAACGCCTTATGCACTAGGCCACGACATCCACAGTAACTTTGCTTGCGCCTCTGGAGCTCTCTGGAAGTCCTAGGTTTTAATCCCCATTGGAACTAGAAATAATCCAGCCAGATGTTCTTGAATGAGCAGCTAAATAAAGAGGTTCCTCGCATTCAGCGCCAGTGGTGAGGTAGTTGAACGACCCATACTTGTGAAGAGGGACTACCTTCCACTTGCGGTCAACTCACTCAAGCCCCGTTACCCATCATATCTGCCAATGGCACTTGTTCTAAGAAGCTGAAATTCATGCTTCAAGTCGGCAGCATCGAGACACCTAAATACCACCATGACACAATTTTCAACACTTAGGAACTAATACCCGTGGAATTTAGGTAGAACTAGAATTGGTCTGGAGATTGAATGGATCGACTCTACGACATGATTCCCCGACGTTTTTTTCCCCGACGTTTTTTTCCCCGACGTTTTCTTCCCCGACGTTTTCACCCCCCGACGTGTGACACAGCAGATACAGAGATCGGCCTTTTAGGCGATCAATAATCTTTTTTTTTTGCTGGAGATTCACTTTCTAGACCACAGTAACATAGGACATTCAGCATAACCTCATCTGAGACTTGTAAACACTTTTTTTGAGAAATGCACAAAACCCATGTTGTTAACTTCATAAATTTATTATCCACAACTTTTACAAATGAGGATACATTTGGCAAAGCCAGTCCAAATGCGTTTCGCATACACTTGAATACTCAGCAACTTGTGCTTAATACACGGGAATTAAATCACCAAATTGAACACCATGACTTCAAGCACGCTCAATTAATGAAGAACATCTTGATTAATTAAGACCATCACATTTTTCTGTCAACTTTAAACAAAACTTGAATGCACCACCAAACACAACTTATCAGTTGTGACACTTATCAGTTGTGATATACGTATATCCTTCAAAGGCTTCAGAGCCAAGAAACACCTTTTAAAAGATAATCAGCAAATAACATTACATGGTATGTAAAAGATGGATTACAAAATGCAATTACTTATGAAAATGTACTCACTTATCTTGATATTCGGAGACAAACCCTTTGCGAACTTAATTCGAGAGTTAGTTTGCATGCCTTAATGTCCAATTAGATTATAAAAATTGCCATAAAAGTCAAAACTTAACAAATGCTATGCCAATACTTCAAATTAACACCTCAGTTTCAGGAGTTACATGGAAAATAGCCAGTCAGAAACTTCAAACACAAACAAAACTTAAGATCTTAAACCTAGACCTCCACTTGTAGTGCCTCCCAGCATCTTTTGAAGTAATTGGAGTCATGTTTACTGTGAAATAGTAATAACACCATGTTATGAATGACTACTCGAGTAGCCTGTAATGTCTATAAAGTGAGTGAACATCTTAAGAACTTGGAACTTCATTCAAGAACTTGAAATTATTTAAACAACTAAGTTAGTATTAATTAAGACTAGATGAGAATCGTGTCGTCAATATCGTCATCTCCTATGTCTGGCTGTGAAACGAGCTTGTTCAGCGATTTGTTGGTCACCTCGTTGAGGGAATCTTTCATTCCTGGCTCCAGCTTGCCCAGACATGTCTACAAATAAACATGCAATTTAGTATTAGCAAGGAAACCCAATGTTCAATGAATCATGATTAACCAGGTGTTATCCAATAACTAGAAGGCAGCAAGGTGCAATGGCCGCAAGGGGGGGGGAAGACTTAATCAACTAGGGTAATTAGATGATAATATATTGGTGGGCAGAAATCAATTTAGAGTGAAAATTGTACTGCACAGCTAACAATGGCATGTAATAAATGTTATCGTGGAAAGTTTAAATGATTTGGCAGGCCCAATCAATGAGACTTCGACTTGACATCAGCATCAGGCAAGCAAAACTGGACAGCGGTGGACAGTTTTTCTCCCTCTATCTGCTAAAATGGTCCTGGAGGCCATTAATAAGCAAATTTGTGGCACATTTTACAAAAGGCAAACTCTGACAATGCCAGAGTAGGCCAAGATTATAAGAAACATGCGACGCTCACCTGCAGAAGGTCATTTCCATCTCGGAGCTTGAGGAGGGCCACCAGGGCGGACTCGCTGTATGATCGTACAGCTGTGTTCTTCTCCTTCGTGCCCATAACTAACATTGGCACGAGACTCTTGATGACTGCCCAGTCCAGGGGCTCGGTTGAAGACTTGGCCACAAACGTCACCACTTGACTAACTAGTTGCTTAACGTCGTTAGATTCATGCTTAAGGCTCTGCAAAATACGAGTGTGATTATGATCAATGAAATTTAAACTGAGGCATAAATGGAAGATGATGGGGCTTTACGTCCTGTATTTATGCACTTGGTAGGCTAATTAGGACAGGGGGAGGACACGGCAATGAGGTGAAGGGTGATTGAAACAGCCGTCCAACATAAGCCCAGGTGACCCGGCAAGAGCTGGATTCGAACCCTGGACCAAGCGATTGGCAGCCCAGCACGCTACCACTAGACCAACCCTCCCCCCCTCCCCTCGGCATAAATGGAAGACTTACTGGACTTACTGGCCCAAAAAGATTTTTAAGTACAAATATAATTTTTCAAGATTTTAGAAACCATTTCAACACAAATTCTCTTTTCCCATCAGCTAATGTTTACTGAATTATTCAGGTGGCCGCACCATAGCACTCACTAGTACTCCTGTAGCCACCTTAGAACGGTATATCACCAGTCATGTTACGATAATTCCAATTTCTTATTTGTTATCGGCGTATTTCTTGTTCTAAAACAAATAATAAATAGCCTATGCTGTGAAACAAGTTTGCATTGGATTTTAGTAAATTACCTTAGCTAAATCTGCGAGTAGGTCCACACTTAGTGTTTCTCCATTCTGTAAGTTATATCTAAACATAAATCCTATACAGCGCAGTCCGCTCAAACACAATGGAATCTGGAATAAGAGAAGGTCAGACAAGAATGAAATTGATGATCATATAGGTCCACATGTTGGGTCATCCACAAGACTAAAGTAAGACTAATCAAAGCCACAAAAGGTCTGGTTGACTACGTGAAGTATGGTATACAGGGCCTTTTAAAAAAGGCTTTACTTCATCGCAAATGCAAGAAGCATCACTCACCCTATCAGCTGTGGTGTACACATGGATGGCTTTCATGATCTTGTCCCTCAACTCGTTTTGGATTACTCGATCTGGCGCCTCCTTGAGAGCAATGTATAAAGCAACCGCTCGGCCGTGTCTTACTGTCCAGTCTTGGCTAGGATCCGTATCTATAATTTAAAAGAAGTTTCAGAATCAGAAAATATTGTTATATACCTGTGAGCTAGGCAACCATTTTTCATTTTCACACAGCTTCTTGCCACGTATTATACAATCAATAATACCTGAAGACGGCCAAAGGCCATAGACTTGTTGGCATAATATCAAATCAAAGTTACTAAGTGAGGAATGAGGATACGGATGAATTGAGGGATGGGTGATTGACTGACTGGGGCTTTACGCCTTGCATTCATGCTTTTGCTAGGCAAATTTGGGCAGGAAGAGGACGCACCAATGACGCAATGGACGATTGTAACTGCTGTCCAACAGAGCAGGAATCAAACCTGGGACTCAAAGAGATTGGAACCCCTACCTCCCACCCAAGTGAGACCAGGGACACTCCCTTGAATTATTATAGTCATACTTGAGTTCTAAAACCATAACAAATACGGAAAGCATTCATGGAAGTTGTAACCATACCTAAGAATTGGTTAATTAGAATTGCGGTAAGTTCTTCTGATGGTAGACAAGTGCAAAACGCCCCCAGACAAGCAGCAGCGGTCATCCTAGTGGTGTCTTCTGGAACTGCTAAATACCCTTCTAAACTGCTGACCATCTGTCGGCGGATGATGTCACTGATCTTGCCCCCAGCGCCAGAGATGCATCCTCGCAGGGCTTGCAACATGGTGTCTCTGAGAAAAAGAAATTTATTAACATTGGAAATTTTATTTTTAAAATACAATCTTTATAAATAGGCCCTAAATGACATTGCCAAGCCCTATGAGGCTTGTGCGATGCAGGTTGAATTAGCTAGAGATTAAATGCTATGATTATATAACAAATGCTGTCATTCATTCATAACGAGACGAGACAAGACAAAAGATTGTCTGATGGCATCTTTCTCATCCTTTACATTTACAACGCATCAAAACAATGAAATATTGAATACTAAGACTTGAGAATGATGAGATGAGACTGCGTCTTGAGAACTCTCTTTCATAATCATTCCTTTCATTCATTGTATATTTTAATCTAATGTAATTAATCTTTATCAAATTCTCTCGATTGTAGTGTTGTATTATACAGATCTACAGCTTAGGCCACATATAATTAATTCTTAGCTTCGCGGACCCGCCGACACTATAGATTTTCTGCCGATGGAACAAAAAAAATTTTTTTTTGACATTATAAAAAATTTAGACTTCACCTTTTTTTTGTCCTACCGACCCACTCTAGAAAATGTGCCTTGAGAAAATCCGAGAAGCTAAAGATCAAGAATGTGTGGCCTTAGTCAGTTTAACAGAACAGAGCACAAGACTGTGCCTAAGGGCAGAGGCAAACATGATGAAGAGATGGTAAGTTTGAGTCCATCAAAAGGCATTACCTTATAGCAGCATCGTCAGCATTCTTCACTCCAGTGTGCAACTCTTGGAACAGAGGATCCACCCTCGTGTGGATGACGATTAATTTACTTAACGCAGCAGCCGCTCGTAAGCGAACAGCCCTGTTGGTGTCGTTCAATGCCTTCACGAATGTGGTCTGCAGCTGGGGCAGGAAAGGTTTCAGCATAGGGCCACACTGTAAGCACAACAAAGGAGGACATATTACAGTGTGAATGTTCGAAGCGACAAGTCCGTAACCAAAAACAGTTTGAAAGAGCAATCCCAAAACAAAGGTGGACATGAGTCACACAAACCATATTAATAAATCAATCCATAGTTTCTTTTTACATCCGCAAAGAGACTGTATTTAAACTTTTGGACACAAAAGAATTTTCTCATATGAAATACTTATAAAAATAGTCGCCACAAAAATAGTCTTGAGCCGATTCATGACTGTATAGGTTATCCAGGTTTCAAAATAACGTTGAGACTCCTAAAATATCTTTAAAGACCAGATGTCATATCACTATCTTACCTTGCCAAGAAGCAACCCAAGTGTTTCCAAAACGGCCACTTTGACGTTAAAACTGAATCGGTCTCCAAGGATACGAATGAGAGGACCTGTGATTCCCACAACTGAAGGTTTAAGAGCTTCTGGGCTTGTTCTCTTGATGACCTCTCCCAAACCAATTGCCGCAGATTCCTTCAGCTCTGGAGGTCCATTCAAAATGGCCTCTCTGAATATCTGCCAGATCGGTGCTATACCCTGAAGTGAACAATATTTCAACACTTTGTAAACATAATACTCCTTTCATTACTATTTATTTTTGCTTAATTTATAGATGTATATTTGCCTTTTTGCAACTTTGACAAAATGAAAACCAGTAGGACCCCATGCAGCAAAAATATGCACATTCTTATTTGAAAATAGTCATAACAATGATAATAGATCATAGGGCCTCCTTGAATTTAAGTTATGACACTTTCAAAAACCATAGGATTTTTCCGAACTTACTTTGAGGCAATTTAATAATAACAGTAGATTACCACTTGAACTGACCTTCTTCGTGAGACAGAAGCCGGGCAGCAGGTCTCCCTTGAAGTCACTGACAGCAAATCGCAGCGCTTGTCTCATGTTCGTCACGTTCGCCAAGAGATCAGAGCCATCGAGTTTCTGAAAACAGTATTACAAATCCTTGAAGTGTTGGACATACATATTTACGTCAGTTTCACAAAATATATTGTAGTGAGACACCTCCGCAACTTAACTGTAATAAGCTGGCACTTTTTCTGAACATATTGATGCAAGTTTCATTGTTCTAAGTCAAGTTTTCATATTATTTTGAACGCTTTAGGTTGAGAAATGACATAGTTTAGGCCTATCTTGAACTGCAAAATATGTCGTTTTGGAGGATGGCATCACAATATAAAGAATTAAACCTTATATAAGACTCGCTCCACACTCAGCAGACTAGCAGCTAATGAGTGACGTAATGTCACAATACCATTGTCAATAGCTAGAATAGGAAACTATTGTTCTCTCAGCCGATTAATTCACAGAATGTGCCACTCAGTAGGCCTACTTTTAAGGTCATTTATTTAAAACCGTGGACACCAGATAGTAATCAGGGGCGTATCTAGAGATGGCCTGAGGGAGGCCAATACATAGGAGTGAATACGAGGCGCTACGCGGTTTTTCCTATCTCCCCCATGTTAATTTTGGGCGGGGGGGGGGGGGGGAGGGGGCATGGCCCATTGGCCCTCCATAAATCTGCCTCTGATAGTAATGCATACAATTGATAGTAATGCATACTATACCTCTCTCATCTCTATTCCATCTCAGATTCCTAACTAATGCAGTATCGCAAACTGTATGGGAGAGACCTCTCTTGGGCATAACAGAAAGAAACCACTTCCAACATACCTTGATGACGGCATTGAGACAGTCCCAGGCAGCATGGAGAACCCTGTCATCAGTGTCCGTGAAGAGATGCAGGAGTCCTCTGAACAGTTGGGGCACATATTCCGAATAATCTGCTTTCGTGAGTTCGCAGTAAGAATGGAGAATTGTGACAGCGGCACATCGGAGTGACGCTTGGTCCTTGACTGTCGCCGCTAGGAGTTCATCCATGACGACCCTCACTCCCACCTCATCCATCACAGACAGCACTACAGACTGGCAGTACTCCAACTCCTGCAAAATACAAGACAATGACATATCATTATGTTAATTAAAGGTGTTGGCATTTTGAACATTTATGGAGGGGGGGTCTAAACATATAGATCATGCTCATGGTCTGCATCATGATTTTACAATTGCATTTTGTGAGAGAAGCACTTCACTAACAATTTTCACAAATGCCCATCAGATGGCATCGAATATGCATGTGTGTGTATGTTTTCGTTTCATTTAATCCAGTACGCATCATGCATTCTTTGTCGCATGTTTCTTCATGACCATCATAAGTTTGATTCCAAATGTATGCAGTTGAAGATCAGATTCTGATAATTTAATCATCATACTATTAATTCATGGACCCCTTACGCTACTCCAACAAAACTACTGATTGTCCAGTTATGAAAACTTGCAAGTAGCTTTTCTGTATTCTCTAGAATGTCCTTAGCTGGGTTTCATGTTCAAATTACAGTCACAGAAATTGAGATGATGTTTTCTCATAATCTAACCATAGGCCATTACAAAACTCCCTCCCCCCCCCCCCTTCAATCACATGCATGCTTTCACGGGTCTTATGCTAGTTTGTACACAAGTCACCAATCTGCATTTCTCACCTCCTGTTCATCGGGAGTGCCCATCTTCTCGCTCAATGAAGTTAGCAAAGCTGGTAAAATCTTAGCAAGATGCTTCGTCAAAGCCTCGCCAGCCACAGAGGACAGGAAGGACAATGCTCTTGTGTTGACTGGTGCCGCTGTCAGCTGGAAAACAAAGCAGAGGATTGGGATTTCTACAAAATAATTGTGAGAAATTACACAAAAGATAATGCAGTTCAGGTAGCTATCACAGTTCTGGGCAAATCAAATATAAAATTATATCATTCAAGTGGCTGAATATGATTTTTGCTGCATTAATGCTCATTTTAGATTTCAGAATATTACTCTGCACACAGAGTTCATACATGGGCCCATATTCATTAAAGCAAGAACTGGTTTTGTATGCTCAAAAGACACACTATCAGTGAGCTGTGGAGCAGTGAACTACGCCAGTTATTAGATGTAGCAGCAAATGTCAGGTCACTGATTATATTTAAACCTATGGAGGAACAACTGCCCTGAAAGTTGAAACTGAAACATTAAAGTGTATATTACCACTGTGTACAATTAGTTTTATGCTATCTGTAGTAATAATGCAGGGATAAAGGTCTAAAGATGAGGAGTTTAAGCATTCAAGAACTGAATTCTGCCAGTCTCCTCACAGCTAGCGCTGTTTCGACAAAAAGGGACTGGGGTCAGCCTGTTGGAACATATAAAACAGAAACTGACTGGTAAACTGCAATTACCTGAGGAACCAAGTAGGGCAGGACCACTCGGCTCTTCACAGCCATCACTTGCTTAAGACCATCCAGGGCATACTCTGAGGTTTCCTCATCCTCCTGTTTGAAATAAAGGTTGAAAAATATCAATCAACAAATCAGTTGTCATAACAGAAGAGCTCTATCCACTTGATTAACTTCAAGCAAATTTTTTGCATGTAATGGATCATGAGACACGTTACAATTTACTGCAGCTGTGAATGATAGCTGATCCGAAGAATTGAGAGAAGGAGTGCCTTTCCAAGGCAATAGAATCTTTTAAATGCTACGGAACTTCCAACATTTTTCAAGGACTCACACGATCTTAATCAAGAGTCTACAAATAAGATTCTCGGAAGAATTACCAACCAGTTGTCTGAGGAGAGCAGGTAGAATGTCGTCTAGAGCCCTCTGGCCGATGTTGGCATGCAGGTTGTCAAATGTTTTGGCAGCGGCCTCTCTCACTTCTGGCAGAGGATCACATAGGGCCTTTCTGACTGTTGGGATGAGACTGTCTGCAAATACTATCACCTGGAAGTTGAAAACAGTTATGTTATTATCAGTAACAAACTAGAGGAGGACAAGGAGAATGGAAAGGAGCAGGTCACAACCTTGTCATACAGTTAACAAGAGCATGTGGTATTTATTTAAGAATACTAAGTATTACTTACATGGTCCCTGCTTGTTGAGGACATGATCTCGCTGAGACCGATGCAGACTCCTTGTCTCTGGTCGCTCCTTTCTGACTCCAGACCTTTCTCCAGGATGGGAATAATCTCGGGCAAAACTTTCTCTCCCAGTTTCCTCACTACATCTCCCAATGTTCGGGCAGCAACCTATGAAACAGAAAACACAACACAATTTTAGCTTTTGATCAACAACCCAAAGTTTAGAAGTATGAAACTTTCCACATCACTTTGTGTGATAAGCAGTCTTCTAATGTATATATATATGAGACAGATCTGACAGATCTATGGCATTTTTTATCTCAACACTTTGTAATGCACCAGACAATTTGTTATATTTTTTTCTCTTGTAATTTTATATGTAATATTGGGAGGTGACATTAAGAGACTTTTTACTTTGTACACCATTTCTTTTACAAGAATACCATTTGCAAGGAATGTGGACCACTCTCATGGCAGTCGGCTTTTTGTTGCAACAACAGGAGACTACAGACTGAATTAATCACTTCAAGCATCCTACCTGTCGCTTGTCATGACTGCTACTGGCTAGACAGCCAAGTAGAAGAGTGAATAATGTTGACAAGATTTCTCTGAGCGTCTTGGGAGTGTGAGAAACGATGATCTTCCACACATGGAGGGCAGACTGGCGCACAAGGAGGGCCGTGTCGGATCTCCCCATGTACAACCCAGACAACACCCTGTTCCTCCTCTCTGTGCCAAGGGCGCCCATGATGGCCTTCTGTGAAGTCTCCGTACCAAAGTTGTCATCCTCTCCAGCCGACTGTGTAGACATCTTACCAGTGACACCTACAAGACAAATTGCCCAAGAATATAAGAATTGTAAAATTTGAAATGCACAATATCTCGAGTAATAGGCTACTTCAGGTCAGTCATTATAATATGACATACATATTCTAACTATGTCATCCAGGCATTAAAGGCAACAGGATCATGCATCCCAAGGATGAATCATCAACTATATGAAACTTTACATGAGATTATGCCCAGACATGAGGACAACATCTTTAGCATGAGAAAGGACAGGCCACTTAAGTTCAGGCGAGAAGCTTAACAAACACACACGGTAGTCCACGAATGTCCATTGTATGAGAGATTATGACAATTTTTTCAGCAAGTCAACATAGAGAAATTGGCAAGAATTGAACTTTTTTAAACTAATCTCCATTAACATTAATCCTCACCCTTTTATTAATGGCATTACCTGAAATCTTGTAGAGCAAGTCTCCCAGCAGCTGCACTGAGCTGTATCTGATTCTCCAGTTGTCGGCAAACAGTCCTCTCTCCAGTTCAGGCAGAAGAAGTTCAATAGCTTTGTCGGCATACAAGTTGACGATTCGCTGACCAGCTCGCAAGGCTGTGTCTCTCACATATTCATTCTCATCAGCCAATGCCTAGGGGAAGGTAGAGGACCGATATACATGTATATATATTGAAATGCCTTCATTGTGCCAAATTGAAGCAAGATAATGAAATGCAAGACGATTCTGTCTCCCTTCAGCTATGTCACAATTGATTATTCATCATTAATTAAGGCTCACAACTTGAGATGTTACATTTAACTTGATAAAATTTTATTGCAGTTATGATATTTAACAGATTGAGTGAGGTTTTTAATTCAATTGAAACGTAGAGTTCTACATGCACAACAGACAGTTCTTAAGACTCTTTCCTTATTATTATTATCATAGAATTTTAGCACCCCAATATAAAATGTACTCAGCGGTGAATAAGATCCCTCATATGTATCCTTATTTTTGTGCATTACCAGGTCTGTCACAGAATTCGTAATCTTACTCAAAATTACCTGCAAGATAGGAGGAATGATGGGTCCTAAGTAGGGCAAGAAGTCATCTCCAAACACAGAGGGTAAGTAGATGAACATCATGATGTAACCATCTCGCACGTGGGGAGCCAGGTCCGACCTCTCGGCAGTCGCAATGATGTCCGGCATCAGTTTCGATAACTTCTCTGTTCCTAACCCTCCAACAACTTCACTGAGACCTAATGATAAGATAAGATTTATAATTGACACAATGAGTCACTTCTATTAATCAACTGTGTTACATGCATAAATCATTACTATCACTGTTTCTAAAATTTTAACAGTCAGGGTTGATTTGTCACGACATAGTGATTTCGCAACACAACCTATTCATCCACCACCCAATAGATTCTCAAATTACGTGAAGTGAGTGAGCTAGTGTTTTACGCCCATCAGCACCACTCAAATTACGTGAAAAAGACAGTTTTGTGACACTTTTAATCATCCTCACTCGATTTAGAGTACGAACCATCGTTAATCATACAATTGCTTTCACGCACTGAACCTTAACCTATTCAATTCAATGTTACCTTGAGCAGCTCCAGACCTGTCGACCGAGCTCTGTTCTGAAGTGAGCGTCTGCATGAGCCATGGCAGCAGATCGTCAAAACCATTCTCTCCCATTCCTTTGACCATGGCTCCAAGAGCTTTGGAACTGACGCTTCGCACTTCTGGCACGGGATCCAAGAGGGACTGTTTGAGGCCAGGGATGACGTTGCCTAGGTATGGGCCCAGATCCTGAAGGAGATTGAAGTTGTTGTATATGGTGATACACAAAGCAAAGAATGAGATTTTTTCAACTTAAACGGCAGAATTACCGATGTTACCACAACCAATGCTAGAATTACAATCATGGATGGATGACTGGGGCTTTACGTCCTGTATTTATGCACTTGGTAGGCTAATTAGGACAGGAGGAGGACACGGCAATGAGGCGAAGGATGATTGAAACAGCCGTCCAACATAGGCCGAGGTGACCTGGCAAGAGCTGGATTCGAACCCTGGACCCAGCGATTGGCAGTCCAGCACGCTACCACTAGACCAACCCTCCCCCTTAGAATTACAATCAAGATGTTTGCATGTCTTAAGTGACTTGACTCAACAGCACTGTGTAAATTTCAATAAGCCAAATTCACAAGGCGGCTCTTCAATACCACTAACTCAGTCAGGTGCAATAACTATTAGACTCCTTCCAAAGTTATGACTATTGTGTTACACCTTACTTGGCTAACAGCATAAGGTGTCCCATACATGTCAATATACTCTTTAGCAAATCTCCAAAGCAATGAAGGTGCTGTTTATTTTATCTCAACCACAGCCTCACCTTCTGATCAGTCAAGGAATACATGTTTCCAATAATCTGAGCAGACATCTTCCTGGTTTCCGTGGACCTGTCCTGGAATGCCCTTTGCACGACAGGCATGATGAGAGCCAGAGATGGGGAGTCAATGAAATGCACAAACTTCGTTTCAAGTAGCGTCTGCAGACAGACTGTGGTCTTCCTTGTGGGGTCTTGGAGTGCTCCCAGCAACTCAGGGACAATAGCTGAAATTCAACAATGGATGCATAGGGTTAGAGCTTGTTGCAATAGAAAATATTTTTAACCCAAATCAGTTAAATTTTCTACGACTTAAAAATACTAATTTATTAATTTTTTAAATAATAATTTGTTTTGCAACAACTGGTCTCAACTTTTAACTTGACTTTCCCAGACTTTTCTTGACTTGGGAACCATGACAGTTGGGATGATGGGGGCAAAATTACAGCTTCTCTATTGAACCTGGAGGAGTCAAAAGACCTAAAATGTAGATTTAACTTACATGAAATGAAACCAAACTTACCTTGAATCTCGGGATTCTTGATGACGGAGCCAATCTGCTTGAGAGCCTGGGCTCCTGCTTTCTGCACCTTCAAGTGAGAGTCGTTGAGCACCTCCATGAGTTTAGGAACAATACTGGGCAAGCAAGCGGACAACTGCTTGGGGGCACAGAAGGCCATGGCTCCCAGCAGCTCCACAGATCCAGTCTTGGTCCTCCAGGAATCCTCCTCCAGGGCTTTCAGTAGAGATGGCAAGACAAGTTTGACCCCATGGGCACTCAGCTTGCTCATCACAGCCTTCGCAGTGTCATCTGCAGCCTGAGAAATACCAAGGGATGGAGATGTGTCAGCAAATCGCACCATTATTATGTTGCATTGTTTGTTGTTACATCAGTATCACTGGTACAAGAAATCCAGGAGTATCAAATGTATTCACAAGCAGACCAATATAGCTAAACAATCAATTACTGATCTTAAACAATCAATTACTGATGTTGACAGGCAGAAAAACAGTTTTGTAACTTAAATAATCCCAGAATGCTGAGTTTAAATCCTAATATCAAATTGCTAGATGGTACAGATAGACGGAGTGAATCTTTCTGCTTAAACAGATCAGCTTTCCAGACACAATTTCAACTCACCTCTCTGACATATTGGTTGTTGTCTCCGAAGCAGAGCAGCAGATGGGGCAGGATGTGGACCACGTACGGCTCGAAGAGTCTTCCCAGCATCAGACAGAGCATCTCAAAAGCGAACAAAGCTCCTTCTCTGTGGCGAGGACTCTTCTTACTCTGAATGGCGTCTTGCAGGGTGGACATGATCTCCAGTTGCTTCAATGCTAGGATTCCTAATCCTTTAACGAGACCTGCCAAGCCGTAAGCCGCTCCTCTTCTTTCTCCGTAATTGTCGGATTCCAGCAACAGTTGAAGCAACTTCTTGACCAATTCAGGAGCATCTGGTTTGATGGCAGGGACCAATGGCGGGAGGCAGTTTGCGACAGCTTCTTGGACCTACAAAGTTTAAAGTTATAGACGTTCTTGATTATCCATTCATCTCGAAGTGCCTGATTTAACAAGACATTTATACTCAATTCAAGCCAAGGCAGGATGCTACGGACTTCATTTCAATACACTTACAAGTACAGTGACTTGCAGAAAATCTATCAAAATCTCAGCTAGCCCAAGCTAGATATACATCCATATTTTGCCATTTGTCATTTGATTCTGTAACTTCTGAAGTTCTTTAACATTAAAACAACCAGAACCATAAAACAGAATGGATAACATTGAAAAAATAAAGACATCTTACTGCTTGAGAAGGCGTTGACAATGTCTCAATCAGTTTTGCAACGATTGGTTTGACTTTTGGGTCCTCTTTGTCCAAATGCTTCGCCAAGGAACCCATGAGGATCACCACACTCTGGCGCACCGAGTCGAAGCTGGCCGTGTCAGGAGCTTGCTCCAGGAAATCCTCAAAAACTTTCAGGAGTGATGTCACATTTCCCTGAAGAAGAGAAACCCAAAATATTTAGATCAGGCATACAAATTGTTGCAGTGAATTTTAAATTAACCAAAAAGTAAATGAAGTTTACTACACAAAATAGTACTACTCAAGTTTGCTCAATACGGACAGGGGACTAAAGAACATGAAGTTAGTGTCCACACCAGGAACTCCGCAGCTATCAAATGTGCATGAAAAGGTATTGCTTTGACTTAAAAATATCTTTGAATCTGTCAGTTAGGAAATATCTAGTCAGCCATATTTAATGTAATTATAACATATCACATATATCCTCATATATACTGCCCAGACGGATGTCTTAAACTCGCCTACAAGAGGTTTGACAGCCCAAACCCACAGTTTAGTCATAATGAAACAAGAAATTATGGATAGACCTCTCACCTTTCCATGCTCATCAACTGCAGCGACTGCAGCCGTCAACATGTGTTTGCGGACATTCTCATTTCTGTCTCCCAATCCTTTTTCAACAAAGAACTGGAACAATGAACTAATCTGGTCCTGGTCCAAGAAGACCAACACTTTGCTGATGGCCATGGCAATTCCACTTCTGGCTGGCCACTCATCAGGGGGCGCTTCAGACATCACTCGGCCAAAGTTGTCCAATACTGGGGGCGGCATCTGCATAGGCACAGTCATATGAGCACGAAGTTGTCATTCTTATTAAACATGATAATTCACAATATTTCGTAGATCAGGGATAAAAGAACTTAAAGAAGTGGACTCACACATTAATCATCTCATAATTACACTTGCTTCAGATAAACAGCATCAGACAATACAAATCTATAACTATGACAATAAATCCTATTTCAGAGCAATTCTTGACTTGATTTTGTTCCAACCATGAAGGTGGTTGAATGAAGGTTCTTCATGAACATTAAAGGCAAAAAGACCTACGTATAGCTTTTCATTGTAGAGCTCCAGCAGTTGGTAGAGCACGGCCTGGCTATAGCTCTTGTGCAGGTCGAGGGCAGCCGACAAAGCCTCAGCTGCAGCCACACGCATCACTTCTTCAGGGTGGATGGAGTCCTTCACCAGTTCCATGCACAGTTCTTCTTCCACATCGAACGCCAAGTCTTCCCATAATCTGAATGACCAAACAATATTGTCAAGAAAACATATGAATCACTTTTGCAGATGCATCGGTTTCATAGTAAGCCTGCCTTTGAACAGGTCATACAAGTTTCCCTCCACTCAGCAGCTCTATGGCATCTGGCGGAATCACTGTGGATAGTAAGGAATGTAATTTAGGCCAGACTTTTTAAATTTTTAGCTTCTTGGATCGACCAACCCAACAGATTTTCTGCCTATGGAAAAAAAATTTAGCACACCGACAATTTTTATTAAATTGACATTATAAAATATTGAGATTTCACCTTTTTTTGTTTCGTCCGACCGACCCTAGAAAAGTGCCTTGAGAAGATCCGAGAAGCTAAAGATCAATCAATTATGTCTGGCCTTACTAATCCATATGTCTGATAATAGTTCCTCCATGGCCTAATGGTTACAGCAGTTGATTTTGAATCCACTGGCCTGAGAGGACACGGTTTGAATCCCGGTCCTGGAACTAAGTTGGAGTGAGTTCAATTCAATAATATCACCTTTTCTATAAGAATTTAACCTTTTTCCAGTTGAACTTACAGTGAAGTTTTCACCATCACAATCACCTTTTATCAATGTACGACAAACCCATTCACAACTGAACTCACCTGTCAGCAAGTCTGACATTCTCCTCTTCGGGGTCGTACTTGGCAATCCACAATCTCCTCATTAGCGTCAGGGCATTGTCGTAGTCCACATCTGGAGTCGGCAGAACGAGAACCAGGGCTTGTAAACTCTGTAGGTATAAATATATTCCTAAATTAGATTTGAGTACTTGCCGGTATCTGGGAAGATGCTGAAACAAATTAACAAGAATCTGCGGATTCAAAACCGACCTAGCGCAATGAAATTGAAGGTGCCAATGCTTAAACCACTGAGCAACTGATATTGGAAGATAGGAGAAATAGTTGATTGGAAGATGCTAGACTATTAGTATAGAATCAATGCAGTTTGAACAGATTTCTAAAAAAAAGGAAAGATGGCTGTCAAAATGGCCGCCATCTTGGATTTCTCAACATGTTCCCAATCCATACCCACAGGCCAATACCTGTACCAAATTTCATAACTGTAAGTGAAATATTAAGGTCACAATGGTCAGTTCAAGAATGAAGAAAGATTGCTGCCAAAATGGCTGCCACAAAGTGGCTGCCAACTTGGATTTCTCAACATGTTCCCGTCTGATACCCACAGCCCCATACCTGTACCAAATTTCATAACTCTTAAGTGAAATATTGAGGTCACAATGGCCAGTTCAAGAAATGAAGAAAGATGGTTGCCAAAATGGCCGCCATCTTGGATTTCTCAAAATGTCCCTGATCCATACCCACAGGCCCATACCTGTAACAAATTTCATAACTCTAAGCGAAATATTAAGGTCACTATCAGCAGTTCAAAAAATGAAAAAAGACAGCTGCCAAAATGGCCACCACAAAATGGCAGCCATCTTGGATTTCTCGACATGTTCCCAATCCATATCCAGAGTCCCATACTTGTACCAAATTTCATAACTGTAAGTGAAATATTACAGTCACAATGGGCAGTTCAAGAATGAAGAAAGATGGCTGCCAAAATGGCCACCACAAAATGGCAGCCATCTTGGATTTCTCGACATGTTCCAAATCCATACCCAGAGTCCCATACCTGTACCAAATTTCATAACTGCAAGTGAAATATCAAGGTCACAATGGGCAGTTCAAGAATGAAGAAAGATGGCTGCCAAAATGGCCGCCACAAAATGGCAGCCATCTTGGATTTCTCAACATGTTCCCAATCCATACCCAGAGGCCCATACCTGTACCAAATTTCATAACTGTAAGTGAAATATTAAGGTCACAATGGGCAGTTCAAGAATGAAGAAAGATGGCTGCCAAAATGGCCGCCACAAAATGGCAGCCATCTTGGATTTCTCAACATGTTCCCAATCCATACCCACAGTCCCATACCTGTACCAAATTTCATAACTGTAAGTGAAATATTAAGGTCACAATGGGCAGTTCAAGAATGAAGAAAGATGGCTGCCAAAACGGCCACCACAAAACGGCAGCCATCTTGGATTTCTCAACATGTTCCCAATCCATACCCAGAGGCCCATACCTGTACCAAATTTCATAACTGTAAGTGAAATATTAAGGTCACAATGGGCAGTTCAAGAATGAAGAAAGATGGCTGCCAAAATGGCCGCCACAAAATGGCAGCCATCTTGGATTTCTCAACATGTTCCCAATCCATACCCACAGTCCCATACCTGTACCAAATTTTTTCTTAACTGTAAGTGAAATATTAAGGTCACAATGGGCAGTTCAAGAATGAAGAAAGATGGCTGCCAAAATGGCCGCCACAAAACGGCAGCCATCTTGGATTTTTTGACATGTTCCCAATCCATTCCCAGAGTACCATACCTGTACCAAATTTCATAACTGTAAGTGAAATATTAAGATCACAATGGAGAAAAACCTTTGCCAAACATGGTTTACATCTGGCTTGTGGTTGCAGTTTATGCCTACTGTTTATGGTTTCACCTGATCCATTTACAGCTCCTGTATAAACCGGCCTCCGCTGTTAGGCCGGTTAAAAACGTATCTGTATCGTTTCCTCTCTGGGAATTGAACCAGGGATCTTTACCTGTAATGATGTCTCCCTCACTGTCATTGATGGCGATTGCAATCCTGTCATTAAAATGTTGATCTCCTCCTGCTTAGCCACGGCACACCCTTCGTCCCCACTGGCACACTGGGCCACCTCCACCATGGCTCTGCTTGCCAACTGCTCCAGTCTTCCTCCCACATGACCAATCAGGTCTCGTAACAGTTCCAGCATTTCTAATCTCGGAAGTAACTCTGGGTCTCCCTGTTGGCATATATATCAAATTAAATGCTCTTACATTTTGTGTTTATTTTTTACGCACAATTGATTGAACTGACTCTCCTCTTTTCACATTTTCACACAAGGATTTTAGTTCCAAATCCAGTTTACCAGGGTAGTTGATATTTTTGAAAATCAGGTGATTTAAATCATGATTACAGTCAAAATCAAAATCGAATAAATTGATTTAAATCAAATAAATCATTATTTAATGCATTAAAATTATGATTTAAATCGCGTTGACTTAAATTCGACAACCCTGCAGTCTACCATCGAAACAATATCTACGATTTATTTCCAGGAAGGACCACAATGAAGAAATTAGAGTTCTCCGTCTCTCATAATAAGTCCAGGCAATTCTACTCACTGGAATGTCATCATAATCCACTTGCATCTTCTCTTCATCCTCATCCTCTGTTTTCCTCATGGCTGCATGGGCACAGATTATCTCGAGGGCGTTTTTAAGTGTCTGTTCATCGCCCCCGACACTCTCGCCCCCATGCTTTAACACGCACTTGACGAGATAGAAGCAATAGACGAATGTGGGTAGTGGCTTGCCCTTCTTTGTAGCCGTCTTGTTGTACAACAAATTCAACGCTCTCTTCGCTTGATCTTTAAGGGGCTCTTCGCTCCACTCCTTGTCCAAGTTACAGGATGGTTTGAGCAATCGCAATGAGGAGTGCGCAATCAAGTCACCTGCAACAGAGAATGTCACTTAGCACTTGAAAATGGTGAATATCTGAGATTCAGCCAAGTAGTGTTTAGTTGCAACCAAATACCATAATATTCTAAGATACTGAAATGTTTCATTTGGTAGCCAGGGAGCATACTTCTACATCACATGAAATTTGGGTCCTCCCCTATCGGGATAGGACCTATCTCTATGAGCTCATGGCCCACAGACTTATTGTCATTCTATAAGAGAATGACAACGTTTACTTTTGCATATTTCATCTAGAACAAGCGTTCGCGCTTGTTTTCAGCTGAGATCGGATTAAAATTAAGTGCCAGGCCAGACCACTGACCCGAGATGACCTGCTCCCAGAATGCCTTGCGTCGACCTCTATTCATCGAAGCCATAGCGCACAGACAAGTACCGCCGAGGGGAGGCGGGTGGGAAGCTAAAAGTAATAAGTCTGTGGGCCATGAGCTCATAGAGATAGGTCCTATCCCGATAGGGGAGGACCCAAACTCTATTGTCGCTCATGGCCCACGGACTTATTGTCATTCTATAAGAGAATGACAACGTTTACTTTTGCAGATTCACCAAGAGGCGGTGGGGAAGGAACCCGCGTGCCAAAGAAAGAGGCATTGACACCCATAAAGGAGCAGGGAACGCTGCCAAGGGCGGCCTCAGTGTGGTCTGGCTGAAGATACCGAAGAACCAAGGTAGCCTCCCATCTAGAGCGACACCATGTCTGAGCTGAGAGGGAGGGAGTCCTTGAAGTGTCGTATGCCCAAGAGCCACGTGAGGGGGTTGGAGGCGAGACAAACAAAACAGGCACCGTAACCCGCAGGTGTAGGGGTGACCTGAGAGGATAACCGGGGGTGGCTCCAAGGAGGCACCCCCAGACCTGCCAAAGAGCCGTGAGAAGGCGTCAAAGCAGGAAGAACAAGCGTCAAAAAGCCAAGAAGCGTATGGATGACTGAAGACTGCTGTGTGGGTGAGCCAAGGGAGCACCCATGGTCCCGGCTAAGAGCCATGGGAAGGCGTCAAAGCGGGAAGAACCCAATGTCAATGTAGCCCAGAGGCATACAGACGAGGGCCGCAGAAAAAGGCAGAAGAAGAGCCCCCCACCCAAAAGCCGTCGGCAGGCCTGCGGGGGGGCAATAAGGGTCCCTGTAGTCCAGAGGCATACTGCTGAATCGGAGAAGACAGCCTGTGTGCATGCTGAGGGAGCACCACCACCCCCCCCCAAACGCCCGAGAGAGGCGTGTGAGAGTCAGCAACCACGGTCAGCGGAGCCGGAAGGCGTACGGACGACCGGAGAAAAGGATGAGACGAGGGAGCACCACAGGACCCGCCCCGGAGCCCATGGAGGGCGTCAGAGCGGGAGAAACAAGTAACTGTAGCCCAGTGGGGTACGGAAGACTGCAATGACAGCAAGAGGTCAGAGCTGTACAACAGGGAGCACCGGGTCCGCCCCAAAAGCCGAGGGAAGGCATCGAGGCACGAAAGCAAAGGTCAAGGCAGCCAAGAGGCGTACAGAAGACCATAGAAGACAACCAGGCGCCCGCTCACATGCCGGAGGCAGGAGAGACAGGCCCGAGCCAAAATCGCCCAAACCCGGAGGGGTAGGCGAACCGGAGAAAGCCGCCGTGAGCCGCAGTCGCAGGAAAGAGGACCACGTCCGAGCTGACATCAAGCGAGGAGAAGGCCCAAGGCACAGGCAACGGAACCCAGAGGTGTAGGGGGCCTGGAGAAAGCTGCCGTGGCAAGCGGCCGCCGGAGAGAGAAGGCCATGTCCGGGCTGACGTCAGACTCGAGAGATGGGCAGTGCCCAGCTACTGGAAGCCAGAGCGGGAGACTGAGCCAGAGGAGACGGCCAGGCGCAGCGAGACGCCGGAGCCGCGCACCGATGCTGGAGCCAGAAGACGTGAGGCGGCATGAGGAGGCCTGAGGGTCGAAGGCCCCCCGCAGGGAGACGCCAGAATCCCAAGGAAAGGCACACAGAAGAACATGCCCAGAGGCAAGCCACCCAAACCAGGAGATCCGTGGAGGGTGGAAGCAATGCGGCGACCATCCGGAGGAGAGTCAGTGGCTACTGACAGAGGACTGCAGGAGACGGGACTGAAGATTGGGGCCCTCAGTGAAGAGGGACAGCTCGGGGAAGCCGGGGAAAACCTGCGACAGGGCCCGAGCTACAAGCCCCTGCAAGAAGCGAGGGGAGAGAAGAGCAGCCGTCCCGAGAGGAAGAGATCCAAAGTCCCCAAGCTGCAAGCCAGAGGCAAGCCCAGACGAAGGCGGAGGACAGAGCAGTCCAAGCCCGACAGACGAGAGCCATCCGAAGACACTCCTTGAGGGCGCAGGCGCCCAATCCCTGAAGGGGTCCCCGCCGAGAAGGAGCCGAGCTGGAGAACCAGAACCAGCCGTAAGCATCCCCCTCTCCCTGAGGAAGGCAGCGGAGGTGCAGATGAACCGACGAATCCAGGCAAACCAGCCGCAGCACAGGGGACAGCCAAGGCCAAGTCAGTCCAGGAGGGCGTAGAGAGCCCACCGTGCAAGGGTACAGAGAAGGCATGGAAGCTGGAGAAACGAACTTCCCGAAGAAGGGTCCGCTGTGGGCAACGCCCGACAGACGAGACCTGAGCTCAGAAGAGGAAGCCCGGTCGCATGAACGGCAGGACGATGAGGCCCGCGAAAACCATAGCAGGCTCTCGGTAACGACCGCGAAGAAGTCTAGCGTTGAGGATAGAGACACACCAAGGAAGACCAGAGGGCATCGGTCTGCAGAGTAGAAGCCACCATCAAGATTCCTGTCCAGAGCCGAGACGTAGGGGCCAGGAGTACCAAAGCCAAATGGAGGCTTGCCAGAGCTCGGCTGGGCAAGAGATAGCCACAGGGCAACTGTTCCAGGCTAACCCCCGCGGAGACAAAGCCGCACGGACAGGGAAGAGGAAATTCCAGCGGTGGTAGAGGGCAGCCCAGGAAACCACAACTGGCCCAAAAGGCGCAGTGTGAGAAGAGTCACGGGACCGGCCAGAGGTCCGAGTTCCAGGGACAACGAAGACCGGGGTAGTGCAGCGCGAAGCGTGACACCCCAGGAACCAGGAACAATGCAGGAGCTGACGAGCTGGTGCCCCGGGAGCAATGGCTAAGCAGCCGAGACCCCAACACTCGGGAGAGCACAGGAGAGGGCCCCTGGGGGACCCGCCCATCCAGAGCGCAGTAGATGCCGAAAGTAGTCCAGAAGAGGCAGCGAGTAGTCTAGAAGAGGCCCAGTAAGCCCAGTAGGCAGAAGAGGCCCGAATAGGCCAGAGGAGGCCCAAGTAGTCCAGAAGAGGCAGCAAAGAAGGCCAGAAGAGGCAGCAGGCAGTGCCGTCGAGCACAGAACTGGGGATCCCAGATGGAGGCCACCCAGCCCCAGGCCAGCCAAAGGCGTGGCAACAAAACAGGGAGCAGCAGGACCAAGCCACTGAGAGCGACCTGGAGCAGGCGGGACTCCCAAGAATGCAACGGCACAGGAGATATGAGCCAGTAGGAGAAATAGTGCTGGCCGAAGCTACCAAATCCCCATGACGCCAGTGGCAGGCAGGAAGTAGCGGTAGACCCAGGTTCCATGTCCGGAAGGAAAAATGCCCATCCAAGGGAGTAAACCACCAGCAAGAATATGGGGAGTCCAAGGCTGGGGACGTGTAGAAAGACCTCCAATCAGGCAGGGCGGAGCAGAGCCGGCCCTACAGGAACAGTGCGGCAGAATCCATGGCCCGGCCCCTGACAAGAACCTAGAGGAGTCCCAGTGAGGCCAGAAGGAGGGGCCAAGACAGAGGTCCAGAGCCACCAGGCGGAGTACGACGAGGAGACGTAGAGCCAGAATGGCTGCAGGCCCAACAGCAGGGCGAAGGAGACACTGCCAGGGCCAGGGAAGGGCGGCCAGAGCCAACTCAAAAATTTGCCGGAAGAAAAGGCCCAGAAGACAACCCGGAGCCAAGATGGCGTCCGAGACGCAGCGAAGGGTAGGCTGGACGAAAGCGCGTCCAGAGGCAGAAGCCGCAGACCAGAGCAGGATCGGAGAAGACAGAGCCAGGGAATGGATGTCGAGCGCCGACCCCAGCTGGCCAGAGGCAGAAGGCCGTCGGGCAGAGTCCATGCAGAACCGAGGAGTGTGCACCCATCCAGGGTGGGCAAGATAGAGCCAAGGCGACGGTGTCTTGAGCCCACCAAGTAGGCCAGGGTACAGATTGCAGCCATGAAACCAGGGGAGCCAAAGTAGCGTCCCCGGCGAGCCAGGAAGGCGAAAAGCCCAGGCCGCGCCAGACAGGACCGGGAAGGTTGTCTGGAGCCCATCCAAGCAGCCCATACCCCCCGGGAGGAGGCAGGAAGGCAGAAGCAGCAAAGTCTCCAGGACCAAGCTAGACAGCATTGGCGCGTCGACAGAATAATAAAGGAGCCCGGAGAACGGTGGTGACACAGCCAGGGTGAACCATAGTAAGAACCAAAACCTACCCCATCGGCGTAGGTTGGAACCACAGAACAGGGCGAGAGAGCCAGGGAGAGTTCGCAAGAGCCCACCAAACCAACCATGATGATGTGGGGGTCCTCAGCACATGGTACACTCCCCGACGAGCAGGCGACCAGGTGAGGGTCTGTAGCAGGTCCAGGTCGAGCAATGGAGCATTAGGCCGAGGCCCATCAGGAAGAAGATCCAGTAGACAGGAGCCACGGAGCAAGGATAATTATGGAGAATTGGAGTGACTGACAGCGTTCAATCCTCTCAAACTTGCAAGACAGAGCCCAGGAAGGGGTGTCTAGAGCCCACAGGAAACTCGGAAGATGCATGGGTTCTCAGTACGGTACACAGATGAGCCCAATCCCGCAGGACCCAAAGCAAGACTCAACACCCAGCCAAGTGGCGTAGGTTTGAGACAGAAGAACAGGGCTAGAGCCCATTAGGAAAACCAGGAATAGTCAGGGATCCTCAGCCAACAGTAGGCAGACCAATCCAATCCATCACTGGCATCAGGACCCAAACCAAGAGCCCCACCCAGCCAAGTGGCGTAGGTTGGGGACCGAAGACACGGGCAAGACAGAGCCCTGGAGGGGTGTCTAGAGCCAAGGCAGAGGCAGGGGTCCACAGCACACAGCATCTTGCTGAATCCAATCCAGCAGGACCAGCAGCAAGACCCCAGACCTAGCCAAGTGGCGTAGGGTGGGGACAGAAGAACAGGGCAAGACAGAGCCCAGGATGGGGTGTCGAGAGCCCACTAGCCCAAGAAACCAGGAAGATGCAGGGATCCTCGGCACATCAAGACATGGTACCCAGCTACAGCACTGCAGCAGGACCTGAAGGAAGGCCCAAGACCCAGCCAAACGGCGTAGGTTTGGGAGAAGAACTGGGCAAGACAGAGCAGAGGAGGGGTGTCTGGAGCCCAGGATGACAGAATAGTCCTCAGCAGATGGTACACTCCTGAACTGATGGGAGGACAGTGTTCCGGCGTTGGAAGAAACCCTGCTTTCGGCCACGTGGTCCCGGAGGAAACGAAGCCGCAAACGAAGGGGATGCAGGCAGGAACGAAGAAATACAGCCATCCACCAAGAAAGGAAGGGTCAGAGCGTAGTACAAGCGTCTGAAACCGTCCAAATCCATCCGTCCAGGACGTCCACAGCGCTAGGGGCGCTGGCCGCCAAAACAGGTTTTGCGGCGCTGGACGAAATGACAACTTCAAGCGTTGATTCCCGGAGGAAACGAACGCAAAAAACGAAGGAATAGCTTCAAATCTGACAGAAAATGACTACACAGAACCACCAGCGAGGATATATGAAGGGTCAGAGCGAAATACTAGCGTCTAGAACCCGAAAACCATCGCTCGCCACATCGATCTAAGCACGTGGTCGCCATGACATAGGGCGAATCGTGAATAGACGATGTCTTCCAGCGTCGATTCCGGGAGGAAACGAGCGGAAAATGGTGCAAAAATGTAGAATCTACGAAGAATAGGCACATTTGAGTGGAAAGCACGAGGTCCAGAACGAACCAGGTGTGTAAGAACCATCGTATTCCACTCCAAAAGTCGAGGTGACAACGATGGACGCCATGATGGGCGAAAACGTTGACATCGACGACCGATCTTTGAGGCGACGAAAAACTAAGAAAAAAGACTTACCTGAAGACGACGAATGTCAGAAATGATAGAAAACTATCAAATAAAGGTTATACACAGTAATACAACCATTGTCAATGCCTCAATCAACCAAAAACAAGCAGCCAGCCGACGCATGTCTGTTGCGTTGGACGGCTGAGATGAAAAGAGGTCGACGCAAGGCATTCTGGGAGCAGGTCATCTCGGGTCAGTGGTCTGGCCTGGCACTTAATTTTAATCCGATCTCAGCTGAAAACAAGCGCGAACGCTTGTTCTAGATGAAATATGCAAAAGTAAACGTTGTCATTCTCTTATAGAATGACAATAAGTCTGTGGGCCATGAGCGACAATAGAGATGAAGACTGCAGTTCTAAATGTGAAACATAACACATAAGGGCTATTCCATTTAAAAACCTGGGGATGGGGTGGTCAGGTTACATTTTTGACCCCCCCCCCCCCGAGGAGGTTAGTGGAACAAGGACATTTCTCCATTGATGATACATGTGGCTCCACCTATAGTTGCACACAAGAGATTGTTGTGCAATCCCATCTCTGCAATAGCAAGAGACACCATGCCAATCTTCTCTGCATTGTTCCAATTTTGAGTGTGTTGCCATAACCATTCCTAAACTTAACCCCCCATGCATCTAAAGTGAACTAGATGGGAGCATATTTCCATATGCAAGACGAGCAGCGGGCCCCGTTTGAGGGGGAAATTACAGGAGTCTACAATGGGGGTCCATTTTCAGGGGGCCCTATTCAAGGGATCCAATTTGAGGGGGGCCCCATGTGAGGGGACCCCATTTGAGGGGGCCCCACTTGAGGGGGCCCCATGTGAGGGGGCCAAATTGTGGGACCCTGAGGGGGCCTGATCTGAGGAGGCCTCATTTGAGGTGCCCATGTGAGGGGCCCTGTGTGAGGGGCCCCATTTGAGGGGGTCCCATTTGAGGGGCTTCATTGAAGGGGGCCCATTTGAGGGGTCCATATAGCGGGGCCCATATAAGGGGGCCCATTTGAAGGGGGCCCATGTGAGGGGCCCCATTTTGAGGGGCCCATGTGAGGGGGCCTAATTTGAGGCGCCCTATTTGAGGGGGACCAGTTTGAGGGGCCAGGCCCCATGTGAGAGGCCCCATTTTGAGGGAGCCTCATTGAAGGGACCCATTTGATGGGGCCCCATTTCAGGGGCCCTATTTGAGGGGGACCCATTTGAGGGGCCAATGTGATGGGGTCCCATTGGAGGGGGCCTCATTTGAGGGGCCCCATTTGAAGAAGGCCCCATTTTGAGGGTTTCATGTGAGGGGGCCCCAATTTGAGGGGCCCCAATTTGAGGGGCACCAATTTGAGGGGCCCTAATTTGGAGGGCCCCATTTGAGGGGGCCCTAATTTGGAGGGCCCCATTTGAGGGGGCCTCATTTGAGGGGCCCAATTTGAAGGGAGCCTCATTTTGAGGGGCCCGTTCCAGGGGGCACCCATTTCAGGGGGCCTCATTGGAGGTGCCCCATTTTAGGGGGCCCCATTCACAGGGGCCCATTTCAGGGGCCCGTTTTAGGGGACCCTATTTGAGGGGCTCAATGTGAGGGGCCACATTTTGAGGGGCCCATTTGAGGGGCTACAACCCCCCTCCCTCTTAGTAGATATTAAATGGTCACCCCCTTAGTTCATTCATACATGTACTTTTGTTATGTATTTTTGTTATCTTACTCTAAATACTCTGTATTAATGTTTTATTTTAAATGGTCGCCTCCTTAGTTCATTCCCCATGCCCGCGGAGGTAAGTCACCATGTCCGCGGGGGTAAGTCCCCATGTCCGAGGGGGTAAGTCCCCATGTCCGCGGGGGTAAGTCCCCATGTCCGAGGGGGTAAATCCCAATGTCCGAGGGGGTAAGTCCCCATGTCAGAGGGGGTAAGTCCCCATGTCCGCGGGGGTAAGTCCCCATGTCCACGGGGGTAAGTCCCCATGTCCGCGGGGTAAGCCCCCATGTCCGAGGGGGTAAGTCCCCATGTCCGCGGGGGTAAGTCCCCATGTCCGCGGGGGTAAGTCCCCATGTCCGCGGGGGTAAGTCCCCATGTCCGCGGGGGTAAGTCCCCATGTCCGCGGGGGTAAGTCCCCATGTCCGCGGGGGTAAGTCCCCATGTCCGCGGGGGTAAGTCCCCATGTCCGCGGGGGTAAGTCCCCATGTCCGCGGGGGTAAGTCCCCATGTCCGAGGGGGTAAGTCCCCATGTCCAAGGGGGTAAGTCCCCATGTCCGCGGGGGTAAGTCCCCATGTCCGCGGGGGTAAGTCCCCATGTCCGCGGGGGTAAGTCCCCATGTCCGCGGGGGTAAGTCCCCATGTCCGAGGGGGAAGTCCCCATGTCCGCGGGGGTAAGTCCCCATGTCCGCGGTAAGTCCTCATGTCCGAGGTAAGTCCGAATGTCCGAGGGGGTAAGTCCCCATGTCCGCAAAGGTAAGTCCTCATGTCCGCGGGGGTAAGTCCCCATGTCCGAGGGGGTAAGTCCCCATGTCCGAGGGGTAAGTCCCCATGTCCGAGGGGTAAGTCCCCATGTCCGCGGGGGCAAGTCCTCATGTCCAAGGGGGTAAGTCCCCATGTCCGCGGGGGTAAGTCCTCATGTTCGCGGGGGTAAGTCCCCATGTCCGCTGGGGTAAGTCCCCATGTCCGCTGGGGTAAGTCCCCATGTCCGCGGGGGTAAGTCCCCATGTCCGCGGGGTAAGTCCCCATGTCCGCGGGGTAAGTCCCCATGTCCGCGGGGGTAAGTCCCCATGTCCGAGGGGGTAAGTCCCCATGTCCGAGGGGGTAAGTCCCCATGTCCGCGGGGGTAAGTCCCCATGTCCGCGGGGGTAAGTCCCCATGTCCGAGGGGGTAAGTCCCCATGTCCGCGGGGGTAAGTCCCCATGTCCGCGGGGGTAAGTCCCCATGTCCGCGGGGGTAAGTCCCCATGTCCGAGGGGGTAAGTCCCCATGTCCGAGGGGGTAAGTCCCCATGTCCGCAGGGGTAAGTCCCCATGTCCGCGGGGGTAAGTCCCCATGTCCGCGGGGGTAAGTCCCCATGTCCTAGGGTGTCAGTCCCCATGTCCGCGGGGGTAAGTCCCCATGTCCGCGGGGGTAAGTCCCCATGTCCGAGGGGGTAAGTCCCCATGTCCGAGGGGGTAAGTCCCCATGTCCGCGGGGGTAAGTCCCCATGTCCGCGGGGGTAAGTCCCCATGTCCTAGGGTGTCAGTCCCCATGTCCGCGGGGGTAAGTCCCCATCACCGCGGGGGTAAGTCCCCATGTCCAAGGGGGTAAGTCCCCATGTCCGAGGGGGTAAGTCCCCATGTCCGCGGGGGTAGGCCCCATGTCCGCGGGGGTAAGGCCCCATGTCCGCGGGGGTAAGTCGCAATGTCCGCGGGGTAAGTCCCCATGTCCGCGGGGGTAAGTCCCCATGTCCGCGGGGGTAAGTCCCCATGTCCGGGGGGGGGGTTAGTCCCCATGTCCGCGGGGGTAAGTCCCCATGTCCGAGGGGGTAAGTCCCCATGTCCGAGGGGGTAAGTCCCCATGTCCGCGGGGGTAAGTCCCCATGTCCGCGGGGGTAGGCCCCATGTCCGCGGGGGTAAGTCCCCATGTCCGAGGGGGTAAGTCCCCATGTCCGCGGGGTAAGTCCCCATGTCCGAGGGGGTAAGTCCCCATGTCCGAGGGGGTAAGTCCCCATGTCCGCAGGGGTAAGTCCCCATGTCCGCGGGGGTAAGTCCCCATGTCCGCGGGGGTAAGTCCCCATGTCCTAGGGTGTCAGTCCCCATGTCCGCGGGGGTAAGTCCCCATGTCCGCGGGGGTAAGTCCCCATGTCCGAGGGGGTAAGTCCCCATGTCCGAGGGGGTAAGTCCCCATGTCCGCGGGGGTAAGTCCCCATGTCCGAGGGGGTAAGTCCCCATGTCCGAGGGGGTAAGTCCCCATGTCCGCGGGGGTAGGCCCCATGTCCGCGGGGGTAAGGCCCCATGTCCGCGGGGGTAAGTCGCAATGTCCGCGGGGTAAGTCCCCATGTCCGCGGGGGTAAGTCCCCATGTCCGCGGGGGTAAGTCCCCATGTCCGCGGGGGTAAGTCCCCATGTCCGCGGGGGTAAGTTCCCATGTCCGAGGGGGTAAGTTCCCATGTCCGAGGGGGTAAGTCCCCATGTCCGAGGGGGTAAGTCCCCATGTCCGAGGGGGTAAGTCCCCATGTCCGAGGGGGTAAGTCCCCATGTCCGCGGGGGTAAGTCCCCATGTCCGCGGGGGTAGGCCCCATGTCCGCGGGGGTAAGGCCCCATGTCCGCGGGGGTAAGTCGCAATGTCCGCGGGGTAAGTCCCCATGTCCGCGGGGGTAAGTCCCCATGTCCGCGGGGGTAAGTCCCCATGTCCGAGGGGGTAAGTCCCCATGTCCGCGGGGGTAAGTTCCCATGTCCGAGGGGGTAAGTCCCCATGTCCGGGAGGTATTAGTCCCCATGTCCGCGGGGGTAAGTCCCCATGTCCGAGGGGGTAAGTCCCCATGTCCACGGGGTAAGTCCCCATGTCCGCGGGGGTAAGTCCCCATGTCCGCGGGGGTAAGTCCCCATGTCCGCGGGGGTAAGTCCCCATGTCCGCGGGGGTAAGTCCCCATGTCCCCGGGGGTAATTCCCCTGTGCGCGGGGGTAAGTCCCCCTGTCCCCGGGGGTATGTCCCCATGTCCGCGGGGGTAAGTCCCCATGTCCGCGGGGGTAAGTCCCCATGTCCGAGGGGGTAAGTCCCCATGTCCGCGGGGGTAAGTCCCCATGTCCGCGGGGGTAAGTCCCCATGTCCGCGGGGGTAAGTCCCCATGTCCGCGGGGGTAAGTCCCCATGTCCGAGGGGGTAAGTCCCCATGTCCACGGGGTAAGTCCCCATGTCCGCGGGGGTAAGTCCCCATGTCCGCGGGGGTAAGTCCCCATGTCCGCGGGGGTAAGTCCCCATGTCCGCGGGGGTAAGTCCCCATGTCCCCGGGGGTAATTCCCCTGTGCGCGGGGGTAAGTCCCCATGTCCCCATGTCCCCGGGGGCCGTGTCCCTATGTCCTCGGATATTAAATGGTTGCCCCCTCCTTAGTAGATATTAAATGGTCGCCCCCTTATCCTATCTATCTATCTATGAATCTATCTATGTATCTATCTATGTATCTATGTATCTATGTATCTGTGTATATGTGTATCTATGTATCTGTGTATCTATGTATGTATGTATGTATGTATCTATCTTAGCACCTTAGTAAATATTAAATGGTTGCCCCCTTATTCTTAGGAGATATTAAATGGTCGCCCCCTTATCCTTAGTAGATATTAAATGGTCGCCCCCTTATCTATCTATCTATCTATCTATCTATCTATCTATCTTCATCATTGACTGCCATCATTGACTGCCATCATTGACTTGAAACACACTTTCATTGCTTTCCAGCCACCAACGAATTATCCACCAGGTGGACGTTGTGTGAAATACTGCCCTCTAGCGGATATTAGAAAGCTGCGTTGCAACCTTTGAGTGGTGAGAAATATGCCATGTAAATAATTGAAATAAAGCCATTAAACACGGAACTAAGTATTACATATACTCCAGAATTGGCATGCTGCATCTTGAGAGTTTAGATGAGGTTTTGGCCAGGTGAGCAATGCATTCATATGACGTTTTCAGCGCAGAATTGAGCACACTCATAGACTGGTGATTGGAAACAGGAAAATGACACAATCTAGTAATTCAATAGACGGCTCTGCTCGTCTAATTATTTTCGACCCGTCCATGCATTAAACGCAAATTTTTTACGCACCCCACATGCATCAAATAAATAAAAATTTTATTATTACAGTGCGTAAGCCTTCATGGAGCGATAATGTCCCCCGTACATCTAAAGCGATTTCTTTTGCATCCCACCATACATCTGAAGCGAATTTCCGCCGATCCCTACATCCATCTTACGAAAAATAAATCAACCTGACCACCCCCCCCCCCAGGTTTTTAAATAGAATAGCCCTAATATAAATGGCGCACAAATACCAGATTAATGAAACGCGGCCAAATCAAAATAATAATAGAGGCAGTAAAAAACTATTGTCTTTCCTGCACACACATGCCCACCATTGACACAATTTAATATTTACTCACCAAAGTACTTGTCCACGTCTTTAATGGCCACACTGCGCAGATTGAGGAAGCTTTCCAAAACCCTGGGAGCTGCCAAGGGCGACCTCAACAAGGTGACGACGTAGCGCAGGATGAGGGGAAGGTGAGGGATGAGGCCGAGGGAGTTCCCCAGGGCTACAGCATGAAGCACCGCACATGCGTTCTCTAATGACTTGTCCAGCTGCAAAATGGAATCAATTCAGATTAATGAGTCATTTAATCTTGCAAGTAGAAAGAGTAACATTTTTACAGAATTTTTAACATTTTTACAGAATTTTATTTATCTGTTCTAGTAAAACCAATAACTTAAAGGCGTAGGGCTTCATAATAAATAAATACCAAAGCTTAGGATTAACGGAAACAAGTTTTCAACTTTTTTTGCACAATCCCTAGTATCTATGTGTAAATACCGAATAAATCAATCAAGCCACAAAAGCAACAGGAAGACTCACATGTATTTCCGTCAATATAGACAGACCAACTCAACATGTGAAATAGTAGGCGTATTAGAAGATGTAAAACATTATTTTTATCATATTTAAAAATCATAATAATAACTTTGGAGCAGAATGCAAAGAGACTACTAACCAATTTGCACTTGCTTCTGATTTCCCCCTCTCTCTTCAGCTGGTTCTGCTTGGCCTCCAGTTGCTTCTTGCTCAGTTTGGGTTCCTCAGAAACTGGCTTTCCCTTCTTCTTGGCTATTTCCTGTTAACAAGACATCAATAAGCATTGAAAACAGGAAAAATTTAACCAGCAGTTTTAAAACTTTTAACAGCAAAGATGTTCTTACCTTCTTCAATTCAATTTCTGCCAGCTGTTCTTCATAAGAATAAAGTTTGTTTTCTCTGCGAACATTTCCTATTTTGCTATCTCCTTGACCAGCTGAACTGAGAAAGAAAATATTTTATTGTATACAAAGGTTCACAATGAAAATAATTTATATACATTAGGCAATGACATTAATTTAATTCCTTCTATATCCAAGCAGAATAGAAAATTCAGTCAGGCATTTTAAAGAGTTGCATATCACTAATATTATTAGCAATTGACAACACAAATTTTGAGGGGGAAATTTTTAGTGTAACAGTGAAAACTAAATCCACATCACAAAGCACTTACACTTGCATAATTACTTAGACATATTAAAGAAGAACATTATGTTATTCACAGTCATAGACACTAAACTTGTGGCCAGACTTTTACACAGGGATGCACCACTTCGATTTAGAAAACCGGAACCATTTTAATCCAGAAACCAATGGCACCACCACAAACCATTTTAATCCTTAAGTTCAAATATCCACAATCAATTTAATCCTTATGATTTTGATGCCATTAGCATTGTCTTTCTAAGCCGATTCTAATGATACCAAACATATTTGGGTTGCAAAAACCGCAACCAAATTAATCAGATTTTCTAAAATACCAAAATGATTTTAATGCAAGGAGGCCAAAAACCCTAAACCATCCAGTGCGTGACGCCCCTGGACCACAGGCTTAAAACTGCAAGTAGTACCTCTCAATGACACTCTTGTCATACAAGTCTCCCTCGGGGTGATTCATGATTTCATACTCCATCACGGTCACGGTCGTGAGGGAGGGATCTTTCAAAGAGTTTGTGACAAACTCCATCAACAACTTCATGCAGGGTTCCCCAGCAACTCGCACCATGGTGTGAATGGCGTTTGAAACACTCTGCAAAGAAAAGGGAGCAAATGGTTTTAAATTGTGGTACAGCATTGGTAGCTCTTTAACATTCTCAGTCAGAAAACCTTGTGGAGGTGGTGGTAGGCCAGTTCAGTTTTACCTGCAGTATCTTTGCAAAAATCAAGGCAATGAAGACCGGTATACATATATGTAGAGATGAACGATGATTGACTTGTTATCATTATGAATTTTCATAATCACACAAGTGATGACTTTTGCAAGTATAATTGAAGTAGTCAGATCTATGAATGTTAAGTGATGATAAAAACAAATTATTCTCAATAAAATACAGAGTTTCAAAGCAGAAGGGCAGACTGACCTCGTCAATGTCTTCCCTGTTCTTGATGTCCTTCATGATGTCTTCAATGTGAGATGAAATGATCTCTCGGGCATCAATGCCAAACTTGGCCACTATGTCGGTCCATGCTGAATTGTTGTAGTGCACTGAAACACAAAATTTGACAAATGAATTAATAGTTGGATGAATACGCAAATTGTACATAAGGGACATACTTAGCATTATTTAACACATACTATTCACAATTTAACAAGACACTTCTTTTTTCACTGAAGAAAATACCATACACAGGTATGTTTTACAAGGGCGCGGTCAGGGAAAAATTTACAGACCACAAGATTGATAGAATATTAGACTTGCATAAATAATACAAGGCAGTCACAAAATGCTGCATATCACAATTATTTTGGTGGCATTCAAAACTCACTACTGCAAATTCATTATATGCTCTGCCACAATATCTGTAGGCCAAGGCAAAAATAAGCCACCTTTCACATTTTTCAAACACCAATTTTTCCACAATAAAAGAAAAGCTTACTTATGTTGGGATGGTGGGCATCAAAGAGAATCTCCAAAGAGATGGCCTCAGCTTCCAAGGGATCAATGTTGGGAATGGACGTCAGACTGAACAGTGTTTCTGTCAAGAGACGAGGAGTCAATACCTGGCTGGACTCTCCTTCGCCATTTTCTACTGATTGTGCAGAATCAAGAGAGACCTAAAATGTAAAAGATCAATATGAACTCCAGTATAAACACAACAGAGAATCATCCATGCGGAATTGCGGATATCAATTTTTTTTATCAAATCATCCAGGGGCAAAAAGGAGGTCATTCAGTCCATACCACACATTTAGATTCACAAGTTACAAAATTATTGCCTTTTAAATAACACCTTCGCACTGATGAGCGCTGTATTCAGCAATTACGGCATATACACACAAGAGAACATCACTAACAAATTTGACATTCAATTTTTTTATCAAATCATCCAGGGGCAAAAAGGAGGTCATTCAGTCAATACCACACATCGATGGATGGATGATTGGTGCTTAACATAAAGCAATGAGGTGAAGGAAGATTGAAACAGCCATCCGACATGGGTCCAGGTGACCTGACAAGAGCTGGATTCGAATCTGGGACCCAGCGATTGGCAGCCCAGAATGTTACCACTGAGCTAACCCTCCCCAAATTGATACTGCACAACATGTCCTTGTTCGAAATGAGACCAACCGTTCAAGATTACGATTTTGAACTGATCCGAGACAAACCTTTTGTGTTCTCAAGAATGTTCTGAATTCCTTCAGCAACTGCATAGCAACTTTGGCACCTCCGAGAGCCGACAAGACTTTCTTCACTGAATTGTGAGCGTGCTTCCTCTGCTGATAAGATCCACGGGTCAAGACGTAGATGTACGCCTGGTAGAATTGCCTGAAGAAAACAATCTCTCAAAGTCAAAATTATGTCAACAATTTCTCTCTAGTCAAAATTATGTGAACTATTTTTTTTTTTTTTTTTTTTTTTTTAAAAAGGATCTCATGCGGCAAAATACATTCTAATGTATATTTTAAATATATATTGGCTAATAAAGATATACCATACCATACTTGTGTTGTGTGTGTCACTATTCAAATTTTAAACACACCTCAATCAAAATAGGAATCAGCACACATAATTAAATGACCATCTCATACTTTTACGGCAATTACTACTTACCCAGTACTTTTCTGCGACAGTTTCTGAGGATGTTCTAAAATCAATCTTTCCATCAAGTTTGACAGATTCATCAGAGCTGAAATACAAGAAGGGTACTATCATATCTGCAGGATCTTTCACAATTACATCTTCAGTAGCTCTTGATATAGGAATTTGAGAATGTTGCCACCTACCCTCATCAGTTGCGGAGGACAAGAATTTTTCGTTTGTGAAGATCTGTTTATCAGAATCCCCAAGGACATTCCACAGTGGGCCAAGTTTAGATTCTGCAACCAAAAATAACATCAATATGAACCACATTGGATATCCTAGTCACTGAAGTCAGCAACACAATGTTACGAGTGCCAGTTCAACTATTGAAATGTTAGCAAAATATATAATGTATCAAAGAAACTAACTTGTTTATAAAGCTAAGATTATGTTACGACAATTGTCTTTGCAGAAATGGCATAATAATGTACATAATATCATATCGTAGATTTTTGAAACTGTTTTGTTGATTTTAAGTTGTACAGAAGCTTCATGCTTGGTTGTCTGTAAATTGTTATACAATTTTTATCGACTGTCCTGATTGATTACGACTTTAAATAAAATTTTACTGCTTCTACTACTACTACAAATTATAAAGAATGGAGAGGTACAAAACAAACAGCACAAGTGAACGACAGAGACAAAACAGGGCGAACCAGCTTGAATGTCGGCCAATGATAATTTCATGAGGAGCGTGGCAGCAGCGAGGGCTTCAGACACCAACAGGGCATTGGACGTCTGGGCCTGGGCCTTCTCCAAGACCTGCACGAGAAGAGGCAACACTTCCAACCCTTGGACCAACCTGTCACCTGGAGACAAAACGAACATCATTAAGTATATAATTCCAAGCCTAATTTAACCTGCCTATTGATAAATGCAGTCAAGAGAACATAACGGTAAGGAGTTTCAAAATCACATTGACACATCAACAAAATATTTCAAATATTGCATCCAAATTATCAATTTCATCCATATACTACTCAAAAAAATTTGAATAGCAACAAAATCTTGTAAACTCCTACCATGATAAGCAACTCCCATGCACTGGATATAAGCATGGCGCACCACAGATGTTGAGCTTTTGAGGCCCATGCCAGTCTGGAAGAAAAACGTCATAAATTTATTAGAATTGTAAATATAAATGATAAATATTCAGATATGGCATAGCTATGATCTATCACAGATAGGCATACATACCTTAAACCATTGGGTAACTTTGTTTGAGACATCCGTGTTAAGTTTTGCGCACCACAGGGACATGACGGAAAGCGCATGGACCAGTGTCCCTTCATGAACTGAAAACAAAAGCAACAAAAAATGTAATCAAACAATCAAAACATATACAGGACAGGTATGACTAGTGCAGCGACCTACGGTCAAATTCTGGCTGCTCACGCGGGTTGATATAGAGAGGAGAGAGAGCAGGAGTTCTCAACATGATACGCATCTACCTCATGGGAGAGATCTTTACCTGCCTCCCATAGACACTGTGTGAAAAATACTGCAAATCTATCATTTGCATGTTAATTTGGATGACGACAAAAATATAATTCGATGACAAGAGAGAGAGAGCCACAGACTTATCTACATTTTTAATTATGCACAACCCCGGGGGGGGGGGACTGTCACTCACCCTCCTGCTGCAGAATGGGGATGAATTGTTCCACCACAGATGTCGCCAGTGTCTGTACCGAGTTGGCGCCAGACACAGTATTCTGACTGAGGTTGCCGATGCCAGTGAGAAGTCCCAAGCGTTGGCCTGTAATCGTCAGTTTTCCTTCCGAGCCTGAAAGATTTAGACAGTGCATTCCTGTACATTCAAGCGATGAGAATTGACCAAACATGGGGCAGGCATTATGTCAACTATCCTCATGTGAGATTAAATTTGTACTTCAGATATATATAACATCATAAGATGTACTGGAAAAAACAACTCTTCAGGTTCACTTATTTATTTAAAATTGGCTATCTTTGCACGTTCAACCAAGTTAGTATATATGCTCTATTTTTTTTAAACAACTCCTATCATCTCCAGGATGCCAAATTTCCTTACCATTCAAAACCTTAAAGAAGTGAGTGACGACTTTCTCGACAGCAGCAGGGTCACTGAGTTGTTTGGCAAGATGGATGCACCCCAGGGCAGCTACTTCACGCACATGGTCTTCTTTCGAGTGCAGTTGGGCTGAAAAAGAAACAATATAAGTTTTCGGGAGTCCTTCACATTTATTCAGAGAGATGACCATCTTTTCAATGTAAAGTGACATCTTAACACCCAGAGATAGTATGGTACCAATTCAAAGCAGTTTTCAAACCATCTAGTGAGGGTAAGTGTTATATAATCATGTGACGTGACGTCACTGTTGTTATGCATAGTGGCATTGCTATGCGACGTCTCAAAGAGAGGCACAATAAAATATAGTTCTACACTTCAGCTTAAACACACAAGATGTCTCCTTCTTTTGTTAATACTACAGTAAGGTGAATTGTAAACAATATAGTACACACAAGACATGTCCCTTTGCTTGTATTTAATGATTCATTTTAATCTTTTTTCCAAATTTAAGAAGACCAATTGGTGAAACTTGCATATCAACCTTTACAACTTCTATAATCACCAGTATGTCCACAATATCAGTTGAGCTAAAGAAAAGGATGAGGAATTTGATTGCTATGTAATACTCACTTGCGAGGTGCTTTCCGATTTCTTGGGCGTACTGGGAGAGATCAATGGATAAGCCAGCCAACAGGTAGACGAATCCTTGAAGAATAATCTCTGGGCTCCGCAGCATGGCTTTGTCCACTGCAGGCAAAATGGCCTCCTGGAACTCCTTGTGGGACACATGACGGAGAAAGGACTTACAGCCGATCAACAGGTGCCTCTCAGGAACAGTTCTGCTCCCGATAACAGTCTTGACATATCGCTCGATGAAGCCACTCTGTCAAAAAAGATTAAAGTGGCATAAGGAGATGCATAACATTTCAGAAAAAAGTCCTGTAAAGAGCCATTGCTATCAATAGAATGGACATTTTCTTGGTACTGTGTGAAGTTGCAAGGTTAGAGGACAAAGATAAGGCAATAAATTGAACTTTAAAAGGTACCAAAAATCATTTTGGAGCACACCAAAATCTGACAGCAATGCTATTCTAGCTCTAGCCAACAGATTAGGGTCATATCTACTGATGCTGTGAAAAGGATTTACAGGGTTGTAATGGACTTTAAGATACAAATTAAGACACTTTTGGAAATAAAATACCCACTTATGCATTTTAGGAATGTATTTGGGTGAGGAATTTATCTCCTCATGCCATCATGGTGCAATTGATTCTGTTAATTGTTAAACATGTTTAACATCTTCAAGTCATCACGAGTCAAAATGCAGAATATTGGTATGAATCAGTTACCTTGTATTTTTCAATAGACTCATTATCCTTGTGGGACCTCAGGTAGTGCATTATTGTATTCTCCATACTCATCAGGTAGACGCTCTGCTCCAGGTTATCCAGAGCTTGAACGTATTTGTCCAAAGACCCAGGAACCTGAAAAAGAAATATTCAAATTCAAGACGGATGGACGTACAATTGGGGCTGTACATCTTCTATTTCTGCACCTTACTTGGTAGATTAATTAGGACAGGAGAAGGGCCGAATTCAAGATATCAAAAGAAATCAAGATCCCATCAAATTGAAGTCAAAATCAAATCAATAAGAACATTGTTAACAAACTCATAAAGAAAATTGAGACAAACCTCCTTCCACACTCGTTTGAGCCGGTTGTAAGCAGCATTATTGATGCTGTCTTTGCTCAAAGTCAAGGCACCGTACAGCAACAGGGATTGTAATTGAACCTGAAAAAATCAAAGAAAAAAATATATGAAAGGAGTTTTCAGTTTAAAAAGTAACGATAAAAGATTTTGATTAGAAGGTCAATAATTTAAGTGGTCCTATGAACTGGCATCCTGTATGATGCTAACCTCCCTTTAAACAGAACAAGAATCCATGGATTCAAAACCGGCCTTTGGCAATTGTATATTCGGGATTGAATATATATATTGTTTTATTGACACAAGAATATCAGTAATGATACATTTGTCAATGTTAGTATTGCGAGAAAACATTGGTTAGTAAAATGTGATAATATTTAATAGTATAAAAATTTTATAAGTATATATATATATATATACAATAAAAATGATAACTTTGAAATCATGAAGAGGGTGATTTATATATTATTACATAGATTGTTTTGTATTGAGCAGTGATAGCCAGACTGATAGTGTTTGCTGCATGCCATTAAACTTTGATGGGAACCCCTTAGCAAATACCTATACCAAATTTCAGAACTGCAAGTGAAATACTAAAGTCACAGTGGACAATTTAAACCATGGTGGGCAATTTGGCAGCCATCTTGGATTTTTCCAAACATTTCTGAGGGGAATCCCTGAGTGAATCCCTATACCAAATTTCATAAATCTAAGTGAAATAATAAAGTCACAGTGGGCAATTTAAAATATGGCACCCATTTTGGCAGCCATCTTGGATTTTTCCCAAAAAATTTGAGGGGAACCCTTAAGTGAATCCCTATACCAAATTTCATAAATCAAAGTGAAATACTAAGGTCACAATGGCCAATTCAAAATATGGTGTCCATTTTGGCAGCCATCTTGGATTTTTGCAAAAAATTTTGAGTGGAACCCCTTAGTGAATCCCTGTTTCAAATTTCATAAATCCAAATGAAATACTAAAGTCACAGTGCATATTTTAAAATATGGCGACCATTTTGGCAGCCATCTTGGATTATTCCAAAAATTTTTGAGGGGTACCCTTAAGTGAATCCCTATACCAAATTTCATAAATCTAAGTAAAATACTAAGGTCACAATGGGCAATTCAAAATATGGCGGCCATTTTGGCAGCCATCTTGGATTTTTCCAAAAATTTCTGAGGGGGACCCCTAAGTGAATCCCTATACCAAATTTCATAAATCTAAGTGAAATAGTAAAGTCACAGTGGGCAATTCAAAATATGGCGGCCATTTTGGCAGCCATCTTGGATTTTTCCAAAAATGTTTGAGGGGAACCCCTAAGTGAATCCCTGTACCAAATTTCATAAATCTAAATGAAATACTAAGGTCACAGTGGGCAATTCAAAATATGGCGGCCATTTTGGCAGCCATCTTGGATTTTTCCAAAAATGTCTGAGGGGGACCCCTAAGTGAACCCCTATACCAAATCTATAAATCTAAGTGAAATAGTAAAGTCATAGTGGGCAATTCAAAATATGGCGGCCATTTTGCGAGCCATCTTGGATTTTTCCAAAATTTTTTGAGGGGAAAACCTAAGTGAATCCCTGTACCAAATTTCATAAATCTAAATGAAATACTAAGGTCACAGTGGGTAATTCAAAATATGGCGGCCATTTTGGCAGCAATGTTGGATTTTTCCAAAAATTTTTGAGGGGAACCCCTAAGTGAATCCCTGTACCAAATTTCATAAATCCAAGTGAAATACTAAAGTCGCAATGGGCAATTCAAAATGTGTTTACAAGAAAAGTGGACATGTGGAAAGTTGACACATGGACAAGTGGACAAGAGTCCCGTTTCACCTTAAGCCCTCCTCTATTAACCGGCCTTTGGCCGGTTAAAAAGCACTGAAAAAACTTAAGCAGCATTGTAACTTTTTTTTCAGGCCAATATTTACATGAAGATAGATGAGCACAAGTGGCTGTGGGGAAGTGCACAATTAATTTGAAATATTGAAACACCTGTCATCACGTGAACATTGCAAATTCAACGTCAATTTATTGAAAAGATGGTAAACTTACCAAATTATTGAAAGCTTTGCCAGTCATGGACTCCGCATCTTTGAAAGCAAATCTGGCAACCAGTGTGGACCACCCCAGGATCCACAGAGCACTGCCAGACGAATGTTTGCTGCAAATGGATTAAACATATGCGAATTGCTTAAATTTATTAAATTATACATAATTTAGTTCAGACACTCTAGAGGTAGTGTTTCTGTCCCTCTTTCTAACACAGGCTAACTATTATGTATTTTCACATGGGCTCCCACAGGAAGTAGATATATCTGGAAATCTTGAAAGTAGGATCTATATCTGCGACTGCCAGTCAAAACGGCGATAAACCAAAACGGCCATTGCCAAAACTTGCCAAAACGGCGAGGATTTTTCTCAGCTTGACCAAAACGGCTATTGCAAATATTGAAATTGCATGCCATTGCCAGAACGGCTATTAGACTTTACCAGAACGGCTATTATGCTTAACCAAAACGGCGATTGCAATGTGCAATTCTGCAGCTTCAAAGGCTGGCAGTAATTCTGTAATTGTAAGTTAATTAATTGTCATCAATAGGCCTGGCCTATACCATGGGTACAATTAAGTTAATATGTTTCATAGGTATCTTAACATAGATGGTCTATGTTATGTTTGTGCATCATTAGCTATCATTATATATATGTGCAATGAATCTTTTCACTGTAAGACTAAGTGCTATGCTAGTAACTAAATAAATTATAAGCAAAATAAAGTCCAAAAATTCATAATTAGTTCTTATAAAATGTGAAGACTTATACTACATCATAATGTTCATATTTGTTATTTTTACAATCAATGGAGTGCTTCAAAAATGCTAAGTGCAATCAGCTTTGACACCTCCCTTTGACACAAGTTTCACCCCTTTATAAATCTGTTGTTCAACTTGTTCTTCAATGCCAATTAGGTATAGCCGTTCTGGTAAAGTGGTATAGCCGTTCTGGTATAGACCTGTAGCCGTTCTGGATATCTATTCATAGCCGTTTTGGCATCGCCGTTCTGACATTGTCAAAAAACCAATAGCCGTTTTGGTTTATCGCCGTTTTGGCTGCACACCATATCTGCTGATGAGCAGTTTACTGAAATTGGCGCTATATAAATCCATATTGTTATTATTATCATCTGGACTCATTACAGTTGCTGAATTTATTTTCAGGGGATTCGGAGTATTTGAAGGAGGTCATCTTCCTCAGTGGTTGCTTTGTTTTGCTTTAAAGCTCAAATTCACCAACAGATCTGAAGATATTCAAGATAATTTATTTTTTGTTCTCACCTCGAATTGGCAACCTTCTTTTGCATTTCTCCATAATCAGCCAAAACATTTGTGAAAATTGTAGGGAATTTTTCAGGATGAGAAGTTGCCAAAGCTTGAATCACTTGTTCCACAGCCAAACGCGACTTGCGGTCTTGGTATTTTCCCAGAGTCAAGAGAAGTACCTTGACAATCCCCTTCATCCCCTGTTCGGGGAATTCTGAAAAGTGAAAAGAGAACACATCAATCAATGTGACACTCGGTACTGATTTTTGGGCTGTTACCAGTAACCTACAAAGCAACTGAAGATCACCAACTTGGGTATTAAAAGGTGACAAGTGAACGACTCCAACTTAACTCCCTGAGCTCGGAAATGACAAAATGGTAAAGCTAGCCGTCTATCTCAAGATTCATAGAGCAGAATACATTCAGGAGACCGACTCTAAAATTTAGTCTAGCTCAGTTGAAAAAATGCAGGTCCATCAGACAATGTCAATGCAAGTGTCAACACCCAGCGGTAGGGCTTGGCAATATATAGCAAAAACATCTAAATCGCAATATCATAACTTGCAATATCCATATCACAGTATTCACTCATTCATTGATGCAATATTTAAAATTAGTAAAATATACTTTTTTAAGGGATATAGATGTACTCGAAAATCAAGAAAATTCTGTTCTCTCCCGTTACTCAAGGGTTGCCACTCGAGTCGGACTTCGAAATTCCCTGATTTTTCCCTGTCTGCATTCTGCAAACAAGTTTTCCCAGACCACAAAAAGGTTTTCGCACAATATTTTAGAACACAATTTGCGAGCTTGTCACGTTGCAAATTGAACCAAAACAAAAATGGATGGTGCCCGGTTGCCTACTAAAGATGCCTTGAGCTTCATATTCCTGATTTTAAGGCCACTTCACAATCAATCATCAGACAGTCTCTGTCATTCTTATCACAAAATCCTGGCGATTCCCATTGTGAATTAGTTTTTATTTTATGCTAAATTTCCCCGACCCAGGTCAAATTTCCCTGACTTTTTGGAAAATATCAAATTTCCCCGACTAATTTCAAAATTCCCTGACTTTCCCCTGACCTCGAATTTCCCTGACTTTTCCCTGACCAGTGGCAACCATGTACTTTGTCCTCCAGAGAGTAGATAGGTCCCAAATTTAAAGGAAATCACGTGAAATAAGGCCAGCTAACTCATGCGACGCACTTTTGTCTACACCGTTTGAAGGGTTCTTATGAATTCACATATCGAAATTGTTCTGATATTGCCAAGCCCGAATTTGTTTAGGCCCTTGATGGCTTGAACAAATTTTGTTTTGCTAGAGATGGGCTGTCGGTCAATATCGATATTGCAATAAATATTGATATGATGATATTGCATTTAATATCGATATCGCAATATCGTTATTGCAACTTTTTTGGCAGTATCGCATATCATAACTTTTCCCAATATCACCAAGCCCTACCCAATGGCATAACATTGTGGCGATTGCCAGTCAACTAGGTGACAGACAACTAGGCTACAAAACTACTAACTAGACGACAACCAACTAGGTGACATACCACTTAAAACTAGGCTACACTTCTTGGACAACTAGGTGACAGCAGATACCCCTCAGATACCATCCAGGTGACACATATTTTATTGGGGATACCAACCAGGTGACAGATCACCTTCTATGGTGGTCAATTAGGAAATGTATTGTCACCTAGTTGGATGCGTTTTGTGAACTTGTGTCACCTAGTTGGAAATACTGTGTAAATTTGTGTCACCTATGGAACTGCTTGTCACCTTGTTTGCACTGGTACGAGATTTCCAAATTTCTTGTCACCTAGTTGGTACTGACAGGTGTCGCATAGTTGGTTTGTCACCTAGTCGACCGTACACCCATCTTGCTTGACCATGTTCGGCATGTTGGGCGTTGAGCTGCATGTAATTATACATTTGTTTAACTGATATCTTAAGTAAGGTCTAATCATTCTGTACCACTTCACTTTTTTCTGTGCCTTTGGACTGTTGGAGAAGTGACTATTTTGAGCTTCATGCAAGGTTTTTTTTTCACAAATTTTGCAGAAATTGACAAAATTGAGAAAAATTTTAGTGACATAACAATCACCAGCCTGTTATCTAAGTTATTGCTATTTAGAAATTGGTAATCATCTTGGAGGTTCAGAAGCTTGTCTTTAATTTGTCAGTCACTCACTGAACAAGCTCAAATCAATGGACAAATGTTTTGATAAGTCATCTTACCGGGTTTCTGCACACATGGTACAACATTGCCAAGGATCTCCTGTCGTTTCCGTAGTTTAGGAGTGGTAATGTTCGAAGCAAATTGCTTCATTATCTCGGTTGTCTGAAAAAGTATAATTCTACTGATTATCAAGTCTGTATGTCACATAGTTGCATGGAAATTCAAGAAAGTTTGCAATTGAAGTCAAAACTCACGCTGGTCTCCGCCATGGCGGTGGTGCAATGCCTTTCACTCAATTTCAATTTGACGGTATAGCAGGTGTAAATAGTTGCTTAGCAGAGGCAAAATACTGAATTATGACTTTAGAAGATGCTGTAAGGTGAATATCTAACTGCATTACAGATTTATTCCACGTTTTTCAGAATCCGAAAGCAAACTTTATATAAATTCGAAACCAAATATATGGCATAACATGTAAACTTCCGGCTGTCAAAACGCACGTGGCAAATGTCAAATTGTGGCGCGAGCTGTCAAATTTGACAGTAATGTCCAGCAAACAAATGCAGAATGCCACATCTGACAGTTGGTCTCTGCCCTTCATTGACCCAAGCTGTGCTTCATTCCCTGTCAGCTGCTGGTCTCCGAAATGCGGTCGATTTTGTGGCAGCAGATTTAGAAGATGTCTCCAGGAAAAGCAGCGTTCCATTTAAGGTAAACAATAACATTGCCATTGACAGTTTGACAATTGACATTGTCACTATGCTGTTTTGATCAGTCAGCAGATCTGTGATTTGACAGATGAGAAGATTTCATACACCCCTTAGACTCCTTAGTCCAGAAATGTTTGTAAAAAATGAGTACGGGACAGCCGTTTTGCGGGGGGGCTGTCGCTATTTTGCCATGAAATTTTAACATGGCACGGATGTGACCAGGGCAGTGGATCTGCCCTGATTGGTCAGGATTTGCTGATATATGCATTTGCCCTGATGCCGGGGGGGGGGGGCTGCAGCCCCCTGACCCCGGTGAAATACGCCTGAGATCCCTCCCCCCCCTTGAAAAGTTTGGACCCTTTGCGTAAAACTTAGTGACTTGCGCTTATGCATTGGTCTAGGAGGCTGGACTATGTAAAACTCATCCTTCAGTCATGAATTCTGAACGGTCCCTTAGCTTGGGGACTGTTCAAAAATGTATGTCCAGGTTCGATTGTGAGTTTGTCGAAACTTTCCATCAAAATACCCTCTCCTGGGTTTCAGTTTCATGCCGATTTTTTTAGTACCCAAGACCACAAAGACATACAAAGCAATCTCTCAATAAGATTTACAACCTTTTTTATAGATCAATAACTTAGGCCGAACCATGGTACTCAGTCATAATCATATGCGTCATTAATTTCAATTCAACAGTGTCTTGTCCATACAATTAACCTAGAATTTTTGTTTCAGGAATTAATTGCAATAAGAAGAGTGCTACTGGCGAAGTATTCAAGTCCACCTCAAACGGGCTCCCAGGTCTACAATGATTTTATCGAATCGGTTGCCATCCTGAAAACTGGTTGTTCGAGGTGAAGATCTTTCCCTGTAATAGGCTGTATATTAAATCCATGTTGGTTGAAGAATATTTCTGATCGTAATACTTGCAGTGCACACTAGATTTTGACTTTGTAGATACATGTATATTTTTTTTATGCAGCTATTAAGAGAATTATGCCTATTTGAAATTTAAGCATTGAGTTTAAGTTTAACTTTTTTTTTAGCATTGACAAACTGTTAGGTGGAGGATTGCATACTGGCGAGTTGACGGAAGTAATTGGTTCTGCAGCTTCTGGAAAGACTCAGGTACTAATTAGGGCACAGATACCAAATCATACAATTGAGCTTCAATTTTATCTTGAAATTATAGTTTTAATGCAGGATGTTTTCATGAATTGATTGAAAAATCATTCAGTGCTTTTCATTTTTACAGCTTTGTTTATCAGCTACGGCCCATTTGATTGAAGCAAGCAAGAGTAATGTCCTTTACATTGACACCTGTGGGTCGTTCGATTGTGCTCGGCTTGAGGAAATGCTGATTGAAAGAGGACTTCAGGAGGAGGTACAATTATTACTAATTAATACTTTGCAAGTGATTTAACAAAATCTAAAGATTATTTGATATTAAAAAAAAATTATAAAAAATTATTTAAGCTTTCTCTTGCATAAAATTTTGCAAATTTTAGGTCGTGGTATCTTCACTCCAAAAAGTGAGATGTTGTCACACTTTTGACATATTTGAGCTTCTGGATACATGTACAAAACTCAGAGATGACATTGGAAACCAGGTAGCTATTAAAATTTCGTAATAAATTTAACATATTTAATATTTTGTGACATACTGGTGTATCACAAGATCAAGTTCCTTTATTGATGTAATTAACAGTACATCATGAGTTATTTATTGCTCATTTTCATTCCGTTTATTTCCAGGAGGATGTTTTTACTCAAGATGTTAAACTGCTAGTCATTGATTCAGTATCTGCTGTACTGTCACCATGTCTTGGTGGAATGCAATTTGAAGGTGGGTGATTGACTGTCTCAGCCTGTGTCCTGTGATGTAATTTACAAATTATGACCTTACTAGTTGTGTAAGAGTGCCAGATGTTATTATACACTCCAGGCTCAAAAGCAGTGTTGTTTATCTGACTCATATTTGTACATTATCTGAGCAGGCTTATCAGAAACAGTAGTTTTCACAGATTTGCTAATATTAAAATTTTTTAGTAAATTCTAAATGAATAAATACTTTTATTTCAGGCCTTACTATGATGGTGCACCTTGCTAGAATTTTGAAACAGATTGCGTGTGAATTTGCTGTTGCTATTTTGGTGAGCGTCTTCTCATTTTGTTTTTTATTGACGATTTCTTGCTGGTTGCGAATTTTTCGATTTTGTTGAACGCATCGTAAGCTAGTCCTTTCCTTCTCTTTATGTCTTCAGATGTTTCTAATACATGCACATATAACTTGACATTTCTTTGGCTTCGCAGCTGACGAACAACGTAGTGTATGGAGAAGGAGGCAATGTGAGAGCAGCATTAGGCAAACAGTGGCAGTCTATCCCCAACACAAGAATATACCTGGACAAAGCGCAGGAGAACACAAGTGAAGAACAATCTTGCAGACAGGTCACTTTGGTAAAAAGCTCCAAACAGGTAATTAAAATTAAACTTTTGGAACACATCGGCCAATTAGCTGTATTTATGCTTTATAAATAAGACATTCTTTTGTTGGAAATATTTCATTAAAACAATACATAACTTTTATAAACTTTCGGAAATATTTTAACGCCATTATATTAAATTTCTGGAGACCTTAAACAAATATTCTGACAAAATGAAAGTTTTTCAAATAGCTTCTGAAATATACATTATTAATGATAATAATGTAATTTTGGAGCAATACATAATTGCAAAGTGTTATGTTTATTTTCCAGGCTGTTTGCAAGAGAATTCTGAAATTCAAAATATCCAGGCAAGGATGCCTCTAACTTAATCTCAACGCAATCGTTTCTCATGTTTTGTATATATATTCAAGTCTGTAAATACGATGTACGCGTAATTGTAAATATGTAAATTTGATATCTCACTCTCTTTTAAACTCCCATGAATCAATTTTATCCTTTTGAATTAAAGAGTTGTACATTTTTATAAGTAGAACTAATTAAATTTTACTTTACAAATAAAATTTTTTGCATTTTATTTTATAATGTAAGTTTTCAAGTATCACGTGCCATCAAATATTGTAAAGAGTGGTATGAGGTAAATTTAACTGGTACGCAAGATGCAAAGTGCCAGTGTGTTGAAGTTACAATTAACTGCAACTTCCAGTTGAATCCAATTTTTCTCCCTTCCTAACTGCAGTGGCGTTCCTATGGGGGGGCACGTGCCCCCCATATTGGACATGTGCCCCCCCCAGGTGCCCCCCATATGAACTTTTCAACCTTGGCTAAAATATACAATTAGTATTGTGGGTGCCCCCTAAGAGAATTACGTGCCCCCTCAGGTGCCCCCCCACTCGAGACCCCCTATAGTTACGCCACTGCCTAACTGGAGTGTCGACAGTGAAGACTCACTTTGGTTTGAGGGCATTATAAGCCCTATGCTAGCCAAGCACTTTAAAACAATGGAATTAATTGTTGTTGGCAAAGTGAGTTCCTGTGGTAAGGATACTCAAAGTTCAAATGTCTTATAATCTATTTGGCTCGATTCACTTCACAGTGGTTAGCAAGGCTGCCTCCCATTTCGGAGGTCATGGATTCAATACCTGCTTCAGCCATTTTATGCTCATTCACTGTCCGGGTGATATATATGCCAGATATTATCTTGATAGGTTGATCTCAGGTGTCATTCAGATTCTTCTTATTATTTATGACAAGCGGCCTTGAAGCAGGCACCATACTCTAGGTGTACTGTTGCACCAGGCTACATTCGCCTGCTGTGTTGCGACATGAGGGAGCAACCTGCATTTCACAGGAGATGCTCTATGTCCACGGGCATGATAGGTAGCTGTCCTATACTGCTCTAGGGACCAATTCCATATCTAGTTCAACTTGAATATTGCCAGCCGAACTCTCATTGCCTGCTGGAACAGCAGACTGGCATGTCAGTTAAGCTCTTACATAAGATGAACTCTTCTCTGACCTGGGATTCAACTTGCACAGGGGTTGAACCCGGGTTCCAGAGGTCAGGGCACCATTAATTCATGCCATTATATCCATGTACTTGCCAAACTGAATAAATTTTCTTAGCTAAATCAGTAATACATCTAACTCCTGCATACAGCATCAAATCAAGCCAAACAAGTATATTAAGCTAAAAAATATTTATTAAAATATTTCTTCATTGATTGTACCTTTTGTGAATAATTATGATAAAATATACCATATCTCAAAAATAGCATTTGAAATGTATCAGGTTGGTACATGTATACCAGCACAATCAGAATATTTCTGATGGATACAAAAATGCAACATTCACTTTTGGATGAAATGCCGCAAAAAATATTTGCAATTCATTCTGCGCTTCAACAATAAGTCATTAACAGCAAAAATAACAATGGATTTTAAGTGCAGCTCACATTAAACATTCATACTTCACTTTGATAACGGAGCAGTTAACATTATTTTCCATAACTTAAAACTTGACAATACTTTCCAGAGAATTAATTGCAAGACATTTTTTATAGAAGGATGGGCAAAACTCATGACTTGTACTCAGACATCAGAAAAACAATGAAATTCAGAAATTCAGTGTCATGATATCATTCAACAATTTTGCATTTAATTACTAACAGGATAGTCACATGAAGATCTAGACCTCTTTTTCTTTCAAGCTAAATTCGGCCAAGATACTACATGGAGTAATTGAGACTTAACTTTCAAGCACATTACTATCATTATCATGGCAAATTCAGTCAAGCATTCTTATCCAATGAGATACTACGAATTACTTGCATAGGCGTACCACACAAAAACTTATTAATTGGTAGAGCAATCATACTGCGTCATATGAAAAGGCTTAGGAGCCATTCATTTTTTGAGTTGCTATTTTTATATCTGCCCGAAATTTTAACATTTCCCAAATTTTTGGGCAGTAATTAGTCCTGAAAAGTATCTTACATTCACTACACAGAATAGGCCTTGATATGATAAACATCTGATAATTTCCGTTTTGCTTCTAGAATTTTGTGATGTCCTTAACAGGTGCAGTGGTTCTGTAACTAATTAATGTTTAAACTCTGCTCAACATTGAGTGAAAGAAATTTATCAATTCAATATGTCAGGCACTATACCACAAAGATGGACAAATCACAATGAGCTCTTACTCAAATAGAATCGGCCTATTTCCATACTAGACAATAGTACATCTTCATCTAATTCCATCCTCATGCAACACAGTCATCTGTCATATAGCTGGCCTGACACATAATATCCAATATTAAAACCCGTCATTCATGAATTACAGCTAAACAAACATTGTGGCTGCAAAATGTATAAAGCAAATAAATTAAGTGGAAAACGGGGAACAACTTAAAAACATGAACATGATATGATGGCCTAACAGACTTACAAATAATTTCCTATTTTTTATCAGTCCTATCTTCGTGATCTCCAACTTTTGTAGAAATAGTTCAATAAAAAGATGCTGCTTGTAACAAACAGACATGCTCCAGCGAAAAAGTAACATCCATTGTACGATCCCGTCTCATCTTTGATGAGTCCTGCAAAAAAAAGAAATTTATATTAATACAGAATTTCAAACTTAAATTACAATTCGAAATTGCATACAAACGAACAAAATGCAAAGCTAGGCTAGGTACAGTGCAGAAATTTTATTGCAACAGAATTTATGGTAAATTCGGCCTGATTAATATACGCTACACATAAAATTCTAATAAATCCTCTGTAGTCCAGAGTGTTCCCATGAGATGGCAGCACTGGCATTCAATTGGCAACTCCCTTTGGTTGAGGCAAGTCATGCTTCAGCTGAGGGGATATCTGGCATTGGATTTAACCTTTTTATAGGGAGTATTTTGCTCCCAAAACATGTTTATCATGTCAGCTGTAAGCCCCAGTAAATTGGGCAGCACTAATGGTTGAGGATGTAAATTTCCCACCAGCAAAAATGCATTTTCTGAAGCCTCATGTGGTCAGCTTGCTTCAAAATGGTGGAAACACCATCTTGCCTGCACTTGGCAGTCTTTCACAAGGCTTCCTTGCAACCTGCCACCACACAGTCAAGCTCAGATGCATTATTCAAAGACCCTGAAACATGGGCAACCATATTAACAAAGGCATATACCATCTGGAGTAATATTATGCCTCAGCACAGGCCATTTTGGTGCTCAACTTATGGGCAGAAAGGTGCCATATTGAAATGCTGAAGAGGCCAGCTCCAGTCTGCTTTCTTTGGACTTATGGATGGCTGTGATGCCTCCAAGTGATGAAATACCCTCCAAGAGAATGTTTGGTAGCCTTTTAAGGCACCTTGGCTCAAAAGTCTGCTAACAAGAAGCAGTTTAAACTTTATTTTGTCAACTGTTGTTGTGTTTACATAATGCAGTTCCCAGATCACTCACCAGATGGCTGAGTGGGGATATAGTTCCCAGATCACTCACCAGATGGCTAATGGGCATAGCTCCATCTAGTGGGGTAATTCTCCCACCAAAAGGGAACCTCTGCAATTATGTTGATCACTGTTATAGCTGTATCAGAATGCTTACTGCAAACTTGAACACACAAATCAAATAAATAAATGACAATAATAAAATCTACAAAAATTAATAAAATGGCAATATCAGCCAATCTAAGTTGGTGCTCATCCATTACAAATCTTGGCTCACCGCACCACAAACATAGAAGCATATATGCTGTATAAAAGCATTTGATTTTAACCTTGACAAACTATATGAATAACTGCCTAACTGCTCTGACAAAGGAAATTGGGGCTGTACCTGATTATTAGAGGTTATCATTTATACCTTAATTCAAGTCTGCCAATTGGTGACAATTAAACCCATGTTCTAGATTATGGGCTTCCAGTTACTGGTCATTCTGTTACAGTAAACTGTTCTGCTACCATTAAATTTTACCAGACTCAATCAGAATAGTCTTATGTGGAAGTCAAAGACCAGAGAAATGAATTATCTCTACTTAAAGTGCAACAACTGTTACTTTTGCAGCTGGTTTCACCGGATAACTGTCAGCTTCCAACTGTATTGTCTTTCTGGAGTATCCCAAACTATGATTGACCATTGGGCATCACCTTTGACAACATTTAATTTCACGTATACGTGTATTAAGTTGACATACAGGCACATTATAAAAGTTTCTTCCCCTCTCCAGCCGAAGGCGATATGTTTGATGGACACACATGTTTAGCGTTATCTGGGCTCCATCATCATTCTGCACTATGACAAGTGACCAACAACTGTTGTCCACTATGGCAGGGTAAAAACTTGGAATTGATTGTCCTTGGACATTGTTGTTTTACATATATACAATAATATGTATAAAATTTATGCAGATATCATCTTTGACGAGGCATGGACCAAACTGAGCACTTCATTTAGTTGTGGAGAACTTCAGGAGAAGCATACATGACTATATCTGTCTTGTAACTGTAGGAACTTTACATATTAACGTTACATCAGATTATTACAACAGCATAATGAAAATCAAATTGCCACTAGGCAGTGCCGTAACTTTCAACAATAGGCCCGACTACATTTCCTTGCCATGATATCTCTTGGAACCGCCCAGCATATTATGTCAACTAAAGAAATAATATTTGTTTTTGCATGTTGCGGTTATTCACCCACATCTGCTTAATTAAATACTTTTTCCATTCCAGTTTAGGATCTGTTGCAACAGAATACTCGAACATATGATTTTGTATATATTCAGAACTTATGTTCAACCTCATCCATAACACGGATCAGCTCGCCCTCTAACTTCTTCTCAAGTGGGTTCGAATGCTCTGGCTCTTGCTATGGACAGCAGTGTCTTGACTTTTATGGTTGTATCTTACATGCACAACTTTCTGTGCACTTCACATACAGTGTATGTTAATAGGTTCTGAAGCAAAACAGATATACCTGCTCAGTGCTCAACTGAGCAGGTACATTCCAAGTCAAATTGAGGCGAGACTGTCAAATTAATGGCATTGTGGGCACGTATATCACATTTCTGAAGATCGTATCACTGATGAAGAAGTTTCCAAGGATAGGTGTTAGGTTAGATATTATGTATCAGAGTCGATCATTGTAGTATAAAACCAATGCTTATCAAACTGATGTTGGTAACCTGCTGTCTGCTTAGTCTCTCACTGTAGTGGTAATGCAAGCTGGTAGATGTCTACTAATTAGTTGCAAGTACCGTGTTCACACGTCATGTATAACATTGCCATGGGATACCCTAAATAACAGAGTTATAGCTCTGTTTGGATCAATCCTGGATGTGTTGCGATGGAACGATGAATGTTCTGCAAAGTCAAGTGGCTTAGAGCTTTATTAATAATGCTATGTTTCATCATAGCTTTTGATGAAATTGAAAGAGAGTAACGGGCCCCTGAGTATTGTTTAGGGAGTGGACATAAGAACTCCATGAAATTAATTCTCAAAGCACTGAAATCATTCGTGTAACCTGTCTCCCTCCCATCCTGGCATGGAACTGACAGTCGCCATGACCAGTTACATCTGCTCGCTTCAGGTATTAGTGGCAAATTGCAAGTAGTTAATGTTCAGACATTTGGGACTTGTTGGAACACTTTGAAATACTGTGATTGGTCGCTGTTCATAAGCTACTACATGGTATGTGGTAGATGTAAGGCTATTAAACACTCCTTTACACATGACTTCAAAATATTGTTGGTTCCTAGTGGTTTTTCAAAAATATCTAAAAATTTCACAAATTTTAACTACTTCACAATCGAGTTTTCTTCTCGTTTCTACACACTTTTCTTTTTGATAAAGCTATTAAAGTCTGTTAAACAGGAACTTTCCTTTCAAAATTATAAATGCATGTGCATACCTATTAAAGAGCAAACTGACCCACAGATAACAGAATCACAAATATCCTTGTAGCTTATAAAAGCTGGACACACACGTGAATTGCCACTTCACCCTGACCATCACAACCTTCATAGCACTTGCACATTTATGTTAAAATTCACTATTCAGATGCTCCCCTTCTTCTTTATATATATAGCAAACCACACTCACATAGATAAATTACTGCACAGTGGCAAGTACTCCACAAAATCATTGTCTTAAATGGCGTTCGTCATTAAATTTCTTACCACTACTAGGTATTATCTCTTCTTACCTAGTTCGCACTCCTGGCCTAAGCTTTGGCTAAATACACTAACAGATCACTTAGGTGATGAACAATGAAATTGACTCACCAATGGAATTACTTTATAAAAGCACACAACTACCACACTTAATGCTGACAAGTTGCTACAATCTCCACAAACTAACATAACAGACATAAAAATATTATATACATGCACCAGGAAAATAGTTCATTCTATAAACTTGGAACGCGTTTTTATCTTCATTGGCCCATGTTAGGCTCTAGCGATGCCTTCACCCAACCTTTTGTTCAAGCTTGTTACTGTTAGCAAGATTCAAGATTCAAAATTTTTAATTTTCATTAGCATTGTTGTTCCCTCCTGCTTTGTGACAGGACTCAAGGGATTTATCCCTATGATTGTAAAATATTCATCACATTCACAGTTCACAGGTAGTAAAGTACTTGCTGACATCATTTGTCAACATTGGCCCCCATATATGAATGTGCTTCTAATTTTCCGTAGGCTAGGTCGCTTCAGTCCTAACTTTGCTTCTAATTTTCCGTAGGCTAGGTCGCTTCAGTCCTAACTTTGCTTTTTTGGGTAAGTTCCTACTTCTTCATGTTCTTACCTCGATTAATACCATGCGTACCAACACCAATTGCAACTTATTCCAGTGGTCATCTCCTGCAACTTATTAATCAGGCTCTCCCTGGCAATGCAATGCCAATCACCTTATTCCTAGAAACTGATCCAGGAAGACCATACTCAGTATCCATAAATCACTGCGATACATGACTCGCCTATCACTCTGGTTTATGCAAGGCTTCTCTTCATTTTTCGTGCCGCAATCGGTTGATTGCTCTTGAGACAATCATAACCAAAGCCCAATGGACTTTTCAGTAGTTCTCTACCACTACTTCACTCTGATTTATTCTTGGGGTGTTGGACTTCCTGATTTGCAACATTGACAATACAGACAACTCGCCTCACCTGACGAGAGCCACGGTTGCTGGTGCAATGACCGATGGGAATCCTGTCAATGTGTTATTACAGTCGGTACCTCTAAAACAACATTAGACACATCATGGCAAATCATAACACACAGTGTCACAAGCTTGCTTAATTACTGACTGCCCTTTTACCTACCACCTAGAACTGCTCATAAACATCTAGCATACGTCGATTTCTATTGATATAATTTTCCTCAATCCTTATTCTGCGTACTCCTACAGAGCACCAATGTAACAGCTGGTGCACGGGTGCAGGACTTATCTCAACTCAAACAAGGGAGGGGCACCAATTACGGGACCCCTCTATTGCTATACGGGACATATTTCTGCTGTTTTCAGGGGGGGGGCACAATACGGGACATTCCCACCACCATTGCATGCTCAGACTGCTGTCATGCAGGTGGTTTCTGCCCTTTTTTCCTCTGCGGTCGGCAATTGAGAGCTTTAAAATCTCATGGGAACACTCTGGACTACAGAGGATTTATTAGAATTTTTAAGTTAAACGAACTTACCTGTAAGTGAAGTTTGACTGTAATTCTGATGAATCTTCTTGTAGTCCAGAGAGTGTTCACATGCCCTCCACTCCCATCCCATTAATTGCCTCAAATGCCGACCTATACCTTTAAATATTGAATGCCAGTGCTGCCATCTCATGTGAACACTCTCTGGACTACAAGAAGATTCATCAGAATTACAGTCAAACTTCACTTACAGGTAAGTTCGTTTAACTTAAAAATTAAAACATATTCATTAGTGCCTTCTGAGATTTTGTATAACTGGCCTTTTAAAATATAAACTCTTAAGCCTATTTAAGAAATAAGTTTCTAAATTTGAAAACAATGAATGAATAAACAACAAAAAGGCACTTATATGCTGTTAGACTTATTCATGTGCCGAATAGCATATAAGCGCAATAGTTCAGGCACAGTGGCCAATACACTATGCGTTATGCTGCCCACAGTGGATCCAAGCAAGACATAAAGGAAGTCATGTCCAAATTACAACATGCCTGCTATTCATTCTATAAGCCAGATGCATGCTCTATCATCAAGTAGTACATCATTCATGACTCCAAACACCTCCAAACAAAATGGCTAAGTGAGGGCTCAAAAGATATTCTGAAAATGCTCAAATTTCAAATTTCCCGCCAAAACTTCCATTCTCTCATTGTGACAGCATAAATGGAGATGTGTACACACCTCGATTAAAAACAGACTAACAGTTGAAGGAATGCTATAACTACTTGTACCATACACTTGTACCATACATAGCATATACAACACACGTACCTCCCACAGGTGGTCCCAGCATATTCCCTACCCCTTGGAATGCAATCACGAAGCCCACGGTGCTGGCCATCTGGTCCTTGGCCACAAATTCTGACACAATAGTTGCTCGTTGGCTGTGGAATCCTCCCTCCACAAAACCAAACAGAACTGTCACAATGAGGAAACCAACGTAGGACGTCATGAAGCCGTTAAGGATTGCAAATCCACCGACTGGCAGCCCTAGCAAGGCATGGAAGAGGCGCCGCCTGAAAGACACAAGATTATTTGTTCAGTGAAGTGTTACATACCTGTATGAAATACTTTGGAAACCAGTGTATTGGCAAGATCATAGATATCCCAATAGGTGATCATATAGGTCAGTCAAACGGCATTAGTGAAGTCTAGTTTGTGTAGCCATGGGTTGAACCGTTGAAGTTTAATTTATGTAGAAATGTGTAAAAAATTCTTGTTGACAAAAAATAATATGTATAACATTAACATATTCGCTCATGTGCTCATTCAGCTTACATGTTGAAGCAGACGTCAATTCTGTAACAATATAATAACGTGTCTGCTGGAGTCTCAATGACCAATACACAATTACACATGATTGAAAATATTTCTTGTAAATGAAAATCTGAGCAACATGTTGCGCTTTCATCATCCGAGTGATTTGACAAAAGCCCTCGCCCCTTAATTTAAACCCTCTTTTTAGCAGCGTCTTAAATGCAGCGGCAATCATGTTTAAAGACAGCCCTTTTGCAATCACGAAGTGGTCTCAAGCAGGTGTGTGACGTCTCCTGGGGTGTCTCTGATCACATAAGGCAAGTGGTCTAACAACAGGGGGTCTTATAACACAAGAACCAGTGAAGTGATGAACAAGAAAATGTCAGAACAGCCTTCAAAGTTTTCTACCAACCTGTGCTGAACACCTTTCATATCGAAGAAGAAGCCCCAGCTGAATCGACCAACCATGTCGGCAATTCCCACCACAGAGAGAAGAAAGGAGGAAGGGCCGTCGTCAGCCCCGTACTGCTTGGCGATCCCTGGCAAGTAGGTCAGGAAAGTCTGGATGCACACTGACATGGCTGTAATCTGAAATGGCACATTTAAATTATATTTTTCCTTCATTCAATAAATGTGTCAATATTCCACAAAAAAGAAGACGTATCACAGCCATTAACGAATGACTGAGTCTCATGGCAGCAAAGCTTTACCAGTGTTTACATGTTCAAATTAAGGTCAAGCGACTAAATTCATATTGATGATCAATAAATTTGAACTATGCAGCACTAAGCAGCTGCTAAGTTACAGACAGGTCACAGGAGGCCTATCTCTGGTCAGCTAGTTGCATATTTTTTAGAACCTTCAAAATAACATTGGATATGAATTTTTTACAAAATCAGAGTAGGACAAAAGCAAATTACACTTTTAAAATTACCTGCAAGCCATAGATGAGGAAGGTAAAATTCCCGAGAATGGCAAATTTCCTACTAATTTTCTGCGAGCGTGTCAGTGCAGGTTCTGAGGTGCCAGTTTCAAGGTCTGTAGCATCCTCAGGCGTCTTTTTCTTTTTGGATTTTGTGAACTGAGGCAAAGGCCTGTACAGTGCTCCACTGACACAATTGTTCAACATGATCGCTCCCATAATCAACATAGCACCGAAGTAGCTGTAATGGAACAGCAGTAAGGTAATTATGGGAGCGAGGGCCACAGTTCCCAGGCCACTGCCGATCGTACTGAAGCCCATGGCTTTCCCCTTTTTCTTGTCGAAGTACTGGCCGATGATCACATATGACGGAGTGAAGATGAGGGCACCACCAAAACCTGTAAGAATATAAAGTTAGGAAGTTAGGACATAGGTCGTTAGAATGTGGGAAAAGCAGCTACTCTACTGAATTGTAGCATGCTCAGTTTATCTATCAGTAGACTGGAACCCTTCAGTTGACGATGGACGATTGGGATTTTATGTCCTGTATTGATTTACTTGTTATGCTAATTATGACAGGAGGAGGACACCGCAATGAGGCGAAGGATGATTGAAACTATCGTCCAACATCGCTCCAGGTGACGCAACCAAAGTGGAATCAAATGCAGGTTCCAAAGTTGAAAGATCAGAGTGCAACAAATTGAGCTCAGTGTCAGCTCTCCCCTCTTAAATGAGAAGTTCAGCCTTATCAGGAGGTTTTAAAATGAAACATTTAAGACTTAATTTCAGTCATACGTATTAATTAGGGCACTGTACAGATATCTGGATATGAAATACATTATAACAGCCTCAGTGCAACAAAGTCTAAACAGGCAAATTATTACATTTTTAAACCATGAGAATAGGATGGATGGATGGATGATTGGGGCTTTACGTCCTGTATTTATGCACTTGGTAGGCTAATTAGGACAGAAGGAGGACACGGCAATGAGGCGAAGAATGGTTGAAACAACCATCCAAGTTCCAACATAGGCCCAAGTGACCCGGCAAGAGATGGATTCAAACCCTGGACCTAGCAATTGGCAGTCCAGCATGCTACCCCCAGACCAACCCTCCCCCCCCATGAGAATAAGAAAACATATAATTACCTGCGAGAGCGCCGAAAGTGACATACAAATAAGGCAGATTTGTAGCGAATGCACTGATGACACAACCAATGCACATGACAATGCCCCCTGTGAAGACAACCTTCTGACAGGTGAATCTGTCGCTCAGCATTCCTGTGACTGGACCTGGCAAGTAAGAAGAGAGGAATGTAGCGAATATTTCCTCACAGGAGGAGAAAACAACATTTCAAAAAGAACCTACAAGTCAAGTTGCCAATCCATGTGATGATATAATTATAGTAGGAGATATTTTCCAGTACAAAATGTCACACAAACAATGTTCATTTCTTTTCTGAAATTTTTCAAAGAATCTCTGAGATTTCAGATATATTATCTTACCCAGCATTTGGCGAGTAGTGTTGTGAATAGCCACCACAAGACTTGTGGCAAATGCACTTTGTTGAAAGCGATCCAGAAGGTCGAGGTAGAAAATACCAAAGGACCTGCAAAGAGCATGAGATAAACAAGAATCCATGGATTCAAAACCGGCCTTTGGCGATTGTATATTCGGGATTGAAATCATGAAGAGGGTGATTTACGAATTTTACATATTATTACATAGACTGTTTTTGCATTGAGCAGTGATTGCCAGACTGATAGTGTTTGCTGCAAGCCATAAAAACTTTGTGGGGAACCTCTTAGCAAATGCCTATACCATATTTCAGAACTGTAAGTCATATTGGAAATTTTCTCATAATTTATGAGCAAATCCCCAAACCAAATAATAAAGTCGCCGTGGGCAATTCAAAATATGGTGGCCATTTGGGCAGCCAACTTGGATTTTTCTAAAAAAAATTCTTAGGGGAACCCCTAAGTGAACCCCTATACCAAATTGCATAAATCTAAGTGTAATACTAAAGTCACAGTGGACAATTCAAAATATGGTGGCCATTTTGGCAGCCATCTTGGATTTTTCCAAACGTTTCTGAGGGGGTCCCCTAAGTGAATCCGTATACCAAATTGCATAAATCTAAGTGAAATACTAAAGTCACAGTGGGCAATTCAAAATATGGTGGCCATTTTGGCAGCCATCTTGGATTTTTCCAAAACATTTTGAGGGAGTCCACAAAGTGAATCCCTACAAATTTCATAAATCCAAGTCAAATACTGGCAGCCTTTAAAACTCGCTCTGACCTTTCACAAGGCATGCGGGCCGGTAAAAACTGGTTCACAGGACCACCAGAATTTTTACAGGCCCGTTTCTTTGTGGTGTCAAGAGTCTTCTTGCAACCTTTTCTGCAGACTACAATTAAAACACCACTTTAGTTTACAATCTGTAAAACTGATATCCAAACAGAGTGGGCTGTTGCACTGTGAAAATGGCACTTCCTTAATCATCATATAGATGATTTGTCACAATAATTTTACTCTAAGTTACATGACAATTCAAATAGCCTTCTCTTCATCATGACTAATCAAACAGCCTCTATGTTTCCCATGGACGTTAAATTTGGGGAGATGACACTTCATCAGTTATTATGACTCACAGTCACAGAGTGCCAAAATCTGTGGGAAGCAAACACTCATTTTATGCATATCAAATTTACAGGCTGTAATGATAAAGTTTGTCAAAATATTATGGCAGAATGAGAAATGCACTGAGGAAGGCTCTGGTCTCTTGGTGGAGTTTAGTGGATGGGTGTTGATAGACAATTTACAGGCTGTAATGATAAAGTTTGTCAAAATATTATGTCAGAATGAGAAATGCACTGAGGAAGGCTCTGGTCTCTTGGTGGAGTTTAGTGGATGGGTGTTGATAGACATTGCTTGCAGGAATAACTTGGCAATGGTACATAACTTCATCATAGCACTGTACAGAAAGCTGGTGAAGAAGTAGACAATGCCAAGTGTTATACAAACATAATGATCCACTGAGCAAACATGCCTCATCTAGGCATGAACAATTATTTTAAAACACAAGTACTGAAATGGTTTGACTCTCACAGTGCTTTGGAATTTTAAGCAATCCTGACACAGGGGCATCTTCTCCAATGAGGCTCACAGGCCCACTGCTGGCTGCAGCTGTTCATTGCACCTGTAACCATGGTAACCCCTTACAGCTACCTGAATCCCCTATTCATAATGGGCAGGTCCATATTTGACATTGGCCCCCATTGCTCACTGGGTAGCAGCACTGTGTTCAGAGGGGCAAGGCAAGTGGAAAAAGTGGACATGGACATGGACATGGACAGGACACATTTACACATGGACAAGTGGACAAGAGTCCCATTTCACCAAAAATCTGTTAAAGCCCTCCTCTAATAACCTGCCTTTGGCCGGTTAAAAAAAGTCTTAGCAGAAAATCAAATGGCATTTGCATGAGTTTCATACAGGCCCTCTGATTCCGAAGTTCTGAGGCATATAGATAACTTGGTATAGGGCCTGAACATATCACCATTACTTCATCTGTAGGAAACAATACAATACAATTAACTAGGGCAATCCTTTGTTTTAATTCGTCCAAGAGAAGGGGACAAGAGGTAATCCATCAGTGATCCATATTTTGGAGGGACTTGTACAAGTCTAAATGGCTCTCTGTTTGATACAGCCATCCATTCAAAGGAACACAATCATCATAACCAATAAAATATTAACCTACCTTCCCAGGCCAACAACAAGGAAGTGAGCAAGGGCGGACCCCAGGACGACCATCCAGCCCCATCCTCCTTCCGGATGCAGCTTCTTCTCTTGTGCTTCGGAGGCAGCTGGGACACTGATCACTTCAGCAACATCCACGTCCTTTCCGTTTTCATTCAACGCCCTTGTTTCTGCAGCCGCATCCTCCTCCTGCTCTCCCGACATCTCCTTGGCTTCTTGCGCCGGTTCCGTCATCTTGGCTGCGTTGTGCGTTTTGTCAGATTGTGTTCTAAGTTTGGAAGTTCAGACGTCATTACTCGTCAGCTGGGCTGGGGATCACTGGACCACATCTCAAGCTGTCTGTAAGAAAATGACACAAGAAATTTAAAATTGCGCATCCGGTACGCCGATGACTGAATTGACCTTGTTAACACAACAGTTTATGAAAGAAAATTCCTAAGAATTACTGGTACATCTAAACTGCTTTAAAGTGGCATGAGGAGATTAATTTCTTCACAAAAAAACATTACATATCTGCAACGAAGAAGTGCATATTCTATTTCAAATATGGCATGAATTTATTTGTATCTTATTTTTAAAGTCCACTGCAACCTTGTAATCTACTGTCACAGCATCTTTATATTTGACTCCAATGTTTGCTACAGTCAGAACAGCATTTCTGTCAAAATTTGGTGCGCACCAAAACAATATTTGGTTCCTTTCAAAGTCAAATTTGATGCCTAAGTTTATTTTTTTGCCTTGAAAATTTACACAGTATCAGGAAAATGCCCATTTCTATATATATTATATATCATGTATATATAGCTCAGGTTTCTAATAAGACTTTTTCTGAAATATTATTCATCACCTCATGCCACTTTAAAGTAACTAGACCAGTGTGCTGTAAATAAAACCACTATTCACAATCACTTGGGTGTTGTGAATGAGATATCCCAGTATAAAAAGAAGTACATTTGAAGCGCTCGAATTATTTAAATTACTCTTAATTTATACTCCCTACATGCAAATCCATACGCTCCAAATACGCTCCCTTGTATAAAGTACATGATTGTATAGGCATCTTTGCAGTACAATTGTAGTACATTTGGTAATTGAAATAATTCTAGCACTACAAATGTAATTTTTTTTTTGCTCTGGGATATACACGATATGGGCCAATTCAATTAAGAACTGCTATACTCTGCTGTTCAACTTTGAAGTGGAAGACTGACCGAATATACGTAATAAATATAACTTACTGGGTAGGAATATGTAACTGAATCAATGTCTATTTGGTATGCCTGAACAAATACATGTTCTTTGTTTGAATAACTACAACTCTTTTTCATTAGATGATGCGCATATCACACACATTTTACTGTATAATATACTCAAACAGCTTTTTATTACCTAGTTAATGAATTTATGCTCCCAAATGTAGTATTGCTATGAAAACATAAAGTAGCATTATCATATATATACATCACAAAATCTTCAATAGTTGTGGCCACTATCTCTCCTCACATACAAAATTTGTTTCTTATTCTTCCTGAAGTTTTTGTTTGGACTTTACGACACATGTATCTAAATGATATTTTTAGGTCAATAAAAAATGTCCTTAATGCGCCAAAATCACTGTTTTAATATCCCAATGTTGACAAAATAAATCAATTCTTATAGCAAATCCCTCTATTAGTGTTGATAAATATGCAAAGTATGGTTAATCTATAATATTAGCATACAATTAGTCAATCAGTACTCATCATGAACTTGCCGGTCTCGATGTGGGCCCTATATTCAACAACTGAAACACTCATCAACGTGACCATTGATTTTCTGGTAGTTTTTTCAATTATCAATTCAGCTTAAAAAAGAGCAATTAATCCTATCAACAGTTTCATTCTTGATACAACCTGTCATTTTTTATAATTAAACATCGATCTAAATAGGTTGAATGCATATATGACAAAAATCTACATGTTTGTATCTGTAAGTTTACTAAGTTACCATGAATAGTGAACGGTCCATATAAGATTCTGTGAAATCCACAAAAAATAACAACATTTTTCTCAATTGTTTTTATCATACAATACCACATTGCAAGGACACTATTCCACTAAATGACCTTAATGAAAAACTATCCATTCTAAGAGATACAAAGCTCAAAGGTTTATATCTACATTCTAAGAACTACAAGTAACAAGATAACATGCACATTGTACAAGGCACTTGAAAGGAAGCTCCTGGTTAGAAAGCAAACCACTATCTACAGGGGCTATACAATACACATGTCCTGATGCTTAAAAAAAAAACCAAGTCTCTTAAAGCCGGGAAGGTCAAGTACTAACATTCAGTTGTCTGAACTGGGAAGAGGTCAATGATGTCACTACCGGTTCTATATTTTACATTGAATAGAGGGTCAGGGTTAGCGTTGAACTTGCAAAGTTATCTTTGATGACTCATATACAGTAAGCGAGGTTGATCTTTTACTTGTCATCATCAATAGTCCATGAATGAGTCATACCACTCGCCAGTGAGGTCATGACTGTGCCTCCCAATGACTAATTGATCACTCATTGCAATGTAAGGGATAGGACCTTGAGCTGTGGAGTGACATCACACGTATGTCAAATAGTTAAATGTAATCACTTGTACTTCTTCGGCTGTAACAATACAGTAACATCCTCTTTTCTCCAACTGACATCTCCCAGACTGTGCCAGTCCCTCCAAATAAATGTACATCAAATCATCCTGTGGAGGGACTGTAAGAATCCAGCATGAGATACAGTTGTTCATCTCTTGTGCTGGTATACTCCGGATTAGTCAGGAAACTCAACCTTCTTTTTTTGGAAGGAGCTGCGCATTTTTGGTGACCACCGCATGACGATGAGATGAGAGGACCAGGAGTCTGACACGGGATCTCTCAGTTGCCCCAGTTTCAGTGAGAACGGAACACTGGATACAACCCACCTCCATCATCTTCCTATGAGCTTGGACCAAATAACCCACAACGTCAGACCCAGTGGGAGCACAAGCAACACTTTTAACCATTAGGCCACTGTGGAGGAGTAAGCTATGTCAACACACAGACATGTTTCACTGCTCATAAGAAGGTACTAGCTCATTCCACTAACATGTACTCCATAGACACTGTTATGCAATCAGTCCCTCACTGTGTGCCCTGGGACTGTGTGGAGGCTGGTTACTCAGGACTCAGTCTGGAGGACTCCGGTATAAATATAGTCTTGACATCTCCAGTGCAATAAATCATCATCACTCATAAATCTTAAGACAGCAATAACAGGCAATTGCCATAACATCGACCAATCAAAACCTCCTTTGCCCAACCGATAAGGACAGATTTATAACTTACAAGTGACCATCATTTATGCGACCAAGATGACATCGCTCAGCTTATCTCTCCGCTCAAGCGTCTCTTAAATCAATCACCAAAAACAATAGCTGAGATAATATACAACATGATGTACGAGAAACTAGCTCTTAGTAGACCTGCCAGATGAACACATGCTGGCACCATCAGATAGGCTGATACAGTTACCACACATGTGTGTATGCATAATTTAAATTGTACTGTGGCAGTAACTTGAATGCTTGCACAAAAGGGACAAAAGGGACAATATATTCATGTAATTCAAATATATATATGCATACAACAAAGTTGTCATCATATGGGTAGCTGTGCTAGCCCAGCAGCAAATTGGAAAACTTAAAGATTACTCTTTAACAATGTTTAAGAACAGTCTGGTCCAAGCACATAATCAACAATAATTTTAGAGATGCCACTTGCAATTTTGATTTGAATCATGATCTAAATCGTCTCGATTTAAATCAAACAACCCTGGACTTCTCGCAGCAACGGATCGAGCGCAGTGAACCCGAAAAGAGCTTTTTTTTTCTGTCGCCTGTTTGAAGTACAAATGAAAAGTATTTTAAAGTAATTATTTCAATTATTTGTGCCAAATAGTGACTTTCTTATTCAACCAGCGTAGATGTCTTTTCGGAAGGTGATTTCTATGCGAAATTTGAAGGGCTGGAAATGTTGGAACTGGAAATAAATGGTGACGCCACTGTCTATTGTGGTGATGTCATATAGCCACGCACAAGTGATTCTCTTGTAGCGTCAGTGGCAGCTGCGTCACGAGTGAAATGGCTGGACATGTCAGAAATTGTCAACAAAATGCATCTGGCATCGCCGAAGCTCGGCAAAAAACATTGTGAAACATCACGAAAACGTGATAGGAAGTTATAAACGGTCATAAGAAGCATGTGAGTGAAGAAATTTTTCCTCTAGGTAGCCTGGTTGCCGTGGGATTGGCAAAAACGAGTGTTCGCGATTGAATTGAAGACACCTGCAGGAACAAGACCCCTTGAAGAGCCCTATTCATCCGAGCATAGGTGTAGACAAACATCTACAGTTAGAACCCCCAGGGTTTCCGGAAGGAAGTAGGTGCGGCACTGCCGTGGCAGGGGAAGTCACACAATACAAGAACCCGCGGGTTGCATAAAGCAGGTGGAATTTTCTAAAATAGGGTTGCGTTTTGCAAATCTTTTTTGAGTCAAGGCCAAATTTGACAGTTGATTTGAATGTCTTCGGAAACAACCTGCAATCGGGTATGGAGCACCAAATACATCAGATTTTTGCCAGCGAAAATAGGTATATATACATATAGAATGCTAATGTGTATATCTGATACATATTTCTTATTTATTAGATATGGAAAATGAGAAAAAACAAATCTCATCTGTGGCGACTGTCATAAAACATAATTTTTGCTATTTTGGTTATAAATGAGAGTATTTGTCCCTTAATATCACATAATCTGAAATGGTCCTACACATCATTGCAGATAACTCCATAAATGATAATCTGACTTACAAAAGAGAAAATGCTATTTAGAATTTTAGATTGCAAGATCAAGGAGTTCCTCCAATCAACAAAATCACTTTTTCTACAAGGACATTCTGTAATCAGGGCTAGGTTAGGTTAGGTTTTTATTGCCATACATGGTTCAAACAATTTCATTCTGGTCATATGAAAACAAATTTGAAAATCAATAGGATTGTCCATTTGGAATTAAGAGTCATACATATCAATAACTGTTTTACAAAAAGCACAAATTTTAGTCACATCAGTAAATTCAAATAATTCAGACAGTTCTCTGTAATCCGGGATATCAAAGGCTTGTCTCTGCGGTCTTGACAATTCACACTCAAGCATGACATGCTTATCAGTTTGAATAAATCCACATGGGCAGGTACGGTTTTCTGGGGCAATACGAGCCCAGCGACCTGTTTCATAACGTAGGTAGTGGGAGCTCAATCGAAAGCGTGTAAAGGATATTCTTTCGAACTCCTTCACTGACACAGATCTGTAGACAGGGTGTAAGGCAAGGCTAGGATTCAGCGCCCTGTATGCTACCCTTCGCGTGCTGTCCGATGACTGTATCGCTTGAAGGACAGACTGGCGACACTCCGATGAATTTGGGTACTTTCCTTCAATGATGTTTTGCAAAACAATACCAGCTGGAGACCGTGTGTTTTTAGCTAAGTTCATGACCTTTTCTACATAGCTTCCACGGTAGGTATCTCTTGCCATAATTTTCCTTATGAAATTTATTTGGAGATCTCTTATGTGTCCTTTGGCTCCACATTCTCCACTTTCAGCAATTGCAATATCATTGCATGTGGTGCTCCTCACTCCTAGGAGATTTTTCAGGGTCGAATTGTAAACACTTTCAGCACACTTCAAGTCAGCCGCCAACCACGTTCCCACTACAGCAATAACCACCAAATGTTTCCCGCTACAGCAATAACCACCAAATGTTTCAAACAAAAATTGGTACATAGATTGCCTGACATGTGCTCCCCATACATTTTTCCCATTTTTCAAATAAAGGGCTTAGAAAAGGCTAGATCTAATTTTTCCCGCTGTCAGGAAAGTGTAATTTTGCCTATTGTATTAACCAATATGATTTTCTTTCTCGAAATAACCCATGTACGTATACATAATCTAAAATGCACAACACTAGGGGTTCTCTAGTAACAGAAAATACAATTTTTGATAACGAAAATTTGTTATTTGATGGCAATATGAGGGTGCATCACCCAATCCACAAAACCCATTAAATTGTCATAAGTGACCGGTATACGCAACTGCATTAAAAAAATTCCGATTTGCGACAAAATGTTTAATAGGGCATTTAAAACAATTATTAAATAAAATAAGTATATTAATTGAGCCTTAAAGAAGGCCAAATCGGGCCTTTTTTTATAATCAAAAGGACCTTAAAGAAGGCCATTTCGGCCTTTTTAAATTATTAAAAGGGCACCGTTGTTCCCCTGACCCCCACTGTTGTCCCCAGTCCAACCCCCCTTTTCCAGCACCGCTTAATGAACCCCACCCCCAATTAGGTTGAATCAAGGGGCCTGTAGGATACATCATCAAACCATGTCAAGTGCTGCATGTGTGATTATGTCAGTGAGAGTGGCCCAGGCAGTTATTATTGACTGTTATTAATGCTAACACTGGTAATACTAATAATAGTAATTTACTATCAAAATCAATCATCATACTACACTTTTTTTTAATAGCCTGCATTGCATGGTACCGTACAACTTGTTACTACTATAGGCCTATTACATGTATCTCTTGTCATACAGTAGGCCTATTCAGCATTCAGTCTTGGCCCAGTGCAATACACTTACCTGTAGGCCTATAAAGGACTCTACAGCTCAATTATGTATTCATTCAAATGCCATAAATTCAAACAAACGTGCAGACCGACATTTACCTTCACCAAAAACAAACAACCTCACAGGCTTATCTTTAGTTCCTAGGGTTCAGAAGGAGGGCGTATTTGTCGTTCTAGACTCTCGCTCCCTCTGGTTAATTGGCCTATTACCATTCTAATAAACGAAAGTTGCGCGGCAGCACACATTCCCGCCAGTACTATTATAATAGCGAAAGTTTGCTATCTGGCATCAGGAAATAGCAAGGAGGATGCGAGGCAGTGACCAAATTAGTATGGATGCTTTTAATAGTATAGAATATCTAATGACATTATAATATGAGCGCAGCTCACGGCTGCCGCAGCTATGAGCGCAGCTCACTTAGCACAAGGACAGCTCATTCTCTGGGGGTGCTCCTGTCTACAGTGACTGCCTGAACACGAAGTGCCTGTGGTTGCCATAAAGGAGCTATACTATAGTAGTTTAGTCAGAGTTTAGTGTGGTAAATAATTAAAATACCTCAAACATCTTCCAATATAGCTTTAAAATTTCAGTGTTGTCGTATAACAACCTCCAATGACATATTTCAGGGATTTAAAATAAAATCAACATTGGAAATAATTATTTCCATATCCCTGATTGTAAGAAGTGACTGAAAATTAAAAGTCAACACAAAAGTTAACGACTTAAAAACAAGGGTGCCGGAAGGAAATGAGGGCGGCAGGGGCGGTCGGTCGAGAAAGGGCAAATGTAATTCGCGCTACAAAAATTGAATGTAGCGCAATAATAATTTTGAATATATTCTTATAAATTTTTTACTAATTTTACTGTAAATTAAAGCTTAATAAGGGTTTTACTTTGAGATCAAAAGGGCATCCTTGCCCCCCCCTGCCCCTCCTGTCAAAGGGCAGGAGGGGCAATTGCTCCCCCTGCCCCCCCCCCCCTGTTCTGGCACCCTTGCTTAAATGGCTCATCAAGTAAGAAATCACAACACTTGTAATTACATGTAAGGTTACATAATCTTCATTAACTATCAACAAATTATGTAACAGTCTAATAGTTAACAGTCATCTCTGAATAGATAGATAGATATATATATACGGTTTATTGATTTCAGTTATGTAACATCAACTATCTACTTATCTATATCTATCTATATCTATCTATATCTATCTATATCTATCTATATCTATCTATATCTATCTATCTATCTATCTATCTATCTATCTATCTATCTATCTATCTATCTATCTAATCTTATCTATAGATCTGATCTTATCTATAGATCTGATCTTATCTATTTATTCTATCTGTCTGCCCATTTGCCCAGTCCTTTAAAAAGATAAATTGGCCTTCTGCATGGAAAGTTGAAGATAATGCAGTAGTTCTATGACAATGCTGCGCGAATTTCATGGCAGTGCCATTTACATATTAATCCTTGGACTTTAATGCTGCATTGCTGATCATTACCATGGACAAAACATCAGAGAGAAACTCCTAGAAGAACAGGTTGCGCCCGTGAGTTACGCCGACTGGTGTAGCCCTACCGGTTGACAGGTCAAATTAAATTCAATCCAGGACAGTTGATAACCCGGTCAATGTGCTAGACTGAATTGCTTGTTTACTTATGGCAGCCTTCGTAACAAATAAATAAACAATTAAAACACAATTTTGGAGGGTCCTAAAGCATGCGTTTGTGTTATTTTGACTTTTTCACTGCTCCCAACATTGCAACAACAAGCAACTATAGGCAAATAGGCTGTGATAGTGGAACTCTCCTTTTTCCAGCTCTCCTGTGTTGAAGAGCAGAATAAAACTATTTCCGGGAACAAGCTGCCATTTTGTACCATTGCTGAGTCAGTGGAGCTGGCATTCCAGGCCCCAGGGCACTTTTAATCCATTGAAAACATTACGGATTTGCATTGCCGAGCCTTAAATGGAATGTTTAGCATGGATTGCCACCATATTCCAGTACTGTCAGGCTGATTAGACTTTGTTATGGACCTTAGAAACCCCGGCTCCATTGTAAATTCCCAGGCTGATGTTTCCTGAAATAGTTTTATTCTGCTCGTCAACACAGGAGAGCTGGAAAAAGGAGAGTTCCACTAACGCCCGCTATTGTAGGCTCTTCCTGGGTCAGTGTAAAATGCGGACCATGCAGACCATGCGGACCATGCGGACCAGACATTCTGGCAGCCAGTCTGTTGGTTCAAGCCTTGGACCAACACTGCCCAGTCTGGAAGGGGTTAAATCATGCGGACCAAACTGTGCAGACCATGCAGACCAACTGAATAACAACAGAGATATGATTGAAAATAGATTTAATGAACTTAAATCTTAATAAAAAAATAATTTTGTAGCCTGAATAATCATTTATAAGTATTTATTTTTTATTAAAATTAAAAGGGCAAAAATGCCAACTGGTTAAAAGTGGTCTGCATTTGGTCTGATACATATTTATATATAGGCCTATATCTAAAATATATCAGTTCTATAAATAAAAAAAGTTCTGGTCTGCATTCTGGTCTGCATTCTGGTCTGCATTCTGGTCTGCATTCTGGTCTGCATTCTGGTCTGCATTCTGGTCTGCATTCTGGTCTGCATTCTGGTCTGCATTCTGGTCTGGTCAGTACTGTGCAGGGTGGCTGAGGGTGCAGACCAAACCAAAGTGCAGACCAGAACTCAGGTGCAGACCAAACCAGAGGGCATCTGGTCTGCATCTGGTCTGCATCTGGTCTGCATCTGGTCTGCATCTGGTCTGCATCTGGTCTGCATCTGGTCTGCATTTGGTCTGCATTTGGTCTGCATTTGGTCTGCATTTGGTCTGCATGATTTGATCTGTATTTGGTCTGCACTCTGGTCTGCATGATTTGGTCTGCCGATCTGGTCAGTATATTTTGCCTGCACTCATGTCTGCAGATCAGCCTGATCTGGTCAGTATTTGGTCTGCATTTGGTCTGCAGTTTGGTCAGTAGCCTGTTTGGTCTGCACTCTGGTCTGAACTTTGACCTGCTCATATCTGGTCTACACAGACCCCTTGCCCGTAAATATGCTTAAATAGTTTATTTAAAATGAAGTAATTTTTTTATTGAAATATTAAGCTGAGATAATCGTAATATAATAAACTAGATATACCCATTGAGGGACCTTTTTAGGAGTGCTGGCCCCCCCTCCCGACCCCCCATTATATGTGAAAAGGAAGAGGTAGATTCCCAGTGATGGGACTGGAAAGATTTACTGGTCAATGATAAAAATCTGCAAGTTGTCTGAAAGCATGTGCTTTGATGGAAATGGTAGAGAAATACGTGAGCAGGGAAAATATGTGAATGGAGTTCAGGAAGTATATTGGTAAGTGATATTTTGGCACATTGCCAAATGCTACACAGCAGGTGTGTGAATGTTTTTGGCGGGAAAATAGAGCAGTGGCGCCAGTCCCTGGCAATGTGATAAGCGGAACTACTGAGCAGATTCATGCGCCCCTGGTGGCAGAGGACAGTTGCCATAGAAAAACGTAAATAAGACAGCAGTGGAACTGCTTTCTGGTGTTATCAGAAGGACAGGATAGATCAATAAGGATAGGTGGATAGTTTAGGTGAGTGGCATAGCTATGGGAGGAGTTTTTAGCTGTTGCAGGTGTGAGCATGCCACTCATGATTTTTGTACTAGGATCAGGAGGCCGCCTGAAAAGTTTAGATCAGGTGACTATGTCACAAATTTTGTTGGTATACAGGACAGAAGTTTGGTTAATAGATTATTAGAGTTTCTAGAGAACAGAATGGTGTGGAAACCATTTTTTCGTGCAGGGGGATATGTGATATAGTATAAATTTATGTTACACTAGATATACCCATTGAGGGACATTTTTAGGGGGAATGGAGCCCCCCCCGACCCCCCACTATATATGTGAAAATGAAGAGGTTGATTCCCAGTGATGGCACTGGAAATATTGACTGGGAAATGATACAAATCTGCAGTTTGTCTGAAAGCATGTGCTTTGATTGAAAAGGTAGAGAATATACGTGAGCAGGGTAAAGATGTGAATGGATTTCAGGAAGTATTGGTGATGAAAAAGAGTTAGTGATATTTTGGCTCATTGCCAAATCCTACACAGCAGTCGTGTGCACTGAGTCCTCTGCTGTAAGATTGTGCTTGAACATGAACCTGGCCACACAGGAGTGTGTGGATGGTTTTGGCGGGAAGAGAGACGGTGGCGCCAGCCTCTGGCGTGAGCAGTCAGTGAACTACGATGGAGATTCATGCACCCCTGGTGGGGAACAACAGCAGAGGCAGGAAACGTAAATAAGGGAGCTGTTTCACTGTTATTTGCTGTTATCAGAAGGAGAGGATAGATCAATAAGGATAGGTGGATAGTTAAGGTGAGTGGCATTGCTCGGGGAGGAGTTTTTAGCTGTTGAAGGTGTGAGAATGTCACCGGTGATTTTTGCATCTTATACCCGGCAGGGATGTCTCTGTCTTGCTTATTGATTTGGTCCGCATCTGGTCCGCATTTTCCGCTTGATTGGCTGTGTATTGTTAGCTTGATTAAACAAGCAATGCTCCTCTTCACCCTCCTGTGTTTGTTTTGTGTCTGGTCCGCATGGTCCGCATGGTCCATTTGGTCCGCATTTTACACTGACCCGCTCTTCCTGTGTGCCAAAACCAGGAAGTTTACTTTGCCTTGTGTTGAATTGGTAGACCGCCATGCATACACTGAGCAAAATCGACCGCACTACACTGGATACCCCAGATGATTGATGTGCGCGCATAACATCCGGAGAAAACGGGGACCGCCGTCATAAACCGGTCTTTGTACCCCTAGGCGCTTGATATGATATCTTATATTCCCAATGTTCAAGGCCCAGAAAACCACTGTCCCAATTCACCCCTTACTTTGGGGTGAATCAGGACACTTCATCATTTTCACAATTAATACTCCCTGTCTTCTTTGAGTGACTGCCACTTGTGAATAAACATTAGGTAACATGACGTTGTTCAACATGCCAAAAATAATTTTGAGGATTATCTGAAATTCAATTTCATTGACAATATACAGTGGGGATACAAGTTTTACTATTTTTTCCTCTAAATCAATTTCCTGTGTCATAGCTGGATGAACTTTGGTATAAAACCCACTGTAACTTTTTAATTTTCTTCAAAAAAATTCACCCACTAACTCCTGTTTGTGTTGGCCATCTATTATAGTCAGAAAATGCAATTTTCCGCCGGTCGAGTACTTTAATTCATTTCATAGCTTTTTACATAATGAATGAAAATACAGCAAATAAAGTAATACCAAATTAAAGCATATGACATTAGATTTTCAGTGGGACCATATAAGGCACTTCACACATGGCATATTACCTTGCATGAGCTGATATTACGCATTTTCCTTCAAATTTTATCATTAAATTTTATTCTGTTGAAAATGTAATGAATTTGTCAACTCCCTGCAGAGAATTGTGCTTTAGCATTATTAGAGGTCCCTGATGAAAAGCACAATGCACTATAACTATTCCATGCCACCACATATTAACAAAATTAAATTGGAGTGAGGATGACACTCACTGATAGAACAGTACTTAAGATATATATATACCATTTTCTGTTCTAGTCATCATAATGTTTTAATCTTGAGTGTGTGAGGCAGCAAAATGTTTTCTGGTGTTCATTTATATGTATGTATCACTAGCTGAATAAATTACTTACTTACTAGATGATTGGCTGCGGAAGGATTCTCAAGTGTCAAGAGACAGCTCACCAACCTTTCTTATTAAACTTACACATTTGTCAACTTTGAGTCACTTTCCTGACTTTTCTGGTATTCACATGCATGTCTTTTAGTCCTTTACACAATATATGTGTATTAAAACTATATCTGCAGCATATGTAAACTGTCAAATTCCAGGAATTTTGCTTCTTTGGCCATGTAAACAATATTCACTCGTGAAATGTGTTCCCAGATGTTGTCGCATCATGACAAGTTCATTGAGGTTGTCACAACTGTTTCATGCTAAGTATTGCTAATCAGGAATAGTGTCATAAAAATATATCCCAAGTCGTGGGACATTGTTTTCAAACACATTATGTTCTTGCTGCACTTCCTCACAAACATTTTTATAAGTTTGAGTAAGACTGTGCGAGTTCTGATCAGATACAGAATTTTATTCACTGGCCACGGCTCATGGTGGGTTTATAATTGTGCCAATCTGTCTTTTCTGCCTTCAACTGACTACCCATGTGCAAGAAACAGGTACCACCGACAACCTGCTTCTTGAGCGCAATTTGGCTTCTGCTGGCCAGTGAGACTTCTTTTCTACAGCCTACAGGCACATGACTTCCTGATTAACGGGGAATGGACCTACGCTAAGTTTCTCTTTCATTTCTCTTTGTTCTTCTGAAACAACTTCTAAACTGTTTTTGATGGATATCAACTGAGTTCATACATGCAGCTGGGGACAATCAAACTTAACTTTCCAATGATATTTGAGCAAGTCGACATGATCAAAGCTCGAAAATGTGCTACATTGGTATGACATATTAGTGCGGAAAACAAAAATATGAGCCTGTAGCACAATTATTGAATGGCTCAATGCAGATGACAAATTTAAGCTGCATGTATTCTATCCAAGTTCAAAGTGGGCTATTTGAAAGGCAAAGCTGCAAGGAAATGATTGGATTACAGAAATAGTATGTGAGCCAAAGCTAGATCTGACATGTCCCTATTTGTGAATTGTCAGCACCATGTTTTAGAGTGAATTCTATGCATTTTCATGGATCAGGAGCCGGCGGACCGAATGAAGTCACTAAATATATAATATATTTGTCAAAGATTTATAGTAAAAAATTATGATCTCCAAGGCTCCTTCCAGAATGGAACTCATGTCATTGATGATCAAACTGGTGGGATAGATGATTATTAAGAAGTTGCTGTTTCTTTGATGAAAACAAATCTTTCAAGTTTCAGAAGTCCCAAATATTAGTAAAATTAATGTCACATGGAATTCCCGAGAAATCCTAGCTGTAATGGCCTTTCTTCTGATGTCATATTTGAGGGAAAGACTGCTTGGAGTCTGTCAGTTTATCTCTGATGACTGGGCAGACCACTCGATCAGTGATCAAATGTATTAAGCTGAAGAGAATGTGAAGCTTACGCAAGCCTTGTAGCAAACTTTTAGCTAGACACTTTGAAGTGCTTGAAAATAACTAACATCACTGGTGTGGGATAACAAGATTTTATCCAATATCTAGGTCGTTTTTCCCTGATACTGGTGTTTTTCCATGGGAAATATAAAAATCAGGGAGGATATGAGGGAAAATGTGACGAAATGAGGGAAAATATGGCAAAATGAGGGAAGATATGGCAAAATGAGGGAAGATATGGCAAAATGAGGGAAGATATGACAAATGGAGGGAAGATATGGCAAAAGGAGGGAAAATATGGCAAAAGGAAGGGAAGATATGATATCTAGAGGGGAAACGTGAAATTTAGAGGGAAAATATGGGATTTTGAGGGAAAGTGTGACATTATGGCATTTAGGGCGATATATGGGATAAGAATACTGTCCCGTGGCTTGGGCAGTATTTCCCAATATTGTAACCCTCGATCTTCGGGTCTCGGGAAAGATACTGAGTCTCTGGTGAAACTATCAGGGAAATACTGCCCAAGCCAAGGATCATCTAAGTACTATTCTATTCTATTATGGCTTCTATAATATCCTATTCTATCCAAGTCTATTCTATTCTACACTCTAATACAAGAAGTAAAGGCCTTTCTGCCATCACATTCCTTTCGAAAACATGGTTGAAAATCAATTATCAATGTTTTTGGACTTCGAAGTCGTGTTTACATCATCATTAATGATTTTTCACAGATTTACTTAATTCTCTTCGCTATTGATTTATTCTGAATGGTAATTATAGTGATGCAGTGAACATGTGTAACCTGGCACACTTATTGATTTTCAATGTCATGATTTAGATGGTCATATTGTGGTGCTATTGTGATTACTCCATGAGCCAATACCTGGCTGGAATACAACCCTGCCCCCCCCCTCCCCACCTGAACATTTGCTTGGTCCCAAACCATGGTCTCTCAGTCTTCGTTTGATTACTGATGACATGGACACACATGATTAGTAGTTCTATACCAGGTATAGGATTGTGTTCACAAACAATAGCTATTGAAATCTACTAACTGCAATAAGGATGTCCAGCATCACAAGAAAATATTAATTGGCCGATTGGACGTATCATTTTCAGAATGAAGATAGGCTCTTTGGTTTTCCTATTAGGTAAGTTAGCAATTATCATGGTACATTGTCAATTGCAGGCATATGATTTTATGATATGCAAATTTTGTTTCATGACTGTAGAAAAAAGTGCATTATTTCATGAAAATCAAACAAACCTTAAACCTGTTCCTCGACACGCATGCCTTGATATACGAAAGATTTTTCCAAGTTTGAAAAGCGCGCATCTTTTTGATATTTTATGAATTTTTCTTATTCTTGGGTATCTTGAAAATGTAAAACCAATTCAAGAAAGTACACAACATTTTTTGCTCCAAGTTACTGAAAATATAAGGCAGTGCCTTGGCAACAAATTATAAGCGTGTGAATGGTTAACAATTAAAAAAGGATACCTCAAGGGTCTATTGAAGGACCTACTTTGTTTTAAAAAACTACTTCCTAAATTATCTCCTCATGTGTTAGAAAATGGATTTTTTGTTTGCAAATTATGCCAACGACAATAATATTTGTACTTAATAATAATAATAATTATAATAGGCATTTATATTGCGCTAATTCCAGTAAACTGCTCACTAGCACTTGTGCATGATTGATCTATTTGCAGGCGCTCTTAAATAGGTAAGTTTTAAGATTTTTCTTGAAGCCTTCAAGTGTTTTAGGGGCCTTAACAGTCTCTGGAAGTTGATTCCACAGTTTTGGAGCTGTACGCAAAAAGGCTTGGTCTTCATAATTGTTTTTGTTACAGGGGGTTAGTTCATTCAGGAGCATTTTGTTCACTCTAAATTGGAAATGCATACAACCTAAACAAAACCTAAACATTCAACATTCCCGCTTTGAGCGCGTTTATTGGTGTTTAGCTTTTTTTTATAAACACGTTGTTTAGCCAAATTAAACAAGCTGCGTATGCTACTACGCAGGTACAACCTAAACAATTATGACAAAAAACGTTTAGTTTTAACATTTTATTTGTTTAGAACACTAACATTACCTAAACAATTAGGTGTTTAGTCTAAACAACCAATTGTGTAATGCCTAACCAACTAAATGTTGACAACTTAAACCAGTGATGGAAATGGAAAATTTTCGTCAGGGGAGCTCTCGCCTCGTGCGGCAGCGGCTCACCATTCAAAATTTATAGAAGAGAAAGAATTCTTCCTCCAGAGCGTAATCATGGCTAAAAATACCATGAGGACTGAAAAAGTAACATGATAATTGTAATTTTACCACTGCTCATTGGGGGAGCTGTAGCAGGGTACAGCTCCCCTGTTTTTTGGTCAAGGGAGCTCAACTCCCCCGAGCTCCCCCCCCCATTTCCATCACTGACTTAATAGTAGAGGAAATATGAGTTCATTTTTGATGATGACCCCGCACGGAAGTACAACAGGCCGAATCATATACCAAAATGTTCGCCAGACTGTCAGCTATCTGAATCCGGCTAAGAAAATTACTGGTTCCGGGTACTAACTGAGGGAGAGCTGTTGCCATGGCAACAGATTTATTAAAATTGTAATTCTCAAATTATTCATTTTTAATGCTTTTCTTAAACACCAAAGTTCACAGGGAAGGTTTTTGTGCCTGATCAAACTATAGTTGAGACAGACTTCCCACTAGCAGACCAATTTTGCTTTTACATTGTATTGGTTGCCATGGAAACAAGAAATCATAACAAGTTTGAAGTTTCCTGTCATTATCATGCACTTTGATATCTTATACTCCAAAATGATTTCATTAAACCCGCTAGTGTTTTATATGGAAATGTTGCTGAGAGTGTCGTCTTTCAAAACCTGAGCGAGATTTTTATGTTTTATGTCTAGTTATTGCACTAAAATGGTTTCCAAGGCAATAAGTCAGGAAAAACAAGTTTATAAGAATTTTGGAATTTATCAATATCTCAACTAATAGACATGCCATAGTGCTCATTTTTGGACATAATCATTGTGGCAGGATGACCTTCACAAAAGTGAACCCTCGGATGTGTGGCATGGTCCTGGTTGCCATGGAGACAGGATATCATAACAAATTTGAAGTTTTCAGTCATTGTCACACACTTTGATCTCTTATACTCCAAAATAATTTTATTAAACCCGCTAGTGTTGTATATGGAAATGTTGCTGAGAGTGTCCACTTTCAAAACCTGTTTCAGATTTTTATTTTTTATGTCTAGTTATTGCACTAAAATGGTTTCCAAGGCAATAAGTCAGGACAAACAAGTTTATAAGAATTTTGGAATTTATCAATATCTCCACTAATAGACATGTCATAGTGCTCATTTTTGGACATAATCATTGTGGCAGGATGACCTTCAGAAAAGTGAACCCTCACATATGTGGCATGGTACTGGTTGCCATGGAAACATGATATCATAACAAATTTGAAGTCCTGGTCATAACTGATACATTTAGAGCTCTCATATTCTAAAATGATCTCATAAAACCTTCAGTTGTGATACATGAAAATGTTTGGGGGAGTGCCCTCTTACCGAATATGGGTTAGATATGTATGTTTCTTGGAAATTTATTTCATTACAACTATTTCCAAGGCAACATATCGGGTCAAACAATTTTGATGAATTTTGGAATTTCTGAATATCTCAGAGATCATAGAATCTGATATGCCATCTTGCTCATTTTTGGATATAATCATTGTGGAAGGATGACCTTCAGAACAGTGAACCCTCCATGTCATGTGCCTTGGTTGCCATGGAAACAAGAAGTCAAAAACCAATTTGAAGTTTCCTGTTGATTTATAAATAACACACTTTGGTCTCTTTTGCACTAAAGTTATTCATAAAACCAAAAAGTGTTGTGAATCTAAATGTCTGTCAGAGCGTCCTCTTCAGTTCAAAACATAGACAAGATTTGAATGTTTTATGTAGTTTATCTTACAAAATCGTTTCTGAGACAACAAGTCAAGGCAAACAATATATTTGAATTTTGTAATTTATCAATATCACAACCTATATCCTGACCATCATGTTCAATTTTATGACAAACCATTATGTAGCAATGACCGTCAGACAAGTGACCCTCCATGGGATATTGTGGTCCTTGTTGCCATGGAAATGCATAAATCTTTAGATATTATAGGTAATTTTAAGAGTTTAACAAATTGAATTTTGTGAGATCAATGAATTTCCAACCAATAATGCATTAGTATATAATTAGGCATTTTTCAATTTCAGTGTGTCAGACCTATTATGTACCCGTGTTTTTTCAATGTATCTCCAAATTAATTTAATTTGGATATGTTTTAAGCGTGGTCATATATGTGCCATGGAGCCAATACACCAATTTTTTCAAAACATGACATTTCAATGAGGCGTTGTGACAAACAGTCAAGTTTTGGGTGTTCACACTTATTGTGCAATTTCTTCAAATTCCCTCGAAAAGCACCAAAAATCTATCCAACTGATCATAAATACCATGAATGTTGACCTCATAACACAGTGAAATGTAGAACCATCATTTCAACCATGGATTAATTCATGATCAAAAAATGCATATAACTATCCTGCATTGACATAGCATTGAAATTGCAATTTATTGCAATGAAAAGATCATGTAAGCCAGACAAAATATGAAACCATTATCAAACTTATACGTTGCTTTCCATAGGTTGAGAGCTCACCCCAAACCGAAGAACATCACATTGCAACAATGACTGGCCATGCAATTGAAAATATCTTGAAATTTATGGAGCTCATTTGATTTGACAATACCATTCCTATGGGAAACTGAACCGGGAATTTTCCACTTGCCATTATGTTTCCGAGAGATGCAGGGCTTGATGGTTCGTCATGCAGGACTAAAGAAGGGTCCTAAAGACGCATTCTAAGGATAATTTGGTGTGATATGACGTGTTTTGAGAGCAAGATGGACTTCTGTTTTTGAAAAATGGTACTTCCAATGGTTTTCCAATACAATTGTATAATTTTTATTACTTGATCATGAAGGCATCCATGTTTATTATGACATGGCATTTTATGATCAGTTTGGTCAAGTTTTGGAGCCTTTCGAGGAGAGTGGGGGATTACAAGTGACCATGGCATCAAATGTGTGAAATGCAAGATGTCACTGCTTCAGTTTAGGTTTGCAAAGTTACACTTCAGCAGATCGTCTGGGTAAAAAATTATGACACATGAAAAACTTGCAGATCAAGAGTTATCACATTATATATGCAAATTCCATCATCTTTAAACTGAGAATCTGCGTCATTTCAGCCAGTTAATAGGTGAAAATCAGCCAATTTTGACACTTCAAATTGCAGGAATGTCTTGAAATGTTCACAGAATATATGTTTTAAAGCATTATTACAAAGTCATACCTCTCTTTAGACTCAAAACAGTCTCAAAACAGCCCCAAAACAACTGCGACAAGATACCTTGTCGCAACTGTTCTACTATGCTTTGTTTCCCATCCTTGACAGCAGCACTGTCCAGGAGGGTCTTCCTATTTACCTCAATGGTATCTATGATATTAAGGATAGCCCTACAAACCTTTAATTCAATGCAGGACTGGAGCACAAGTACTTATTTGTTAAGACTATGTTAAGCTTAAATTAGATTAGTGATAGGATGACCTGAAATGTGCTAACAAGCTTTCCCAGCATCTAAATAGCAAAAGCTGATGCTTAGTGCCACTAAAAATTATTTGACTTTAGCGACGTGACTCTGGTGACAATTTGTGAAGTCAATTTAAATGATACAGGGTTAATTAATTGTCTATAATATCAATAATATGTATGTGTTTCCATTACAAACAAGACTGCTATGTCCCATGGAGGATTCACTTTTCTGAAGGAGATACATACACAATGATTATGTCATAAAATGAGCAAGTTGTCAAGAGTATCAGTTAAGATACTGATGAATTCAAAAAATCCTTCAATTGTCTTTACCTATTCCATTGTCTTGAAAACCATTCAGTGGATAAATTTTACATCATACATAAACATCTTGCCCAGGTTCAGAAAGAGGACATTCTCACAATACATTTTAATGTTCAACACTTGCTGGTTTTATGTAATTATTTTGCAGTAAAAGAGACCAAAGTGTGTTAATCATGAATCCCCTCGAAACATCATAGTTGTTATTTCTTGTTTCCATGGTAACTAATACTTGTAATAAAATGTCATGGAGGGTTCACCGTTCTGAAGTTCATCCTCCCACAATGATTATATACAGAAATGAGCAAGATGACATGTCTTCAAGATGACATGTCTATTAGTTGAGATATTGATAATGTCTCAACCTTATCCAAATTTTTTGACCCGATACCTTGCCTTGGAAATAGTTCTAATGAAATAAATTTCCATGAAACATACAAATCATACCCATATTTGGAAAAAGGACACTCTCACAATCATTTTCAAGTGGCACAACTGCAGGTTTTATGAGGTAATTTTAGAGTATAAGAGTTCAAAGCGTGTTAATTATGGCCAAAACTTCAGATTTGTTATGATATCCTGTCTCCATGGCAACCAGGACCATACCACACATCCGAGGGTTCACTTTTTTGAAGGTCATCCTGCCACAATGATTATGTCCAAAAATGAGCACTGAGACATGTCCATTAGTTGAGATGTTGATAAATTCCAAAATTCTTATAAACTCGTTTTTCCTGACTTATTGCCTTGGAAACCATTTTAGTGCAATAACTAGACATAAAACATAAAAATCTCACAGGTTTTGAAAGAGGACACTCTCAGCAACATTTCTATGTACTACACTAGCGAGTATGATGAAATTATTTTGGAGTATAAGAGATCAAAGTGAGCGATAATGACTGGAAACTTCAAATTTGTTATGATTTCTTGTTTCCATGGCAACCAAGACCATGCCAAATATCTGAGGGTTCACTTTTCTGAAGGTCATCCTGCCACAATGATTATGTCCAAAAATGAGCACTATGACATGTCTATTAGTTGAGATATTGGTAAATTCCAAAATTCTTATAAACTTGTTTGTCCTGACTTATTGCCTTGGAAACCATTTTAGTGCAATAACTAGACATGAAACATAAAAATCTCACATAGGTTTTGAAAGACGACACTCTCAGCAACATTTCCATATAAAACACTATCGGGTTTAATGAAATCATTTTGAAGTATAAGATATCAAAGTGTGTGATAATGACTGGAAACTTCAAACTTGTTATGATTTCTTGTTTCCATGGCAACCAATACAATGCAGAAGCAAAATTGGTCTGCCAGTGGGAAGTCTGTCTCAACTATAGTTTGCCCAGGCACAAAAACCTTGTCTGTGAACTTTGGTGTTTAAGAAAAGCATTAAAAATGAATAATTTGAGAATTACAATTTTAATAAATCTGTTGCCATGGCAACAGCTCTCCCTCAGTTAGTACCCGGAACCAGTAATTTTCTTAGCCGGATTCAGATAGCTGACATTCTGGCGAACATTTTGGTATATGATTCGGCCTGTTGTACTTCCGTGCGGGGTATCTCCTTAAATATTGGACTTTTTGGCTTCTGTTTCCTCTACTATAAACAAAATCTCAACAACTAATGTGCGTACAAAATTCCCGCTTTGAGCTCATTTAAAAGTGCGTACAAAAATTAAATGTTTAGGCTGTAAACAGATGTGTAAATATTCAATAAAAGTTGACAATATGTGAAACAAGACTATTCCATACTTTTATCTATACATCTATAGTGACTGTACAGGCAGCAGTTATATGCTTTACATACTAAAAGTATTTCCCAAATAATCCCACTTTCTCATTACTTACTATCTGTAGTAATTATGAACTTAAAAAAATAATTCAGCATTCTATAAATTATAACTCATACAAGAGACACAATTCATCATAATTGTATACAACACCTCCTCTCCAATAGTTTACCTGCCTACATGCCATATCTAGTGATAGTGCCTAAAAACAATTTAGCAATATATACAAATATTCTGCACTTGAAAGCACCTTTTTATAATGAGTATAGCTAAATCGATGACTATTTCTTTCTTGTATATCATATTTTGAGGCTGAACATTTACAAAATTACAAAATTAAAGTAAATACCATTTTTTAAAATACTGACTGATAATTCAAAACTTCACATATCAAAACAAACAATTTTTCGATTACAATTAATTAAATTTGGTACGTTATCCAACTCTTTTGCATTAAAACTTTTACTAAAAATCAACAACGTTTATTATTCTATTCTAAATACAATTACAAGATACATTTTTTTGTGCACAGTTTTTTTTTCATGGTACAGTTTCACATATCATTTGTGTGATCTACATTTTCTCAAATCGTCCCAGTTACAGTCAAAACTAACGAGATTGATCAGAGGTGAACGTCACTAATGTTTCACAAGTTTTGTTTGTTTTGTGACGGGATCATTGAAATTTGCATGAAGAGTGGCCACAAATATATTTAGTAAGGGCGTTGCCTCAACGAATGATCCTGCTGCTATCTGGACAATTCTGAGAGTCTTCTTCAAACGCCTCTGCATTTCTAAACTTCTTTTTCCACGTGAGAGCTGGGTTCATGCGTTGAAGGTTTAAGCTCTGCAGGACTTCACATGTGTGCATGAACAACACATGACACAACCTATAAAAATGTGGTCCTAATGGTTGAAATCAGCGTGTATGTATAACAACATTTTACGAGCTGATGAAAGTTGTGTCCGTTGTCCAAGCATGCGCTTAATCCCCACTTACAGGCTTTGCCTCTGTGTGAAGCTGGCCAAGTGATCCAGACATGCTACTTTAACGTCAATTATTTGTCCTTGGAGACTGTCACAGTTTGTGGCACATATAATATGACAGTGCTTCAGACCTTTGTGGAAGTTCGCTTTGTGTGTATATTTTTTACTTTCGTTATTTCTCTTGGTCCCAGCCATTCCACATGCCGTTTTCATATTTTGAAAGAAGCCACAAATGCAATGTGCCTGAAAGTAGATATACACACCATGTATGTGAACAGCTAAAAACAATATCAACTGGTATTTAGGCAGAGGGCCATCATTGCCTTCTGAGTTATTATTATACAGGAGAGACAGTGTTAGCAATTTTTCTTCAGTGTTTAAGAATTAATTTAAAATGATTGCAAAAAATCTAAGTCTGACATCATATCAATGGCACTTACTACTTTCTGAAAATCTTTGCTGGTCCAACTCAAATTTTAAGGCAATGGCATTTATTGAACATTTGCTTTTAACTTAGTCCAAGATTTTCTCTTGACATGTCCTTTTGTGAAGTGATTAGTGATGGCATGGATGCCTGGAATCGATCATTTGATCAAAGATTGGGTAAGTTTGATTGCATCTACTCTGGCAGGCCTACTCCGACAATTATGTTTCTACTTTGAGAGTAAACTACTTCAAAATTGTCCAATGCTAATGAAAAGGAGTACGTAATACCCTAGCTGGTGGCAATTCGAACCAAAATTTGACATCTTCAATTGATTGACTTAATTGTTTCAATTGAATTACAGTAATCCACACCACAACAAAACAACCAGCCACTAAATCTGAAGTGTCAGATTTTTATGTAATCAATCCTGTGTCTTGGGATATCCCAATTTCTAGACTCTGATCTACTTACGGAGATGCAAAAGTTGATCAAGAATAAACTACTATACTCCAAGAATAGCAAATCAAATCCACTCGGCGTTCACAGACCGACTGATATTGTTGTGAAATGTGAAACCATTCTGGTCTGGATGGTCTAAATGTAACATTGCACTGTCATTGTTACCTGAACCATTGATATACTGTCAGCATGATGAACCAGTCATATAGCCATATGATGGACATTATCAAAAATAGCAATACTTGTTTGTTTTTAAGTAGTTAACTAAATAAAATTCCAGTAGAAGAATCCAAGGTCACTATTATATAACAGTGTTGGTCAGGTGGAGCCACAGCAACTGTTTTCCAATAATAAAGTTAGGCGGCACTGTCATCAAGTTACCCATTTTAACAACTTGTTTAGTCTGTACAAAAGATCATGTAGGTATCTATGATTCTACAAAATGTGCTTAGGAGCTCCACATATTCCAATTCTGATTCCACAAATGTTTAGCAAAGCTACGCAGTTTGTTTAAGTGATATACATGTCGTTTAGAAAGCTCATCATCCCATTTACATTGTAAATGTCATGTCTTCATATTGAACATAGTGTTGTCATTGACAACATTTGAAAGCACCATCCATGGAGAACCTAAACAACTAAACATTTGAAATGTTTAGAATTTGTTTGGGTCAGTTTAGAGTGTTATTGCTTCTCAGATTACAGATTCGTGAAGATTTTGGCTGAATCATTTTTTGAATATACAAGGCAGCTTGTCTGTTTACTGCTTTCTAAGTTGTTAACATGAGTTTGAATTGTATTCTATAGCTGGAATTGGTAACCAATGTAGCTGCTTCCTATGCTGGCTTATACTGTCATGCTTTTTTCAATTTTTCAATGAATCGAACTGCTGAGTTTTGGGCCACTTGAAGTTTATGCAATAAGACTTGATGTTCCATACAGAAGACCATTTTCATAGTCTAGACGAGGAGTCACAAAAGCATTGACAACTGTTTTGCTGATTTCATTGTCCAATGACTTCCCCTATTTCTTGAAATGTTTCTTAAATTGAAATAGGCATTCCGACACATTTTGTTTACTTGTTTTTGCATAGTTATGTTTTTGTCAAAGATTAACCTAGATTTCTAATATGATCAACTGCATTAATTTTGACATTGTCGACATGGATTGACAATACTTGGAGTTTATTCATTTGGTGTGGACTGCCAATGAGCAGTACTTCAGTTTTTTCTCCATTGTTACCAAGTTGATTTTCATGGAGAAATTTCCTGATTTCAGCTATGCACTTCGATCTGCATTTTGACTACCACTTTTCTTTGATCTAAGAAAGTTGGGTTGAAAGAGAGAATAAGACTTGATTTTTTGCAGCAAATTTGCTTAATGGAGCAAGGTATGGATTAAATAGGATTGGTCATATTTTGAACCTTGAGGAACTCCAAATTAGAAAGGCAGTTTGGTCGATGTTTTGTCTTTAATTACACTGACTGTGACCTGTCAGAAATGTATGACTTGAACCAACACAATACGGAATCTTGTACACTGTATCTGTTTTCTAAATATTTCAGTGGAATCCCATGATCAATTGTGTCAATAGCAGCTGAAAGGTCCAGCAGTATAAGCATTCACTCTAAAAAATGTCGGGACACAATTGGTTTTTTAGATTCAAAATGGTTTTTTGAAAAACCAAATTTCAATGCAAAACCACCATGGTTTTTAAAAAAAGTTTTGTCTGAAATTTTTTAGAGTGTAGTACACCTGCCATGTTTATATAAACGAAGTCACCACTGTGACTCAAAGATACAGAGAAAATGCTCATGAGTGATGCGGCCATGCTGAAATGGTCTTTGCAAATGACTGTGTTGCTATGATATTGAGTCTGAGTGGTCAGAAATGCACTGGTTGATCAAGGCAAAATGATTGTTCCCTCGTATCAATTATGCTTGGTTCGTAACTGCACATACGCCATTTTCTTTCAGTATGTACATTATGATGGTACAGTGTAGATTGAACACTCATGCATGACGTATAGGATGGCTGGTAAGAGGGCATAAATATATCTGCATATGACACTGTATCCAGTCATTTTGCCATATCACTGTTCAGATCTTCACCAAATTTGAAGAGGCAATGAAAATAATCCTGCTAAGTTTTATGATGAACTGTGCAGCAGTGTTATGTATCTTGTTGACTGGACAAAAGTATAGGACAGACGGATGGACAGACACTTGCGCATTAAAACATTAATCCCATCCTTAGGCAGGACTAATTACACATGATTAGAAATGGTTGCAAGAATGTTAAAAATTTCTCTTGGAAGCCATGCTTCTTACAAGTTTTGATCTTTGTGTCAATTTGAAATGATGTCTAATATTTTAAATGAAAACCATAAGGAAACAGAAGTTTGCCAAGTAAACCTTTATTATACCACATTATATGTGTGCCATGTAAGTGTGCTAGATTGGAGTACTAAATCTGTGTCTCATTTTCTGTGGGGTCAGTGTATCGATGTGCCAGTAACATTGTTCTTCCTCCGTTTACACAACGTCATCAGGATACTTCAACCTAAGGTTTTTGAAGAATCTGACATAATGGGGGTACAGGTCTTCAAAAGCCGTACAATCAGTGCTTCTCTTAGTCATACCAGCGCAACAGGCAGGGCTCCTGGAAAGGAACCACAGCAGAAGTTAATTGAAGCGTATGATTTAGCAAAAAATGTAAAGTGTTTATTCACTCCAGCTGCATGATGCATCACTTGTGGATTTTCTAGAAAGGAACCTGAGGAGAAAACTTGGTGAAAATCTTGCTTACAGATAACCATGGTTCAAGATGACAAATGATCTAGTTTCTATCAATGGTGGAACTTACAGATAGTTATAATACTTACTCGTCACAGTTTAAAGGCTGGAAGTCGCACTTTGCCTCGACGGCATAGGGACACAGGGCAGCAAAGGCAACCAACACGATGATGAGCTTGTACATCTTGAGTTCTCAGTGCTCGAGGAGAAGGGGATGATATGGAAACCTTGTACACCTGCCATATTTATACCAACTAAGTCACCACAGTGGCACAAGTATACAGTGAAAAATGCTCATAAGTGACATAGCCAAACAGAAATGGTCTTTGCTTATGACTTTGTTGCTATGATTCTGAGTCTGAGTGGTCAGAAATGCACTGGTTGATTAGAAAGCAAAACGATTGTACACTACGATCAATTATTATTATTATTATTATTATTATTATTATTATTTTATTTTTACCAAATATGTACAGTTATGGCATTAAATAGAGCAACATAGAAATATGCTTGGCTCATAACTGCATATACATCAATTCCTTCAGTATTTACATTATGATGTCTTTACCCTTCAGATGCAACAAATGCATCAACAAGAAATGACAGTAGTTCGAAAATGAGTGCTTACAGAAAAGTGTTGGTGGCCATCAATGACCTCACAACAAGCCCTATCAAACACATTGAAATAAGCTGTCAACTTGTCATTGAGCAACTTGTGACCTCATTGATACTCAGTTGGTCACTTGTTTTGATAGCATTGCAAGTATAGGCTATGACCTCATAAATTGCTTATGACTCATAGAGAATAACATGGCATGGATACTGGATAGGGCTATGACCTTACAAGGAGTGTTTCAGTCCAATTCTGTAAGCACTTGTTTTTTGTCTGCTGTAACACTCTTCAGAGTCCCATTTATTGTCCCCATGCTGCAATACAGAAGTAGCCAAGTGTCTTAATATCTCTGCCCATACACACTGGTGTTATTGCAGGTGGCTTGTAGCATCAGAATGCGTACAGATTCTGGCCATCACAGGGTGTAAAATGAAGTGTCTTGTAATATTCAATATTAAACACCATTTCAAAGAGGACCACCCTAGGCACTAACCACGGAAGTTTCAGAGCTTAATACCTCCTATGTGTTGAGATACGTATCTACTCCCATTGTGAAGCACTACAAAAAATGGCGTATGCTACAATTTTTCCCACTCAAGACATTGGGTTTACCTCAGGCCTGCAATACAAAAATGCTTTTATTATCAATGCTTGGTCTTGTGGCTATGTCTACGTCTTCAAAACTAATAACTCTCCAAAGCGTCTTTCGATATCTGGTCAAATATGTGAGGCCCAAAAATGGGACGTACATCAAAACGTGACGTACTGTGGCTGAGACATTGAGAGAGCTTTGTGGTAACTTTAGCTAATGCTTGAACTTTTCAAGGCAATACCCTATTGTGGATATCAAGCAACGGTATACTCTACGTTATGACATGATTTTGGACTGGTTCTGACCATTAGATTTTTTAGAGGCCGAGACGTATGCAAAAAACGTGACATATTTTTCCAAATATCATAACTTGACCTTTTATCAAACACATTCACAGAACCAGTTTAATACATAGGCCCAATATATGACCAGGTAGTAAAACTACTAACATACCATAAACAGCTCCCTTGAATCATTGGTATGTCTCTACTGTTGCAAGTTTTTTGAGGAGCAGAAATGTAACGTACTTTGTAACACAGCACTATGATCCACCGTTGGAAGTCTGGATGCTCCAGGTTCACCATACTGCACTAACATTTTAATCCTATAATATGTTATCACTTTATGTGGAAAAAACGTTAAGGAAACAGGTTTATGGGTGTTGTTCACAGCCACATGCAAAATTGCTGTACTTTGTAACATTTGGCTGCAGTCAAGAAAGGCTACGGTGATGGGGTGATCTCCAAACCGGATATGTGTACTGATGATATATGTATGTATGTAAAATTTTATTTAATGTCGTTTTCAATCATTCACAAGATATGCAGTGATATACACGAGAATAAGCAGAAGCTTCTGTACGACAAGTTAAAGTAACAAGTATACAAAGTTAAAGTTAAAATAAATGACTACTCAGACTAGACTAAGAGCTACAAAGAGTTAAACTAATGTTCTATATAAAACAAATGGCATAGGCCTATGTACAAGTGTCTTTAAGTTAAACAAGAGACATAGCACCAAGGTTATAGCACATATTGGTCACCATAGCACACATAGTATAAAAAATGCATTATCGTCAATCAAAAGTCAATATTAGAAACATTACTAAAATTCCGCAACTGGATTGCCAGAGCATCTTTGAAGCCTTTAATGGAGGGTTTATCTTTTATATCTTTCAGAATGTTTGATCAAAGTTTTGCACCATAGTATCTTAAGCTTTTCTTCCCGTAACCTACAGTTTTGAAAGAGGGAATTTCAAACAAGTCATTGTCTCTAATATTATAAGCCGACTGTCTACGATTGAATAGGTCTTTTTTGTATTTTGGAGTCTTGTCATTTTTTACTTTGTACATCAAGACTGCTACTGTCTTTATGCATTCTCTTTGGATGTTCAATGCTTTTTCCTCTCTACAAATTTCATCGTAATCTGCTTCATTATCATTCACAACAAATCTTAGAGCCCTTTTATTCGTTTTTTCTAATTTATCCAAAGTCATTTTACATGAAAACATCCAGACTGTCTGACAATAGTTGAAGTTGCTACGAATGTAACTATTGTAGACTATTTTTCTGCATTGCTTATCGAGGAAATGCTTTACTCTTTTAAGAGCGTTGGTTTGTTTACTTGTCTGATTGCATACTTCGTCTACATGACTTTCAAATTTCAACTTCTCATCAAATTCTACTCCTAGGATAGTTATCGTGTCAGACGCTTGTATGTCACATCCTTCAAGTTCGAGTGTTTCATTTACAAATGATTGCCTTCGATTAAGGAACATTAATTGAAATTTATCTGCATTTGCTTTCATACTATTATCGTTAAACCATTTCATGGCTTTATTGCAGTCCTCTTTGAGTTTGGACTTTATCTCATTTACGTCTTTATCAATAAAACTAAGGGTGTTGTCGTCTGCATAGTTATAAACTTTTGAGCTAGTTTCGTGAAACAGAAAATCATTTATAAAAATATTGAAGAGCAGAGGCCCAAGAATAGATCCTTGGGGGACACCCTTAATGTTGTTTGTCCATTCAGAAGATGTTTCCCCTATTTTGACTCTTTGTCTTCTGTTTATCAGGTATGATTTAAGAAGTCTGCATGCTTTCATGCTGCCACCATAAGCATGTACTTTGGCTGTAAGCAGACCATGCGGCATGCAGTCAAATGCCTTTGACAAGTCAATGGCAACAACTCCCACAGTGTTCCCGCTATCAAGCGCTTGTCGCCAATCTTCACTTAGGCGATTCAGAATATCATGGCAACCGTGGCCTTTTCTAAAACCTGATAGATATTCATGGAAGGATGTTTCCATATGCTCATATAGTTGGTTTGCCAGCACCTTCTCAAAGATTTTGGACAGAGAGATAAGTAGGTTCACCGACCTGTAGTTATCTTTATTCAGCTTATCTTTCTTCTTATACAGTGGAGTTATATTAGCCATTTTCATCCTATCTGGGAACTTGCTCTGTTGTATACACTTGTTTATTATGCGTGTTAATGGTTTTACCAGGGATCTACGTGTCATCTTAATGAATTTAACGGGAATTTCGTCATACCCTGATGCCTTTTTCGATGACAGCTTTGATATAATTTTATGAACATCATGTTCTGTTATTTCAGAAAATTCAAAGTTGATGTCTCTTTCAGTCATTCTATTCCTAATGATATTTATGCTCGGATGGTTATCGTATGCATTTATAATTTCTTGTAGGGGTCTGTGGTTATTTTCGTGCATACCTATCGATGCCCCTATTTCACTAAAGAATTTATTGAAAACTTCACATACTTTATCTCGGTCTGTTATGATTTTACCGTCCTCTCGAAGAGGAATATCATCAGATTTGGTGTTTGTTTAGAGAAAATTGGCTTTATAGCTTTCCAAAAGTCTTTGTTTTTTGTACTACCCTTACATTTGTCTTCGAAATAGCTCTTTATTTCCTCACGTTTTATCAGAGTGACAGTGTTTCTGTGTTTTCGGTACTGTGCTAAGAAGTGCGCAGTTCTGAACTTAAAAAATTTATTCCGAAACTGATTTCTAATGAGGATTGCCTTTTTAAGTTTTTTACTCATACAGTGAAAATCGCTTTTCCTTATTATTTTCTGTTTTTTCGGAGCATGTCTGTCCAAGACATCTGTTAATTGCTGATGCAGCATGTTGAAAGTGTCATTGACATCACTTTCATTCAGGATTTCCTCGAAGTTCATGTTAGCTAGTTCAAAATTGACTTTATCATAATCAATCTCATTAAGTTTTCTGAAAGATATTGCCTTTTTTGGAGGCACTGGTGCGTGTTTTTTAAGAACGCCACCTATGAGATTATGGAAATCACTTATTCCTGTATCTACTGAGAATCCTTTTAAAAACTTTCTACATTTCGTTACCAACATAACATTAATAAGTGTAGCATTATTTGATTTAAAGCAAGTAGGTTCATTGATTAAGTTAGTTAGATTGAACGTTGGACATATTTGTGAGAGGACATTATTGTGCAACATGTTAAAATTAAGATCTCCAATAATGACTACATGTTCATGTTTTTCCAAAATTTCTTCACAAGTTTTTTCAAAGTATAGTTTAAAGTTATTCGAACTTGTCTTTGGGTTTTTGTACATGCCTACTATCAATATATTAGTTTCCTTGTAGCACAACTCTACAGACATACATTCTATTTCATCATTGCATATTTTGACATTTCCGACAGTTGACGGGATATTTTTAGAGACGTAGATCATTAACCCTCCGCTATTTGAGTGTTTGTCCTGTCTATACATGGAGTAATTTGCTATTTCATACAGAGCACTTCGCTTTGAACTATCAAGTTTTGTTTCTGCTATACACCATATTGCTATTTCAAAACAACATTTAAACAGTGCAACAAACAACTTATTTTTGTTTGGTAACGTATATATCATTGCTGATTTTTAAAACTTAAAAAAAAATAATTCAATGAAAAGATAAACATAGAGATGTTTTGGTATCAAATATATGCAGCTTCTTTATCATTGCTTTTCAACGCAGACCAGCATGTATTTGTGTTTTATTGTGAGTAATTCCAAGTAGCTAGTACTGCTAGGAAATATTTTTCAGTCACTTCTTTGACCCCCTTTTAGCGGCGTGTCCCTATAAAATGTAAAATTTCCCCTGTTTTTTACTCTGAATTGCTAAGTCGGATCCAAAGAACAATAGGACCCTTAACAAACTATATATCAAATTGACCATTATTAAACAAGCTATCAACTGATGCAATTTCCAAGAAATAAAGATAAATATTGAAAAACATATAAGCTCTAGAAGCAAACCGAAGGTGAATGTACACATTCCCATGCTACAAGCCAGGTGCTATCATATATAGCACGGTACAGTGTAGATTGGACACTTATGCATTACACATAAACAGGCTGGTGAGAGTGTATTGATATATCTTCATATATAAAACTGCATCCACTCTCTAAAAAATTTCAGACAAAATTGGTTTTTTAGATTCAAAATGGTTTTTTGAAAAACCAAATTTCAATGCAAAAAACCAACAAAAAAAATCCATGTTGGTTTTGCATTGAAATTTGGTTTTTCAAAAAACCATTTTGAATCTAAAAAACCAATTTTGTCTGACATTTTTTAGAGTGCAAAGCGAGTCAGTTATTCATTTGAGCCAGTGATTAGAGTCTGCTGAGTTTTATGAGAAAGTGTGCGGCAGTGTTTTATGTATCTTGTTGGCTGGACAAAATAACAGGACAGACAGATGGACAGACACACATAATAAAAACACTAATCCCATCCTCTGGTAGGACTAATTAAGCATGAACAGATATGGCTACAAGAATTGAAAAACCCCCTATGAAGCCATGCTTTCTACAAGTATTGAACTTGTGCCAATGAAAACAATTATCTAATATTATTAATGAAAACCATAAGACACTGAAGTTTGCAGAGTAAACCTTTATTATACCATATTACATTTGTGCCATGTAAGTGTATAGATTGGAGTACTAAATCTGTGTCATTTTCTGTGGGGTCAGTGCGTCGATGTGCCAGTAATATTGTTCTTTCCTCAGTTTACACAATGTCATCAGGATACTTCTTCCTTAGGTTTTTGAAGAATTTGGCATAAAGGGGGGACAGGTCTTCAAAAGCCGTACAACCAGTCGATATACTTCTCTTACGACCGCAACAGGCCGGGTCGCTGGAAAGGAAACACACTTTAACACAGTACTGGTTTAATTGAAATTTCAGTCATTTTTTGAATCATATATACTAGTAAGTTGCCTGTAGATTGAAGGATAAACAGGACGGAGCACAATGAAGTAAATAGATAGTCAGATGAACTTGAAGAGGGCAGAGTTGTTCCGTAGTAGGTTTAAAAAACCGACATGGAAAATGAGAAGACAACAAGTATAAGCTGAGAGGATTGCACATACTCTATCATTTTAATCTATATTATATATATAGCAATAAGCCCGTGTTAGCTGCAAATTGAATGGAGCATCCATGGTAACAAATAATTCAAGTTAAGTACAATGGTGCCGAAAGGGAGGGAGCAAGTGGGAAAGAAATTGCAGGTGCTGCCCTCTTGCGTAAAACATAGGAATCAGCTTAACACTAATTATCATTAATTAAAGGGCAATTGAAAGATAGCAATGTCCTGGAGAGTTCTGCCTTGAAGGGTTAAGTAATGCAAGGTTCTCACATAGACGATATCAAGGCCGGTAAACAGTTTTGCAGATACCTTGGAGCTACCCTGAGCTACCCTGAGCTACCCTGAGCTACCCTGAGCTACCCTGAGCTACCCTGAGCTACCCTGAGGGCTGTCGTGAGAGAGTGGCCCAATCTCGTGGTTGTCTTCGAAAGATCCAACATGTTGGAAATTGTCGTGGCTAGAAATGATACCCTGGCTGCCTTGAGTCATTACCCAGTATGTGAGACATGAAACTGCACTGTCGTTGTGATTACCATGGCAACTTAATTGCCTTGACTGCCATGGCCAATACCCTGACTATCCTTAGCACTGTCCTGACTACCCTGACTACCCTGGACCCTATCTTGACTACCTTGGGCGCTACCCTGACTACCTTGAGCACTACCCTGGCTACCTTGAGCACTACCCTTGATATCTTGAGCAGTACCTTGATTAACTGGCCTTCTGTGACATCTATTATATTATTTACCTTTTATGTCCTGGTTCTCACATACAGGAAAATTGTCGTGATTGTCAAAGTTATAAATTCAAGACAAAAGTCGGGAAAATAGACGGAAAATCGGCAGGGAATGGGCTGATGAATGGAATGTTTTAGATAGACAATGTAACTAAATTAATAGATGTCACGGAAGGCCAGGTAATCAAGGTACTGCTCAAGATAGCCAAGGTAGTGCGCAAGGTAGTCAGGGTAGAGCTCAAGGTAGTCAAGATAGGGTCCAGGGAAGTCAGGGTAGTCAGGACAGTGCTAAGGATAGTTAGGGTATTGCCTAGGGCAGCACAGGCAATTGAGTTGCCACGGCAATCACTACGACAGTGCGGTATCATGTCTCACATGCAGGATAATGACCCAAGGCAGCCAGGGTATCATTTCTAGCCACAACAAATTCCAACATGTTGGATCTTTCCAATACACCCACAAGATTGGGCCACACTCTTACGACAGCTCTCAGGGTAGCCAGGGTAGCTCCTCAAGGTAGCTCAGGGTAGACCCAGGGAAGTTCAAGGTAGGCGCAAAATTGATTACCGGCTGTAATATCGTCTATGTGAGAACTATGCATTTCATTTATCAACCCATTTCCTGCCTATTTTCCGTCTGTTTTGCCGACTTTGTCTTGAATTTACAACTACGGCAGTCAGGACTTTTTTGCTGTATGTGAGAACCAGGCGTAAGGCACAGCGAAAATTAGAAAACCGGACAATGAGTATAACTTGAGATAAATCCCGTAGGTTATCATTTTGATATAAGAGATATATCTGTATTATATGCCCCAGATCTGCTGAAACATATGATTTAGCAAAAAAGGTTAAATGTTTATTCACTCTAGCTGCATGATGCGTCACTTCTGTGTTTCTAGAAATTAACTTCTGAAGAAAGCTTGGTGAAAATCTTCCTTACAGATAACCATAGTTCAAGATGACAAATGATCTAATTTCTGTCACTGGTGGAACTTATAGATAGTTGTGATACTTACGTGGAACAGGAGAAAGGTGCGTAGTCGCATCCCGCCTCAACAGCATAGGGACACAGGGCAGCAAAGGCAACCAGCACAATGATCAGCTTGTACATCTTGTGTTCTCAGTTCTCAAAGACGATGTGCAAACCTATCACACCAGCCATATTTATACCAACTAAGTCACCACAGTGGCATAAGGGTACAGTGAAATATGCTCATAAGTGATGTACCCATATAGAAATGGTCTTTGCTAATCACTTAGTTGCTGTGATTTTGAGTCCGACTGGTCAGAAATGCACCAGTTGATTAGAAAGCAAAAGGATTGTACCCTACGATCAATTATTATTATTATTATTATTATTTTATTAGAACAATATATGTACAGATATGACATTAAATAGAGCAATATAGAAATGTGCTTGGTTCATAACTGCACATACATCAATTCCTTCAGTATTTACATTATGATGTCTTTACCCTTCAGATGCAACAATGCAACAAATGCATGAACAATGAATTACAGTAGACGGAAAATGAGTGCTTACAGGGTGACCCAAAAAAAAGTTGACACCTTTGTAACAGAAGTTAAGCAACATACACTGCAGCTGAAAAGTACACAATCTTCATGAAATTACACATAGAGATTTACCTACATATTGACAAAACACTGCTAAATTGATTTTGTCCTAGTTGCAAATTTGACCTCAGAGTAACCCTTAATGAAACCTATAGCCTTGAAATCTATGTCCTTCAAAGTCTTTGTTTCTTGCATAAACATTTTTTAAAAGTCAGCTGATCGGTTGAATGTCTTAAAGGTAATGCCATTTATATTTGCCATTGTGATTTAGTCATATTGCGGGTAGTCAAAGCTTTGTAGGAACAGATTACTTCTGATCGCAAATTTAACAAAATTTTGACTGACCACTTTTGAGATCCTGTACTGAGTTTAAACGGCCCGGAATGTGTATTTATGTTCAGAACATAGTTTGTGCGCCTCTAGCTGTGATTTTATGTATTATTCATCCAGGGTGACTCTATATTTTATCAGCTCCTTTATGTATAATGAAATATATATGGCTGCCCATCAACGTCCAGGGTAGTAATTTCCCAAATTCCATTTATACAATATGCCTGGTCCTGAAACAACATTTTTTGGTTTTTGTGGTATGTCAACTACATTTCCTGTCAATATCATAACAAAACTTGGATTAAAGCATCCTCAGTGATTATCTACACAAGGCGAGATTGGTGGTACACAAAGACCAATCAAGTCCAAACATCTCCATTTAATATGCCACAATTTCTGAGATAGCCATAAAGCAATTCATTCCTAAGTAACAAGGCATATGTTAGGCCTCCATACTTTATTACAAGGCACTTTTTGACTTTACTTTTAAAATATTTCCTGTTAATGCGAAATGATCTCTCCTAGACCTGGCTAATTATGCCCTGCGTGACCATTTGACATTATTCTAAGAGGTTCTGATGTAACCAGGACCACATTTTCCTGTGTCAAGCTTCTTTACAGACCAGTCAACAAATTTCAATCAGTTTTTTTATATCTCAGACCACTCTTATAGACATTTTCAACAGCCTTATTCATGCATCCTCTTAAACCCGGCACAATAAAAATCAAGCACAACGCACACTTTGTTTAAGCAGCAAGGCTATGCAGCTATGTCTGTCGTTTTAGCCTTTCAAATGTAATGTGTTGACAATTACCAACAAAATGAGCCATAATCAAAATCCTGTAGCAAAAATTGATTATCTTATGACCACTCAAATGAGTGTCAACTTTTTTTTGGGTCACCCTGTACAGAAAAGCAGTTGGTGGCCAACAACGACCTTACAACAAGCCCCATCAAACACATTGAAATAAGCTGTCAACCTGTCATTGAGCAACTTGTGACCTCATTGATACTCAGTTGGTCACTCATTTTGATAGCATTGCAAGTATAGGCTATGACCTCATAGATTGCTTATGACTCATAGAGAATAACATGGCATGGATAGGGCTATGACCTTACAAGGAACATTTCAGTTCAATTCTGTAAGCACTCGTTTTTTTCTGCTGTAACACTCTTCAGAGTCCCATTTATTGTCCCCATGCTGCAATACAGAAGCCTTAATATCTCTGCCCATACACACTTGTGTTATTGCAGGTGCTAGCTATCATAGAATGGTACAGTGTAGATTGGACACTTACGCATTACACATAAACAGGCTGGTGAGAGTGTATTGATACATCTGCATATATAAAACTGCATCCAATCATTTTGCCATATTCGCTGGTCACATCTTCACCCAAAGCAAGTCAGTTATTCATTTGAGCCAGTGATTAGAGTCTGCTGAGTTTTATGAGAAAGTGTGCGGCAGTGTTTTATGTATCTTGTTGGCTGGACAAAATAACAGGACAGGCAGATGGACAGACACACATAATAATAATAATACTAATCCCATCCTCTGGTAGGACTAATTAAGCATGAACAGATATGGCTACAAGAATTGAAAAACCCCCTATGAAGCCATGCTTTCTACAAGTATTGAACTTGTGCCAATGAAAACAATTATCTAATATTATTAATGAAAACCATAAGACACTGAAGTTTGCAGAGTAAACCTTTATTATACCATATTACATTTGTGCCATGTAAGTGTACTAGATTGGAGTACTAAATCTGTGTGTCATTTTCTGTGGGTCAGTGTATCGATGTGCCAGTAATCTTGTTCTTTCCTCAGTTTACACAATGTCATCAGGATACTTCTTCCTTAAGTTTTTGAAGAATTTGGCATAAAGGGGGGACAGGTCTTCAAAAGCATCACAACCAGTCGATATACTTCTCTTACGACGGCCGCAACAGGCAGGCCCGCTGGAAAGGAAACACAGCAGAAGTTAATTTAAATTTCAGTAATTTTGCGAATTATATATCTGTATTGGATGCTTCACCAGGTCTGCTGAAACATATGATTCACCAAAAAATGTAAAGTGTTTATGCACTCTGGCTGAATCATCACTTCTGGCTTTTCCAGAAATTAACCTCCGAAAAAAGCTTGTATTTGTGAAAATCTTCCCTTACTATCCTTCCAGAAAGTACATAGAAAGTGACTTTTTTCTTGTAATGTGAAAGTGTGACATCATATGGCAGTTCCCATAGGTTAGCATTGGAAATCAGGTGTTCCATGTGAGGTCACAGGTTTTTCAGCCAATCACAGCTCACTCTGCAGTGCAGTAGATATGTGGAAAATATCAGAAGAATCGTTCATTTTGGTATAGAAATTTTGCACAAAAATAGTTAGACATGTAAAGAAAAAATTTAGATATAGACACATTCTCAAAAATTCGCGTAACTCCTATGGCGGCCATTTTGTTTTGTTGATATCTGGCAACTAAGCCAGATAGAAAACTTATGATCGTGTCTATACCTGTATTTTTATGGTCTGGCTATCCAGTAATGTATAGAAAAATGGTCTACATGCAATCGTTGAACCTGTGGCAGCCATATTTGTTCAGCCATTACCATAAAGTTGAATTTCCTTGATATCAGGAGAACTAATCAAGATAGGAGCTTTGTGATTGTGTCTAGACCCATATTTTAAGGGTGAGGCTATCTAAATAGACACTACAAAATAATCTACAACCACTGAGATTCTGTCAAACACAACCATATTGCATTTTATCTAAGAAATTAGGTATCAAATGTCAAGAAAATCCATTGATAGGATTCTTCAGATGCTTTCCCAGTCCCTGTGAGTGTGGGATGAGTTGCCAGTAGATAGTTTGCAGGTCATCATGCAGTGGCTCAATTAGTATGGGACATACCTAGGCCTACACCCGCAAGATAGTAGCATTATAATATGAATTTCAATGTGTGAGTAGCTCCCGATGGAGGCCCCAACCACACTGACCCTAGGGGCCCCACAACCTCCAGTTTGGCCTCTGTCATCGGGTGGTGTCAGGTGGTGTCATCCTTGATCCCAATGCAAGTCGCAACTGTTGGTTTTGATGTGGATGGCTTATTCGAAATCAGTCAGATTCCATGTCAATAATTTGGTTTGATCAAAGTTTATTGACATACACAGCTTCTAATCTTCTTCTTTTACTTAGTTAGGCCAATGCTTGATAAAACTTTCATACTATGTCACATACCATATATGGCTATTCTCTACATTACATCATATGCCATTTAACATTGTATCACACTCCGCACCATAGCCAATTACTATTTCCCAACAGTGTGATGTCACATACCAATTTTGAAGATTTTTCAAATTCTACATTATTTCTGGAAGGATGCTAAGATAACCATAGTTCAAGATGAAAAATGATCTAGTTTCTGTCACTGGTGGAACTTATAGATAGTTGTGATACTTACTTAACACAGGAGAAAGGCGCGTAGTCGCATCCCGCCTCAACAGCGTAGGGACACAGGGCAGCAAAGGCAACCAACACAATGATCAGCTTGTACATCTTCTGTTCTCAGTGCTCAAGGACGATATGCAAACCTATCACACCAGCCATATTTATACCAACTTAGTAACCACAGTGGAACAAGGGTAAAGGAAAAAATGCTCTTAAGGCATGTACCCATATAGAAATGGTCTTTGCTAATCACTTAGTTGCTGTGATACTGATTCCGAGTGGTCAGAAATGCACCAGTTAGTTAGAAAGCAAAACAATTGTTATTAACTCAGATCAATTATCCTTGCATGGTTCATAACTAACCTATAGTTAGCCACATGCAACACAATGTAGAATTTGACAAGAGCAAGAGGGTTTGGCTAACTGGGATTTTACAGACGTTGGAGGTGACTTGATTGAGGTTTCTCCACACTCTAAAAAATTTCAGACAAAATTGGTTTTTTAGATTCAAAATGGTTTTTTGAAAAACCAAATTTCAATGCAAAAAACCATGTTGGTTTTTTGCATTGGAATCTGGTTTTTCAAAAAACCATTTTGAATCTAAAAAACCGATTTTGTCCCGACATTTTTGAGAGTGCATGCACATCAGGTCAGATCATTAAAAGTCCTATATATATATCATTATACTTTGCCCGTATAAGTCCAACACTCTCAACACAAAAGTTTCTTGAAGGTATAAAGACAAAAGAAGGTTCTACTGTTTTTAAGGGTTCAATTTAATTGAAAAGGTTAAATACTTGGTCGGAAGGTCCTATGATAGGACCCTATCCTCCCAACATTAGAGAAAGGGGTTCATTTGTGGGAGTTCAGTACAGCTAGATTATCTAAATGTTTTTTTCGTTTGCTGTTGGAACCTTTTTAAAAGTTGAATATAAACCTTTACTTTAGGTTTCCTTATCTATACCAGCTTATAGAACCTTTAAAGGTTCCATATAAAACCTTTTTGTTAAGAGTGAATATTCAATCAGTTAAGATAAGGGCCGATTTAATAGCAACATATTAGTAAGCCTCATCGTAGGATACACCCTCACTCCTATTTGTAACCGCTGTTTTATTATGGGTTAACTGAGGGTATTAAATTAGGCAAGATGAGTTTTGTTAAGGCCTAATTTACTTGAGGGAAGATGGGTTTAGTTGAAGCTGAGTTTGGTTTGAGGGAAGATGAGTTTAGTTGAGGGAAGATGAGACTAATTAGTTGAGGGTGGCAGAGCTTAATGGGGATTGTCTGAGAGGAGAAGGGGTTCAGTTGAGGTTCCAAGTTCATGAGTTGAGAGTACTGAGTTTATGCGAGGGTGTGGAGGATGTAGGGGAGAGCGGGGCACAATGAACATCAACAGGGCACCATGAGCCATGGCCCCTAATAAAACAAACGGCGTGATAGAACTGCTCCATATAGGAAGACCATATATTCCTTAATTAGCATTCTTAGAGAAGGTAACGCATGTGCTGAGATGATGTCATAACATTGATACTATGCAGTTTGGTGAAACTGAGAACTGCATGCTGCTGCCACCTGGCACAAAAGTTGATTTCCTATGCTACAGCATTGCTGTCCCAAGAAATAGTTCCAATTTCATTGCACATTCACAAAATTTCTATTCAACATTGATGTATACCAGAGTCAGATCGGCAATCACATTCTCTAAGGAAGTAGACAAGGCCATCAGCACACTCAGAAACAGCCCCGGTGTCTTCCAGACAAAATGTGTGTGTTCTTCGGGTCGAAAGTATGTGGACGCTCACAGGAGCTCGCTGAGTAGCACACTAGTCGCTAGGTGGCAACACAAGACAGCATATGTTCTGATCTTTGGCAATGCAAGGGCAGTCCACTTGTAGACAGGATACTATGATAAACTGGAAAACGGTGACATGCACTAATAGATGAAATTTACAAATGGGGCACCATGAGCCACTTGGAGATGGGGTACCATGACATTGAAGGAAAGAAATAAGATGAAACTTTTCACTAAACATTACTGTCAGCATGTAATAAATTCTTATTAATTGATTATGTCATCGGCATTCTTCATCACAATAAGATCACAATACATATCCATGATCATCCTCATTTTCATCTAATCGATATTGTTCTATTTATTTAATGTTTACGTGTATAATTAATTTTGCTTATTAGAAGTTGGGGCAGCAATCCTAAAGTTACTTGTAACTTGGCTGTTACCCTTTGATGCATTTGTTTGTTTTAAAACTATCGGGTCTATTGTATGAAATTATTTGGAGGTTGTTGTATGTACATTATGCATCTATAAATAAAATAACTCATTGCCAAAGGTAATCAAAATCTGTTTCAGAACTGTTCATCCACGCCATTACACTTCGGTGCATCATCAATTTTGTTCTTGCTTTCAGACACCGTTTGGGTTGTCAGAAGCGTGAACTCATCAGGACCTTCCAGCAACCCGTTCAATAGCCCGCTCTCCAGCCAGGGAACCTTATGGTGTTACGAATGCCGCGACATCTTCAAGTCAAGCAAACTGGCAGCCGACCACCCCTGCAGGGACAACGTCTCATTGGTAACGCTTCGTCAGTGCGGACCTGAACATGATTATTGCAGGGTAGGGATAGAACTCATTCTCTTTATTGTTTGAAACAACATCTCTCAATGTGATCTCCTTGTGCATGCCCTGTTCACAAGTCAAACTTGTTGTGTGTTCAATTTGTGTTGCGCCTTCTATTTTTCTGTCTTGGAAAAACACTTCTCATACTGCAATCATGACTGAATTGATTATTGTGTGTATGTGTAGGGGAAGAGGGGGTGAAGACTCACACACTCTAAAAAATGTCGGGACAAAATTGGTTTTTTGATTCAAAATGGTTTTTTGAAAAACCAAATTTCAATGCAAAACCAACATGGATTTTTAAAAAAATCCATGTTGGTTTTGCATTGAAATTTGGTCTTTCAAAAAACCATTTTGAATCTAAAAAACCAATTTTGTCTGGAATTTTTTAGAGTGCAGGGGTAAAAAGTCACACTGCCTTTTTGACCAATATGCAGTGATCTTATTCTTTAGCTTAAATCGTCATTTGGGATGCATTCATGAGATTATTATTTTAATCAAGCAACCCTGCCAATAAGTTGACAAAATTCCACCCTCGAATTGACGTAAAATTCATATTCTGAGGGCATTTCCTGCAGTTGAAAAAAGTAAAAAATATGAGCGATCTACAACTTCGAATTTCAACTTGATAACATGACTTTTGGGCAGTGAAATAAATGTTCCTATAACAGAAGACCTAATTAAGAACAGTTCATCATACGAGATTGTTGGCTTCAGTGACTTTGATGGTCACCAGACACAATTTTTTGAAGCAAGATGCAAAACGACTTGTCACACACTAGTGAATACACTGTAGCACCAAAAAAGAGTGGTGATTTCAGAGCCTTGGTCACTCAAACAATGTCGAATTGGACCGAAGGAACCTAAACTGTGAAAATGTTAAAAAAAGAAGTCCTCAATTGTCTACTAAATATGATTGAAAAACAAATTTTCTCCAGTCACTTGATGAAGTATGCCCCAGCCAGTGGCTCCGCCGCTTGAGTGAAATACTTCATATCCATTGGAAAAGCCACAGATTTTTGAAAACAGTGAATGTGGAACGTCAAATCAAAAGTTGAGCTCAATTGAGTTAACAAACAATGCCTGGTTTATTGCACAGTTACAAAAGAAATGATAACCTGTTTCAATTAAGGTCGCCATTGCTTATTAGTGTTACAGACCATTTTGCACCTTGTGACAAACAATAATCGTTTTGAAGGGTTTAAAAAATTAGTGAAGCATGAAGTTTTGTCGGCCAAAACATTGCCAAGACATCACACCAACATACTGCAGTATTACTGCACTAAGATTATTTACTTATATTTTTTTGTGTTAATATATATTATATGAAAAATGTTGATCCACTTCGAAAGTTGACTACTGTATGTTATGACGTCCAGTTCCTTGAAAACCATTATATTTATAAAAAATACGACAGCTTGATTTAAATCTGATTTAAATAAAAAAAATCTGATTTAAATCAAATAAATCCGATTTTTAAATTTTCAAAAATTGAAATCGGATTTTTTTGCAACCCTGCTCACTGCAGGTTAGAACTTCTGGCCTGATTCAAACTGGCCTCTGAAGAACAGCAGATCATGATAGCGAGATAATATGTAAATGGCACTGCCATGAAATTCGCGCAGCACTTCAAAGTTTTAGGACTTACAGTGTTACCATAACTTTTATTTTCATTTCATAGTCAATGTGTAAGGCAGTTATGTAACTGTTTCAAAAAATTAGGAAGACAGATATGTAGAAAGACAGATAAATATAGAATATTAGATCTAATAGATAGATAGACAGATAGATAGATAGATAGATAGATAGATAGATAGATAGATAGATAGATAGATAGATAGATAGATAGATATGGATAGATAGATATGGATAGAAATATTAAATAGATAATTAGGCCTAATATTAATAGACTGATCAATATTAATCATCTCAATGGTAAAAGGCAGACAATACTGAAGGCTGCCAAATTTAAGTCTAGGTTAGATTGTTGACATCAATTACATAATAGTAATAAAAAACCATAACATCTTTTGCCTGTAGATTAATTGCTCACTGTTACATAATCATCAGTTTATAATGATTATGTAACTTTAATTTTGTTATGTTTTCTTGTTGTCTGTTTTGAAATGAAATGAATCACAAGTAAATAATTTCAATTTAGCTCGTCAAGGCTAATAATTAACTAATCCATAGAAATTATAGGTACAGGGAATACTACTGGAGAAAATTGAATTTTTAAGACACTTTTGAAAGTGAATATGTAACGTTTTGTTAAATTCGAAACTAAACCATTGATAAGAAGCTGGACCTACTTGACCTAATTTCCAACTGTGGACTGCTGATGTTGAGACCATCACTGCACAGATTTTTGAGTCCTCTCCTGTGCTCAAAGCTGAATTTTGCTTCAGGAAACTGCCTGTGGCCGTTTCGCTGCGCGAATATTAAAAGACCTTTCTAGGGAAATACAGATGAAATTAAGCAAGTTAGGCAGTGTTCATTTCAGCAATATTAACTTCAGTATAATTGAGTGTTTTAGGATCTACACCCCCTGAACCATGCAGAGCAGATTTTACGAATATATTTGATAGAAGTCTTGAAACATATATTCTATTTGTACGTCAAGCTTATCATCCCTAGAAACTGCTCCCCATTGGATCAGTAGACATTCTAGGGGCATGCATTTTTTTTTTACAGAATGTCTAAGGGGTGTTGCTGATTCGCCAAGACCTTTTTTTAATATCAAGGATGACATAAACACATATACTATGACTAGAATTGAATATTAGGCTGTTCATGGTGATTGCCCTTTACATTATGTTTATCTTTTTTACACAACAGTCATAGGTGCAAAAACCCCTGTGATCTCCCCATGGATAGGTACGACCTGTGCCAGATTGTATCAAAGCTTAACACGGGTTATCCTTAATTAGTGGTAACTCCTATGACTTTACTTTAAACAGGTTAACTGGGAAAATGACTTTGCCAGCCAAGTTTTAAGATGGCCTCATGTTATATAATGACTAAATTACCCAGTTACCCAGTTAAAAGATAAGTCATTGGAGTTAACCTATGTTTAATTAAGCGTTAATACAATCTGGCACTGTTCTGGTTCAATGGCATTCTGAAAGAATCAATTCAGCAGGTTTGACTTTTCCACCCATGCAGTCTCTGACTGAGATATCCTATTTTTTTTCGATTTTTGTGTGTTATGACAAATTGAGTTGGCATATCTCAGGGTTATTACCACTTGGGGATCTCCATCAACACCAGGCAACGTTCTAAGCACAGGTGTTGACTTTGGCAATTGTGTATTATTGTATTAGTTGCCTAGGTAACAAAGTCAACTTTCGGAATTGAGATCAATAGTATTTTGTGAGATCGATAGGAGGTGATTGATGGGTGGATTGATTGATGAAAATTGCTGATGCTTAAGGCGCGAGTTGCAGCCATGCCCCATGATGTGGCTTGACAGTTTTATCAGGTGCGGAACAAAAAAGCCTCTAACTAAAGAAGCTTAGTTTAGTGACCGTTCAAACTTACATATTAAGTTTAGATCGGTTGAAACAGGAGTTGGGCAAACGTGGTTTCGTGTCTTTATTCATACTGGATGTGTATCGATCGATTTGATCGAATAATTCAGATTCAATATGTCAAAGGATCAATCGAGGCCATAAATTCCAAGAACTTGCAAACTAATTGTCCATTAGAGTAATTTGAGTGAAGAATAATTTCGTCTCATGCTGTATACTGTAATATGTAAATGGCACTGCCATGAAATTCGCGCAGCATTGTCATAGAACTACTGCATTATCTTCAACTTTCCATGCAGAAGGCCAATTTATCTTTTTAAAGGACTGGGCAAATGGGCAGATAGATAGAATTGATAGATAAGATCAGATCTATAGATAAGATTAGATAGATGGAGATAGATAGATAGATAGATAGATAGATAGATAGATAGATAGATAGATAGATAGATAGATAGATAGATAGATAGATAGATAGATAGATAGATAGGTTGCACTGACAGCTGTTTAATGCAAATCTGTGTTAAATTTGGATCTATAAATTTGGATCTATTATGTTAAATTGTTGATGTTACATAACTGAGATCAATAAAACCATAGCTATTCAGAGGTGAATGTTTACTATTGACTGTTACATAATTTGTTGATAGTTAATGAAGATTATGTAACCTTAAGTTTTGTTATGATTTCTTACTTGGTGAGCATTCAAGTCATTAAATTTTGTGTTGACTTTTAATTCTTTCTTACAATCAGGGGTATGGAAATAATTATTTCCAATTTTGATACACATGTTGATTTAAATCCCTGAAATATGTCATTGGAGGTTGTTATACGACAAGACTGAAATTTTAAAGCCATTTTGGAAGATATTTGAGGTATTTTAATTATTTACCAAACTAAACTCTGACTAAACTACTAGCTCCACTTTTATGGCAACTACAGGCACTTCCTGTTCAGGCAGTCACTGTAGACAGGAGCACCTCACAGAATGAGCTGTCCTTGTGCTAAGTGAGCTTCGCTCATGGCTACCTTCGGCAGCCATGAGCTGCGCTCACATCAAAATTATATTTTATAACTACATGTACCTACTGATAAACTCACAGTCGGGTCACCAGAGATTCAGATAGATCTATGTCAGTTTGGCTGGGCTGGAACCACAAGGTTTTTTATAGTCTATATATTACCAAGGGCCACACAACATGAAAACAACATTGCCAATTGGTGGAATGCAAAAAGATATCTCCCTCTTCACAAAGTGTAGCATGCTCTTGACTGTCTCATTTCTAATGTAATGCCATCTTCATCTCATACAAATACCTGACTGACGATTTTTTATCACCATGCAATCAAAATGTCCATTCACCTGTTTTTTCCTTTATCACTTTCTGTGCTTTCAATGGGCTTTACTAGTATATATATATATAGAAGCAGGGTGGACTGGTCTATGTGGCAGAGTGGCAGCTAACATAGGCCAATGCAACATGGACCTATGCAAGTGCAAAACATGAAAAATCAAGAAAAAAAAATGTTTGTGTGACCAAATGTGTGACTGCTAAAATACAATCAAACTTCTAGGTTAGGGCCCCAATGTGCGGAGGGTCATGTATAGGCTAGGGCCCTTCAACCTTGTTGTAGTAATGTGGGAAATAAAAATGTAGGGGCCCATTGCCATGGGGCTCGAAAGGTTGCCAGTCCACCTTTGCGTAGAAATGTACGGTGGAAATTATGTTGCCGCAATGTGAACACAACATTGAGGTATTTTTACAACAATTGATGCGAAACATTGCTACAACGTTATGCTAACAGTTGTTAGACATCACCAAGATAATTGTAACATTGGAAAAACTGGTATCTAACTGACAATAGTGCATGTTAGCGCCCTGACAAGGGCTTAACACGGTTTACAACAGCAGACAAACAATCAGATTATTGTCTATTTTGCTAAAATTATAAGTTGAAACAAATAATAGAAGAAGAATATGATGCCTAAGTCAGTTAGACACATCTCTGTCCTGTTAGAACCCTCCAAATCGGTGTCTAACTGATACCTAACGTCATAGCTTTGATGTTGAAAAAAAAACTTTACGACACCATCATTCATTCCTACCATGCAATTCTACATAATAGGGGAAAGTAGGGTAATATGGGCAGTAGTTTAATATGAGCACCCTTTGCCATATATGAACACTAATGCTGGTAGGTGCTAACCTCTGTTGGAATTTGTTAGTCGTTTGAACCTGATCATCTTCTCAGCAGACAGTGTCTTGATTGCTGCCATGATATTCAAGGTATTGTCACTGGAACATTTGGTTGCAATTTCTTTCGTCGTTTTTGCTTCGGGAAATTGCCTCTAGTATTTTGTTGACTGTAGAAGATGCCTCGAAGTGATGTAAATTTGGTTAGAGACACTCTTCCCTTGACTATGAAGTGTGGAAAGTGGCTGCCCATAATATCAGATATTTGTGATGCACCGAAATACAGCATGATGTGTCGTAGGTTAATATGAGCACATTGCTTGTCTGATTTTATGGGCATATGGTTGCTCCTGTATTTATTATGCAAAATGTTTGTCTGCTAATATGGGCATGTCCAGCAGGGGTGCTCACTGCTCATATTATCCTACCGAATACTTAGTTTTCAACTTCTTGTACCAACCCTCTTGTTGAGCACGGCCTGCAGTGCCTAATATGTAGATAATGGTATCCCACAAAATTTGAAAAATTCTAAAGATGTTTTTATGGACTCCTTGTGTGCTATTGTCTATTACAATATAAGCTGTCATCCTCAAGAATAGCAGTTATCCGAGTGCTCATATTATACCTCTTAGGTGCCCATAAAATGCTCCATCAGTTTAATATGGGCAATTTTTTTTCATAGTGATATTACTCAAAAACGAATTGACCAAATGTCCTAAAATTACCTTCACGTTTTAGCCATATTCCAACTCTGTCTCACAAAGCTGGAATACTGTACTTTTCACATTTATGCTGATGGCTAGAGCCATGAGACAAAAGTATGCTCATATTACCCAACTCTCCCCTATACCCAAAATTGCTACATTTTCATATATATGTATCCATTGGGGTGTTAGGCCTGAATGGCCAGAGTCTATCTCAAAGGGGATCTCTTGGCCACATAAGACCCCTTGGAATTTAAAAAGCTCAAAAGGCTACAATTTTCAGTTGTCTGCACATTCATTGACATTGTTATTTCAGTGCAGGGGAATGATATCAATTGCTTCTAAAGATATAAATGCACCACGTTTCTATTTCAATTTAATGTCATTGGACTAATTGGGTAAATGTTCATTGTATTTTTAGATCAGTTTCATTGATTTTGGGTTGCAATGGATGTTTTTCAAAGATATTGCATTATAACTCCTCCCTGAACTTGAAGGATATTGGCTAATATTATATAATATATCATAATGTGTAAAGGATATCCAAATTGCGTCATTTAATTCTCTTTGAGGTATCATGAAAAATAGCAGTTGCATAATAAATGTGAACACGGTGTAATGTATTCCCAATTGAACATACCGGTCATACCATTCTGTTAATTCTGAACAGCCACATTTTCTTTATACGAGTTATGCATGGAAATGCAGCACTAATAAAATTGCGCTTTGTTTTATATGTTTTCAGACAGAGCGGTACGACCTGTGGGGCTGGTCGACAATTTCTATCGAGAGGTCTTGCTCGACTGGTTGTCCCTTTGGTTGTCGATTTAATGGACATGGGCTTACTTATGTGCGATGCAACTCTTGCTGCCGAACAAACGGATGCAACACTGATAACAGTGCCCCCTTGGGGACAAGACTATCAGCCACCTGGTGGACACTATTATTACTAAATATATTATATTTATTGATATGGATTATATAGCTTTAACCATAAATTGACAATGCGGGATATATATATATATATATATATGCAAGAAATATGCTTATGCCCTAAATAAATTACAGGTCACACGCAAGACAATCTTCTTCTTCTTCTTCTGGTACTTGGCACCATCCGTGGACATCTCGCCAAGGGGATAAAAGTGCATGAATAGGACTAAAAACGTGTAGATAAAATCATTGCGTCTAAAACAGAGTGGTTCTACTTGGCGAGAGCGGTCTTGAGGGCTTCCAAGGAAGGTGCCTCTGCCAAGCCTGCTGGTTGTCTGTTCCACACTGGAATGACACCAGGGAAGAATGAATTCCTATAACATTCCGTGTTGCGTTTGATCTGCTTCAGCACAGCAAACTGTGATGATATGTGATGACAATGACATAGATCTTGGCCTGATGAGCAACACTTCTGTGTGTGTTTTCATATATCTGTTTCAGACACAAAGGCACTGCTCGATATCCTATTTCGAATTCATACCTGAGGAGAGGATCTCACATATTCACATATTCATTTTCTTTACAATGAAAGTATTGTTATTGGTTTGGCTTTACTAGATATTTTGAATATTATATAGATAGTGGATGGTGAGGAGACCAATATTGAATTTTATTGGTGGAAGCAGCAACATTGGTCGAGGCCGTAGGCCGAGACCAATATTACCTGCTAAGGCCAATAAAACTCAAAATTGTTCTCAACGTCTATTTGTCATATTCTGCACTACAATTTTCAGAGTGATATTTATTTGTTAAATGCTGGTGTTTTTGAAGATGCCTACTTTTTAGAGATGCTTGCTTGCTTGCAAGCGCATAGAGATGCTTGCTTGCTTGCAAGCGCATCTCTATTGTGGGAGGCAGGTTCACTAAACTTATGACAACTGCTGTGATCGTGCTGCTTCACCTCTGTAATTAAAACTTTACATACAGCCTCAATAGAATTTTATCTTGCGTTGATAAACTTTTGGTGCCTTTCTGAGATGGAAAAATTAAGAAAGAAAACAAACAGGCTGACTATCTTCAGGTCAAAGGTCAATCACGTTAATGCAGTTAACTGGGTCATGCTGACCTACTTTTGAGCGTGGTTGACAAAAAACTACAAAGAGGAAAGAATTAAGGGATGGAAAGAAGAAAATACAGGCATACAATGACCCAGGAGACCAAACCTTGAAAATAACAGTTTGTTCTGTCCAAGGCAAGCAAATTACAGTGTAGCAGAATTAAGCTTACCGTGATCCATGTCAAACCCCCCAAAAAAGATTGCAGAATGTCAGAGCTCTATCCTGCCACCACTCAGCTGCAGATAATATGTAGATAGATAGATAGATAGATAGATAGATAGATAGATAGGCGCATGTTTCATTCTTGCACTGCAACAGCCAGTCAGCCACTGACACAATCGCAGGGCTCCACGCACACGAAGGGGAAGCAGCGTCAAGAGTGAGGGGGTTCACTCCAGCAATATCTGAGTGATGGGCGGGGGGTCACTTCAGCAATATCTGAGCTCTATATATTCTGCCAGTCAATTGATGCTTACTGTCTCAATTCAGTGCTAGTGTAATATAATCTTATTTGTGCAAATTGAAACATGTCAACAGAGAAATTGAGAAGAAAAAAACAACAAACATAAATCTAAAATTCTACATATATTTTACTTTACATTTCGGTGGCCAAAAAGCGTCAAATAGGTATATATTATTTATTCTAGGCCCTTGCCAGTAGTTAGCAGGGGGTTTTCTTTCCTAATAATTGCGGAATGTCAATATCCTACTTTCCTTAGTACAATTTATATAGGCCTATACATGTAGGTTTAAATTAACTAACAAGTTACAAACTTGTATTAAAGCTCTATCTGCATCAGTGAGAAATCGGACAAGCGGTAAAGATAGGCAGTGTATCTACAAGCATCTCTTAAAGTGCTTGCACGTTTTGTTTTTTTTTTTCATTAGTAAATCGGGAGAAAAAATTTTTGAATGAAAGAAGTCAATTCCATTTGATAGCCATCATGGGAATCAACTTGGTTTTGGTTGACTTTCTGTAATGATTTTTTTATTCCGTTCAGAATCAATACTGAGCAAATATGATAAAAATATATTAATTTATAGAATTATTTTCTATACTTAATCCAGTCAATCAAAAGGGAAAATATATGTTGAATGCAGCTCTATGACCCAACAACATCTTACTGCAGAACAAGACTTTCAGCCACCTGGTGGATAATAAGGTGAAATTATATTGGAGCACCATAATTATGCCATCTTTGCAATACCATAAGTAAAGGTTATTCACCACGGGAGAGGGAATATGTGAGGCCTTTAGACCGAGGTGTGATAAACACATATTCCTGATCCATTGGTGAATAACCGGCTTATACCATGAGACAAACACTCAAAACAGTCAAACATGAGAGGATAACGGGACAACAAAGAATATGGGAATTATTCCCATGAAATACTGTAATGTGATTGGCTGACAGAGTTGTCGAATGGTATAATGTCCATATGCATCTTGCCAGTCTTGCAGATACCAATTGTGTGTATTAGGCGAATCCTGGCAGATTTAGCTGTAGATTTGGCGCCATCTTCCAAATAATTCATCGATTGAGAAAATCCCAATGCTTTGGGATGTGTGACCTCATTTTCATCATTTAATTGCCTATTACTTAAGGGAAGGACCGTGTAGGAGGAAATCCAACTACTTAAAATGTCAATCTATCATTTTATAAATATGCTCATTGTAAATAATGGGAAAAATTAGGTATATTACTTATAAAAAATTAAGGATCTTTAGAAAAAGACAGTATTTCACAAATATGTAGAAGTCTGAAAATTGTGGTGCTGAATATAACAAATAGTGGATGTTGAGTCGACCAGTGTTGAGTTTTAATAAAACTCAATATTGATCTCCTCACCACCCACTATCTGTATAATATATAAAAGACAACCTGTCCTGGGTATATGGTGTCCTAGTTATTTCTGTTAAAACTTTGAACTTCGAAAGCATATAAATTATCTAAAAAACTATTTCTTCTCGGTGGACAACAAGTCAACAACTGACACGCCAATATTCTAAAGTGTTTATTAAATTTCAACAATTTTAAAAAGTAATTTCACCCAATCATAATAGCCATGTTTTCTTTTTCGACAACATCCAAATACTTAAATGTGAGGATATATTACAAAGTCAGCATTTCATACAATCTTGAAGATTCAGACAAAGTGTTTCTGTTATCAAGAGGGCATTTAAAGAGAAGATTAAAATAATCACTACAACCATTAATCGTCTGCTTTTTAATCAGAAATATATATGGATCCATACTATCTTTGTAGTACAGAGCTACTATATAGCAACTAGTATATTTTCAAAATATGATCTTGCACAACTTGCTTCCAAATTAACAAGTATCAATGTGCCTTAGCATAATCATTGGCTGCATCATCCTGTGCAAAAAAGAAAAAAACATTTGAAACCAGATGCATTATGAAACCTTGACATTCCAGAGGAAATATTACCCCATTAACAAAAAATGCAACAATTATGACAATGAATGTTTTGTAGTAAATCTCAATTGTCACGGCTGCATACTTAACATGTTGCACAATTTCATCGACGTCTTTTGACCTCATTGCTTTAATGTTACAATTTCAACTATAACAGCAGTTGCTGCCATGAGAAGTAAGACTGACGATGCCACAACATTCTGAGCTGAAGCTGGTTCTCCATTGCATAAGTCTCCCAAGCAACAATGTAAACACTTTTCCAGTTTGTAAGGTCCATCAGAAGTCCTGCAACCGGACTCGCAATCCGCGCTCCCGCAGCCTCTGGTAAAAGTCGTGATTTTCCCTTCAATTTTCTCCCATTGCCTCTGAAAAAGCAAAGACAGATGGTGGTAAGTAACAGTTGCAAAAAGATATCCACCGTGGATCAGATTAGCCCCACTTGGGGTCCTGGCAGAATGTCTTTGGGGTCCCTTACAAGTCTATACTGGTCAGCAGACTGACAGCGCGGGATGGGGCAGGGCAAGGCCTTCATACCAATGACTAATCAGAAGAACCGTTTGTTCAAGACTGGGGCCCCTGACCTATTTCAATTTAGTTAAATGCATTTAATTTTCTCCTGTCTTCTTAAAAATTATAAATGAGATAAAATGACAAACTGAATTTCAGCTGCTGTCACACAATTTGCCTATTTGAAATTTCCCTGATTCAAACTTTCAAAGTCAGTTTTCACCACAAGTTACATCGGGTTCACTCATCAGACATGGCTTATAATGTCCAAATTTGGTAAGGAACCTTTGGTGCATGGTCTGATCAGTGAACCCCATGTAGCTCACTTTCGGATCAAACTTTACAATAAATGATAAGGGCAGTTTTGATAGTGGGGGGGGGGGGCGACATAAAATTTTGCCCCAACTTCTAGATCCAAATTTTATACTATGTCAAATGAAATCCCTTGGAAACCACTGATTTTCAATTACAGTAGTCAACTTTCGAAGTGGATCAAGAATTTACTTCGTAGCAATTCTGACATCAATTGTTGTTGCTGCATAGTTTTGCGTGAAATGTTAACTTTGATATCTTAGTAATGTGCTTGAACGAGATTGTTAGGCTTCAGTGACTTTGATGGTCACCAGACACGATTGTTTGTTCAAAGCAAGGTGCAAAACGAGTTCATTTCAAAAAACTCTGTAGGCGTCTAATCTGACTTTGGTTGGCTTCAATTTTAAGCAGACAGCTTGTAAATACCAAAATAAGTTGGAACTATTTTTTATCATGGAGGATGTATACATTGTAGCTCACATGTAATGCCAGTATAGAGGGGGCCACTTGTGGCATGGACAAGACATCTTGTTGAGTCGACCATCACTTAATGTTGGAACTGTCCTGGTTTCTTCCTCACTGTCCTGGTTTCTTCCAGAGATCGAAATTCTGTTGACTGCTCACAGGAGCTCGCAAATTTGCACCCCAGGTGGCAGCAAATAGCGGTCAACTTGTAGACAGGTCTGAGAGTATGTCCACAACTCACAGTTTTGAATTCATTGATTATCCTCTGTGGATGACTTGACTGCTTTTCACAAGGTTGGCTGAAGGAAGGAGTGTCATGATGAAGACAATTCATTCCATAACAAATCTTTACAGTTACTAGAAATCAAACTGTTTGGAGTGTTTGCTTGTTTAACACTGTTTTTCTAAGTGGTCAGTAATCCCTTTAGTAGCCATAGTCGCAATTTTGAGAGATTACAGCTCATAATCACCTCAGAAAAAAAGCTCTAGTGTTACACAGCTTTTATGAAATTGTAAATTATATTCTTGTCCTAGTTAATAAATCTCCATAAAGTAACAGAATAAATACAATTGAGCATTTTTGATATCACAAAGCAACAACATTGGCTTTGTATGGACACATGAATAAGTGACAGAGCATTCTTTTTGGACCCTTTTTTCACCACAATTTAACATGCGCTAAATGACATAAGTAGTTTGAATACCATCAAACTTCTGATGAGTAAAATCATCAATTTCACAGGCAAAATTTATGCTGAAGTTTTAAAACTTTCTTTTTGTCTCATGATGATTTCCAAACATTTTCATTCAAAGCAGTGGACTGGATACAATGTATTTGCCAGCAACCATTCTATGTGAAAGTAGTTTGGCGTAGTAATATGGACAGCTGTTGTGCGGCCTGGTCTTGTGATCTGTCCAAAACAGATCAAATTATTGTTGACCCAATTCGATTTTCCAGGGACTGTCAGCATTCTGCTGCTACTTGTCAGTCCCGAACAGAGACAGCTCTCAGACACTGGTGTAATCTCAGTGTCGCCTTAGTGTGGTGATTATAACTTTCTTACTCAAGTTTATGGGACAAAAACATGATACTGTTAGTCGCCAATGGTGATTATACAAGTTGTCTTGGAGGCGACTATAGGAAGTGATTATGAAGAAAATTGTGGCAAAAAATTCACTGTCCATTTTTTCGTGTATTGTTTTACCAGGATGGATGATTGGGGCTTTATGTCCTGTACATAGGTGTACGGCGCACGTAATTTGAGGGGGGCGGGCGAGCGGCATTTGCCCGAATTTCAAGATCTACATTTAATACCATTTCAAATGAAATTGCCCGGAATTCATTAATTTTCAGTAGTGTTTATTTAATAATCTGCCCAAAGTGTTTGCCTTTTTGCCCAAATTTTAATGTTTCCCATACTTTCTGGTGGGCAATCGCCCCCCCCCCCTGCCCCCCCATACGCCTATGGTCCGGTATGTATGCACTTAGAAGGCTAATTAGGACAGGAAGAGGACATGGCAATGAGGTGAAGGATGATGGAAACAGCCATCCAACTTGAGTCCAGGTGACCCAGCCAGAGCTAGATTTAAACCTGGGACCCTGCGATTGACAGCCTGGGCAACATGCTACCACTGAGCCAACATCCTGCTGCTGTAATTTAACAGACAAAATTACATTAAAATAAATACAATAAATTATTGAAGAATAATAAACCCGACAAATTATTCTAGGAAACAAAAAAATTGAAAATAATTAAATAAGGTGTAAACGTTGCTTTCACAATGTACAGAACTTTTATGCAATTCATATTCATAGTCGCCTCACAGTCACTTACTTAATCTCAGTCTCAGTCCCATAGTCTCCAACAGCTATCATTAACTTTAATCAACCAAAATTGCGATCATGGATACTTTGGGGATTATGGCTACTTAGAAAAAAATACAGTGTCTGTGTCATACACGCAAACAGTTACACAGTTTAATTTCAAATAAACTTTAAGACATACAATGCAATGGAATCACATTTATTACAGTAATGCAGGACAATGTGCAATTTAAAACTATGCTATATATATAATTATATATATATATATATGCATACATTTATATAGTTTTTACAACTTCATGTTGTGATCTTAGGGGATTTTTTCAGTGATGTTTATGCTGGATCATGCATTGTAAGTACTGGCATGAACTATGAGCTAAATGCTGTTATGTGTATGTCACTCGTATTCATAATCACTCCATACCAGTCCATAGTCGCCTCTAAGGCACCAAGTAAGTCACTCATGTATGATCACAGTCATTTGCTTAATCTCAGTCTCAGTTCTGTAGTCGCCCATATGTTTTGAGATGGTGACTCTCCCCCTCTCCTGTGTGTTTCTCATTGTTTCAGTTCGTTTTGCTTGAAACCAGGCTTTCTCAATACAAAATAATCCATGTGCAATTGTGTGAAACAAAACTACCAGCTTAAAAACTGTCATAAACTCTTTTTCTGGCGACTGAACTCATCTGTAGATTACATAGATTACAGTTTACAGTCACCTCAGAAAAAAAGCTCTAATATAGCACCAAAAAAGAGTGGTGATTTCAGAGCCTTGGTCACTCAAACAATGTCGAATTGGACCAAAATAACCTAAACTGTGAAAATGTTAAAAAAAGAAGTCCTCAATTGTCTACTAAATATGATTGAAAAACAAATTCTCTCCAGTCACTTGATGAAGTATGCCCCAGCCGGTGGCTCCCCCGCTTAGGTGGAATTGTTCATATCCATTGCTTATTAGTGTTACAGACCATTTTGCACCTTGTGACAAACAATAATCATTTTGAAGGGTAAAAAATTAGTGAAGCATGAAGTTTTGTCGGCCAAAACATTGCCAAGACATCACACCAACATACTGCACTAAGATTATTTACTTATATTCGCGTAGCGACGGGCGGCGAAGCCGCCCGTCGCGTCAGCGAACTTAGCTTAACAACAGCTCAAAGTAAATTTTGAATCTGTCAGTGGAGTGAGAATGAAGGACTGCCTGTACCTGCCATGGAGTTGGTCCCTGATTAAACAGTTAGTTTCGGTAAAAGTAAACATCCCTGAATTTCTCTTGCAATACTGCAGTAGTGTCTGAAAAATTCCATTTGGTTCTTAACTATCCTATTCTGTTTTGAAAATTTCATTTTTATGCTCATTTATGTCGTCTGCATGAAAAAAGATTATTTTGCTAACAGGTGTCGCCACCGGTGTAGCATCATGTTTGCAGTGCCACACCCAGGGAAAATGACTGAACTATCAGCAGCCTGCTTGTGAGCAGTGATGTTTATTTGAGGTGTGAATTTTGAAAGCTGATTGCTATTACTGTACTTAAATAGCATCAATTAATTTAGGCCCAACTGATTGTGTTCTTGTTTATCATTATTATACCTCGAGCATGAAAGCAGAGCTGTCATTGGCTGAGAGCTGGTCACATGTCAGTCATTATTATAGTATATTGTCCAGGACTATTGCTCTCCAAATTTGTTTTCCGAAAAAAAAAAAAATTTTCCGAAATTTTTCCGACATTTTTTTTTTTCCGAAAAATGTTTTTTTCCCGCAAAAATTTTTTAATCCGAAATTTTTTTTTAACGAATTTTTTTTTTACGAATTTTTTTTTTTTTTATTCCCAATTTTTTTTTCTAAAATTTTTTTTTCCGAAATTTTTTTTTTCTAAAATTTTCTTTCCCTAAATGTTTTTTTTAAACATTTTTCTTTCAAAATTTTCCATACATTTGCAATAGTGCAGGAAAATAATAAAATTAGGGCATTAATTAGTAAAGACCAAAAAAAAACTCATCAAAACTAGTAGGCCTAATTATGGTGCAATGTATGCGTCTGCTTATCTTCAGCCTCGTGAAATAGTTTTCACTTACACACACGAGAGGGAAATAGATTTGACTAATGCCCTCGAAATCAGTCAATATTTGTATACTATAATACGGTTTCAAAATAAGAACAGTTAATTTGAGCTCCGCGAATCTATGGCATTGCCATCTACATATTATTTTTTTGTGTTAATATATATTATATGAAAAAATTTTGATCCACTTCGAAAGTTGACTATACTGTATATTTATTTGGTCATCCAACCCAAATTGTTTGCTTCCTTGCCTGAATTTGGGCATTTTTTCTAATTATTATCTACTTTGTCAACTTGGGACTGTGGCACATCTGTCAGATTACGATTTAAACATACAGTTGACAAACTCCATATGGCCATTTATGTATTTTTAAAAATGTTTTTTTAGTCACAAAACACATATTGTTACACCTCAAATGCAATTCCTTGTCTGTGATTGGTCAGAATGACGTCACATGACAGGGATTAGTATACAAATATTGACTGGTGATGAGGGCAACAGTTCAATCTGTATGACCTGAGGAAGTGATAGTCACCAACAGTAGGTGACTGTCACTCACAAGCCTCGTGAAACAGCATAGGATGACTGTCACTCCCTTCACTCTAAAAAAATTCAGACAAAATTGGTTTTTTAGATTCAAAATGGTTTTTTGAAAAACCAAATTTCAATGCAAAAAAAAATTTCAATGCAAAAAAAACAAATTTCAATGTTGGATTTTTGCATTGAAATTTGGTTTTTCAAAAAACCATTTTGAATGTAAAAAACCAATTTTGTCCCGGCATTTTTTAGAGTGTTGGGTCAAACAGATTGCACTGTTGCCCTTGTATCAGTCAAGATTTGTATACTGTACACACTTACAGTGCAAAAGAGTTCCTTCTTCTCGCAGACCTTCCTCTCTATCTTGGTGGTGTTCTTCATGGTGATGCAGTCCTCCCCGTGTACATGACTCTTGCAGATGTGGCACATGATGTCATATTCCTGAATGTAATCTTCTGCAACCACAACCACATTGGATATCTTTTCCGCGACATCTGAAATTTAGAAAAGTATCGTATGTGATTACAGTACACTCTAAAAGATTTCAGACAAAATTGGTTTTTTAGATTCAAAATGGTTTTTTGAAAAACCAAATTTCAATGCAAAAACCAGTGTATAGTTTGACTAAGTTTGTGTCTGTCAATGTAGTGATCATTGTTCTTAGTCCAAGAAGAGTCCCATTCGCCGTGATTGATAAACTAAAACAATAGAACCAAGTTAGTTCAAATGTTGTTCTCTTCTATGTGTGAAGGTTCTGAGAAAGTGGTGGATTTGGTCTGATTTAGTGACCTTCTCATGAATGTCTTTCATGACACACAGGGTGACACAGATGACTCCTGTAGAACAAAGTCTGTACAAGACAGATTGCACTGCAAGAGTTAAATTTAAAATGGATTGAGATTAAAAAGAGAAAGACTGAGCCAATGACTTTGGGCAAGAACTGGAGCATTGGTAAAGTTGGTGCAAGTGGGCTTTGCTAAAGTTATTGGGCCAATATCAAGAACAACCCAAGTCAGAGTCATCGAGCAAACAACAAGCTGGTATCTGTCTACAAGTGGAACGCTGTTGCATTGCCACTTCTTTTTCCAGCCTTGGCAGATCAGAACATTAATATGCTGTCTTTTGTTGCCACCTAGTGACTAGCGTGCCATTCAGCGAGCTCCTGCGAGCGGACCACATCATTTCAGTCTGGAAGAAGCTGGGGCTGTTTCTGAGTGTGCTGATGGCGTTGTCTAGTAATGTCTACTTCCTAAGAGAATGTGATTGCCGAGCCTGACTCTGGTATACATCAATGTTGAATAGAAATTTTGTGAATACTCAATGAAATTTGAACTATTTCTTGGGACTGCAATGCTGTAGCATACAAAATCAACTTTTGTACCAGGTGGGAGCAGCATGCAGTTCTCATTTTCACCAGTCTGAGCTGGTATATTATACAATGTTGTCAGTTATCCGAATACAAAGTAATAATGTTAGATATCGGAATTTTATATTCGGCATGATTGGGGAAACTAAGTAATCTGTTAGATTACTTACAAAAAATGTCATAGTCAGATTACAGTTACTTTTCTTTTTGGTGTTGACCCCACACCAACAACAGCAGAAAAATGTGAATGACCCTAAAAGAGCTAGATGAGTCATGTGAACAAGGACACAGATATGATGTACATGATCTCATGGTACTTTTACAGGTCAATGATAAACCTGCAGCGTGCAAAGAATTACAATAAATTATATATACAATAGAGCCCTGTGCTGTCAGACAGCAATGTGGTCGTCCATGAGGAGTCGAGGACAGCAGTTCATAGTGTGGCACGGTCACCATTTTCTCGACCGCATTCGGTTGAGACCTTTGCGGTGCAGTCGTGATCACACTTTCGGCCATGTGGTCGCAGGGCGGGCAAGCTATCCATATGGTCAGGATATGAAGTGTACTTAATATTACTTATACTATAGTTTATGGTATTGTTCTTGATTATTTCAATTCTTTTTAACAAGGAAAGTTACTTGGCTTTATCTAATCTATCTAAGTCTGCTCTGAGTGTGTCCATGCCTGAGGATGCAAAGACCAGCTTGGAAGATGGAGAGGAAAAGGAAGCAGCAAGAGATAAACCAGAGCCACGTATGGCTGGGTAGAGACCTTGCCAGATGAGAATCGCAGATAGCTGCCTCTGTGCAGTATATTTATGTCTTGCTAGATCAAACTTGCTCCTCACTGTGTTTTGTCTTGATGCTGTGGGAGGATTGTTTGAAGCTATAGGTCGGTTCATATGGATCTCTCAAGCGACTGGGTCGCCATCGTGTTATAGCTGGCGAAGAACGCGTGATTGCATTTGCTTTTTCTTGATGTCAATGATGTCACTACAGGTGCTGTCTTTTACATTGAAATGAGTGTTAAGGTGTCATTAGTTCGCTAGTGACATCACAGGAACAGTGCATGGTATGCTTTCATACGTAAGTATCGCAACTGGAAGATACCTGTAGAAAACAGATGTTTTTTATAAATGTAATTTAAATGAAGTTGTATTGCTCAAATGTATTTTACTGTTTTTATTTGTTATATTTCATGTTTTGACGAATGTGTTATGTATGACATTTATCTTGTCTCAATAAAAAAACAAATCCTAGAGTACTGACCAAATCTGCGAAAGCGACAGAAGCTGACACAGTCACTGTGATGACAAGTTATATCCTTGAAACACATCATGACTTTTACACAAAATCATTTTATGCACTCTAAAAAATTTCAGACAAAATTGGTTTTTTAGATTCAAAATGGTTTTTTGAAAAACCAAATTTCAATGCAAAAAACCAACATGGATTTTTAGAGTGTGGTGACCTTGGGCTACTCAACACCAAATCCACTGGAAGGTATTTGCGGATTGTTGACAGGAAGTTGTTTTTCAGGAAGAGGAATTATGTGACAGGAAGTTGTGTATCAGCTGTCCTTCCTGGACCAGAGGTCATTAGCATTCATGGAGCACCTCACCTGACCAGGCTATTCACTTAGCTCCTCTCTGACCCAGAGGTCAAGCCCAATAAATATGAATCACATCAAAGACCTGCTCAGTCTGCTGTGAAGGCCCAGTCCTATTAAATGATTCCAACAATATTCGTCCACTTGTCACTCTTTTGAAATCTTCTTCGAACCATTTGGACATGGATGCTTTTTCATAAACTTTCAGTTCAGTTTAGCTGTGTGACAAAACTCAATTTTTAAAGTTTCAATTTGGCCTTTTGGTGGCATGCACATGCAGCATAGAAAATGATGTCTAATTTTTCAATAGCATCTCTAAAATGTATTTTGCAATGACCCAGTGGCGTCCCTATGGGGGGGGCACGGGGGGGGCACGTGCCCCCATACTGGACCTGTGCTCCCCCAGGTGGCCCCCCATATGAACTTTCCAACCTTGGCTAAAATATACTATTAGTATTATGGGTGCCCCCCAGAGAATCGCGTGCCCCCAGGTGCCCCCCGCTCGAGACCCCCTAGTTACGCCACTGCAATGACCTCCAACCAGATAGTTCACACGCAGACATCTTGCATCTGGCTTCCCTGTCTCTGAATTAACTCCAAGCTTCTTCTGGGGGAGAATAGAGAGAATGGAGAGACAAAAACAGATCAAAGGGCAAGTCTTACATCTAAAGAATAGTACCAGTGGAGATTCTGACTTCTGGTTTGACTTCAAAATTAAAGAAATCAACAAGATATGACTCAATTGCAGGATATAAGTCACTAAGAGGCAATAACATTCCCCAGGTGCCTGTCTGGCATTAATAGTGACAAACAATTTGCATAATGATATTGCCATGGAAATATTTGGAAAGAAGTCTCCGTGCATTTCCAATCTGTCTGCATGTAGCCCCCGATATTAGATCTATGCCCCCAGGTGCCCCCCATATGAAAATCGTATACCCTTAGTCAAAACATAGAACTGTATACAATTCCATGGTCAAAACATCAATGAGCACAGCTGGTGCCCCCTCAGAAAAGTGTGGCCCCCCAACGATCGAGAACACAGATGTAGGTAGGAAACATTTCAGTACATCATGATAATGTGACATCACTCATGATCATGTTCTGGTACTGTCATTTATGAAGCGTTTATATAACCAGAGCATCCCATTTTGACAGGGTGTTGCAAACATGGATCTGCTGCAACGATAATTCTGAATATAAGATTTTCCAGATTTTCAAAAATATGTGGCAGATTCCTATGCAGGGCAGGGTTGGCTGGTCTGATCCATGGGTCTTGTGTGAACTTTGACCCCAGTTTAATTAAGATCCGCTCAGTTTCTGGCCAAATCCTGGCGAGGGGATCAATAAGGCTTTCTCCAGATTTAAGGAATGACAAATGTGATCCTTTCCATTGGAATTCAGCAGGAGTTTCACCGATCTTGGGATGTTAAAACCAACTTCGCCAACTGCATTTTACCTCAACCCATTCCACTGTGCACTGATTTGGGTTTACGAAGGATGCGCCTTTTATCGACCAGTCGATATACTAATCAAGAGTAATGGCAAACGCTTACATTTAGTAAATCCTCTGATTATGGTCCTGAATTTTGTATATATTCACTTTCAAGCACACTCACAGCTCTATAGTCAAGTGAAAATGTGCAAGTGAGTGGAGAATTATATTTAGTACACTGTTGAGAACTTACATTTTGTAACATTTTCATTTAGGTTCCTTGGGTGACGTTAGAAATAATGGGAGTGGAGTTGTTGTTTTTTTGGAAAATTTTAAAAGAGTGGTACATGTACTCTGGGTCTGCTGGCTCAAACCAAAATGAAGCAGTCAAGCTACATATATACACAGATACAATGTCATTATGCAGGGGCCTACAAATCAGTGAACTTTGATAGAAATCAATTAAACTGACATTGATCTTTTGCAATTTGTAAATAGTAATACCTTCGACTGTGTAAAATTACTTCACTCTGGACAACTAACCCTTGTTGATTAGGATATGAAACCATTAAAAGAACCCAGCAAACAGTTTCTTCAGATATATTCCATGGACTACAGCAACTGGGAATTCTACATGAAGCCAGAGAACCATATTTAACCCAGCCAGACTAATATATCTCTTTCGCAAAAGAAAGTAAAAACATCTCCATTATATGAAAAGAGAAACAATTCTTATCAGTTCTCTTCATCATATATAAGATCCATGGATGTGATATGGTTACACACATGTATATAATTAAACAAACAAATATGTATTTTAAGAGTATATTGAACTGAGCTATGTATATATATCAAGTGTAGGCCTATAGTTAAAGCTAGTAAATCCATCAATGCTGTCTAAAAATCAACTTTCAGGTGTAGATCATAAATTGATACATGTATATATATACATATATATTGTACACTCCAAATCATTAAAATTGCATGTTTTAAATTAATTATATTTTAAAACATGGTTCTACTGGTTTCATAAGAAGTTTTTTTCATGGCATTAAAAACAATTAGTTTACATTTTTTGAAGGGATTCTAACTTTGGATATCACGTTTAGCAAGCAATTAAGATATTTTAAGAATATGTTAGATATGGACGAAATCTACCTACAGAGCTTCTTTTAGATGACATAGTCAGACATACATGTAATAGCCATAAGGAGACAAACGACTTTATGCAGAAGTATACTACATATAATCGAATAATTACGACTTTCTCTTTTTATGTTATCCTCTTCCTGAGCAGTTGAGACCTTCTTTTATCGTAGTTGTCTCATTTATAAAGAAACCAGTTCTATAAAGACTGTTTTCCTCTCTCATTTGGACAGGGCCTACACGCATATCTACGAATTTATCTGCATTCAATGCACTTTCAACCAATGGTTGTAAATTCAGAGTTCAATGGACAAATTAAATGCACATAGTAGGGGTTATGGTCTAATGAAACTAGGTCTCTATCATATTTATAAGATGTACACAATGTAAGCCTACGTATGGCATATAAAACAGTCCCAGTGAGCCAATTATATAACGTTGATTCGATCACTTATAACAGTCAATTAGGCCTATAATTATTAATGCGTGTATTGGCACACATACTTTTCCCTTTTTTTTCGAAAGGGATTCCCTAAATTTCGCCAAAACATTTCCATAGTTCTGAATTCCATTCGTCTGAAAGAAGGCCATGGTATATCTATATGAAGCCTCATTGTCTCTATAATGCATTTCCGAATTGTGCGGGCCTGGCATTATATTATGGTGCACGGAAAATATATGACAGCGCCGAGCCAACACAAGCATCTAGTTGCATTGGATGCGGCGTCTTCTCAATGCAATGTGCTAGTCTTGTTAGATGCATTTGTCATAGCTGTAAAGCACAGGGTCATCGATTGCGTTTTTGTAGCACTGCTCTGCCAGACCAGAATGGCTCTACTGGCCTTGTCTCGTATGTTACATTTAACACTCGACTACACAATAGCTCAGCTATTGCAGAGCTCTCTCTTTTGCCCATCTGCTTTTATAGCTTCAGAAAAGGCCATTAACAATCCCATACACTGAGTAGCAACTGGGAAGGTTCTGCCTTCATGAATTTGTCATGGCAATATATGGAGGGACTTTACACCGTACTAATGCACAGTATCTTAGTCTAATAGACTTTATTGATGTCCTGTAAGCCCGCGAGCTTCAATGGCCATTACTACATACTTGGTGAATAATTGATTCTTCATAATCGTTTCAAAACTGCTGCATTTTCATATATAGTGCAATATCATAGATTAGATATGATGAAGTTTTGTAAAGATGGAGAACATAGAACATAGGATGCCATATTGCAACTATGTTAGCAGATTCATAAGCATTATAATAAAACACTCTTAGAAGCTTCCTTTGATGGAATATATATCTACACATTCTACGCAGTTATGTTGTTTGAAGCCAAAATGATATCATAGTAATAGTTTTGCCATGATTCGATGAAGATTTTAGAAAAATATATATTCTGCCAAAACAACCCTCGTATGGCTACTGTAACTGTGTAATTGCATGGTTGAACTCTAATGGTTGTTTATACAAGATTATTTATATCCCGTTGGATATCTTATGGAAGATACCTAAAAATTGACGGTCCCTTGAATCGGTGTCTATGTGAGACTTAAAATGAAAAGGGATAGGCCTAGATTCTTCACTTGGTGGGTCTCAGACTAAGACTTGGACTCTGATTTCCCAGTCATCAAAAGTTTCAAGCATCTTCCTTAAACTGCCTACAGTGTCCTTAGCTTGGTTTGGTGCTTCAGACTAATATTTCAAAATCATTATACTCTCCTCATAACACCCCCTCACTTTGGTGAACACAATTAACTTAGCATGTCAAGAGCAAGGTCAAGATACAGTGTAGCAAAATCTGAAAACTTGCTATTAAATATTTTATCATCACCATATGTTACCATAATAGTAAACTTAAATAGAACACATTAAAACAGCCTGAGATGAAGTCAGTTGAGCCTTCCCTGCAGTTCCCTTTCGTGAGTTCTTTGGAGAGAATTGCATGATACCGGGTGATTAGAGAACAAGTCAAGGGTGGTACTTACACACAAGAAATCAATGGTTTAACAGGTGAAGGTGGTAGCCATGTGAATAATACATTGCAAACAAACATGGAGTTGGGCAATGTATCATTACTAACATTACACTGTAAAATTTGAAATTTTGAGTTAGCTCAAATGATTGAGTGAGATGGTAGCACAATTTGTTTGAGCCATGATAGCTTGCCGTTTTGAGTTATGATAATCTTTATGTTGTTATAACTTGCAAACAACAAGCTATCTTGGCAAAGGAATTGTGCAACCATCTCACTCAATCAATTAAGCGAACTCAAAATTCAAAATTTACAGTGTAGGCTAGATTGCCAGTTCTGACAACAAGATGTTTTCATGAATTGTGACAACTCAATCACTTGAATGCAAATAAATTGACTTGTGATATGCAGTGTGCAATTAAACCTACTTCCATTTCATGCTGATATTCAGTTTAGGTTATCAAAATTGATGGACTGACTGACAGCTAGCTGCTAAATATTTCTTATTACTATGTATAGCAATAGACCAAAGCAGGCTCATGCTAATGTGCTTTATAAATGTATATTATTATTATATATCATGTTTGTCTTTTTCTGCTAATTAACTTCAATAATAGGCCTATTTAAAGAGAGTGGTATCAGACGAATTGCTATGCATCTTGTAAGTCATATATTTTGCAGCAACTGTCATTGATACATCACTCAGTAAATAGCTCTTGACTGCATGCAAGAATACATCTGCCTATCTAATTAGGTCTGTCAACAACATGAATCTGAGGTTACACTCTTCAGTTTAAGAATAGAGGGAGGAAAACATTTCAAACTCTAATGATGCAGGTCCACACAGTACACATGCTCTAGCACTGATGGATCCATGGCAATGCCAATCCACTCTGCCATCGCCAGGCAATTGACAACATCTATAGGCCAAAAGGCAACTTACCATGGCCGTTCTCAGCCACTTCTTCAGCTGATATGAAGGAAACTGCAGCCAGCAGGCACCCCAGACATATCAGAGGGGTCATTCTGGTGTCTATTCACCCCTATGTTGCAGGTTCCCTCATCTGTAGTGTTTCAAATGACTCTGCTACTTGTCAATTTCGTCCAGTGCTTGCCATGGCGTTACACTGCTCCTGAATGGCAGCGTCAACTGATGTCACATTGAACTCCCACCAGGGAAGCAGCAGCAAGGCATCCTGGGAACGCCCTCTAGCTCTGGTTGCCATGGTTACACCTTCCAAGCTAGAATTAGATGTTTCTCCTGCCCAGCAGTGTGTTGGAAGCGATTGGAATTTGGAAGGAAGAAGTTTTGAACGGCTGAAGAATGTCTAAGAATGAACTCTTTGTGTTGGCCTGTATGTTTCACTGTAGCAAGTTCAACACAAACTTCAGACAGAGGTGAAGAAGTGATTTTGGTCCAGAAATATGCAGTCAAAATAGAGTAGCAAGGCGTTTGCTAATGACAAATTGAGATAGGACAACTGACATGCCAACAGAAATACTCTAATATTTTGGTTTACATAAATGATACGGATAGTTCAGTTATTATCTAGGGTTCTTAGACAATGTCAGACACAAGGTTTTCTCTCAGAATGTTTGTCCCTTTAATTTTTATTAAGAAACAAATCCGTTGTGATGCTAATGACACAATATTGGAGACATTGACACAACAACCTCCTGCTCTTATAGTTATACAGAATATTATTCCAGCTATTGGTAACTAGATTGTAGAAGACTGACAGTCAATTCTCCATGTATGGAAGAGTTTAATTGAATCAGGATCTTATACTTGTTTTTGTGATGCAATCTTTCAAAGAAAATGTTGGTGGAGATAGGCAATTTTCAGGGGGGTTGGTCACATCAATGCTATTTTTGGATGGGAGAAAAATATTCTGCCACATATTTTTTGTGTTATAAGTTTTGCTAACATCCTTGTCCATAAAAAATGACTACAAGAGGTCCTACATGTGCCTTCCTGCCATCATGAATTATTGTTAGACACTGGAGACAAGAATTTCAGACTTACCAAATTTTGACCCATACAGTTGTGCCCAAAAGTTTACATACCCCAATGCACAGTGACCAATTTGTCTATTTCCAGATTCTCAAAGAGCAATTTGAACAACAGTAGGAAAATCAGTCAGGAACTAAAATACATGACACGCAGCTCAATACTTCTGAATCGATAAAACTTCAATGAATATGAAGTTATATATATGCTGTTATCAGTTCATTGAATTTAGACATTTTCAAATGTTTCCATTCCCTCATAAAAAATCGATTTTTTCCGACTTGGGATCATTGACAGCCTGTAGAATTTTAGTACAGCATTTTAAAAAGTTGCCAGACAACATTAGCAGGGATTTCAGTCCATTCTGCATTACGAAATGTCTGTAACTTCACCTTCATTGTTGATCACCAAAAGGTCACTGTCTGTCTGGGATTCCCCAATGATTTTTCAGTGATATTCCAGTCTGGTCGGCAGTGATCTGTTTATTTGCAAAATAATGCGTTGATTCACTAAAAGGGACCAGTATCATTCGAAAATGAGCACGTTTCTTCCTGAAGAGGTACAGGGTGTCTACAGAAGAAGAGGACAGTCTTCTTTTCTGCACTCATGAATATAAGTTCAGAATTTGGTGATAAGTCTGATCTAAGAGTGGATTTCATAGTCAGCCATATAGGATAAATTCCAAATATGGTAATTTGTGTAATTAGATCACCACTAAAGGCAAATGGAAGCATGATGTTCAAAAGTGCTTGCGATGCTCCAAGCTGACTCAACCGTCCTGTTTTCCTCATTGTAGATGAGACATTTTTCACCATTTATTGTGCTTGTAAGAGAAGGAATGAATTATTCGTGAGTAGTGGTTAGGGTTAGGGTTAATGATGCTCCAATTGCCGAAAATTCAAATTCAGTACCTGACATTTGCATGGTCTTCAACATGGGGTCATCTGATGACAAGAAAATCGCAAAAATGTCTCAAATAACCACATTGATCAGAGTACTGGAATCAATACAAATGTTGCGCCGGAATCGAAGCAAATGTAAATGATAACATCCTGAAAGAATTTGTGATACCACTGCGTCAGGCAAGAAACCCTTTTGTTGGCAAAATCATCTTCCAACAAGGTGGAGCACCTGTTCATACTGCATAGAAGACTCAGGAGTGCTTCAGAACAAACCTGCTGAGCAAGGTAGAGTGAGAAATCAAATTGTGCTGACTGTCCTTTTTTTCTGTAGACACCCTGTAATATGTCCTAACAGGCATCTTAACGCTACATGTCAAGGACCAACAAACAAAAATAACATGCATGCACTTTAAGCAGCACAGAGAGTGGTTCCAGGATGTCGGTCACAGACATACAAAGAAAAACAAGAAGAAGGGATGACTGACCTCTGACCAGTGGAAGCCAGTCCATTTAGTTTCTTTATTATTTTGTCAATCACAGGAGGGAACCAAAAGTGACTGGTCGAAAGGAAAAAACCTACAGAGAATGTAGAGTAAATTTGAATGAGATTGGTTAAAGAGAACGACCGTCGGAGTGCTAACAAGATTTACATAAAATTCTTGAGGTAAAAGCAGATATATGCTGCTAAAAACTGTGAACATACATGGTTGCAAGGACGTCACACTTACATGCTCACCTGACCAATCGGGTAACGGCGGCTGTAATTATTTATTTATAGCACGCGAAAGTCGCGAAGTCGCCGAATTTTCATTCCTAAATCAAGCATCACCTTCTCACGAAAAACCCCCACCAGAAATTATTTATTTCAAGACTGCCCAGAAAGAATTTATTTATTTCACCAAAACTGAGCAAGAATTTAAAAAAAAACTCCAAGCCCCTCCTTGAAGAAATGGTGGCCCCATTAGTTAATACTCCTGCCAGGCCATGTCCAGAGTACTCAGGGGAACAAGACTTAGTTTTCCCAGTCCTGAGCTGACTGCTAGATGGAGCCACCAACTGTCTATAAGTCAACAGTGCCATCTGTCGACAGGGCATCTGCTAGAAAATCTTATTAGTGGAACATGATTTTCCAGAGGGGGCTAAGTATTTTATGTAATATTCGCCCAGAATCCTAGTTGATAATGATTGTGATGGATTAAAACAATGCAAGTCTTGAAGACCTCAATATAACTCAGGGGCACCTCGAGACAATGTGTTATTATAATGCCCATATCAGTGTAAGCTCCTGGTTGCATATCCTTTGTGAAACTTAGATTAATTTTTTTTTGCAACTGGGAGAAAATATCTGTTATGCTGCCAGCTGGGTTGCCAGCCAGCCCAAGTGTCATTCAGCATCTCCCAGCCAGCCACCTCAACTGCTTTCTCATTACCTGAATGCAAATTTCATCGGTTGGACACCAAAAATTGGATCCCAGCTGACAACTTTGCCAGCTGGGAACATCCTGGCTGACAGTCTGCCAGCCAGCCGGGCGCCTGCTGCATAACAGATAATTGGTATAACAGATCATGGGGTGCCCCTGTATAACTGTGTGCATTGTTGTTCTGACTGATAAACATCAAAATCAAGTATTTTCATGAAGTTTCTGAGCATGTTCAGTGTACTAAGAGTCCATTTTGGTCTGAGCAAAGAAAGATACACTCTTGCTCATAAATATGGAAAATTTTATGAAATTGGAGAAAATCTTGAAAACTGGGCTCAAAAATGGAAATATTGAAAAAAGACAACAACAAATATTCCAGACTTTTGAAGGGTTGATATCATAATAATTATTGTTGATGCATGAAAATGAATGACAGCAAAAGAATGATTGGGGTCAAAATGAGTTAGTAATATTGTCCATATTTATGAAAATAACCTCAGTGGGTAATATAGACTTCGATTTTAATGGCACACCTATTTTTTTTCTTGATTTGTGAATATTTTTTCCCAAAAGAGCTTTAGCTCTAAAATTTTATTATCGTTTTCATAGATACGTGTTTTTCCAGTTTGCACTTTGCTTTATCTCAAAACTGTGATGTCACAGATTTAATTGCATAACTGTATATTACAAGCACATATTTCAAGAAACTGACCAAATGCATTCACACATGGATTATATAGCTTTAATACCTACATAGGTTGATAGATACTTTAATGAAATTAAACTGAATTAAACAGACCACTTGTCCTCAAAGGAGAGTTACACTGCTGGCCGAAAGTTTGGAAAAAACAATAAGCTGCCTACATGTAATTAGTGTTCAAAATGGTATCTGGTTGTTTGGAATTTCGGATTCTTATACTTGATAAAGCCAAAATAGTGGATTAATAAAAAATAAATTTTTAAAAATAGCATTAAATTTCAAAGGTTGCTCTCAAAAACGGGGATGGATGATTTGGGCTCTATGTCCTGTGTATATGCACTTGACAGGAGGAGGAAACGGCAATGAGGCGAATGATGATTGAAACAGCCGTCTAACATAGGCAAGAGCTGGAGTCGAACCCTGGACCCAGCGATTGGCAGCCCAGCACGGTACCACTTATTCTTGACCAACCCTACCCCTCAAAAATGGGAAGTGTCAAAGTAGGCAAGCATTGGCCATTGCAATTTCATTGACATGCCTGGCAACTTGTTTGGGGCCATCAGTACTTTTGAAAGCCGCGATCCATCCACACTCAAGCGAATTTCTGTAACACTGATCTGATGGCAAGCAAAATTCTGTTTCCCAACTTTTGGCCTGCAGTGTACAATGACTAAAAACAAATGCAACAAAATGATTTGAAATTGTGAAGGTGAGTGTCTTGTGAATAACAATAAAACAGGTTTTTTTTTTAAACATTGAAACAGAGACTCTTCTGTCAAGGTGTAATAATCAGCTTGGACAGAAGTTGTTTGTTGTGGTGGTACAAAAAGAGTAACATTGCTTGGCAGTTTTAATTTCCTTTATAATAAACTGTGATGTCAAACTCAGAACTGATATGTCACAGATTGAAGGTTAGACCAATCACGTTCACAGATACCCTGATGATGTCACGGTTTTACTGCAAAACGAAATTTTCAAAAAACACATAGCTATGAAAACGATTATCAAGGGTAGTAGGAAGAGGATACATATATCGGATGCATAATTTGATTTGTCTCAACGATGCTTGATTTGGATGCAGTCGGGAAATATGACAATCTGGGAATTTGAAAATTTCTTGAAATTTTGAAATTTGTGGACTGTATGAATATTCGAAGCCAATTTTGATGTACTGAAAATTACACCAAAAAAGCTGTTTTCAAATGGCACCATCATTCCAGCTGGAAATTGATTACATTGTTTGCTTTTAACTGTTTATCACAACACAACCATGTCTTGTTTATTGTGACAGCGGATCACACACCTAACATATATATATACAAAATCTCTTTTAGTCGGGCCTATGTGTGATGCACTTGCAAGGATGACCCTTTGCAGTATTTTCTATGAAAATCTGGAATATACATTTTTTTCAATATTTCCATAATTGAGTCCAGTTTTCAAGATTTCCTCCAATCCATTCAGTGATTCAAAGTTTTATACTGTCATCAATTGGAGTACTAAATTGACACTGTTATAATTATTTTTTTAGAATTATTTTATTTTACTTAGTGCAATTTGACAAGTACATGTATATATTACAATCATTAAAAAAATCAACAATGATGAGTAAATAACACTAAGTGGGACTCAGCAGAGTTCATCAGAACTATTATTATTGCTGGCCCTTAAATATACACAAAAAAATATTTTAACAAGGAAAAAATCAAAATAAAAAATTAACATAGAATAAAAATAAAATGAAGTGATGAAAATGAAAATGGAAATGATCTTGATTTATATTTCACTGAAAATTGAGTAATATAACACAGACGATATAAGTTACTAGTAAGCCTGATAGACATGTTTTGAGTAGGATTTGATGAAGTTTTTCAATTTCCGTTTTTCTTTTAAATTATTTGACAATTGGAGCCATAAATGAGGGGATGCACCAAGGAAGCTTTTATTGTATTTTAGGGTAGTATGATGTAAAGCTCTTAAATTAGTTCGATTCCTTGTATTATATGTATGTCTAGTTATGTCAAATAGATTTATTAATCTAGCTGGTAGTTTGTCATATATGTGTCTATGAGACACTTTCAGTAGTTCCAACTTTATAATATCGTCTATCATTAAGATTTTTCCTTTTCTGTATAGTACCTTTAGATTAGACCTATTTCCAACATTAAAGATTAATCGCATAGATTTATTTTGTTGGATTTTTATATTTTTCAATAGTTTCTTTGTCAACAAAGGCCCCCATGCTGCGATGCCATATGTAGCATGACTTTTAACATTTGCATAGTATATCAGTAGTTTTGATTCAATTGGTAACGTATTTTTAACCATTGCTAGGCTATAATTTCCAGCTATCATTTTTTTAATTACATTTTTAACCTGTAAATCCCATTCCAAATATTCATCAATTGTTACCCGAGAAATTTTATGTTTTTTACTCTTTCAATTAATGTTTGATTCATACTTAGCGTTCCATCATAATAACAGTTCTTTTGTTTACTGTGAAATAATATATACTTTGTTTTGTCAACATTTAGATTAAGGGAATTGCTTTTAATCCATTGATTGAGTTTTTCGAGATCTGAATTAACTTTTTTATACAAAAATTTTGGATTATTTCCAGAAGCAAATATAGTGGTGTCATCGGCAAAAGTCACTGCATTACAAAATTTTAGGCTTTTCACCAAATCATTCACTAGAATAATAAATATCAACGGGCCTAAAACGGACCCTTGTGGCGTCCCATAGGACATGCTGTAAGCATTAGATATCACATTTTTAAATTTGACCCTAATTTTACGATTTGATAAATAGCTTATAAACCATGAAAGTGCAATACCGCGAATTCCATAAAATTCTAACTTTTTTATTATAGTCTGGTGATCTAAAGTATCAAATGCTTTGGACATGTCAAGAAATAACGCTAATGTAAAGTTTCCCTTATTATTATTTTCTATAATATTGCCTGTTAGATCTAAAATAGCATCTGTGGTGCTCCTGTTTTGTCTAAACCCATACTGTCCTTCATAGAATATATTATATTTGTTGAAGAATTTTATAACTCTGTTATACATTATTTTCTCTAGTATTTTCGAAATTGTTGGAAGAAGTGAGACTGGACGATAATTAATAATTTCTGACTTGGATTTGCTTTTGTATATTGGAATAACTATAGCTGATTTCATGTTTTCTGGAAATTTACCTTGCTGCATAGATTTATTAAATATTATATTTAGAGCCTGAAGAACTCCCGGGTATAGTTGTTTTAATATTCTATTAGAAATTTCATCTGTTCCACTATTGTCTGTAGATTTTTTATAAGCTTTTCGATCACAGTTGGTGATGTAGGAAAGAAAAAACAGTTGTGCACTATTCTCTGATTCAGATATGTCATGGGGTCCTTCACATTTCCATTTTCTTTGATTTTATTAGCCATTTTCTGCCCAATTTCACTATAGTGTTTTGCAAAAGCATTACTAATAGTTGTTGAATTATTTTCTTTGACACCATTAATTAATATCTCATCACATATTTCTCTTTTATTTTTTAACTTCCCAGTTAATTTGTTTAATATATTCCAGATTTTTCTTGAGTTGTTCCTATTTTCTTGAACCAGTTAATAATAAAAAGCATTTTTAGCCCTTCTCCTTATTTTATTAAAAGCATTGCGGTAATGCTTATAACTTAAGTATTCTTCACTATCTCTAGCTTTTTTGGCTACTTTATTGTATAATGCTGTGCACTTGAGTGATGACTTTTTCATACCCTCAGTAAACCATGGTTGTCTAAGGGCATTCTTTCTTTTGACAAGTAGTATCTTTTTCTCTGGTGCATAGAAGTCCATCACAGTTGTAATTTCTTTCATTAAGGCTTCACTACATTCATCAATGTTCATGTTTTCTAATATGTCCCAGTCTCTATTACTGAGACTTGCATTCATCCTCCTTAGTACATCATCATCTATGGTTCTCCGTTGGACTAATTGTCTTTCTTTTGTTCCTCCAATTCTACAATTTAACAGTGCAATACATACATAGTGATCAGAAATATCATTTGTCACTATGTATGATTTACTATTATGAATCAAGTTTTTATCAACATAAATGTTATCTATAAGTGTAGCACTATTATGTGTCACTCTAGTGGGCTTGTATATTGTTGGAAGAATGCCATTTGTTAAATTTAGTTCAAAAAAATTTAGGGTATTTGCATGTGAGTTGATCTTAAGATAATCTAAATTTTGATCAGTTCCAACAATAATATATTTGTGTTCAGATTTTACTTTTTTAACTATGTGTTCATAATTATCAATAAAATCACGTTCGTTTGTTCCTGGAACCCTGTATATCTCCCCTATTACTATATTTGGCATATTCTTCTGGGGAATTTCTATAAATATGGATTCAAATTTGCACTCTTCAAATATTCTTAAATCGGTTCTTTCTGTATAATTTAGACCTTTTTTAACCAAAATGGACACTCCACCTCTCTGTCTGTCTTTCCTGTACTCACTGATCATATCATAATTTGGGAATGCATAACGTGAGTGATTTTTTTCACTCAAAAATGTTTCACATAATAAGAAGATTTCTGGAATTAGATGTTTTTCATTCAGTGACTCCATCAAATCTAACAAGTCATCAAACTTACTTGGTATGCTATGGATATTCAGGTGAGCAACTGCAAACGCATCTTCCATTCTTACATGTAAATCATCGTCTACACTCAAATATCTGCAGTCTGTCAATAGGATATCATCGAAATCTTTAAAGTCTTGAAGGTCAGCTGTCATAATAAAAAGTTAAATTTTCAGTTGATTGATACATCAATGATGAATGAGGTGAATGACGTGATAAGTTTACTTCAAAAATTTTCAAATTTCAAGAAATTGTCAATATTCCTAGATCATAATTTTTCCTGATTGCATCCAAATCAAGCATCGATGGCGACAAATTAAATTATACATCCAAGGCAAACACCCTCTACCTTGTATCCCTTAAAATTCCAAAGCTTTATAAGTCCCTTTAGAAAGAAAGAAATTCTCAAATCGCGATAAAATGGCATGTGCGATTCAGATCATAGTCCTGATTACCCCTAGAGAGTATTATTTCCAATATAAATTATGTTACTAACTCATTATGACCCTAATTATTCTTTTGGTAACAATTATTCTCAAGTATCATCAATATTTCATGACATTGTGATTTCAACACTTCAAAAATCTGGAATATTATCATTTTTCTCAATATTCCAGTATTAAGCCCAGTTTTCAAGATTTTCTCCAATTTCATAAATGTTCACTTTGTGATGTTGAATGGACCCATATTTATCTATTAGAAATGCTAGAAGTCCATTTGCAGCTCCCATCATGAAATGTAACCAAATTTCTACTAATGTTTGACATGTGCCTATATTCCATATTTATGAGCAAGAGTGCACTAAAAATTACTCAATTTCCTGAAGAACCAATTACATGATAGACATCAGACCTAATTAGAAATGCTTAGTATGAGGGAATAAGCTGGAACTGTCTAACATGAAGCAGAAACAACATGTTGTAATTATCCCCAAAATGAGTTTTGTCACCTTTGCATGATGTGGCATGGAGTAATAGACAGAATTCATCTCCTTTATTGCACTTTTGGATCCAACTTCTGAGGCTACATTCATGGAACAGCCGATTATTTGTTATTGTGTTCCATGAAATGCTCCCAAGAGGATACAAGTGGGAACAGCCGCAGATTGATGGCTTCTTGGATGGTGCACTTGGGGTAGATTATCTGTGGCTGTTAATTTCTTTTTGTCGTAGGCCTGCTGGATGATAAGCTCTCATTCTCCATCTTATTGTACTTAAATGGCTTTTAATTTGCATTTATTGCACCTTTATCTCTTTTATAATGTTGTATTCATGGAATTGTTCTCACAGGAAGCTCCATAGAATGCAACCAAGCATTGGAAGGAAGACGTTATCATAGGTCAGCCTCAGTTTGTCTCACAACATGCGAAATGGTGTTTGGCCTGATTGCTCTGCATCTACAAGTCACACTGTAGAGATATGCATACTCACAGCTAGAATTTCAAATTTGTAATTTATTTATCACATTTTGGTGATGTTTTGGTACTTTTTTGGTCTGATTTTTGACGACGACTGTGCATTCTAGAAATGAGTCAGACTGTAGTTAACTGTTTTCTATGCAATGGTGAGTAAATTGTATTTAAGATAAGACAAGATAAGAAAAGAAGTACTTTATTTAGTCACACACAGAAGGTGAAGCGAACAAAGTGATTATAACAGGCTGTGGAAAAATAGAACATTTATACACTGGTAGTACTATTGTTTTACCCTTCTTGAGATGATGATTAAATACTGTAAATACAGCTTTATGCTCAATGGAACACATGTATTGCCATACTATTTGAGTCATGCTCCAGCACAATCATCATAAAGGAGAAACTTCAGCTGTTGTCTGTGATGTTTTTGGGAAAAGAATACCTACTGCAGCTGACAATCCATGGAGAAACTTCACCCATAATGGCCTGTCTACAAGTGGACCGCTGTTACATTGCCACTTCTTTTTCCAGCCTTGGCAGATCAGAACATACACTGTCATGTACTGCCACCTAGTGACTAGTGTGCTATTCGGTGAGCTCCTGGGAGCGGTCCACATCATTTAAGTCTGAGGAACTCACGCAATTTTGTCTGGAAGAAACCAGGGCTGTTTCTGAATGTGCTGATGGCCTTGTCTACTTCCTTAGAGAATGTGATTGCCGAGTCTGACTCTGGTATACATCAATGTTGAATAGAAATTTTGTGAATGTGCAATGAAATTGAACTATTTCTTGGGACAGCAATGTTGTAGCTTGCAAAATCAACCAGGTGGCAGCTGCATGCAGTTCTCATTTTCACCAGACTGCATATATATAATAAGCCATGCGGTTGCAGGTCTTTGAAATCAAAACTAGACTGCTTATGAAAAAACTATCAACATTCAAAAAAATGATTGAATGTTTTGGAAACACGGTGCATGGGCCTTAGCATTACATGTAGGGAGGGCACACACAGAAAAAAACTAGGTTTTTTGGGGTTTTCTACATAATCATTTGAATGTATAAACAACCAAATGGATAAAACAGGTTAATTAAGGTTTGTTAAAAAATCAAATGAATCATTTAAAAACCAGTTTGGTTAACACAGGTTTATTGGGGTTTTATAAAAAACCGCTTGGATATTTGCAAAACCAGTAACGATTAAATGGTTTTATTGCAAACAAAATGAATACTTAAAACACCATGTGTTCAGGTTCATTGGTCTTTAACATTGTTCACAGCTTCACATTTAAGGATATCAACACTTAATCTGGCAAGTTTGTGTTTTACATTGTTACAGCTTGTTTAAGGCTAATCACAAGGTAATCTTGTCAGATTTGAGACACAATTATATACCTTTTGTGAGAGTCAGTTAAATGGTGCAGAGACCAGGTCTGATTCATTTGTTCATTGAACAATGAACATGTTAAATGAAGAGGCAAGGACATCCTGGTTTATCATCAGTTCCAAGGTAGGAATTTTATGATTAATTTTCTTTTAGTTTAAGAGCTGCATGAGAACATTCGCTAACATTTATTAGACAAAAAAGTCACTCTATTTTATTTATATATCATAGGCCTTTGTTCAGAGAGTGTGCACATTTTTAAAACCGTGTCAGTTGCTGGTGATCAATTATCTTAAGGAAGTAAGGATTATATGGTTTTTGATCATCATCCAGAAATCACAATGGAAACAATTTTTATAATTGACATTTAAAGCTACAAGTAAATCTCTTAGGTTACAGTTTGTGATGTGTACTGTACATGATATTGTTTAATCATATATTTCATTGGCCAATACTTCATATTTATAGTCTATCATAAAATACTCAAGATTTTTAGGCAAAAGGTATTCACTATTCACCTTTGAATATGGATAACTTAAATGGGACATTTGGTGTAATTTCATACATAATATTACTCTTATCTAACCACCTCAAAAAAGATAGGGTATATGACAGCAAAGCTTCAGTAATATAAATGATTATTATTATAGGCTATTCTCCAAGGTTGCTTATAACACATAGTAAGAATTTCATTCCTTTCCCTGCAGGGATACATCAACTGATGTCGCAGAAATTGTCTTGACATCTGTCTGAAGTCAGGTTATTTTTATACATAAATGTAGTAAGAATTGTCTTCCCTTATTTCAATAGAGTGTGCCTAACAATTTAATTATTTCTGTTTCAGCTTTTACGAGAATTTAAGCTCATCCAACCATTGGAACTGGATGAGCTTATCACCTGAACAGCTCTGGATAGGTCTCATGAATCACCCCTGAAAAAACTCTTCTCAGACCCGGATTGGTGATGCCTTGAGGCAGACGAGTGAAAAGGTGGGTCTCTGTTTCTGTTTCTGTGCATTGTTTAATGTTATCTTTCTCTTAATCCTTAAATGAAGGGCATCACATGTCACAAATTCTTTGTTTAGCTTTTTTTGCGTAGCTAGCAAAGATGCACATATCATCATGAGCAAATGACTGCTGTTTTGTATTTGAGTTCTCTTTCCTAGCTTTTTAGGGATTATAATGAAACCAATGGATTGACTGTCATAACATATGACATAAAATTGAGTCAATTTCAAATTAAATCTACTGTATATGGCCAAAATTATGAAATGTTGTGAAGATTGTTTCAGAATCAGACAAAAAGTTAAAACTTGTTGTTTCAATCAATATAGCCCAATAAGGTGCTGCAGAGGCGTAAAACACAAACACAACTCATTGTTTCAATCTGTTCATGAAACCAATGCAATAGACACTGCGTAATATTATGCTTATGAACTTATGAAAAGTAACATGGTGATTACTTGTATTTTCAGGAAGCCAAGTGCTCAACAGCATCCTTGAAGAATCATGGATTCGTGGTCCATCTCAAAGCCCATTGGACACACTTCAGTGTCATGACAATCAGCATTCCAGATGATAACAGTGTGGGCCTTTCCCTGGTTCTTTCTTGCGTTAATGCTTGTTACCGGGTGTACGACATTCGGTGTTCACCAACATTTAGAAGAACATTTTCACGTTTATGGACTATTACATTGCATTCTTCATGGACTATTGCATCAAAAAATGTATATCAGCATGAGTATATCTAAATATGAAAATACGTATTTCACTTGTTTTTTATGTGTTTTGTGGTTTCCTGGAGTTTATATTTGACAATTTGAATAGTAGTTATACACTTGTTATTTCTTCCTACATTTATATAAATTATATATTTTTTGTTGCATGCTAATTTCATTTTCTTCTTGTTTGAAGTTCTATAAAGATTATATATGAATAAATAAAGTCAAATTCCTTTATATTTTCTTTCTACTTGGATGTATTTTACCCTTGTGTTCAAAATATACAAAATAAGGAAGATTAAATTTGTCAAAAAACCAAAAATTTTTTTTGGTACGAAACACCAATGGTGAGGTAGAAAAATCGTACCTGGATATTTGAAAGTCTTATCATGGTTTTCCAGCAAACCAGCTAACGTTTTATTTAAATTATTGATATGGTTATGAAAGCCCTATGGGAATGATGAGACTATCCAATTGATTACCAGAAAAACCCATTTTGGTTTAATATATGCTCCATGATGGAATAATGTAAATCCAGTTATGGATATTTGTAAAACCTTAAAAGGGTGAATATTTACTTCACTTGGTTTCTATAAAAACCAAAGATGAATATGTACAAAACCAGCTAATGAAATATTTGATTATTTTATAAACCACAAATGGTTTAATAAACAACCAGAAAATTGGTGTTGAACAGGCCTTCATAGGTTTCTTGATAAACCACTAAAGGTTTTATATCATTCCAAAGTGGATTTTAAGATGGTGGTTTTTTAAACATCCACATCAAGAGGGTTTTTTAAAAAACCAGAAGTGGTTTTATACTGGTGACAAGCCAAAAAACCACATATGAATGTTTGTGTAACCTTTTTTTCTGAGTGTGCATTGTTGCATTTTGTAACCAGTATAAATCAACTAAGAAGTATTTTTATGCTGGCTTCTTGAACTTTAGGACAAGATTTGTTATAGTACAGTATTGGCTATGCAGCCAGCATACTATACTGATTGCCCCATACGGAAAAGTGTCAACCAGTTTGGTCCCCACCATTTAGTAATGTCAGCTAGAGCATTACAAAATATCTTACGATCACAAATACTTAATATTGTTGCATTGATGTAAAAGTACACCTGCCACTCATTAATCGACCAATTGGTGCAGATACAATTGTTGCAGGACCTGAAATAATTGGGGGTGAGTTGTAACAATTGGGGGTGAATAGTAATGAGAGCAGTTTGTTCTATTTATAGGTCCAATTTCTGGGTGGCACATCCTTGGGGTGATTAACAGACTGTTAGTGACTTACAGTTAGTGACTAACTGGCAGTTCAAGACTAACAAACAGTGAATCAACAACAGTTAGTGCTTACTAACAGTAAGTGACTAACAATGGTGACTTACTAACAGTAGTGACCAACTGATGAACAACAGTTAGGGACAATATGACTAACAGTCAGGGACTAGCAGTTAGTAACTTACAGTTTCCCAACAGTTAAGGACTAGCTGACTTACATGACTAACTAACAGTTAGTGACTGACTAACAGTTAGTGACTGACTAACAGTGACTGACTAACAGTAAGTGAATGACTAACAGTTAGTGACTGACTAACAGTTAGTGACAATTAGTAACTAATTAACAGTTTGTCACTAACTGACAGTTTGACTAACCAACAGTTTTGACTAACTAACCATTTTTGACTTACAGTTTTTGACGACAAACAGTTTTGACTACAAATAGTTTTTGACTAACTAACAGTTTTTGACTAACAGTTTTTGACCAACTAACAGTTTTTGACTGAATAACAGTTTTTGACAAATTAACAGTTTTGACTACTAACAGTTTTGACTGAATAACAGTTTTTTCCTACAAACAGTTTTTGACTAACTAACAGTTTTGACTACTAACAGTTTTGACTGAATAACAGTTTTTTACTACAAACAGTTTTGACTAACTAACAGTTTTTGACTGACTAACAGTTTTTGACAAATAACAGTTTTGACTGAATAACAGTTGTGACTACAAACAGTTTTGACTAACTCCCCCTTTTCACTAACTAACAGTTTTTGACTAACTAACAGTTTTTGACTACTAACAGTTTTGACTAACTAACCATTTTTGACTACTAACAGTTTTGACTAACAGTTTTTCACTAACTGTTTTTCACTAACTGTTTTTGACTAACAGTTTTTGACAAATTAACAGTTTTGACTAACTAACCATTTTTGACTACTAACAGTTTTGACTGAATAACAGTTTTTTTTACTACAAACAGTTTTTGACTAACTAACAGTTTTGACTACTAACAGTTTTGACTGAATAACAGTTTTTTTTACTACAAACAGTTTTTGACTAACTAACAGTTTTGACTACAAACAGTTTGGACTAACCCCCCCTTTTCACTAACTAACAGTTTTTGACTAACTAACAGTTTTTGACTACTAACAGTTTTGACTTACTAACCATTTTTGACTACTAACAGTTTTGACTACAAATAGTTTTGACTAACTGACAGTTTTTGACTAACTAACAGTTTTTGACAGAATAACAGTTTTTTTTACTTCAAACAGTTTTTGACTAACTAACCGTTTTTGACTGACTAACAGTTTTGACTAACTCCCCCTTTTCACTAACTAACACTTTTTCACTAACTAACACTTTTTTACTAGCTAACAGTTTTTGACTAACTAACAGTTTTTGACTGACTAACAGTTTTTGACTAACTAACAGTTTGTGACTAAATAACATATTTAGTGGCTAACAAATAGTAACTACCAAAACAACGGACTTAATGACTAACAGGTAGTGACTAACTGGTGAACAACAGTAAGGGATGCCTGATTAACAGTTAAGGATTGACAGTCATATATAGTGACTTACTAATTAATAGTGAGTCATATTGAACCTGTGCTCCCCCATATGAACTTGCCAAATTCCAGCTAAACTGTCATAGGAATAAAAATAACAGTCAATACTATACACCAGTTAGTGTAGATCAGCAGAGCAGGTATAAGAAGCTATAAGAGGATTTATAGATGAACCCATGATGTGTGTGTGTTCAAGACCTAGTTAGTGAGAGATATAGAAAAAGTATAGTGGTTGTCTCCAGAGTATCGCATGCCCCCCTTGGGATGAAGAGATAGAGAGGGTGAGAGATAGACAGATAGCTTCTTATACTATATTATGGGTTCATCTGTAGTTTCTCTTATACCATATTTTAAAATTCTTTTGGCAAAACATACTCTTATTGTAAATTTTGAAATCGTAATCACTACAGCCAGCATATATCTTTTTTTTCGAAAAGATTTTCTTGTTTTGGTGCTTGTTGATCATGGAGGGAATGAACGTTAGTGCATTGCTCTTTGATTTTATTTGCCCCCATCCACAAAATTAAATGTCTGACACTGAATTTCAACTTAAAGGACACACACAATCTCTTTATCTTTTTGTGGAACAAAGAAGCTATGACTGCTCTGTGTAACACATAGACTCTCATATTTCTTCTGAGAGTTATATTATAGTAAAGGTGTCTCAGAATATTTATAATTGGCCCCTTGGCAGCTGTCTATGTGACAAGATGCTCAACCTGAGTCGGTCCATCTGACGGGCACTCCATCAGAATGACGTCACTACACTGAACTTGAAGGATGAATTATTTCTTTATTGCAACACTAGCCCGTCCGGATTTAGACTAGATTTGCCCAATGGAACTGCTTGCTTTTTACAAGATATTGATTCAGCTGGCATATAGCAAAGACGCACTAGCACTGTATACTAGTAAATACCACAGATTAATCACAATAATCCAGCCATGTGTTGTCACATTTGGCTTATGTTTTTTCATTTGCTTGATTTAGGAATGACTATTCAGGGACTTCGCAGCCTTGAAATAAGTAATTACTGCCGCCGTTACCGCAAAATAAATCATTTCTGGCCTAGGAAAACTCAAAGCCCCCCTGATTATTAAAATGGTCGCTCATTTGACATGATGTAAATAGACATCCAAACTGATGAGAAATTCTTACAATGTAGCATGAAGGAACATGAACATGACAGTTACCAGATAAGTTGGAACTGCCTACCAAGAAGCAGAAACGACATATTGTAATCATCCCCAAAATGAGTTTCACCACCTTTTGTGTGGTATGGAGTAATAGACAGAATTCATCTCTTTTATTGCACTTTTTGATCCAACTTCTGAGGCTACATTCATGGAACAGCTGATTATTTGTTATTGTGTTCCATGAAGTGCTCCCAAGAGGATACAAGTGGGAACAGCCGCAGATTGATGGCTTCTTGGATGGTGCACTTGGGGCAGATTGTCTGATGTCGTTAATTTATTCCTTTTGTTGTACTGGATAATAAGCTCTCATCCTGCATCTTCTCATACTTATGGCTTTTAATTTGCATTTATTGCACTTTTATTCCTGTCATAATGCTGTATTCATGGAATGGTTCTCACAGGAAACTCCATAGAATGCAACCGTGCATAGGAAGGAGAACATTATCACAGGTCAGCTGACTGTATTCCATGCAATGGTGAGTAAATCGTATTTGAAGCATGCTCTAGCACACTCATCACAAAGGAGAAACTTCAGCTGTTGTCTATGATATTTTTTTGGGGGGAAAAGAATACCAACTGTATCTCACAATCCATGGAGAATCTTCACCCCCAGGCCAGTTACAAGTCTTTAAAATCAAGATTAGTTTGATTATGAAAAAAGGTGCAAGCACTTTAAGCACTATCTATCTATCTATCTATCTATCTATCTATCTATTAATTCTATTTATCTCACTAGTAGCTACCTAGCTATCTATCTATCTCAGGGACGGACTGGCGGCATGTCGGGCCCCGTGGCAAAATCAGTCAATGGGCCCTACGTCCCTACCACCGGCGTTATTTCTAATTAAAAATTAAAATACTACAGGCCTAATTTGGCAAATTGTTAATTTATTAGGTTGGGGGCCTCCGCATGAGAGGGTTCTGTCCTCTCAGTTGGTGTCGTTGCAAGACAAAATCATGAACCTGACAGTCAAATTTTGCTCCTTTCTTTATTTTTTTGCCATCTTGCATGGGCCCCCCTAAGTTGGTGGGCCCCCCTAAGTTGGTGGGCCCCCCTAAGTTGGTGGGCCCCCCTAAGTTGGTGGGCCCCCCTAAGTTGGTGGGCCCCCCTAAGTTGGTGGGCCCCCCTAAGTTGGTGGGCCCGTGGCAGTTGCCACTTTGCCACATAGGCCAGTCCGCCCCTGAGATATCTATCATCTAACTATATATATATATCCAGCTATTTATTTATCAATTGAGAAATCTACACGTATTTATTTACCAATTTATCTATATTTCTTTCTTCCTTTATTCCTTTCTTTCTTTTTCTTTTTCTTTTTTTCCCTTTCTTTTCTTTCTCTCTTTCTCAGTTCCTGTCTATCTATCAATCATTTCAATTAGGAATTAGAGCATTTTGAAAGTGCAATGCCACTAATTTCAATCGGCTCTGTTAAAAAGTGTGCCAAAATGAGACATTAACGCCCAATCCTCAAGTGGAGTGACGAGGGTATTTTTTGAACGGCGCTCGCACATTTCCTAGGAATTTTAAAGATTTTGGGCCTTCACACCATCAATTTTTGATGCTCAGGGGCAACAATTTATGGACTTGGCATTCGGAGAAATCAGGAGAAGAGCGACGTCGACGTACAAACTTTTAAAAGTCACTATGGAAAAGCCAGTCTTTTTCTCAATTTGTGAAGGAAAGGGGTCCATTTTTCGTTGAGCTCTATCGGGCCCTTCCCTGCCGCTCCACTCATTTTTATATTGGCCCCGCTCATTTTTACACCGCCCTCGTTCATTTTTATACCGACCCCATTCATTTCTACATCGACCCCGTTCATTTTAATGAAGCATGGCGACATAAGGTTTGTTGCCACACCATTCTATGTTTAGGGGCCGACCAGATGATCTTTGGGGGGGGGGCTATGGATATTTGGTGAAAAAAAAAGATTGTTTCCAACTTGACACTGAAAAAAAAAGTTTGTTCAGCACATGGAAATAAAAGAAAAAGTTTGTTTCCACCTGTAGCTAGGGTACCGTAATGTTAAAATTCCGATAAAAAAGTTTGTCGCACGTTTGCAAGCAAAAAAATTGTTCGTCGACGCGACGCGAACGAAAAAAAAAGTTCGTCTCGGGGGTAAAGTCCATAGCCCCCCCCCCCCAACTATCATCTGGTCGGCCCCTTACGGGCAGGGGGCACATGCTGGAAGGAAGTGGGGTGCCTTCTCTTGGAAGCAACCCATGTAACTCATTGATGCATTGGCCTACAAAGCCCCTCCTGAACTTGAAATACATGTAAGTCACATCAGTAAAATCCTGCTGTATGATTTTCAGCCAAGTTGCAGTCCTAATGTCATGTGTGCATGATTAAGGTTCCACTTCCCCTCCCTCAGAAATTCGCATGTGTGAAAATTTCATTCCAGCTCAAGCCGGGAGCTCAAGACTATTCAGAGTTCCCATGGAAAGAGAGACAGAAAACTAGCAAGTGTTCACTTAAAAGCTAATGGATGCCTTGCAGGTCCATAACTACAAGAAGAGAGGAAGTATATATGTAAGGCATTACCAGAGATCGCGAAGTCCAATGTCAAAGCCTGTCAACATGCATGGCTGTCAAAAAGAGAACCATGCGGAGCTATGCAGCTAGGACAGGCAGAGATAGATAAAATATTTAAAAGTTATGCAAATAGAATATTGAAATTTTAGTCGATTACACATAAATGAAGTCCATCTCAAGAGACTTAACAGTACAATCACAACCTTGGCCAGGCTTGCAAAAAAATCTGATTAAAAAAAAAAAAAAAATCGGATTTATTTGATTTAAATCAGATTTTTAAAATTTAAATCAGATTTAAATCAAGCTGTCGTATTTTTAAAAATATAATGGTTTTCGAAGAACTTGAAGTCATAATAAATGATAAACTGTTCTTAATTGGGTCATCTGTAATGGGAAAAATTTATTTCACTCCCCAAAAGTCATGTAATCAAGTTGAAATTCAATCTCGTAGATCGTTTACATGGATAAATTTGACTTTTTCCTGCTGCAACAAATTTCCTCAGATATATGAATTTAACTTCAATTCAAGTGTGTAATTTTGTCAATGTTTTCGAGCTACTATTACTAGCAATGAACTATGATTTATTATGAAGTGGGAAAACTTTATGTGGCTTCCAAAAGAGACTTTGCAGGGTTTGATCCTATTTCGAAGTCACAATGTTTTATTATTTTGAGAGCCACTGCCATACTTAGGAGCAAAGGAATGATTGAAATTACTAACGATGACCACAGAAACAGTATTTTATAATTACTATTGTTTGTTATTGTTTTTTTCTTGTTTAATGAGTGCGACATTTGGCATGAGATTAGCAATTTGGTGCATGACAGAGGAGATATTGGATTGCGTCTTAAACTGGATTAAAGTAAGCCGAAAACCACCCTCGTATCTGCATCTTAGCTATGATTCCTTACCAATTCAAGTGTGAAGGTGTCAATTGATCCATTATAGCATTCATACACAAACTATTTGCAGTTCTCTAACAAATACTGATTTTTAATTTAAGTCATAGATTAAAATCATTGATTAAAATCACCGATTTAAATAATGATTTAAATCAAATGATTTAAATCAAGCAACCCTGACCTTGGCAGGCCTGTCCAAGCATTGACTCTTTCTCAACAATAATTTGCAAATTATAGAACTTGTCGAAATTTTGACAAGGCAAAAATATGAAAAGAGGCTAATAGAAATGGCTTTGGGAAAACCTAGTTAGGCCTATAAAAGATGTGTTACTGGATCCTCTGCCAACAAATTCATCTGGACCTAATGAAAAATTCTGAGAATAGTACAGATCTGAATCATCATTGGATGAATATTGATTAATGTCATGCTAAGTTAACTAGTGGACATCTCCACTCGTAACAGATGAGTTGGTTTCTGCATATCCGATGAATTACAATTACAGACATTTAGGGTCAATATATTATAGTCCTAGAATTTAGCCAACTTTCATAATATATTGAACTCATGCAAGCATTGAATATGCCTGATTGTTCTAGCCTGTTGTACTACTATTTCTGCAGACAACTCACCTAAAGTAGGTATGTTGCAAAAAATTTTAAATCTGGAATTTCACATTGAAACTATTTTAATGTGACAGACACTTCAATAAAAGAAAAGTAGTCACCAGAACCACCTTAATATGTCAATATTAAAGAAGCTACAAGCATTTTTGTAGTCCAAAAATGAATATAGCTGAACCTGACTTTTAATGGCAACCAAGAAACACACAGTGAAGTATACCACTTATTTAAACAATGTATACCATTCCAAAGTTCTGAGGTAAATTCAATTAATGTGAACCAAAATCTAACACAATGCAAAGCATCTACTGTCCATTTACGACATCTATTGCCAGTGAAAACAAGGATGGATGGCTGGGGCTTTATGTCGCATATTTATGCATTTGTTAGGCTCCTTGGGACAGGAGAAAGTAACAAGGTAGCAGTAAATTAATAGGTCTACTGATATTAAATCAGTTGCTTCACATAAACAGGGTCAGCTTTTCAGCCTGGCCACCAAGGCAAATTTTTCACCAAATGAGAGTGACTTTGGAAATTTAGGACTCATATAACTTTTCCCCTATCCATACAATTTCCTTCATATTTTGCAGTAATGAAGGTAAAAGTGTAACTTAAATGGCCATATACCTCTAATCAATGGCCAGAGCTCATGAAAAAAACTGTTGCAAGTTGATTTACACTGTCATTTTCAAATGGCCGGAAAAGACAAACAACTGAACAAAATTTAATTATTTAAATAAACATTCGCTGTTAAAATCATCAAGCTATGTTGAGTACAGACATAGCCAGAGTTATTTTTGTGAAGGATGTTTTCAAACACACAGATTTTCGCCAGCACATAGCAGGCTGAAATTCTGGGTCATTGCAGCAGATTGCAACATACCTACCTAAAGATGACAACAAAGCAAAAAAATTCAGTCATATATGGAGATAAGTCGCTTATGCAACTCGTTTTTCGGTGTATAACTAACATTTCAGGGTTATTTACCTCGGGCTAAAGCCCTCGGTAAATAACCATGTGAAATGTTAGTTATACACCTTAAACTCGTTGTATAACCTATACCTAGCCAGTTCCTTATAACAAAATTGGCAAAACAATGGTAGGTGTGACAATCAACTGTTATTGCAAACAAAAGCAACTGTGAAAAAGTTTAAGAGCCTGGTATTTTTGAGTCTATTAAGTTTATTTCAAAAACATTACTGGCAGGCACTGGATATCACAAAGAATGGAAGTCATGATGTTTTCAAAGGTACTTGTCAATTTATTTCTATTTGGTTGTAAAATTTGCTTCATTTGCAAATGGCTCAACTGTTACGACGAAGTTGTAGCCATGCATTTATTTGCAATTTACAAGCTGAACTATATATAAATCCCAAGTAATTCACACTTCCTTCAAAATGTCAAAGGGGACATTGAGGTAGGAGTTGGGCATGGTTACTTCAGCAGAACAGAGCAGAATCCCTGGGTGGACACAGTGAGACAAATCGTGACAACTGTCAAGTTCATGAAAGTCACCCAAAACTAAAGGTATATAAGCCATTCCAATTGTCCAAATTATTTTTAGGACCTATGTTATTTCTAGTTCTATGTAGGCCTATGTACTTAAGCTCAGGATTTGAGCCTTTGCTTTGATCTCTGGTATGGCCAGACCAAAAGTACTTTGCCACAGTATGACATTTTCGTTAACGAGATCAGCTGAGAAAGTGGTATCAGCAAAGGTTATTTTATGAACTCTCTTCCTAGGTACATAAGACCTATGGCTAATAGCAAAGGTTCTTTAGTCATGAAATTTTGCTAATAGCCATAGATACATTCTGTGCTTCTTGCTATAAAGTCTCACTGGAAAATCTTGAAAAATATCTTGCCAGAGCTCAATGCAATTACAGAAGATGAAAAAAGAGTGCTTACACAAATCACTGGAATGCGTCTTGTGATGCCAGAGCCCAATCCCTGCCATATTATTCACTCTGACTCAAAAGCAATTTGTGAGGTCATATCATATACTTGCAATGCTACAGGAACACATCACCATTGAGTAGCTGCATGTAAGTACTCCTTAAGGTTTCTCATTGCATCTACTAGCATGTTCATTGATTTTGTACCCAGGGTTAAAAGCTAGCAAAAAGTAAGTTCACCCTAAGCCTGATGCTAATTCAATGAAAAAGAGGGTGTATTTATAATCATGGACCCTGGAATGAGGCGGATCAGACGAGGTGTAATGCAGTGCACTTTTGTCACCTGATGACACATGCATCTAACATGTACGGGTTAGCCACGCTGGCAATTGACCTTGGGGTCAAGAGGTCGCAACCACTGAACTGGGTGACAGCAAAATAGATGAAGATGTAGTAAAATACAAGAGCATACAATGCTTTGAAGCCAAAACATGCAAACTACATATGCGTTAAATATATTAGGCTGATGATGCCAACCATGTTGGATGACAAGCCAATTTGAGCTAACCTAATGCTTTGGCCTGTTACTCTGGCCTGTTACTCTGGCCTGTTACTTTGGCCTGTTACTCTGGCCTACTGGCTGAGCCGTCTCTTCTCTTTCCACAAAAGGCTGCTGCACCACCCTGAGCCTGCCAGTTGGAGAGATGCCTTGTCAGGGCCGCTTAGCCTCCAGCTGCAGCATCTATAGAAGCTTTATTAACAGATGAGGAGTTCACAAGCCCGCCTGGAAACTAGTTTTGAGACTGGCTTAGGGACTTGCTTTCACAGCTAGCTTTACAACTGGGACACATTGGTGGAGTCCTTTTTCAGACTTCCAGGAATAAACTACACACCATGCAGCTGGATTTCTGTAACCCATTTCTCCACACGGATTTACAGTGTCCTGTACCCTGCAGATACAACACAGCATAAGGTATTTGATAATATTAAAAAATTGATATGGTATTACACTTTATTTAGTATTTTTCAGTTTTAGTTTAAGAATTATTTATATTTATACCATACCTATGAGCCATCAGCCAATCAGAAGCCTGTATTTGGCTGGTATATATCATATATTCTTTGTTGTTCACTTATACGCCCATGGGAGTATATAGGATATATAAGCCTCATTGTTTAACAAAGCTCATAACAAAAACAGCAAAACTGTACCAAACAGTGAATTACCAATAAAAGTTCAACAAAATAAAACTGAAGTATTATAAAAATTAAACGCCTGCGAACAAATCCGTTCATCCTTTAGTTTGACCCCAATTTAGATTTTAATGTCAATAACACAAATAAGGGGTCAACCATATTAGATCTCAGGGAGGGGGGGAAGCTTTGAAGTTTGTGTTTTTTTAATGAATAATTATTATTCCTTGTGTGTCTAGTTTTTATAAGATAAATTAATTCCTGTTGAGAAGTCCTGAAATAAGTGGTGGAGGTATTTCGTTTGATTTAGAAACAAATATTTGAGGATGTCATGCACTCAAAATAAGTGGGCCCAATTACTGCAGCAGTTTCCATGAAATGAATAATTTCGGGTCTATTAAACTCCAACCCCCCTTTCTCATCTGATGGTTGAAACCTAACAATCCAAATGCGTATATTCTTCAGATTAAAAAAAAAATTTGTCCACAATTTATCTTTTGCCTACAATTTTCCCCCATATGTACCTTTTTCCCCGATTCCCCTCCTAGTTTTTTACCAAAATTATTTGTTCCAATCATTTTCTTTATACACCTTTTTTGTTTGTTTCCCATCCCCTCCCTGAATTTTTTTCCAATTTTTTTTTTCACAAACATTTCCCCCAAAATTTTTTGCCATTTTCCCCCCGAATTTTTCTTTTCACCATTTTTTTTCATCAATTATTTTTCCCTACATTTTTTTCACATTTTGCTTTTTTTTTTAAATTTTCTTTTATTCAAAGGATTTTCAGTATATAAAACGTGATTCTTTTCAGATGCATTCATGTTATAAAATTAATCCCAATTGATGTTGTTTGTAACTGTTTTCTTTTTCTCTCAAATCCTTCTTGTTTTATTTTCTTTTATCAATCTCTTAAGTTTTTGTTTTTATTTTGTTTTGTTTGAGGTATAAGTCAGTTATATCCCTTGTTTTCGTGAATATGTGATAATCCTCGGCTGACGCCTCGGATATATCACATATTCCCTCAAACGCGGGATATAACTAGCACATATCATATCAACATTTGCATCATAATTTGGGATGATGTCTGTGACATTGTTACCTGTGTTTCTACAATGAGACAATCTTCTCAATGGGCACATCCATGTTGCTGCAACGTTGTGACCACATCGTAAGTTTGTGAAAATTATGAAGAATTGTATGGTAGAAATGACATTGTCACAACGTTTTTCAAAGATTTGATATTAGCATGTGGCATTGTGGCGACATTTTAACAACGTTGTGAAAAAACCTCAAAGGTATGTTCATGTTTTGGAAACATAATTTCCAGCACACATTTCTATATGTTTTTTTTTACACATGTATCTTGTTGATATTTCGATGTGAAATAAAATAATATATATATATATATGACCAACAGACAACCCTCCTCCAATTAGCAACATTGTGTTTACGTTGTGTGTCCCACGGGACTGTTATACTTACCTACATGTAGAATACTGAATGACTATTGAAATCTATTCAAATAGCTGATTAACCCATTATAAATTTAATAAACCCCTAGTAATTTGCCCGATCTGGACTAGACACAAGACTAGCATAGCATCCATAACTGTCTAAATAGAACATGTAGTCACTATATCTTTCATAAAATGTTTGCGAATAAGTAAGTGACTTAATTACTAAACTTATATTCACATGTGCAGGCACTCAGATATTGATTTGGCATGCACTGCAGCACAAACTATTTTGTATGAGTGACTAAAAATATTGTCGCAAATACAATGCTTATATTGTTACATAACAATCGATGATCTTTACAGCCAAAGTGAAAAAAATCTGGCATTTTAAATGTTCAATTGTTCCAATGTTGCAATATGTCAATGTCTGGCTCTGAAAGGGATTCAGTAATTTGGCATATATACAGGTCTATACATTATATATATACTAGCACAGTAGGCTTACCCATGACAAATAATATATGATATTGGCATTGCGAGAACTAAGGTGCTGACCAGATGATAGTTGGGGAGGGGTATGGACTTTACCCGCGGGACAAACTTTTTTTTCATTCGCGGCACGTAGACAAGCAATTGTTTTTTCTCATGCTCACTCCCGAAAAACTTTTTTTATCAGAATTTTAATTCTATGGTACCCTAGCTACAGGTGGAAACAAACTTTTTTTGTAATTTCCAAGTGCTGAAAAAACTTTTTTTTTCAGTGACAAGTAGGAAACTTTTTTTTTCACCAAAAGTACATAACCCCCCCCCTCCCCAAAGATCATCTGGTCGTCCCCTAATAAGCTGAGATGCCAAGTGTGGGTCCACAAGGTTCTCTCTTTTTCCAACTTCCAAGTGTGGGGCATTCGTTTTTGCCTCAGCATGGAACAACACCTTCTAGGTACACTCTAAAAATTCTGAACAAAATTGTTTTTTTAGATTCAAAATGGTTTTTTGAAAAACCAAATTTCAATGCAAAAAAACCAACACGGATTTTTCAAAAATCCCTTTGGCTGTAAAGATCAGCGATTGTTATGTAACAATGTAAGCATTGTATTTGCGACAATATTTTTAGTCACTCAAAAATCCATGTTGGTTTTTGCATTGAAATTTGGTTTTTCAAAAAACCATTTTGAATCTAAAAAACCAATTTTGTCTCGAGATTTTTTAGAGTGTAGCGTTGAGAAAAAGACAAGCTCTGTAGTTATAGTAAAATTCATCTGATTACCTTCATTTACATTGGTACAAGACTTCACTTTCTCTATGATCAAAAATGTATTGTTATCCCTTTTTATCCACATCATCTAAGTTATTTGAGAAGGGAAGAAATAGTTCTCCTAGATCCTGTCATAAAACACATGTGTTAGGCACATTATACAGCATATTCATTTACAATTTTGCATGCACAATTGCACATAAATACTGCTTATTATCTAGGACTATTTCTGAAAGTCTATACTTGTCCACTTGTTGTAATATATAGGCCTGTGCTGAAATGACATAGTGACATCCATGGGCTTTTGAAACATGATGACCTAATTGTCCCGAGTGTAGCCATAGGTCATTCACACAATGCAAATTCACAATATTGACTGCAAACAAATACACTATGAAACAAGCACACCATTTCTTGAAAATTAAACTAATCGTAACCAGAAGTTTTGTTGAAAACATGCAGCCAGCATGATTGTCAATATAGGCCATTTGAAATGCCCACTATATATGTTCACAACTTAATTCGTACTTGTACAGCTTGACTGTAGGCCTTTTTTTGCTGCTAAAGATCAAGTTATAAGGAGGTTACTATTTAATTTCAAGAGGGGGGCTTGGAGTTTACCTCGGCGGGATATTATATATTTTAAAGTGATGGCTACAGTGATAATTTATTTCAAGCATGCAAAGTCCCCAATAATTCATTCTAAACCAAGCAACACTTTGTCAAGTAACACCCCCTTCAGAAATTATTTATTTCAAACCAGCCCAAAAATAATCTATTTCACCAAAACTGAGCAAGAAATTGTCTGTTAAAAATTCCACCCCCCCCGGATATGAAATGGTCTTGACCGAAAAATCTTAGACACTATTTGGGGGATAAAGTTCTGTCTAAGTATTAGTTGGACATTGGACATTGGACAAGCTCAAAAGTCAGGATGCCGTTCTTTTTCCCCCAATATGAGAAAGTTACAAGCGCTTCGAATCAATGACAACCAGATTCATATGAGCAAACTAACAACTACAAGTGTGCAACAAATCTATGTTTTGTTTGAATTCTCTGAATGAGCAATCAAATGAGCTGCGAGCACTGCCGAGCAGTGTAGAATGATTGTTGGAAATGCATCACCAATGAAAGAAGTCCTATTTCTCATTAGTGTAACAAATCAAGATGAGGCATTCAGGAATATTTCCCCTACATTATCACACATTTACCTGGGCAAATTGCTATCCTCTATACTTTCCTTTTATCAACTTAATACAACCTGCGACAAAAACTGTATCCATTTCTGGTATCTGTCATAGGTGCAAATACTGTAATAGAAATGTGACGTGGTTGCCAAGACGCAGTAATGGTTGCCATGGAGTAGTGTGTGCATGAGTGGCAGGTTGCAGAATACTCTTTTTGATAAAAGCAGGTGTTCTGTGGTGTGGTGATTAGTTTCAAAGCAGGTGATACCCGTTGGTTAAGCACGTCTGCATATCATTAAAGAGACTACTTGTACATGATATCATCTAGATATGAACAATCAGGCTAAAACAGAACAGCATGTTGTTTGAGTGAAAAGATTGTTTGTCAGAATTCCTGACCATGATTGAGGAGTGAGCAGAGGTGACATGGTCTGGTGGTTACAGTCGGCGAATGACGAGCAGTTACATTCAGCAGCCAGCGGACATCAATGATGTCACAACAGGTCATATTGAAGTGAACTGTCCATTTGTCATAGAGTAACTTGTGTCCTAATTGATAGGCCTACTCAAATCGTGATCCTTTTTGATTGCATTGACATTATATGATATTACCTCACAAATTACTTGTAAGACATTCTATTCAGTCATTTCAGTGTACCATAAAAAACTGACATGTCGGGGAGACCGGGGCTAGTTGTCACAAATTTTTAATGTCTCTGAAAGGTATCCAGGTTCAGGCTGTTAGAAAACGTCCAACCCTGTAATATTTTTGTAAGTCTTGAGACAGGTTTTTTATTCAGCTTTTGTCCTAATTTATCAACCAAGTGTTTCCTTGTAGGTCATAAAATAGATCAAAGTCATTTCTTTGAAAATGTGACAACTTTCCCCAATACCGGGGAAGTTGTCACACTCATAAAGCCAATCTAACATCTCTGACAGATTCTCTGTAATTCAATATTGGAATACCTCAGATTCCCTTAAAAAACACAAATACACTTCTTGCGAAGACTTTGGATGATTGCCACAATAAATCATGATCTATTTCTACCAAAAAATTGCATCTCAAATTGGAGGACAATGAAATGGGCGCCAAAATTCTGTTAAAAAATGTCATTTTTGAAGTTCACTTATCATATGAACAATTATACTTTCTTGGAACCACATAATAAAACAAATGAAACAATCTTTAAAAGGACTTAATATTGAGATTGCTTCTGCCACCTACAGTCGAATGCCCCCGCAGGTCTCGGGCCTCCTCGTGGCGGTGGGTGGTAACACTATTGGTGAAATCCTGTATCCTTAGTGGCCAACATGGGACAGTGCGCTTGCACACGTCTCCTCGACGGAAAAGGGGCAACCTGTTTGCCGTGAGTTGCGACCCGTGTCGGAGGATGAAGGGGTCCTGGTAGTTGAGTTGGATGGGACTAAGTTGGTCCCTCCCATACAATACACTACTTTGGCCTGGATTTCTCCTAGACGGGAGGCTGGATTGGCCCGGTCCAGTCAATCGGCTTGTCATGTTGTCATTAGGACTTCGGTCCTATTTGACCATGGCTCATGGGCTAATCAAGGAAGGTTGGAATCCGGATATTTGCCTGCCATGGTTACTGTTTCCATGATTTGAGGCTATATTGCAGGCCTGATCTTTTGAGAGTATATCCTTCATGTATCCCTGGGACTAGGGTACTGGGCTCAGCCCTATCCTTGTTGGTCTCCCCTTGTTGGACTCCGTGGCGGGTGGGGAGCATGAAGGATGAAATACAGAACTTCTTATGGCTACTTCTCAAAACTTAACGCGTTCTCCAGTGGGAAACCAGGCTGGGTCCGCAACTGTGGATACTGGAATATCTCCAGAAGCAAAACGCTTCCGATATGCACCTGACCTCTCAGATGCGATGAACAACCCATTTATGCATCATTGGCCCAGTTATATTGTAATTACCGGAACCAACAGAGCATTACAATCAATGTCTTTCCTGAGAATTCACGATGAGATAGAAAATCTAGTTGGAACAGTTGAGAGTGGCAGGACACTTCGAACAGGTGCTGTCCTTATCCAAACAAGATCAAGGACACAGTCTGAAAAACTGTTGTCCATAACCGATATTGATGGAGCTCCTGTAAATGCAGAGCCACACAGAACATTGAACTCGATCAGAGGAACAATTGTTTCAAGAGAAAGTCACAGGAGTGATGATGACGAAATTACAAGATGGTTGGGAAAGCGGAAAATTGGCTTCATTAGAAGAATTAACCTAAAGAAGGAACCGTTACAACTCCTGATACTAAGCTTCCCCGGAAAACAATTACCACACAAATGCCCTATCGGTTTTGAGCAGTGTAAGGTCAAACCCTTCATCCCAAATCCTCAGAGATGTTACATACAAGTATGGCCATGTAATCTCCAGATGTAAGGGGCCAGAAAGATGTGCCAACTGCACCTCCACCGAACACACGCACTCAAAGGAAGACCCGTGCCATGAACCACCAAAGTGTGTCAATTGTCAAGAAACCCATCCGGCTTATGACCGCAATTGCCGAAAATGGCAGGAGGAAAAAGAAGTTCAACGATTAAAAGCAACGAAGGACATCAGCTTCCCAGAAGCACGTAGACTGGCACAACAGACCAACGGCGAAGTCACTTACGCAAATGTAACATCTATGTCACCAAGACAAAGAAGCACTCCACACCTTAAGTACAACTGGACTCTCATTCCATATCAAGAACAGAAGCTTTCATGGGACAAACATTCTCTCAAACAGACAACTTTGGCTTACTTCAGGGCCATATTGCAGCCAGACAATCTGCACAAACAACAAATAAGTCCCAAAACCCAGACAAAGACAATACCAGTGACCAGGGATCTAAACACCATGTGGATTCCATGGAAACTGGTACGCCTCAAACAGTCAGCCCACCTAGCGCTGGCCGGCGGGACACAAGTCCCCCACCAAAACCATCTTCAGACAAAAATCCACCGAACAAACCTCTTAAGAGACAATCATCTACTACCTCTACACCTCAGTCCTCCAGAGGACAATCTTCTTCCACTACCTCTACACCTCAGTCCTCCAGGGGACAATTTAACAACAGAGGAAGAGGTATCAACAGAAACAACTTTAACAACACTAAACAAAGTAGGAAAAGTGAAACACCTCCTAAAACAAAAACACCCTCATAAATATGGATAATATAATCCAATGGAACTGTCGCGGTTTCAGAGCCAACTTTGATGAAATTAATATCTTAGCTCTTGAGCTCCAACCATCTATCTTCTGTCTTCAAGAGACCTATCTGAAACCCAGCGACAGTTTAAAAATTAGAAATTACCACATTTACAACAATTATGGAAATATTATTCATGATAGGGCCTATGGTGGCTCCTCTATTTTAGTAAAGCAGGGAATTATCCACTCTAATGTCACTATTGACACTAATTTACAAGCTGTTGCAGTTAGAGTAACAGCACATAAAACCTTTACAATTTGCTCCCTCTACATCTCTCCAAGCCAACATCTTACAATCGAGGACTTGAACCATCTCTTTGAACAACTTCCGGCTCCATGCCTCATCCTCGGAGACTTTAACGGTCATCATCCAATGTGGGGAAGCCAACAAAGCAATGCCAAAGGTCAAATAATCGAAGAATTTCTTGCATCAAATGACCTATGTCTTTTTAACGATGGATCATATACATATCTACACCCAGGTCATGGTACATATAGTCCCATAGACCTGAGTGTTAGTGATCCCACCCTGTTTTTAGATTTTAATTGGTATGTATTGAAAGACACCCACGGGAGTGATCATTTCCCTGTCATACTAGAAACTACATCAAACACCCAAACGCCAAATCTTCCTAGATGGAAATTAGATAAGGCTGATTGGGACTCATATAGCAAGTTATCAGCAAATCTTCATCTTCATACATACTTAAACAGTGAATCTCCTGTAGAAAAGTTTGCTGAAGATGTAATAACAATAGCCAACAAATGTATCCCCAAAACAAAAGGAGGAAATCCTCGTAAATCAAGACCTTGGTATGATACGGAGGTTAAAGATGCCATTAAGGAAAGAAAGAAAGCACTTAGAGCCTACAACACCATGCCAACTACTGCCAACTTGGAAATTTTTCGCATCTTAAGAGCAAAAACCAGACGTTATATAAGACAGAAAAAGAGGACTACTTGGAGAAATTACATTTCAAAACTAAACGAAAGAACGCCTTCATCTCAAGTATGGGAGATGATTAAAAAAATTCAAGGGAAGACATCGACATCTCAGATAAGCCATCTCATTGTAAATGAAGAAGAATACACAGCACCAGATCAAATAGCAAATAAGCTAGCTGAAAAGTTCTCCTATAATTCTTCTTCAGAAAATTACACTCCAGAATTCCAACACTTTAAAACACAGGCAGAACGTCTGGTACTGAACATACGTTCAAATGATCTGGAAGAATACAATAGTCCTCTTACTATGGAAGAACTTACTAAGGCACTGCAGAAAGCTAAAGATTCAGCTGTTGGACCTGATGAAATCCATTACCAACTACTAAAACACCTTCCTCTCCCGTGCCTAGAGATTCTTCTTTACATTTTTAATACAATTTGGGACTATGGAACCTTCCCTGCCTCTTGGAGGGTAGCTACAATTATTCCAATTCCAAAGCCAAACAAGGATCATACTGATCCTACTAATTACAGGCCCATTGCCTTAACAAGCTGTATCTGCAAGACAATGGAAAGGATTGTTAACGATAGACTAGTCTGGTATCTTGAGTCCAACGATTCCATCTCAGAATTCCAATGTGGTTTTAGAAAACACAGAAGCACAGTAGATCATCTGGTTAGACTAGAAACGTACATAAGGGATGCGCTAATAACAAGGGAACATGTTGTAGGGGTATTTTTTGATTTAGAGAAAGCGTATGACACGACCTGGAAATTTGGCATCTTGAAAGATTTGTTTGACTTTGGTTTGAGAGGTAGACTTCCTCATTTTATTGGCTCCTTCCTTGAAGATCGGTGGTTTAAAGTAAGAGTGGGGGCAACACTTTCAAATGAATATCCCCAAGAGATGGGTGTTCCCCAGGGAAGCATTTTATCTCCCACTTGCTTTAACATAAAAATCAACAGCATTGTTAAAGCTATTCGTGAAAATGTCATGTGCTCACTCTATGTTGATGACTTTCTCATTGCACTAAAATCCAAACAAATGTCAACTATTGAAAGACAGTTGCAACAAAATCTAAATAAATTACACAAATGGTCTCAGGAAAATGGCTTTAAATTCTCTAAGTCAAAAACAGTATGCATGCACTTTTGCCACCTTAGGACTCCCCATCCTGAACCAACACTTACAATTGATAATTGTGCAATCAAAGTAGTAAATTCTAATAAATTTCTTGGAGTTACATTTGACTCAAAACTCTCCTTCATCCCCCACATAACTGCACTTAAGGCAAAATGCCTACAGTCTTTGAACATCTTGAAAGTAGTGGGAAAAATAAACTGGGGTGGTGACACCACTGTTCTTCTCAGACTTTATCGTGCAATGACTCGGGCACGTCTCGACTATGGCTGCATTGTATATGGCTCAGCAAGACCATCCTATCTTCGATGTCTGAATACTGTACACAATCAAGGAATCCGCTTGAGCCTTGGAGCATTCAGGACATCGCCAGTCGATAGTCTGTATGTTCTGGCAAAGGAGCCTCCTTTATCACTCCGACGACTGAAGCTATCTCTACAGTATACTGTCAAACTGGCTGCAAATCCTCTTAACCCAGCACACTCAATTGTCTTCCATCCAAGCCATGCAGAGAAATATGACAGACGACCAAATGCTATTCGGCCACTCGGTTTGAGGATGAAACCGCATCTTGAAGCCGCCGGAATAGACACATTTTTTATTGCTGAGAATAAAGTTCCACAAATTCCACACTGGAGTATAGAAACACCAGTTGTTAACACTGAATTAGAAGACCTGAAAAAGGCACAAACAGATCCGATAGAGTACCAACGAAGGTTCTACGATATCAAACTAAGATACCATGATCATAAGTTCTTATATACAGATGGATCAAAAGATGGAAACCGAACGGCTTATGCTGTAACTTCCTGTAAATCAAACCTGCACAGTGAGCGCATACCAAATGAAAGCTCAGTATACACTGCTGAGCTTTTAGCAATCTACAAAGCCGTATGGCTTGCTGGGATGTCTGAAAAAGACAAATTTGTAATTTGTTCCGACTCCAAATCGGCAATCCAAGCACTTGCCAGCAAGAGGTTGGATCATCCCATATTACAAGACATAATCATGCTCCTGTCTGGATTAGACAGCAAAGAAATTCTTTTCTGCTGGATTCCTGGTCATGTGGGAATTGCTGGAAACGAAAAAGCAGATCTTATGGCGAAAAATGCTCTTTCCAAAGATCTTACTTTAGATAGTATACTGTACACGGACCTCCGTCCAACTATCAACGATTATATAAAGTCCGGATGGCAAGTTATGTGGAATGCATGTGAGAATAATAAACTGAGAGTAATCTTTCCCAGAGTCAGGGATGTACAACAAATTACCTCCAGAACACGGAGAGACCAGGTTGTGATTCACAGGCGTCTTATTGGACACTCAAGACTCACACATTCGCATCTTCTACTGGGTGACCCAGCCCCGATTTGTGAGAAATGCCAATGTCCCCTCACGATTAAACATATTCTAAGAGATTGTAGAGATTTTCAAACACTTCTCCCAACAAACCATCTTCGACTCCTCGTAGATAAACCAGAAAACATAATCACATTTTTGTACCAAACACAGACATACTACAAAATATGAGGAAAATAAACAAAGACAAATAACAACCTAGCAAGCCTCGATATAGCCCAATAAGGTGCTGCAGAGGCGTAAAACACAAACACACACACACACACCTACAGTCGAATAATAAGCATTGTGACAACTTGCCCAGGGCTGTGACAACAAGCCCAGCCTATCCTCGTCACGATCATAAAGCAATCTGATGTCTCGGTAATCAAAGGAGAATGTGTTTTGAATCCAATTAAAAAACACAGTCACATTGTTCACGGAGACTACGGGTTATTGCTACCATGAACCGGGGTCTGCATCTCCATAAATTGTCTCAATTTGGAACGTGATGAAAAATTTGTAAATATCACTTTAAAAATAGTTTTCGTGCCTTTTTAAAAGACATTTTAGACATATTGAACTAGCATATGACACATTACACATTTTTTTGATAACATACAAAAACTATTCATATGCTAAAAAATATCAAAATTGATTTAATTACCATGCAGCTGCTACAATCCAAGTAATAAGCATTGAGACAACTTGCCCAAGTGACACCTGGCCCCCGGTCTCCCCTACATTTGACATTTACAGTATTTGGTTGTCACCTCCATTATCTTAGTAAAGCAATAGATTCCAAGGATTGGTCAGACATATGAACAAATGGATAGGTTGTTACAACCAATACTTTTTCAGACTAAGGACAAATTTCAAGCAATATTTATATTGAAGTATCCGATTTTTTATTCAATCAAAAACTTTTTGGTATGTATTGCCTTGTTATCTTATTTATATGTCATGATGTTATGAAATTTAGGTTGTATTTTGAATTATTGGGTGCAGGGGAGCAGAAGGGGCAAGGTTGCTCTTTTGATCTCAAAGAAAAAAAATCATTATGCCTTAATTAAAGAAAAAATCTGTAAGTATATATATTCTGCATCAAAATTTTAAGGCCAATCATGAAGCAGGAGATCATACACATGACACGCCAATAGCGTGTTAGCAGGTAATATTGGTCTCGGCCTGCGGCCCTTGACCAATATTACTGCTTCAGCCAATAAAACTCAATATTGGTCTCCTCACCATCCACTATCTATATATTCAGTTATTATTGGCGATACATTAAATTTTTGTTGCATGAATTAGATTTGCCCTTTCTTGACCAACCGCCCCTTCCGCCCTTGTTTCCTTCTGGCATCCTTTTATTGATGGTGCTTTCCACAACGATCCACCAGGGGTTAAATATTTTCCCAGCAAAAAACAACAGTTAGACAGTTCCTTATGGCAAAATTGGCAAAACAATCATAGGTGTGACAATTAACAGTTATTGCAAACAAAAGCAACTGTGAAAATGTTTAAGAGCCAGGTAATCTTGAGTCCATTGAGTTTATTTCAACAAAATCACTGGCAGGCACTGGTTATTACAAAGAATGGAAGTCATGATGTTTTCAAAGGTGAGTGAGTTTGTGTTTTACGCCCCATCAGCACCAGTGTGGGCTATTTAGAGGCAACGTTTGGAAGATACTTGTCAATTTATTTCCATTTTTTGTTGTAAAATTTGCTTCATTTGCAAATGGCTAAACTTTTACAACTAAGTGGGAGCCATGCATTTATTTACAATTTACAAGCTCAACCACATTTAAATCCAAAATACGTCACAGTCCCTATAAAATGTCAAAGGGGACATTGAGGGGAGAGTTGGGCACGGTCACTTCAGCAGAGCGGAGCAAAATCGCTGGGTGTCCAGACACACATGGTTCACACTGTTACAGATTCAGATTTACATGGTGCAAGTCCATGAAATTCACCCAATTTGATCATGAAGTGGCACAGCTACTGGGCTACATACCTGCAGTCTGAGCTTCTTTGATCCAACCATTTCATTTCTTAATTAAGAAATATGTCATAAATTATATACGAACAATATGTGAACATGATTGCGAACCATGTGTATAGACGTTGGATACCAAAAGCCAAAGGTATATAAGACACTTCCAATTTTCTAAATTATTTTTAGGACCTATGTTATTTCTATTTCTATGTATGTACTTAAGTTCAGGATGCGAGCCTTTGCATGTTTTTGATCTCTGTTATGGACCAGACCAAAAGTCCTTTGCTGCAGTATGACACTTTCGTTAACAAGATCAGTTGAGAAAGTGCATGGTGTCATCAAAGGTTATTTTATGAACTCTCTTGCTAGGTACAGAAGAGAAAAAACGCCTATGGCAATAGCCATGGATTCTGTGCTTCTTGCTATAAAGTATCACTGGAAAATCTTTAAAAATATCTTTTCCAGGGCTCAATGCAATAAAGGCATATAAGCCTAGATTATGTTTCCAGGACCAGAACCAATACAGTCACTCTCAAAGACGTCAATTAATGATTTTCCATTGGATTCCACCACTTCAGTTCCATTTTTTGATTTCAACGTTGAATGTGGTTCATTGTAATGGCTATATGACAGTCCTGATATTGCCTGAATCATTTATGCAGCGCTTGCATCAAACCATCAAGGTTTCCTTTGCATCTAAATTTACTAGCAAGGCCATTGAATTTGTATCCAGGGTCTTTAAGCTATAGCAAAAAGGAAGTACACCCTAACAGGGGCAGACTGGCCAATGTGGCAGAGTGGCAGCTGCTATGGGTCCAACCACTCAGGGAGGCCCATGCAAGGTGCCAATATTATTATTTTTTTAATTAGAAAATAGAGAAATTTAGTTGTTAGCGATTGTGATACAATCAAACATTTAGATTAGGGCCTCCATGTGAGAGGGCCCTGTAAAGGAAAGGGCCCTTCGACCTCGGCACAAATAGAGTCATGGAGAAAATTGGATGAGGGGGCCCATCAACTAATTCTGCCATGGGGCCCAAAATGCCACCTGTCTGCCCCTGCACCCTAATCCCAATGCTATCGATGGAGAAGAGAGTGTATTTATAGTCATGGACCTTTGCAATGAGGCGGATCAGGGGAGGTGTAATGCAGTGCACTTTTGTCGCCTGATGATACATGCGTCTAACATGTCCGGGTTAGCCAGGCTGGCAATTGACCTCAGGGTCGAGAGGTCGGGAAGGCCAGTGTGCAACCACTGAACTGGGTGACAGCAGAATAGATGAAGATGTAGTAAAATACAAGAGCATACAATGCTTTGAAGCCAAAACATGCAAACTACATATACGTTAAATATATTAGGCTGATGATACTAACCATGTTGGATGACAAGCCAATTTGAGCTAACCTAATGCTTTGGCCTGTTACTCTGGCCTGCTGGCTGAGCCGTCTCTTCTCTTTCCACAAAAGGCTGCTGCACCACCCTGAGCCTGCCAGTTGGAGAGATGCCTTGTCAGGGCCGCTTAGCCTCCAGCTGCAGCATCTATAGAAGCTTTATTAACAGATGAGGAGTTCACAAGCCCGCCTGGAAACTGGTTTTGAGACTGGCTTAGGGACTTGCTTTCACAGCTAGCTTTACAACTGGGACACATTGGTGGAGTCCTTTTTCAGACTTCCAGGAATAAACTACATATCATGCAGCTGGATTTGTGTAACCCATTTCTCCACATGGATTCACAGTGTGCTGTACCCTGCAGATAGAACACAGTATAAGGTATTTCATATGGTATCACACTTTATTTAGTATTTTTTACAGTTATAGGTTAAAAAAATATACAGTATTATACACCGTATCGAAATTTCCATCATACTTCTAGATAATGTCTGTGACATTATGACATGTTAATTAGTGTTTCTACAAGGAGACAATTTTCTCAATGGGCACATCTATGTTGCAGAACATTGTGACTACGTAGCAATGTTCATGAAAATAACGTAGAATTGCATGGTGGAAATGACATTGTCACAACGTTTTGGAACAAAGATTTGATATTAGCATGTGATATTGTGACAACGTTTTAACAATGTTGTGAAAAAATCTCATATCACATTCACGTTGTGCATGAAAACACAATTTCTACCATACATTTCTATGTGACCAACAGACAAGCCCTCCTCTAATTAGCAACATCATGTTGTAGCCTGTGTGTCCCGTGGGACTATTATCCTTACATTTATGCCTGTGTCTCACGAGAGTGGTTAAGTGACGGCGAAGTTGTAGAGGTGCCAGGAACTTCATTTTCGCCAAATTTCGGCGTTTCAAGCCATTTTTGGACAATTATATAATCAATTAGAGGTTCTAAATCGTCGTTGATGGTTCCTATTACGACGAGGCTCTCGTTTTTTACGCCGAATCGCTCGTAATTACGGACGAGGCAAGAAGAGACTTGTGTCGGCGAGTTGTCAGGAGCCTCGACGCAGTTCCATTGCTTCAATGTTAAACTAGATTCGCCCAAGGAGTGTCTTTCTTCGCCCTAGCATGCTGTTGCTTCGCCCTAGCATCCTCTTACTTCATCCTAATCTTCAATTACGCCCAAGCAAATACATTTTACGGTGAAGCAAGTGCCTGTTTCGGCGTTTAAACAGCCTGTTTGCGTCGGCGAGTTGTTCTCTTTTTTCACCGAATTTCCATTGACTCAATGATAAGTAGCCTCGCCCAACCTGCCTCTAACTTCGCCCAACCTGTCTCTAACTTCGCCCAAGCTGTCTCTAACTTCGCCCAATCATTTTGGGGGTCTTTCTGGTCTTTTGCATCGTGGCTTCTTCCTTCGCAAAGATTCAACCGGTTGAATCTTTGGTGAAGCAAGTTCTTGCTTCACCAAACGGTCACGTGATTTCTAGGAACTTTTGGCGAGGCAGTTTAAGAAGCGCCGTAGACGAAAATATCGTCGCCGAATTGTTGAATGTAGTTTAAAAACCTCCCTCTTTCCTGGAAAAGCAAGAAGCGACGCGACAAGAACGCCCTGTTACGTCTCCGTGAGAACTAGCCATTACCTCCATGTAGAATATTCAATGACATGTATTGAAATCTGTTCAAATAGATGATTAAACCATTGTAATAAACCCCTAGTAATTTGCCCTATCTGGACTAGACACAGGATTAGCATCCATAACTCTCTAAATAGAACATGTAGTCAATATATCTTTCATAAAATATTTGTGAATAAGTAAGTGACCTAATTACAAAAGTATTCACAGGTACTCAGAAATTGATCTGGCATGCACTGCAGCATAAACTGCTTTGCATGAGTGACTAAAAAATATTGATGTAAATACAATGCTTATATTGTTACATAAAAATCAATAATATTTACAGCCCAAGAGAAAAAATTCTGGCATTTCAATTGTTTCCATGTTTTGATATGTCAATGTCTGGCTCTGAAAAGGATTCAGTATTTTGGCATATATCTACAGGTCTATGCATTAGATATACTAGTCTAGCATAGTACCTGTGAAAAAAGAAGAAGATGGTATTGCGGTAATGCCAAACATAATCAGATGACACAACTGTGAGTCCTCACCAAGGTTTCTCTGTTTCCAACTTCCAAGTGTGGGGCATTCGTTTTTGCTTCAGCATGTAACACCACCTTTTGGGCAGCGTTGAAGTGAAATTTTGTAACACAAGTTGTCAATGGGAAAAATGAGATATTGTGGGACACTTTTGACTGTATCTACCTCAAATATCAACTGATTTTGACTTTTTGATTTAGAATTTTCGTAACTTCATTATCTATCAAGCGTATATGAGGTCACAAGTCTCATGCAAATGCTAGTCGAGTGATGACCCCATAACGATTGACAATTTTGTTTTGTACATTCGATTGTGTAGAAGCCGCAAGCTCAGTAGTTACAGTAAAATTCCTGGCTTTCATTTACATTTGTAAAACACTTCACTTTCTCCATGCATGATCAGAAATGTATAGTTAGCATATTTTTTCACAACTTCTAAGATATTTGAGAAGGGAAGAAATAGTTCTCTTGTCATAAAACTCATGTGTATATTTATACAGCATATTCATTTACATGCATATAAATACTGCTTATTATCTGGGACTATTTCTGTAAGTGTATACTTGTCCACTTGTTGTAATATATATAGGCCTGTGCTGAAATGACATAGTCATAGTGACATGTGTAGCCATAGGTCATTCACACAGAGTAAACTCACATTATTGATTGTAAACAAATTCACAATGAAACGAGCATGCCACTTACTGAAAATTAAAGTAATCATAACAAGAATTTTTGTTGAAAACATGCAGCCAGCATGCTTGTCAATACAGGCCATTTTAAATGCCTATTATATATGTTCACAACTTTTAAAATTCATACTTGAACAGCTTGACTGTAGGCCTGTTTTTGCTGCCAAAGATCAAGTTATAAGGTGGTTACTATTTTAAGAGGGGGGCTTGGAGTTTACCTCGGCGGATATTATTTATTTTGAAGTGACGGAAACATGCAGTATAATCTAAATTTTTTAAAAGTCTGCAACAAATTTATGTTTTGTTTGAATTCTTTGAGTGAGCAATCAAATGAGCTGTGAGCGCAATGTAGAATGATTATTGGAAATGCATCACCAATGAAAGCAGTCCTATTTCTCTTTGATGTAAGAAATCAAGATGAGTCATTCAAGAAAATTTTCAAACACGTATTAGCCCGCGATAAATTCCCTGTATCATTGCATATTTATCTGGCCAAATTGCTATCCTCCATACTTTCCTTTTATCAGCTTAATACACCCAGGGACAAAAACCTTATCCATTTCTGGTATCTGTCATAGGTGCAAATACTGTAATAGAAATGTGACGTGGTTGCCAAGATGCAGTAATGGTTGCCATGGAGTAGTGTGTGCATGAGTGGCAGGTTGCAGAATACTCTTTTTGATAAAAGCAGGTGTTCTGTGGTGTGGAGATTAGTTTCAAAGCAGGTGATGCCCGTTGGTTAAGCACGTCTGCATATCATTAAACAGACTACTCGTACATGATATCATCTAGATATGAACAATCAGGCTAAAACAGAAGAGCATGTTGTTTGAGTGAAAAGATTGGTTGTCAGAATCCTGACCATGATTGAGGAGTGCGCAGAGGTGCCATGGTCTGGTGGTTGCAGTCAGTGAATGATGAGCAGTTACATTCAGAAGCCACTGGACATAAATGATGTCACAACAGGTCATATGATATCCATAGCATTGAAATGAACTGTTCATTTGTCATAGAGTAACTTGTGTCCTAATTGATACCAAACTGGTAATCCTTTTTGATAGCATTGAAAGTATACAATATGACCTCACAAATTGCTTGTGAGACATTCTATTCAATCATTTCAGTGGACCATAAAAAACTGACATGTCGTGGAGACCGGGGCTAGTTGTCACAATTTTTTTTTTCTTAAAGTTTCACTGTCTCTGAAAGGTCTCCAGGTTCAGGCTGTTAGAAAACTTCCAACCCTGTAACACTTTTGTAAGTCTTGAGACAGTTTTTATTCACCTTTTGTCCTAATTTATCAACCAAGTGTGTTTTGTAGGTCATAAAATAGCTCAAAGTCGTTTCTTTGAAATTGTGACAACTTGCCCCAAGCCCGGGGAAGTTGTCACAATCATACAGCCAATCTAACATCTCTGACAGATTCTCTGTAATTCAATATCGGAATACCTCAGATTCCCTTAAAAAAACACAAATACACTTCTTGCGAACACTTTGGATAATTATCACAATAAATCATGATCTATTTCTACCAAAAAATTGCATTTCAAATTGGAGGACAATGAAATGGGCGTAAAAATTCTGTTAAAAAAATTCATTTTTAAAAGTTTACTTATCACATTAACAATTATACTTTCTTGGAACCACATAATAAAAATGTTTTACAAACAAAACAATCTTTAAAAGTACTTAATAATGAGATTGCTACTGCCACCTACAGTCAAGTAATAAGCATTGTGACAATTTGCCCCTGTGACAACTAGCCCCGTCCTATCCTCGTCACGATCATAAAGTCAATCTGATGTCTTGGTAATCAAAGGAGCATGTGTTCTGAATCAAATTAAAAAACACAATCACATTGTTCATGGAGACTATGCTACCATGAACCGGCGTCTGCATCTCCATAAATTGTCTCACTTTGGAACATGATGAAAAATTTGTAAATGGCACTTTAAAAATAGTTTTTGTGCCTTTTTAAAAGACATTTTAGACATATTCACATAGCATGACACATTACACATTTTTTTGATAACATACAAAAACTTTTCATATATTAAAAAATATCAAAATTGATTTAATTACCATGCAGCTGCTACCATCCAAGTAATAAGCATAATGACAACTTGCCCCTGTGACACCTAGCCCCGGTCTCCCCTACATTTGACATTTACAGTATTTGGTTGTCACCTCAATTATCTTAGTAGAGCAATAACTTCCAAGGATTATTTCCAAGGATTGGTCAGACATATGAACAGATGGATAGGTTGTTGCAACCAATCTTTTTTTCAGCCCTAGGACAAATTTCAAGCAATATTTATCATAATAATAATAATGTTGTTCCTTTGTGAATGCTTTGACCACACATTCCTTGGGGTGCATTCATCATTTGAAGCATCGTTCTATCAAATTAATCAATCACCAGTGTTTTTCCCTTTTTAATGTTATAAATTCCTTGCCAAAAGATGGAAACTCCAAGATAAGCCTTTACTTTTGAACCTACAATCAGCTGGGAGGCAATCAGCAGGGAGGCAGTCAGCTGGGAGGAATCAGATAGATGGCAGTGGTTGCAATCCAGGCCTGTCCAGCTCGAGGCAGTTCAGGAGAGGGGAGAGGGTTGGTCTAGTGGTATCGTGCTGGGCTTCCAATCGCTGGGGCCAGGGTTCGAATCCAGCTCTTGCCGGGTCACCTGGGCCTAAGTTGGACGGCTATTTCAATCATCCTTCACCTCATTGCCTTGTCCTCCTTCTGTCCTAATTACCCTACCAAGTGCAAATATACAGGACGTAAAGCCCAATCATCCATCCATCCATCCATCTTAGCAGTAGATATGTATGTCACATTTATCACAATGACCACTTTCTGTACACTTGTAGGAGACGCTGCCAATTTAACGCCTGATCTGAAGAACATCCAGCTGGGCTGATGTTCATGCAGATCCTGCCAGCTGCCCTTGAACCTGGGACCTTGAGTCAAAATCAATGGAACTGGTCTGAATGCGCTTGACCAGCATCTCTGTCGAACTATCTCGACCAGTCGGCTTTGTTGTCATTGTCGGACTGGTGAGTCAATTAATACGCCTGTAATTATTCCATCAGAACGGCCTGTTAATCAACCGTATAATTAACCTAATGACTGTTACGGAATGAGGTAATCTCAAAGGTAGGCTAATATTCCGGTGATTCATGATTATGATGCAGTCAGAGGTCGAGTATCAGTGAAGGGGTAGTGAGGTCAAACTTGTTAGCAGGAGCCTTGCAAACAAATTGGGAACATAAGACTGTGATGCTGTGTCTTCAAGAAAAGGTGTGCTGTACAATGTTATTATAAGCCTATAACACACAGAGAAATGGCTTTTAAGCTCAAAACATTTGGGTAACAAAAGTATTTTTTATCTTTTTCCATTATGTCAATTCTATTCCAAAAATATCTCATAGACTGGTCAAAATGTGTCGCCTTGCTGGTAATGGGCTATTGCATGGTTGGTTATCGCATAGTTATTAGTGATGTTGCCTGGTTGACTGTCGCCTAGTTGACTGGTAATCCTCAGCAACTGGTCCAATTAGTATAGGTTATTCACCTAGGGAGAGGCAATATGTGATTTATCCAGCGAGGGCGTTAGCCCGAGCTGTGATAAACACATATTGTCGATCCCGTGGTGAATAACTGGCTTATACCATAAGACAAAACTGAAATTTGTCGTTTGTTGCTGTGGTTTTTCACAGCTTCACTTATTATTCTCCCATGGGAGGATAACTGGACAACAAAGAATATGGGTTTTATTGCAGTGAAATACTGGCTCATGATTGGCTGACAGAGGTGTCGAATGGTATAAAGAAAATAGTTGACACTATGTACAAAAGGTATGCACTTGGTATGTTAATTAGGACAAGAGGAGGACACAGCAAAGAGGTGAAGGATGATGCAACAGCCATCCAACATAGGCTCAGGTGACGTGGCAAGAGCGTGATTCGAACCCTGGACCCAGTGATTAGCAGCCTAGCATGCTACCACCAGACCAACCCTCCCCTGTCGAACAAAATCGAAATTTCCACTTTGTGCTTTGAAGGTAATGACTTACAGATTATAAAATCTGATCAAGGAAGTTTTGCGGTATGGTATTTAATATTTTTTTCCAAATTAATGAAGATACATTTTTTAATTGGAAATAAAATCTGAAGTGGTCCAATTAAGGCACTGGTCCAATCCTAGCATGTCTCCTATAATGCATTCATAGATTCCAAGCTTACTGATCGTGATCCTGTTATTTTAGGAATTTGATTTCCTTCGATAATCTATGCTATTTTTATTTACTGGATAGTTCAGTGTAATTGGTCAAATCACGTCGTCTGAGTAATAATAATTTCCAGACGTGCTCAATCAAGTATTGCCTGCTTAGAAACTATTGACTGTTGCACCGAACTCCTGTTTCTACCAAAAAGAATATTCTGCAATCTGCCACTCATATACACTACTCTATGGAAACCATTATACTGCATCTAAGCAACCACGTCATACTTCTCTTATGGTATTTGCACCAATGACAGACACTGCAAGGGGAAGCTTATCAGGTTTTTTTCAGTAATGATATAAGGAATAAATCAGTAATGACCTACCACCGGGTCTCCTTTCATTAATGACCAATAAGACAGTTTCAATGCCGCGCGGCAAGGATATGCAGATCACACAACATCAGCTATCATGAGTCACAATATGTCATTACAGCGAAACACTGTGATATAGAATTAGAGTGGACTGGGCCACTGTGAAAATGGCATGCTGATGATTTGTCATGATCAAACCCAATATTTTCAATGTAAATTTGATTGAAGGAGACTTATCCCACTTGTTGGTGACAGCCAAACGAAACGATTATGCATCTGATTTTCACTCTAAAATTTGTTATGAGAAGTCAAATGGCCTTCTCTAGATCATGACTAATCAAACAGCCTCTATGTTTCCCATGTTGAAAGTAGAGAAGATGACACTTCATCGGCTATCATGAGTCACAAAGTGCCAGTTTCACAGTGCCACAGTCCACTTTAATTCTATATCAAAGTGTTTCGCTGTAATGGTCATTTTCAAAGAGATTTATATACTGGAACCAGGACAGGAGAGCTTTCCACCAGCATAAACCAGTTTCGTCACCTTATATAATGCACAAAACATGGGTCTGCTCTTCAACCTGGTACTATTGTAGAATTTACGTTGGCACCATCCCGGCATCTTCCGAGATACATGAGAGATGAGTCCGGTGTGTTCGGAAATAAATCCCCTTTACCTGTGTCCCAAGATTTACCAGTGCAACCTTCCCAAGAACGCCCGTATACATGAAGTTTGATGTTCATCCCCTCCCCCGTTATGAATGAAACCACTGCAAGGGCAAATTGGATGACCGAAATTCCTGTCATTGGTGATACATTGCCCACAAACTTTCTGCATTGTGCAAAGCTCATTGCTCATTCAAGGAATTCAAACAAAACATAAATTTGTTGCTATTGTTTGCTTTTGCACATGTGAATCAGATTGGTTGTCACTATTTCATACTGAGGGGAAAAATAACATTCTTAGTTGCTCTATACTCATGGTGCAACAACGTGGCAGTACAGTTCATGCTGTACATGACTTCCTGTTTGATCAAAACATTGGCTTGGAGAAAGCACATGTTTCAGAAAAAGTCAATTCATATAAAATCAAATTTCTGTCAGCTATAGAAAACCACTTAGAACTCCGTATGTCAGGCCCGTAGCCAGGATTTTTTATGGGGGGGTGTGTGGAACGTAAATGAGGGGGAACTGAGGCCCGTAGGGCCGAAAGTCTGCGGCAGGGGGTCTGGGGGCCACTTAAGGCCCCCAGAAGCCAACGGATTTTAGACACTCTCAGATGCATCTTGAGCATTCCAGAGAGTTGAATTTGAAAGAAAAATCCCCATAAAACTTCAATATGATAAAATCTTAAATATCAAAGGACACTCTTTGAGCAAATTATTTTTGAAATCAATGGGTTTTAATAATTATATTGTATGGAATTTCGCTGCAATTTGAGATAATCATCAGTTTTCACGCTATAAGAACAGGTCAAAACTCAAAAGACATTTAAAAGTTACGATGTAGATGCTACAACAGAATGTTGAAAAGTCTTTGCTTTCACTAAAAAGCAAGTTACAATTTTAACATCATGAACCATTTTTGTAGCATTTACTATTAGTGTCATTTAGCTTTTGCGAAAGCACATAGACATATATGTTATTAAGCAGGAGGTAGAGAGCTAGGAAATAAAAACCATTTAGATGGAGGCAGGAGTTGGGCGGAGCTGAAAGGGAAGATGCAGAGAAGGTAGAGGTAGAGAGTTTAGAGGCGGGGATGGAGAAGGAAAGAGCTAGGAAGAAGAAAGAGATGAAGGGGACAAAAACAATTGGGGTGAGGGTAGAAAGGGAGTTTCACCAAGGGAAGTGCCGATGATGGAGGTGACAAGTGCAGGGGAGAAGAGAGTAGCTGTTGCTAGGCAATAGAAAGAATGGAGAGTATGGTATCAGAGAGATAGAGGTGGAGGAGTGATACTGGAGAAGGCTAAAGCTATCAGAATGAGGCAAGACAGCTAAAAGAGCTTTACAGAAGTCCAATCATTGCTTCTGATTCCAGAAATGTATAGTAATGGAGAATGTGGAGAGGTGCAAGTCAGAGAGATAGAGATGATTAGGGAAGGAAGGGGATGAATACCGGAAAAGGCTTGAGCTATCAGGAGGAGGCAAAAACTAGGGAGGAGTTAGTCCGAGCATTTCTTCTGACAAGAGAAATTTATGCAGAAATGTAACGGAGGCGGTGGAAAGCAGAGAGGTGCTAGGGAGGAGCCAGTGAGGAGCCTCAAGAACTATAGGGAGGAGGCAGCGAGGGAGAAAGCAGAGAGAATGGAGTAATAGGTGGAGAAAGCATATGTCATGGAGAGGGCAGAGAGGGAGGAGAGAAGATTTGTTTGGGAGGAGAGAAAAGCTGTCGAGGAGGAAGAAGGAAGGACAAGGGAGGAGACAGAGGAGAAGACCAGAGAGTGTGGAGGCATTAAGGAGAAGGCAGAGAGTAATGCGAGAGGCCCAAGAAATGAGGGAGGGGAAAAGAGACAGATAGCTAGAATGAGAGTAATTGGAGAGGTATAGGAGGATAACATGAACCAGGGAATGGCTATGGAAGAGATGGAAAGGGAGAAACCCAGAGAGAGAGAGAGGATAAGGAAGGTCGGATGGAGGCAGAAGTGAGGGAGAGGGCAGGGATATTTCTAGAGAGTAAGGTGACTGAATAAGGAGGAGGCACAAAGGGATTAGAAAATTTTCGAAATCCAACTCCAAGAGTGGAAGATTGGCAAGAGCTGGAAAGGAGGTATGAGATATAAAGATAACCCCTGTCTCATTGTTCCCCCCTTTTAAAGTATTCATATTTACGGCCCTGATTTCAAAATGCCATTGTGCCACTTTCTTTCGTTTTTGGAGTTTTTGTTTCCTCTTTTCTCCAATTTTGCTTTTTTGAAATTAGTGGAGGTTCTGTTAGATGCGGGGCAGTGCAAACATTCTCTTCACAACCCCTGGCCAGAATATTATTTAGAAATTTTGTACTTTGGAGTAGAGCAATACTGACCTTCTGTTAAACAGCAATATACCTTTGCATGCTCATAGGGCCAATGCCTGCTCTATCCCTCAAGACCATTCAGGGTTTCTTTGTGAGGGGGCGTATTTTTTCCACCCGATTAGGGATCGTTCAGAATTTTTGACAGGGGGGTGGGAGTTTTGCTGGAACTTCCTGTCAAAATTGATAACCCCCCCCCTGAGTTTCATGCGGATTTTTAGTACCCCATGCATTCTTAGGTTTCACGCGTATTTTTAGGGGGGGGAACCTCGACATACAAAGCAATGCAGTGAATACACACACACATACTGTTGTACACGGTCACGCGTACAGATTCATGGACGTTTTTGCTTTTTTTGCTTTAAAAGGTGCAGATCAAGTGAGTTTATGTGTGTTCTATAACATTTTTTCTTAGTTAAAATTTCTTACCCCCTTTGGAAATGTAGTAAAAAATTTATACCCCCTTTAAAACGCGTGAAAAGTTACTACCCCCTCGGCCAAAACTCCCACCCCCTAGTCATAAATTCTTAACGGTCCCTTATGTGTTAAAAATCAATACCGATGCCTACTCCAATTTTTTGGTGTACAGTTTATATATCGCAACATTGCCCTGTGCCCTTCCACTTAAAACACCTCTCATATGTGGATGAGTCACATCGTGTAAGCTTTTTCTTGGCAAAAATGCATAAAATCTCGCCACCACTTGAAATCAAAGAAAAATATTCTTATACCTCGTCTTTCATAAATACTACCAGCAAGGCCTATTTAAAGAAATGCTGAATGGTCCCTCAAATGGTCGAGCACTGTTGTTTCTTGAACAATGCTTATCATTGGAAATAAATCCAATCAAAAAGCATTGCAGGCTGCGTGTAACTACATTAGCGGATTCTCGCAAAAACGCGTAAGACCATTATGGATTCAAGGGGGAGGTTGGGCTGTGGGGGGGGTGTGTACACACCCTACACACCCCCCCTGGCTACGGGCCTGGTATGTAGTCTCTTACCTTCTTTGTAAATTAGTATCCTACGATTTGTTATGTTAGTCATTCCAAATAATAGACATCCCATGCAATATAGATAATGATATAGTCCATGAACAATTCCACATGGAAAAATGGATGCTCAAATGTTCCAATCATAATATTCTTATGATCTGACAGTGTTTTAAGGGGCCCGGTTACAAAATAGCAAGCTGGATTATCTTGTTTAGCATTGTTTGGCATTGACTGTTTGTTGTAATCACCTGTTTTGAACCTCAGTTCAGTGGAGTGCGCCAATGTAACTGTGAATTCCATATGTGTGGTTGTGTGACCATGTATACTGTCCAGTGGATTTGCAAAACCTGTGCACAGCAGTGAGCACCAATAATGTTCTTCCTATGGAGATGATTGATACATAATTATTGTTAGAGAGAGATTGCAACTTCCCAAAAAAATCTATATGAATAGTCCAAGCATATTAGACAAATGTTAGGAGCGTAATGATTTGAAAATATATACTCCTTCATTGCAATATGTTGATTTTACATGATTTCGCCAAACACAAAATGTCTGAATTATAAGCATGGCATAACTGAACTGTGACTCCAGTAAACTTGATAGAATTTACATGGAACTTATGTCTGAACCCAATCGTTCATCGTGCGAAAAGGATACCCAAAAGAATAGATTGATATCAATGCTACTTGAGGAATATTAAAGTAAAAGATCGGTGAAATGGTATGAAAATGTAACATGTTACAGTAGATGAAAAACGAGTGCGAACAGAATTGGACTGAAATGTTCCTTGTGAGGTCAAAGCCCTATCCATGCCTTGTTATTCTCTATGAGTCAAAAGCAATTTATGAGGTCATAGCCTATACTTACAATGCTATCAAAACGAGTAACCAACTGAGAATCAATGAGGTCACACAAGTTGCTCAATGACAAGTTGACAGCTTATTTCAGTGTGTTTGATAGGGCTTGGTGTCAGGTCAATGAAGGACAACAATCGCTTTTCTGTAAGCACTTATTTTCCGTCTACTGTAAAAAAATAACTTGACTACCATTCGCTATCCCGTCTCATCATTCAAACCTTATATTGCGAGTGCCCAGAGATAGGTTCGCAATATCTGACTGTCTGAAGTGCTATCTCAAGATAAATCAACATAAATCATACAATTCTCAAACTTCGATTATTGAGGGACAAAATGGAATTTTGAATCATGATTTTCTATTACGAATATATGAGAAATTTATTTCAAGGGATAAAGAACACTAATAAATAGACCAAAGATTTTATTGTTAAATATTGTGTTTTCTGTTTCAGGATATGGTATAAAGAAACCTTCACACATGCAAGAACATGCCAATGCGACACAATGGACTACCAAAGATGATGTGACCATGATCCGGCCACTGCTAAGAGAACAGTTTTGAGAAAGAAAAGCTAGAGCTTGTCCTGCTCTTGACAGATCCTGCTCAAGACCAATTACTCTGGCAAACAGTCTACAGATTAAACAGAAGCTCTACCTGTGCTCTAAATGGTTGCCCTTTCCAGGTGTGCCATGCTGACTCCATTCTACTACATTTTCTTCTCAGTGCCCCTCCCCGTCCTCTTCACCATTTGTGGTACATTAACCTTCACTGTGGTAATTTATGTCAAGTCATTTCTTGAGGGTTGCGAGGAGCCACCGAAGCTCTACTACCGAGAATCCACTTTAGCTAAGTACGTGCTGAAGCGCTGCAAACGTCTCTCTCTTCCATTCAGACCTCCAGCCTGGGCCAGCAGTTCCCATGTTCAGACTCTGCTTCCCTTTTTTCTACCAAAAGTCACTTTTCACTTTGAGAGAGAGTTTCTCATGATGCGTGACCGGGGCATAGTTGCACTAGACTGGGGAATTTCTGGAACATCTCGATTGCCAACTTACTCTCCTGTTTTACTCATTATTCCTGGACTCACGGGTGACGCAAGAAGTGTGTCATACTTATGCCGCCGGGCTGTGCAAAGAGGATTCCGTCCCATTGTGTTTAATAAAAGAGGATTTGGTGATTCTCCTTTGACGACTCCGAAACTGCAGAGCTGCGGTGACCCCTCTGACTTCCGGCAGGTGGTTAAATACATCCGTAGTAGTTTCTTTGCTGCTCGGATAGTAGCTGTTGGCATAGGCACAGGCTGTGGATTACTCATCTCATACCTGGGTGAATATGGTTCATCCTCATACATCTCAGCTGCAGTGTGTCAGTGCCCTGCATACAAATTACAGACACTTTTCCACAGACTGCGTCAACCTTATGACTTTGCTCTACTTTATAGCCAGAAGCGTTTGCTGTGTAAGCATCGAAAAGCCTTAGAGAAGGTCATGGATGTCTCTGCAGCCCTGAAGACAAGTCGCTGTGCTGATTTTGAGGAGATGGTCTACTCCAAGTTATATGGATTTCGAGATGTTCGTGAATACTGGGAACGAAATGAGCCTGACCGAGACATGGATGATGTGTCGCCCCCTGTCCTTTGTATCAACAGTTCAGATGACCCCATTTGTGGAATACATGATGTGCCCTATGAGCTTTTTTCTGTTCTGCCTAACTTCATGCTGGCCATGACATCCCAAGGAGGCCATTGTGGCTTTATAGAAAGGCCCTCGTTGACCTCATGGGCAGACAAGGTTGGCTTGGACTACTTGCAGGCAGTATTAGACTTCCTTACGAAACATGACAGATGATACCAAAGGCTGTTGACCTTTTAGTCAGTGCACATATTCAAACCTTTCAAATCTCATGTGCACATGTGCATTAATGGCGTCAAAGGAAGTGAAGAGAAACACTTGACTTGCAAGAACTAATTTGCACCCAGATATTCTAAGATGTACTTGTCAGCTTTCTGGTTGTTCGACTCTTTATAAGCCTACAGAAATATCACATGAGCCAGTGATGTAAAATGTACATTTATTACCAACATTTGTGAGATAATTAACAGGCTAACAAATTGTTGGCTGAGGCAGTGAATATTAGTCCTGGTGATGATCATTGGAGAAAACTGCATTGTGATAATGAGAGATTACTGGTTGTCCGTACATTGCAAGTTCAATCATAAATTTAGATCTGTTACATAAATATTGAAATGAAAATGTGTTTTGCTTTCCATTACTGTTTCTTAGAAATTTATCCTGAACTATTGGGGGAGGCGGGTTGTTGACTGCCAGAGATGGAGATCCTCCGTGGCCTAATGGTTAAGAGTGCTTGTTTGCGCAACCACTGGCTCTGAGGGCGTGGGTTCGAATCCCACCCCGGAACTCAATTTAGTCCGAGCCCATGGCACATTAAATGGAGGCGGGTTGTATCCAGTGTTCTATGCTGGGGCAACTGAAAGACCCTGGGCATCCGTGAATTAATAGAGTATGTACCAGACTCAGTCTTCTCATCATCATACGGAGATCACCTTCCTCGATATAGACCACTAAAGTGCTGCTGAGGCGTAAAACACAAACAAACAACCAAACAAAAAAACAGACTGCCAAAGATAATCAGTCCGTTTTATTTTTTATATGTTTTTCTAAGCACCCATAGACATCGAATAGTTGGCCCTTGTGATGGAAATGGGACTTCTTGAGGGAGAAATAATTAATGAGGCGCTACATATATATATTGTTAAGTTTTGTCATTGTCACCATTGAGCCAGGCAATGGTACTTCTGCAAGTTCTTGTGTCTATGATCTATCGATAGACAATAGATCTATAGGTCAGATTCAGGCTACTTCAGTTACCAAAAAACTTACCAAGGAAAATGAACATTGAAAAATATCTAAACTTTATCATTTTGAAGCATCTAACTTGTTAAATTTTACTCCAGGTCAATTAAACTCAATGTCCTGATATTGGACATCCAAATTTATTGAATCACAAATATATAATATATATAGTAATAGGCCTATTTATCATAAATCCCAAGAACAGTTATATAGAAAAGATGACGTTTAAATTTCAAACAACATGCAATCTGAACATTGCAACACAAATGCCTTCTTGGGTATATAAGTCACGTTCAGCCTTTCTATGTGACAAAATGTTACCCTGGCAATGTAATGGAAATTCTCCAGGACACTTCCACTGTGTAATGACTTGACATATATGGTGCTTCCTGTCAAGGGTTTAAATGCTCTTATGTCAATTAACTCTAGAGCTCCTCAACACACAAAAATCCTTGAACAAAATGAGGAACGAAGATTCCTGGCTATTCAGCTGTCCACACAAGTCTTGCTGTGACCAAAGCTTCATTGCAGACAGAATTTTACAATACAGTGCAGCTCCTACAGTGTTATGTTATGATTATACAACTGACTTATCGGAATGCATCTGCAGGTGTTTACGGATGCACAAGAAGGCTTTCTGGTTGTCCAACCGCCTACAAACATTAGGTTTTTTTCTGCGCCAGTGATGCCAGTATGAATATTTTAAACATGCTTATGATTGTTTGATGCAGATATTATGATCTGTAAATTTGTTATATGCAAGAAGAGTGGACTGTTGCACCGTGAAAATAGGCCTCCCTGGGTCGTTATACTGATGATTTGTCATGATCACACCAAAACTTTCAATGTCGATTTGTTTAAAGGAAACAAACACTGCTTGTGGGTGACAGACAAAAGAAAGGATTATGCAATATTTTACTCTAAAATAAGAAATTTATGACAAATCAAATGGCCTTGGCTTGATCATGACTAATCAAACAGCCTGTATGGTTTCCATGTTAAATGTATGATGATGACACATCATTGGGTACAAAGAGTCACTGTACAAATTAAATTGACCTGGCAGATGATTTTAATCACATGTCAACAAAATGTGTCAGAATGCCTTTTTCAATTTAAGAAATATTTCAGAAATTAGGAAGTCTCCGGACAAGGAAACTTGCAAAACAGTAGTCAATGCGTTTGTCACTCCTCATGCACCTTGACTATGGAATTGGTCTTCTGTATGGAACAATCAGCACCCAATGAATAAACTTCAAGTAGCCCAAAACTCGGCAGTTCGCCTCATTGAAAAAGCATGACAGTGTCAGCCAGCATAGGAAGCAACTACATTGGCTACCAATCCTGGCCAGAATACAATTCAAACTCGTGTTAACAACTTGCTTGGAAAGCAATAAACGGACAAGCTCCCTTGTGTATTCAAAATATGATTCATCCAAAATCTGAAAGAAATTGTAATCCGAGAAGCAGCAATAAAATATTCTTAAATGAACCATCTTCCTACAACAAAAACTAGTCCGAAGACAGAGCTTTGGCTATAACACCTTCATACGGAATAAAGTAAAACCCCTAGTACCGTAATCTTTGGGACATGGGTAGACTGAGATTTTTCACAATGCTCAACAAATCCCAAATCAGTCAATATGAGTATTTCAACCACCGTCACCGAGCATTTTTTGGTGGTCAGACCTACCACTAATAAATCATCAGTATAAAGCTTTGTAATTGGTTTTTAAAAGAGTTTATTCTTAGAATAATGAGCACAGAGCGAGTAGTGCATGTCTAATGATGGTGCAAAGTACTGCTAGAGAGCAAGTAAATGCAACAGGATATACAGTTGAGGTCGAAAATGTGCATACAGTTGAACAAAAAGATGTATTACGTAGGTACAAACTGGTCAGCATATCTGGCATTTCTGTTGCTTATTTCTTACATATTGAACTAATGAATTTGGCTATAATTGGTCAGTTTCACCAAATTCCTTTAAAAATATGCAGCATTAATCTGCACTCTGTCCAAACTAGAACGGTCGAAAGTTTGCATACACCATCAACAAACTTTTGTTCTTTTCCCACAGCACAGACAAAATTACAAATGCCACTCAGGAAAGTGTGCTGAAACATAATGTTAATGAATGGACCAGTTTTGCGCCTTCCATAAAAGTGACTGTATTTTCATCATAAGCGAACAAAACAAAAGTTGTTTGATTTCATCAGGACACATGCTCAGGTCAATGCAAACACTCCGGTCATTGTTTTATGATACTTCAAATAGGCATTTCTTACACAAAACCCAGGTAATAACACCATTTTGCTGTACGACTGGGTGTCAAGTGTATTCATACTCCATTAGAAGAATGAACATGCGTCAGACACATACTTTCTCTGTTCTTTTTAGTTGACCATTTATATATTAACAATTTTGGCTCATTGAATCACCATTATAAACTTCTTTTTTTTTGCTGTTTCATGACTGATTGCCTTGGAATCAAATGATACATGATTGAATAACTTGTCTAAAATAACAATGAATAACTTAGACACCTTTCCTCTAATGCACAATGCCATTAAGCGCCTTTGCGGACGTAAGCAGCATCAGGCCGTAAGTTCAGACCTCCTGAAATCTTTGTTTATCACACATATTCAAGCAAGTGATAAAAATAAATCAAGTTTTCGCTATTGTAGAACTTGCTTGATACATAGGCAAGAAAATCCATGGAGAAATTTTGCAGCTGATCTCCAATTTTCCATTATCTTGACAAAAAATGGACGCGGCCTAAACTTTCATCTGATACTGTATGTAGTTGGTCGTTCCATGATGAAGGGCCAAACCGACAATAGTTTACATAAAAATGATAGCCAGAATGGTATAATAGCTTCCAAGAGTGACTATAAGAAATCTAGTGACCTTGGAGAGTGTGGGGTGAAGGTGTGGACTGTGGACTAGCACATTGATGCGTGTATAACATGGAGAAGGAGTCTTGATGTGAAAGGTAGAAAGAAGCCACTTCTGTGAGAATAAAAGCTTATCTTGAGTCAAATTTTCTCATTAGTATGCGAACACCTATATAAACAGTTTATGTAGGAATTGGCTTGCCTAAGAGCAAATTTCACATGGTATTCTCACAGGTCTGGCTTATCTCCATATTTGCATCCTCGGAGTTGTCCGCAACATTATGCCCACCTCAGTATGCGAGTCCACAACTTTTTCCCAGACTACCCCAAATCATTGCATGCAGATTTTGTTCTTAATCATCCATGGATTCTTTTCTGCCATTCTGACTTTTTTCGTTGTCAGCTGCTCTCAGTTTTGGCTCTTTGTCCAGTTCTCTGCAGCGCACCGATGACCTTGCAAGTCTTCAAACTACCAACTAAGCACTCTACCGACAAATTTGGTATCATAAAATGCTTCCCAATAACTCCAAATGATGTACTATTCTTGTGTATTTATAACTTGCATCCTGTTGTCTTCTATACTGTTTGGATGATCCAATTATGACTTATGAAGAAAATGAAATATTGTGTCGGGGAGCTTAAATAGTATGTACTGAATTTACAAATGCAGCAAAAAAACTTTGCGAATAATTTGTCTGAAGCTTTGTTTTAACTCACTAGGATATAAAAGTCAACTATCTATGAATAGGAGACACAGGTATGAAATAATAATACCATAGTCCTGAAGTGAATGCAAACTTTCGACCCATCAAGTTTGGACAACGTGCAGATTAATGCTGCATATTTTTAAAGGGATTTAGTGAAACCAACCGATTATAGCCAGATATGCTGACAAGTTTGTACTTATGTATATTACCACTTGGTCAATGCCAACATTGCCAACAACCTCAATTGGACTACCTGTGGAAGCATGGACTCGTATACAATGAGATGGACAATTGATATATCACAAACGAGGGTATTTGAGGCATGTGAGAGAAAGACTGTCAATTTTCTTTTTCCAGAAATAGTTGCATATGATATGGGTTAAAATTTTTTATGGATAGTAAGTGAACCTCCTTCCCAACTGAAATTACATTTGCCCAGGGGTTCACTTAATACATTAAATTTTGATTCACATGTAAATCTGAGTACAGAATTGAAAAGTGTCAGCTCTTGGGAGACATACCTAAAATATCTGTCTTTTGTAGTAATTTCATTTCATCAGTTGAGAATCCATGGTTCTTCAAGCAATTTGGTTGAGGACATTGACCCAATGGCAAAACCTCACCCATGCATTGCAATTAATTCTGATGGTACGGTATTACATTTGAAACCTGTGTGTCATTCTGTATTACACTTTGACTTGCTTTGAGTGGAAAGGCAAAAAATTGTTTTCTGTTGGGGTCTGGTCTTCAATTTTCATCCTTTTAAAATGCACACACAACAAAGCAGCCAATAAGCTTGAGGTAAAATTTATCCTGATTCTACATATACATGCATTCGTAATTGAATATATGTGTGCCTAGATTTCATTACAATTTCCTCGGTCCATGTATGCAGGCTCATTGTACATGAATGTAATTGTCAACAGCAGAGCTTATCTGAAATGTTTGTAGAATTTTTTTTAAAGATCGGAGAGGCAATTAAAAAAAGGAGACTTGGAAACAGTCGGATGATGATGAAAATTCCTTTTGTTTGGTGCTTTGAATAGAAAAAAAAGATGTCACTGGTGTTAATCTTACTCTTGTAATTTCTATGAATTCTGTGGTGGTGAGTTCAATGATATGTTTTGACAAAAAAAAACCATATTGATTTTGGTCAGCAACACTTAGACGAGTGGTACATCATGATTGTTGTCTCAGTGACCAATTCACCTCTTATTTCAGAGTAAAAGATAAAATTACAGTGACATCATTCACTCTCTCGAACAGCCAAAAGGAATCACTTGCATCTCCCAACTGTGACAACAGATGCTGAAAAACATGGTTATCAAAATATAACTGATCTCCTTTTTGCAGCTTTCTTGAATTTTGGTCTCGAAGGGTTCACATTTCAAGATATAACATGAACCATTCAGTGACATTTAACAGTGTCACTCCTTTTACATCTATATCCAGGAATTTTCAGTAGCACTGAGTCACTGAGTAACGAAAGTTTTCCGAGATTACGCAACAAGTAAGCTCATTTGCAGGCTTTCCCTCTTTTTGTCAACCAGACGCAAATCTGAAAAATCAAAACTGACATTCTGTGGCCTCCAAATAAACGTGTTCCTTTGAAGTCACTTCCGTTTCCACTGATGTCACTGTCAATATGAAGTCTACACAGACAAATTAGACACAGTCTGGTCCCTAATGGTCTTGTTGTGTGTCTACTCCACACTAGTATATTCCACATGTATGTTTGGGCTAAGGTTGCTTTGCTATTTTGCAGTGAAGGTATTGTTTCGATACTGGAATCTTCTCAAATTTTATTTGTAGAACATTCTTACACTGATATAATAGGGCAAAGACTCCACAAATTGTAGGCCTACAAAACCCAGAATATTGAGGAATCGGGAAATTTGCTGTATATATATAGGGTAAGGCATAAACATTTGCACCATCTATACATTTGTAGCAGGTCTACCATAAATAAGCGCAAAAGTTCCTTGTGAGGTCAGAGCCCTATGCATGCCATGTTAAACTATATGACGTGTAAGCAGTTAGTGAGATCATAGCCTATACTTGCAATATTATCGTGGCAAGCCATTTGATGAGTTACTCCACTCTCCAATGAGGTCACAGTTGCCTTATGACAAATTGACACCTCATTTCAATGTATTTGATAGGACTTGTTCAGGATACATCTGGCCGGCAGTTCAATGAATGAAAATAACTCAAGTGAAAATTTAGCACAGTAGAACTGAGTAAGACCAGTTTCTGATGCCAGGAGATCGTTTTTGCATTGATTACCGCTGATGAAAGAATGGTTAATCGTCATTTCATACAAAGGGAAAAAATATCACACAGGGGTGTTTTATTAACTTTCGATTCTGACAAAGTCAATACCAGTGTAGAATCCAACGACATCAGTCAGTCAGCGGCGAGATAATGACAGTTCAGGCATGAAGGTTTTGGCTGCATGGGTTCAAACTTGGGTGACGAACACAACATGTTTCAAGTGGATCTTCCAGAGCAAATGCCACCTGGATGTCAATCAGATGACATAATTTATTTCTTGCTAACTTATAAAGCGCTCACAATTAAAATGCACACCTCTTAAAAAGAGGCAGAGCTTGGAAAGTACGGAAGATAAGTTTTTGTAACCTTCCAAGCCTGCTAATTAACTGCTTTGCCAAAGCTTTTGAAGGTTTGAAGAAAATCTGTTGATTTTTTCAAAGAGCCAGACACAATTTTGTATGGTTTTTTCAAATTTTTGGATTTGCAAAGTTGAATGAGGCTGTAATGTGGAGCATACCCACCATATCCCCATGTTAATGATTTCAAGTTTTAACAAAGAACTTCAGTAAGATTGCATTGCAAGAAATTGTCTCATTGGGGGTAGTTATCCAACCTTAGGACACAACATGTTTTAAGAGGATGTGACCAAGGAAATGTGAAAAACACCAATTTGGGCTAAAATTCAACCAAAAGCCAACAAAATGCGGTAAAAATGCTTGAAGGGGTCAAGGGAATCATTTTTCGTTATCTGTGAACTAAAAAAATTGGATTCTGATGGATTTAATACAAAATTGTGCTTTGCTTCAAATTGAATTGGTTGTGATTTTGGTTTTTGATGCAGTCTCACAAAATATGTCCCGCTGCAGCAGATTTTCAATGTTTGTCAATGAACTGTTCCAGACACTAAGCCTGGATATTCAGCCAGACCAATGCAACATTTCATGGTCATAACTCAAATAGAAGTCAGGTGATTGTTTTTGCATTGATTACTGCTGATGAAAGAATGGTTCATTGTCATTTTCATACAAAGGGGTTTTATTAACTTTCGATTCTGACAAAGTCAATACCAGTGTAGAATGCAACAACATCAAGCGGTTTGGCAGCGGGATGATGACAGTTCAGGCATGAAGGTTTTAGCTGCATGGGTTCAAACCTTGGGTATTAAACGAATGCACAATGTTTCACGCGGATCTTCCAGAGCAAATGCTACCTGGAGAATGCCAAGAAAAGCCAAGATAGGTCTCCAGTAAAACAGTTTATCCATTTGTCCAAGATGAGAGACCCGCCTCTTGACCAGACCTCAAAATTTCAAACAAATTAAAGTGGGCAACAGTATGTCAAAAGCACTCCTAAAAAATGTCAATGGCATGATTTAAAGCAGCAATTTGGCAATATTTGCAAAAACATGATACACCAGCATAAAGCAATCAACCCCGCCTTTAGACATAGAATGTGGATAATAATTCATAAGAATGGAAAATGCCTTGGGTATATCAATTGAGATTGAATATCTTGATTGTGCCCTACTGTGACATTTATTAAAGCAACAGTTAGGAAGATATGACAAATAAAGTTCACAGGTATTGCTGGAGCAAGTTTTAAGCCACAACCTGCAGTACCTGTCTTGAACCAAAGAAAACCCCATAGTGACATCTTGGACCATTCTGATGCAATTTTAATTTTTTAAAAAGTAAAAATGAACCATTTTTACAGACCACCAAGAAAAGATTTCAAGTAATGCTGAGCCACTGAAAATGATTCATAATATTATTTATACATAAATCTATTGTCCGAGAAACAAATCTTTGCAATTCAAGACATTGAAAGGCAAATTTTAGAATATTTTAGTCCTGATATTATGAAAATTCTAATTATTTCAGGATTTTAATCAACAGTGCTTGACACTGCATGTATGCTTTACAAATAATATACAGTAGAATACAAACCACTACATGAAGTATATTCAGCTGACTCACGGATGAATATGACGCGACAATGTGGAATATTCTAAAACTGATCCTCCTTAAGATGAATTCATTACTATGAGAAAAAAAATTATTGCCTGTCAAAATCTACAGAAAGAATAAAATCATCATTCCCGATGCAGTTTAAGTATTTTATTTATCAATCGTATCATTCACAATATATATACAGTCAAAATATCGTCTTTTCAAATAATCATATAAGGGACCTTCATCAATTATAAATTGCAGTCAGTAAAAATCTGTTGTAACAGAACAGTCACAAACAGCATGCTCTTTGATGTCGCTGTCAGTCAGATCATCATTTCAAAAATGAATTTGTGTTTAACCTAGCAAGTATATGGATATGACCTCATCAAGAGTATTTGGGTAATCACTAATTCCCCAGTTGTTGGGAACTGAAAAACCCTTTGGTAAATCCCACTTACTTAGGGGCGAGCAGTTCTTGATAGCTCTTTTTACCCTCTGCAATGTGTCAACTAGGCGGAGACCTCCAAACCAAATTATGGATGGATCTTTATATTCTTTTCAGCATCTGTAGTATCGCAGGGTGTTTCCGCTGAGTTGGAATCTTTTGAGGTTCCTCTTCTTTTGAGACAAAGCATGTCAGTGAATGCTGTGCGAAATGCTTCACTCTTCCAGGCGTAGACAAATATGTTCATAAAAGAATTGCTATTAATCAACACAAGCATAATAGTAAAACCCACTTGTCCGGCGAAGGAACTGTTAAATACGTCAGGCTTCAGCTCAGGAAGGAAAGTGAATGGAATGCAGATACTCAGAAAAAGAATAAGGACAGTGAATGTCATTTGAGTGACTCGCTTGGTGCTCTGTTTCAGGTTAGCGCTTGCCTTGTTTGTAAATGCGGAGTTCCTGCGCTTCATTTGGATTGCAATCGAGATATAGATAAGCATTGAAGAACAAAGAAAGAACGCATAGTGGAAGGGCCCGAGATAGATGAATGCAGGTTTCGGCATATATTCACGTAACGCATACGGCTTAAGAAAGAAAGCCATTGGCTTTTCCCAAGTGTAGAAACTTATGATAGTACAGCTCACAGTAAAACCATACACCCATGAAAAGATAGCAACTATCAGAATTTTTTTGATTGAGACAATTGTCCTGAATTGCAAAGGGAAAGTCACAGCGATCCAACGTTCAATTGCAATCAGGAAGAAAGACAGCGTCGACATAGTTACTGATGCGACTGCAAGAGTCAGAGATATGTTGTTTACAATCTTCAGGTTAAATTCATTATTTTTGATACTGTCAACATAGTTGTGGATTCTCATAAGCAACAATGCTGGACAATTCATTAAATCAGCCAATGCCATGCTGACTATCAATACATTGGTAGAAGTTCTCAAACTTTTATATTTCACAACTGCCATAATGATAATGATATTAGTAAAACCAATAATTACTCCAATTATAGAAAATGTTATATGTGTCGCTAAAGCCAGATCTTCGAACTTCTTCGGTTGGTTGTATCCAAAAATAGGACTGCCATCAGATAAACTTGAAGTTGCACTTTCTGTGTGAGTATCGTCAATATCGGTTTGGTCGGTGCTGTAAATCTCCATTGTAGGATTTATATCTGAACCTGCAAACAAAAAAATCTAAAATTGATGGGTATCATATTGCTCATAAATATGAAATAAAGGCATATATGTCAAAAAGTCAGTAGAAATTTGTTAACACCATGCAATTCGTGATTGGAGCTGCAAACAGACTTCTAAAATTTTTTCTAGATAAATATAGGTCTATTCAACATCACAAAGTGACAATTTAATGAAATTGGAGAAAATCTTAAAAAATCGGCTCAATAATAAAAATATTGAAAAAAACAACAAATATTCCAGACTTTTAAAGGGTTGATATCATATTAAATAGGCCTATTTTTGGTGACAGCAAAAGAATAATTGGGGTCAAAATTGGATAGTGACATTGTCCATATTTATGAAAATATCCTCGGGGGTAATCTAGACTTTGATTTCGGATCCAGATCATTTATTCATAGCTCACATCAGACCATCAATTATTGTAATATCGATATTGTATAAAACAAGCTACAGGACCTCGTCAAAGGCGATATTATGCATTTTTATGGCACACCTATTTTTTCTTGATTTGTGAATATTTTTCTTCAAAAAGAGGTTTAGCTCTAAAATTTTAAGGGGTAGTAGGCAGATGTTACCGCCAATATCCACTATTGTGCCCAATAGGCCTATTGGGCATGGATATTAGACCTTTGGGCAAAATATAGGGTCTTTTGGCAAATTACAGGGTCTTAGGGCAAACTATAGGGTCTTTGGGAAAACTATAGGGCCTTTGGGCATTACGACTCCTTTTGGCATGACTTTCCTAAAGTCATGGCATCCTTCTAAATATCCAAGAGGTCTTTGGGCAAAATATATGTCCTTTGGGTGCATGCCTAAATCACTTATTATCGCTCTCTCCAGACTATGGTGGATTTTGGCAAAGATCTTATACTTTGGATACATGCCCAAGTCACCAGCGATAACTCTTTATACTATTGTGGATATTGACAAATATCCAACTTTGGATAATAGTGAACTGACCAATGAGAATACGCCCTAATATCTTGACCAATGAGAATCCACCCTGATATCCACAGTTGGGGGCACTGTAGTTAAAAGTTTGTCCAATGAGAATGCCAACTAATATCCTGTCCAATGAGAATCTGGCCTAATATCCTAGCCAATGACGGTCAAGGCTAATATCCACAGAGCCATGATTGGCTAGTGGATGTTAGGCTGCATTCTCATTGGACACAGCGAGAATTCAATGAGATTCCAATCTAATATCCAACAGCCAATGAAAATTGAGCCTGATATCAAATAGGCTAATAGTCAAATAGGCTCTTTGGTCAAAGTCAAAAGACTAAGCCAAAATCCATGACAGTCTTTTCTGGATATCTGTGGATATTTGTGAGTGATTATATGTGCTTTGGGCATACACAGCAGAGGATACATATATCGGATGCATAATTTGATTTGTCTCAACGATGCAGTCGGGAAATATGACAAACGGGAATTTTGACAATATCTTGAAATTTTGAAATTTGTGAACTGTATGATTATTGGAAACCAATTTTAATGTACTGAAAAGTACACCGAAGAAGTTGTTTTCCAAATGGCATCATCGTTCTTGCTGGAAATTGATTGTATTGTTGACTATTAACTGTTTAACACAACACAACATGTCTTGTTTACTGTGACAGCGGATCACACATCTAACATAACATCCTTGCAGGTGCATCACACTTAGGCCTGACGAAAAGAGATTTTTTATATATTATACAAATCTCTTTTAGTCAGACCTATAGTGAGATGCACCTGCAAGGATGACCTTTTGCAATATTTTCTATGAATCCATTCAGTGATTCATAGTTTTTTACTGCCATTGATTGGAATACTAAATTGACACTGTTGTGTTGTGACAAACAGCCAATAGCGAACGATCAAATTTTTTTCAGTGAAAGCCATAGTACTATTTGGAAGAACTTTTCATGGTTATACTTTTCTGTAAATACAAAGTGGTTCTGATGTTTACATAGTCTAACAATTTCCTAATTTCAAGGAATTGTCAATATTTCTAGATCATAATTTTTCCCGATTGCATCCCAATCAAGCATCAATGGCAACAAATGAAATTGTACATCCAAGATATGCATCCTCTACCTTCTATCCCTTAAAATTTCAGAGCTTAAATCCCTTTAGAAAAAATAAATTCTCAAATCACAACAAAAAGGAGTGTACCATTCTGATAATGGGTAACCCCAGAGAGTTTTATTTCCAATATAAACTATGTTGCTAACTCATTTTGACCCTAATTATTCTTTTGGTAACAATTATTTTCAAGTATCAACAATATTTCATGCGATTTCAACCCTTCAAAAATCTGGAATATATATATATATATTTTTCATTATTGAACCCAGTTTTCGAGATTTTCTCCAATTTCATAAAATGTTCAATTTGTAACGTTGAATGGACCTAAATTTGTCTAGAAAAATTGTTGAAAGTCTGTTTGCTGCTCCGATCATGAAATGGCGTAACCAAATTTCTACTAATGATTTGACATGTGCCCAGATTCAATATTTATGAGCAAGAGTGTACTTTTGAATTTTAATTCAAATTCAATAGAAAATGTTCGCTCTTGCAGAGGACTCCCAGTTGCTTCCTGTTTATTAACGTTCTTGTCATAGAGTAGCGCGGGGCATGCAGCCGCCCTTAACTTCGTGGTGCGATTTGACCTACTTTTTGTTGTCGATTATTCGGATGCTTATGATGTCAGGAAGGGATCACTTGACTCTACTTATGACTAGTGAATCAAACGTCTACCAATTTTAATAAGGGAGTTACGGCCCTTTTTGTAAAAAAGATGAAATGGCCTTCTTACCCCACCCATCGGGCAAGAAGCCCCCTATTATAATCCTATGGCAATTTTTTCCGCGAGCGCATTCAGCTTGAAAGTTATTTTTTGGGGTTCTTCTATCATGTTTCAGGCATTCTATTAACTTTTTCTGAATTTCAGAATTTTTCTGTTCATACATTTATTTTTTATTATTTTTTGCCCTATTTCAATTTCGGCCAAATTTCTTTCCATTTCAATTAGCAATTTGATCAAGATTTAAGGTAAGTACACATTATTAAATGGTTCCTGAAGCAGCTTCGAGGCCTCAGTGACGGGGGGGGGCCTCATGCCCCATACCATGTGGGGCCTCTCGCCCCAAACCCACATATTTTAATTTGACCTCTATATTTTTAGCTAAAATGCAAAAACATGATCCAAATCATATTTATCTGATGGTCATAAAGTAAAGCAATGCAGATATCCATTACACTTTTAAAAATTTCCAAAGTTATTTTTGTCAACCACTTTCAAAGAATTAATCAAATTATTTAATTACTACTATGGTTGGTGCTGTTTGCCCTGAAAATTGGTGACGTCACCTAAAAAGCCTCCAGCTTCAATCCTATCAATAAGAAAAAGCACCAAAAATGTAAGTTTAGATATAACCCTGGGGGGGGGGGGGCCTCTCACCTAACCCGGGCTTCTTGCCCCGACCTACTCTACTTCAAAGTTTCAAATAATCTCAGCATGGATTCAACTTGATTTCCAAAAAAGAAGCTTGCTTTTTCCTCTTCTTCCCTCTTCTTTCCTTCCCTCCTTGTCTTTTTTGCTTCTCTTTTTTATATTTTTTTCCATTTCTCCCCTCATATTCCACATTTCAGTATTTCCTCTATTTTTACATATTTTTCCCTTTAAGTTGTCTGGAGGGCAACTTGACCCCTGGCCCCTGCCCTCTAGGCTATACCTCCATGTTCCCCTTGCCCCCCTCTAGTTATGCCACAGATGGAAAGGACCATGTAAGTTACACCGCATTCCCAATTATTATGCAACTATGCTTTTTTGCATTATCTCAAAAAGAAAAAACGCTATTTCAATATTCTTTTCACATAATGATAATTTTGTCCAATTCTGTTGACTCAGTTGGGAGTTATGCCATATAATGATGTTTTGGGGTGTTCCCAATTATTACGCAAATTCTTGGAAATGCATCGATTGCCACCCAAAATCAACAAAGTTGATTATGAATTGACACTAGAATATACCTCATAACACTAAATAAAAAATGGAACCATCATTTCAAACATGGATGCCTTCATGACCAAGAAATCAATATAATACAACTGCATTGAAAAACCATTGAAATTGGCTTTTTCTAAAAAAAGAAGCCTCCCATGCTCTTAAAAAAATTTAATATCAATAAAATTCCAGCTTAGAATATATCTATAGCACACCATGGTCATACGGCACGATGAAACACCAAATCTGGTATCTCTGCAAAATATGACACCAAATCAAAAACTCACACTTCTGTTTCCCATTGGAATAGCATTGGCAATTAGATGCGTTCAATTCATTTCAAGATATTTCTCAAATACAGTGGTGCAACTTAATTGCCATTGGTTTACAGGAGAGTTCTAAACCTAAGGAAAGTGGAAAATGACTGAAGTAATGATTTTTCATTTTGTCTGGCTAACAGAGGCTATTTATTGCAATAAAACTGTAATTTCAATGGTATTTCAATGCAGTCGAATAACATGAATTTCTTGGCTATGAATGCATCTATGTTTGAAATGATGGTTACACTTTTTCTTTTGTGTTATGGGGTATATATTGGTGGCATCTTCAGATTAGTTTAGGTCATTTTGAGTGGCCATGGATGCTTTTCCGAGAATTTTCATAATAATTGGGAACACCCCAAAACATCATTATATGGCATAACTCCCAACTGAGTCAATGGAATTGGACAAAATTGGCAGGCTATTAGCTCCATGGTACACTTATCATTATGTGAAAAGAATATTCAAATGGTGTTATTTATTTTTGAGATAATGCAAAAAAGCATAGTTGCATAATAATTGGGAATGCGGTGTATTATTCAAGCATCCAAAAAATGTACACTTACCTTAAACCGTGAAGCAGCAACGAAGTTGTGCCGAATCCTTTTATGACGTGATTTTTATACTGAGACTTGTCTGACAGTGCCCTCAAGGGTAAGATATTTGAGCATGTTTCCTGACAACCAAGCTGATCATGTTTATGGTCCAGAAAATGTTAGGCGGGGATGGGAGGGGGAGGGGGTTTACAAATGAGAATGTACTAAAAATATTAGGATTTAACTTTTCTTTAAATAAAAATCTACAGGCCAAAAGGTCAGGGGATCCACTACCGGTGTTACTTGTGTACAATTAACATGATTCAGCTCTTGACACAAAGATGAATATGATGAGGTGGCTTAGGGTGTCTCATTTTTCAAACTTTTTTCCGGATCACACTCTTCTTTAAACCAATTTATCTCCTATGTGAACAGACCACGCAGTTCAAATTTCAGCCAAATCCATTGATGTTTAGACCCCCCTACCCACTTCTATTTTGGGGGTATTTTTACTATTTGCGAGTGCAGTAAAATGGTCATTTTTGTATGGAAAAACATACATTACAGACCTATTGTACCTATTAAGGTTGCTTAAAAGGCAGAATGAGGTGTCTGCTGGGTACTGCTTTCATTTCCATCAACTTTTTCTCCATATCATGTAATCTATAGGTATTTTAAGGGCAAAAATTGTTAAATTCAGCTGAAATTCTTGTACAATCTTATAAATTGCCCAAATATCTAATCTTGTCCTTACTGAGAAGGGTAGATTGAGGATAGTGATATCTTTTAGAAGTAAAGGACTTTTGATAAGATTGAATAATTAAGAACTACAGTAAAATCAAGAGTTGCCAACCCCAATTGGACTTCAATGAGGAATTCACTAATGAAATAATTATTTCAGTTAATTTTTTCTTTAAACTAGCACAACAGTCACATCAATAGAGATATGTCATGTGATTCAATTTTATCGTGTAATTTATTATTTTATGCATAAATGTGGTCAAACTAGGTCTTTAGAGATTAAATATCAGGATTATACTCTGGTGGCTTACAAACTAAGTTGACTGTTATTACTGTAACATATTCTAATTTATGATGGGATTCTATAGTGATTTTCTGTCCATAGTCAGTCCCCAACCTGGCTACTATAAAGCTAGGATGACAAAAAAGTCAGCTTACCCTTACCTCAAATTATATATTTATTCCTTTTCATTAAAAAATGGTAAGTTCTCTACTTTCAAACCACCAATTTACATAGATTGCAAAAGTGAGATAAACACAAATAGCGCATATTTTTCTATTGGAAGCACCGAACAAATAGAAATGTCATCACCATGCGACTGCAAGTTTCCAAGTCTCCACTTTTTAATTGCCTTTCCGATCTTCAGAAAAATTTTAATGACATTTCAGATGAGCGCTGCTGTTGACAATTACATGTATGTGAAATGGGCTTGGTAATTGAAAAACATTTCTAAGCTCCCTATATCTGTGCATTACAGAAGTTGACTTCTGTTTCATTTCATTGGGCATGCCTGCGAGAAGAAAACAACATTGTTAAAAAATACAGGTACAAATGCATTCAATTACAAATCGAAGTACATGTATTTGTGGCATCAGGCTAAGTCTTACCTGAAGCTTATGGGCTGCTTTGTTGTGTGTACATTTTAAAAGGATGACAACTGAAGAGAGACACAAACAGAAAGCTGTATTTGGCCTGTTAACTCGAGCGTGGTAGTTTGATCATACAGATTTTTCTAAAATTTTGCACAGGTAGTCTATGGGACCCATACATTCCAACAATGAAAAATAAAAAAATTTCACCGACTCGTTTGGTTGCCATGGTAACAGCATATTTGGCCTGATGACTGCTTAAAAGTTGTAAATTGAGTTTTTGGTTATGTACCACAGAATAAAGCATTACATGCATTTGTCACACAAAAATGTCAGAAATGTCTTCCCACGGATGTAAACCAATACATTTGCCACAAATTTGAGGAAAAAGGTTAAAATACTTTTTTCTGTAAGAGCTCAAAGGGCACAAACACACTAATTAATTGCAGATGTTGCATGCATCAATTTTGGCAGTAATCAAATTTTAAGAAAACGATCATACAGATTTTTTTTAAAATTTGCATATATCATAAACAGATTATTGTCAAACAAATGTCCAAAAATAAAAAAATTTCACCGAGTCGTTTTTTAACTGCAGTACCATGACTATGCCAATGTCAATTTAAAGAAATAAAGACAATTTTAGACACAGTTGACTGAAATTAGTTGAGAAAATTCTTTTGATAAAGACGAGAAGCTGAAACTTTGAATTAGCATAGAATAGGTGTTACTGCATTCAATAAAGAAATAATTATGCTTCTATCTGCATTAGATCTCATTTAAATAGCAAATTACTGGCTGCCATGCTGTTAAAAAAAAGAGAGCAGAAAATGGTAACGTCACAACTTTTCAGGGCCTGCAGCAGTGGTGACGCTATGTTGCTAGGCAACCAGGCTGCTCAGAAGTATGTGCAGTGTACCACGGTTGAGTCACCTTAACTCATCACTAGTCAAAATGTCAGAAACTACAATTTTTCTTGTTGTGCCAATGTACTGTAACCCACAATTTTCCTGTCCACGAGGAAATTTCTCGCAGACATTCTTTGGCTCCCAAATAAGAGTCTTCCAGAAGAGCAACTTTGATGCACCTGCTTGATGTGACTATAAAGTTTACACAGAAGATCAGACACAGTCTGGTCCCTAATGGTCTTTTGTGTGTCTTCAATCTATGTGTTCCATTTTTACGGGGGATACATAATAACCTAATGTCACTAGCAAGTTTTTTTTAATTTTTGATTTGGAAAAGATGAGGTCTTGCCTCCATTGTTTTGCGTTTTTTCATTTTCCTTCCAAGAGGAAATGTAAGCCAGAGTGAGACGTGGAATCAGGATTGAGCTAGAGAGTGCTGTTGAACCCACATCCAAATATTTAAAGAGAAAAGAAAATTGGTAGTCTTTTTTTCTCACATCCCTCAAACTTTCTCTCTAGCAACGCTGTACTACACCATTCTGTAAAAGAAATGCAACACTCCATGACTTTGAGACAGCTGCTCAGGGTCGCCACGAAACTTCCTCATGAGATATGGTAAGTGTAGCCCTCCAGTCCCTGTTCAGAGCACTCAGGCTGATTGATAAGATGGGAGAGCGAACGGGAGACTGAGAGTCCTCAACATGATTGTTGTACATTAGCATGTGAGAGATCTTTTGCAAAACCACTGGTGCAAGGGATCATCAATTTTAAGGGGCCGACCAGATGATCTTTGGGGGGGGGGCTATGGACATTTGCTGAAAAAAAAAATTGTTTCCCACTTGACACTGAAAAAAAAAGTTTGTTCAGCACATGGAAATAAAAAAAAAGTTTGTTTCCACCTGTAGCTAGGGTATCATAATGCCATAATGTTAAAATTCCGATAAAAAAGTTTGTCGCGAGTGCGCATGCGAAAAAATTGTTCGTTGACGCACCGCGAAAGAAAAAAAGTTCGTCCCGGGGGCAAAGTCCATAGCCACCCCCCCAACTTTCGTCTGGTCAGCCCCTAAGTCCCATTCTAACTATCCCGCTTGGATTCTGCTCTTGAATGTTACCTGAAAATAGTTACAGGTTGCACCAGGAATTTGAATGCATTCGTACAATGACCTTTTGTGAGTTTTGTCGCATGCACCCCTCAGGCACCAAGCTGCCAAGAGTGATCAGGGTTGTCATCACCGCACAGCCACAGGTTTCATGTTTGCGTGTCCATTGGGTGGAGCTTGTGTATGTCAATAGCACAGACAGGCACATGCCAAGTGATTCATTGTTATTTGTTCATGTTTATATAACCCAGGCAAGGACCAGAGATTATCAGTTACACCCTGCTGGCTTCGAGGGTACGGGAATATACACCACGAAGGACTCTATACACCACGAAGCCGAAGGCTGAGTGGTGTATGGAGGCCTGACTGGTGTATATTCCCGTACCCTCGAAAAACAGGGTGTGATGATTTTATCCTCAGACTTCTTGTTTTATTGATGCCCATAGATTATCTTGCAAACTAAGTCTGAAGTGCCTTTCAATAACAAAGCAACAGCATTGTGACATCATCAACAGTGCTGCCACCTGGATGATGTCACAATGGCTCAAACAATGGCATTGTGATGTCATTACTATTGTTGCTACATGGATGACGTCTTAACAATCCTATGGTTGCGATTGTGACATCATTGCTTATCTCATACACCCTGTCTGGTGACGACAGAGTGCACGGTCTCATACATTGCGGCTCTCAGCCAATCAGAATCAAGGATTAAAACTGGACTGAGGATAAAAACCAATACCTCAGTGTTTGTCCCTATTACACCAAAGCTACAACAATAAGACACATGCACACCCCAGTGAGAAAGTTGACAAATTTTATGGTAACGAGTCAAATGGTACATATCGTATACGTATGTTTTGACTGACAATCATATTGATTTTTGTAAGTAAGTTTCTTAACAGCCAAAAGGAGTCACTTTTATTTCCTCAGCTGTGACAACAGACACTGAAAGATATTGTTATTGATAATATTAAAACTGATCAACAGCCTTTTTCGGAGCTTCGTGAATCTTGGTCTGAAAATGTTCACGATTATAGGTATGACATGAACCTTTCAGCAACAAATGTCACTACTTGGATGGAAAAAAATTCCAGTAACTTTGAGTAACAACTGTTTTCCGAGATTGTGCAACAAGTAAGCCCATTTGCAGGCTTTCCATCTTTTTGTCAACCAGATGCAAATCTGAAAAATCAAAACTGACATTCTGTGGCCTCCAAATAAATGTGTTCCTTTGAAGTCACTTCCGTTTCCACTGAAGTCACTGTCAATATGAAGTCTACACAGACAAATTAGACACAGTCTGGTCCCTAATGGTCTTGTTGTGTGTCTGCTCCACACTAGTATATTCCACATGTATGTTCCTGTCAGGCTAAAGTTGCTTTGCTATTTTCAGTATTTTTTTCAAAGGGTAGTTTCATATCAATCTTCTCAAAATTTCACTTTCAAAAAATACTGTTACAATGGAACAGATAGTTACCTTCTTTCATCTTCATATCTATATATAATATGATTAACATACAATTAATGCTATTTCTGATAATTTCCAAAAACGTATTCAGTTTAAGTGGCAGACCTTATAATATATATATATATCATTGGAATGCCATTTAATTTTAATTTTTCGAGGGAAGGCAACTAGAGCTTGAGACTTGCAGTTTATTGTTGTTAGTATTTTCTTTGTTGGTTGCTTGCTATTGAAATAATCCAATTACTGCTGCTCCCTTCGTAAATTTGCATTATCCTGCACAATCCTATGCAGCTTTCAATAGCTCTATTGAAAGCGACAACAAATTGGCGCTTAAACTAACCCTGGTCTCCCCTACATGTAGTTGTAAGGAAATTTTGGGGTATAGAGGAGAAAGACATTCAAAATTGGCGAACAGTGGACTGTTGATGGAAAAGTATACTTTTTATTGTGATATAGAAAATGCCTATTATAGTAAAAGAAGTTTGACAATGAATTATTGTGAAGTGATGCTGTCGTGTTAAACAATGTAAAAGTTGGGGAATATTTTATGGACATTTGGCATTGTTATTTAGAGTGACATGTACGTGTTTCAACCTGAATAGGCTATTAAATTGAAAGTGGTTAATTGCTGAAATGTTCATGCAGATGGGAAGCAGATGTTGGCTGGAGGCCTAAGATGTTATGAAGAGGCAGGTAGAGCCTGATTAGTTGCGGGAGCAATTCGTCCTGGTAGGTGGCGTTTGGTTTGGCAGTGTCTCCAGCTTAAAAAACAAACAAAGACACATGCTGCCCTCTGTGGAGTAAAATATGAGAGATATGCAGTTTCATGCACCCCTGGTGGCAGATGAGTGGTGGAGTATGAAAATGTAAATGAGGTAATGATGCAGACCGGACCACCTTTTAGAGGGTGGTCCGGTATTTACAAAAGTGGTCCGGTCCCGGTCTGGTCCAGGGTTTGGTGGTCCGATTTTGTTACTGGACCGGTCCAGAAGCGGTCCACCGACATTTCAAAAATTATGATAAAATGAGGGTTAAAACAAGCTATATGACATAAATTTCATTTTTAGATTTGACAAAATTCATGCGATACTCTTCATGACATGAAAATCACTGGACCGGTCCGAACCGGCACGTTACTGGTCCGGTCCAGCACTGGACCGGTTTTTTGTAAGTGGTCCGGTATTGTGGCAGTCCGGGGCTGGACCACGGACCAGACTGGTCCAAGGCGGTCCGGTCTGCATCACTAAAATGAGGGAGGAGTTAGACCATTGTGGGCTCCAATCTGAAGTATGAGAGGAATATAGAAGGATAGTTGGATAGTTTGAGTGAGCAACATGTCTGGGGGAGGCGTTAATAGCTGGCAACTGCGGTGGTCATGTGACCTGAGATTTAACTCAAATATTAGTGGGGATACTCAAGCTGCACTGTAAGCCATATCAAATGTGATTGTTTGCATGTGAGAACATGATAGTCAGATGTTGTTTGAACTAGAATTTTATTCCCCCGATATCCCGACATCGCTAATTCCATGATTCACCATGATATAACTCAAAAGGATATGTCATGACAATGAGCATCAAAATGGGGATCAGGATATCATCCTTTGAAAGATGAGAATTTGCTTTAGTGGCTTTAAAATTGTGGAGATGAAAGGCCGTCTCATTTTAAAATCATTCTATATATATATATATTAATTGCATTATACACTCCATGCCAAAAGTTTGGAAATAGTACGTTGCTCGCCGGGTTTTGTCAATACGTGTTAGATATTTCTTGTTTTTAAATAGACATTGATACAAGGGGCTACCAATCCAACTAATATGAAAGAAACTAAGTTTGAATGGAATTTGAGAATTTGTTTGCACACACATCTCACTAGTGAAATAATGTGAATTGCGATGTATTACGATGACAGGCCAATAGCATCAGCCAACCATGAGCTCGCAAAATCATTATATATTTTTCTTTCTCATTCTAACCATTCCAGTAGTATGATGCTACAATGTATTCTATTCTGAAAGTATTGATTTATGCTTCAAGGTTCTCGCTTCTTGCAGGTCTCAGCAGAAGACAACCAAACTAGACACCCTGGACATGATGCAGTAACGTGGCAGCACTAGTACTGTTTCATCATGGCTGCCCTTGGAGAAGGGAGCTTACTTTGCATGTTGAAAAATGTAATTTCTGGACAATTGAGGCAATGACAGGACAATTTGAGATGGGCCGATTGCAATCAAGGACATTAATTATCAACCAGGATAGTAATTGTGGGCATTCACTACTTCACAATTGCAATTAACGGCAATTACAGGCCGCCGATTGCCGATTTCAATACACAAACCTTTGATGTTTACCTGACGGACCATAAAATTAGCAATAAATGCTATTAGAGGTAGGTGCTCTTCTTCTAAATGTGGCACAGCTTAGTTGATCCCATTAAGGATAATTGGGATGAGACAGATGATGATTTCAATCGTTTGTTTGAATATAAATCCATATTTTCAACTTGCAAAACTCACTTGTTTGATCTCAAGCAGCCATGTTTACCCAGCATACTTCACACAGGATCACAGCCAAGTGCTGCCACGATGTTGCACCATGCCTGGAGGTCTTTGTTACTGAAGCAGTGAAGCACAATTCTGACACTCCGCTTGGTTCCAAGATCAATGGTTCCCTGGTGTAGCTGTAAAGCTGTGCAAAGCTAGCATGGGTCAATTTAACACAATTCGTGTCTGTATACTAGCATCGTCTACTAAATCGCCTTCAAAAGAAATTATTAATAAAGTTTCAGGCCCTGTTTAGTTTGAGAAATATTGGGATAATTATTTGCATGCATATATGTGAAGTTCATTTAGCAATCACAAAATTTTCACCACTACTATTTTGTTATAAATTTGATAAACTCTTCTATTGTCACTCACATTGGTCATTTGGGAAATGATGTTTCCTTTGAGACCATTGGTTGTCGTTATCACATATTATCATCATCATAGAGAACAAAAATTCACACATAAATTCGCTCTTAATGTATGGTTGTCCATGCTGGCTATGTATAGTCAGGCATATTCACTTGAAGGTTTATAGCTAAGAATATCCAGTGGATATTCTAAGTTTAGTATGTTGGCCATTGTGGCTGACAGGTCATTCATCATGTTCAATTTTACATTTTGATTTAAATCCTTGTCTCGTTGTCCACGGCAATCGACTAATTTTGGAACTGCAGTTTCAATCTCCTGAACCTCCCTCTATAGACCAAGGAGCAATGCATCACCTTAAACTTGAAGTGTGTGAACAACAGCAATATACAGCAGGATGTAACATTGAATAATTCATGCAGGTCGTCAACTGGTTCCAAGTTATAAGAAGTCCTTAAACTCCAGTTGACAATGCTTTAAACATTAGTTAATATAAAGAATATCCTGGAAATAAGAGAATAAGCTGCAAATTAGCAGTGAGTCTTCATTACCTCTTCGTCGGTCATTACTCATTATCAACGTTTTGCTGTTAACAAGTGTTGATTGATGAGATGTGAAAAAAAAGGCCAATGGTTCTCAACATTTTGCACTTCTACCTTTGTATGGAATATCTCACTTGCTTTGCACACTCAATGCACAGGCACAAAAATAAGAATACCAAACATAAAATATGGGGGGGGGGGGGGGGGGTTAGGCAACAATTGCCCAAATTTCAAGATCAAGATATATTATCCATCCAATAACATATCCTTCAATTTTTCTTCATAGACTGTAAGCATGTCATGCTGAGACTGTATGATTATTGGTCAGTTGAGGCAGCGAGTAGAACAACCATACGTCATGCTGGGCTTTGTTTGAAGTGTGATGTCAAGCTTTGTGTACATTCTTATTGGTCAGAAGATTCAGTAACATGACATCAGCCTCAGGCTGTTGTTCTTAGATGGTGCTATATTAATATTCGCGCAGCGAAACGGCCGAAGGCCGTTGAGCGAAGCGAATTGAGTGCAAGAGAAGACTAAAAAATCTGTGCAGTGAAGGTCTCAACATCAACAGTCCACAGCTGGGAATTAGGTCAAGTGGGTCCAGCTTCTTATCAATGATTTAGTTTCGTATTTAACAAAACATGACATATTCATCTTCAAAAGTGCCTTAAAAATTCAATTTTCTCTAGTTATATATCCTGTACCAATAATTTCTATGGAATAGTTAATTATTAGCATTGACAAGCTAAATCAAATTATTAACATGTGATTCATTTAATTTCAATCAGACAACAAGAAAACATAACAAAATTGAACTTACATAATCTTATAAACTGATGATTATGTAACAGTGAACAGTTAATCTACATGCAATGTTATTGTTTTTGTATTACTATATATTTATACTATTATGTAATATCAACAATCTAACATAGACATGACTTTGGCAGCTTTCAGTGCTGTCTGCCTTTTTACCATTTAGCTGATTATCTATCAATCTTATTTATCTATTTGATATCTATCTATCTATCAATTTGTCTATCTATCTGTCTGTCAATATATCTATCTATCTATCTATCTATTTATCTCTCTATTTATCTATTATATTTTTTGTCTAGTTTATCTTGCTATTCTACATTTTTCTCTGTCTTTCCAAGTATTTGAAGTGCTGCGCGAATTTCATGGCAGTGCCATTTACATATTATTGTGAAGGCTCCAGTGTCATTATTATTTGGTATATGGAATGCAGCAAAAAAATGCCATGTGAAACCAGGGTGGCTTTATTTGACCCCTGAAAGAAGAAGAGAATTAGGCCTAGGTATAATATAACAGAGAACATCTGATCCCATTTCATCCTCAATATATATGCATCAACCGAATACATTGCACTCAGCTTGAGAGGGAGTTCAGTGAATAGCTGTAAAACACAAACAATTTCACAGCCAATTCAAATGCCAGGATGGAGGTCACTGGAATATATCTCCATCCCCAATCACCTGGAACCCAATGATACTCTTCAACAGAGATTGAAAGTGTCATGCTCTTCTACTGCACATCGCATAGAGCTGTCTGACCAATAGCTATCCTGAACCAGCATGACATCATGCTGTCAGTCTGGCAGAAAAAAATGAAGGATATATAGATGGATATTAATGTAGCGTTTGAAACCATTGATTTTCAATAATGTTTATTTAATCATCTGCCTGAACATCTACCTCTCAAAAGCTGTAAAAATATTAGCTTATTCATAAAACTCCGTCATTTTGTAGTACTTGTTGGCAGGGTAAGTGTAAAAGAACCCTGCAATGGGAGGATTGTTTGTACAGTAATCTCATTTACTAAAAATGCAAATTAAGAAACATCAATCGCACATTGTAAACCAAGCTGCCGGAAGTTACCGTTCAAACAACAGTACATACCGTAAAAACAATGGTTTTCTGCTGTAAAATGGCACTTTTCTGTATTCATTACCACAGCTTCCACTAAAGTGACAGGTTTTACAGTGCATAAGCTTGCAAAACCTTTTACTCCTATATATGGTTAAGTTCACTTTTCTATTTTAACCTTGCGATTCTGGCAACTCAGCTCAGACTGATGTCTTGCAAGTCTCAGCAAAAGACAACCAAACTAGACACCCTAGAGCTCTTTGTTACTGAAGCAGTGAAGCACAATTCTGCTATAAGCTGTGGGTCTTAGTTCCAAGATCGATCTATCACTGGTGTAGAGCTGTGCAACAAAAGTGGCATGTGTCGATTTAACACAATTCTCAGCATCTGTATACTGACAGTGTTTGTGTTTAAACTAGGAAGCTTACCATTTTAGAAGAAAATATAATTATAAGGCCTCAATTATGAGTATTTTTCTTCAGGTTTAATAGAGCCTGAGGCTTTCAATTTCAGGAATTTTACATTCCAGTAGTTATTTATTTTAATAACTTTAACTGGACCCAAGTCCTATTAATTATTATTATGCAAATGTGGGCAGCAGTTAAATCGATTTCCCTCAAGGGTGTGTAAAAAAAGAAAGAAAACTATTTCAGGAGGCCAAAGGCTGATGGGAATAGTTTCCTTACACACACGAGAGGGAAATAGATTTGTCTGCTGTCTGATAGTTAAATTCTTTATTCGTTTTGTTATACCGAATAGGTAAGCAGACACAAACATTCTAGGCCTGCTATTACTAAGCTTAATGAGTTTTTTTTGTTTTGTACTATTTCATTTTTGTGAATGGCAATATACCAAAGTAATGACTGACATGTGACATGTTCTCAGCCAATGAAAGCTCTACTTTTATGGTGGAGACAGGTATAGTAAAGTAAAATAAATTTATGTGAAGTGGGCCTTTGATGGGATAGGTAAGATTAAGACCTTTTGTTCTCAATTATGAAGGACGTCATGAAGGACGTCAGATTCTAGATATTCTACAGGAAATCATCTTTTATTCATCAATATATTGTTGGCTCAATTGTGTGCCATTATTCTTTGATAATGATTTCATTTAGCCTGAAAGTAAATGGCTGCCTCCTTTCCTTATAATTTCCTGTGCCATATAGAATTAATTGCAACAATTAGACATGGAGTATTCCCCAAAACACACAAACTACCATGGTAGGCGATGTAACCAAATTAGAGTTTCCACTTCAAGTTGAAATAACAGGGAGCCTGCCCATGCATGAGGTTACTTATTCATTTCCTGAGCTCTAGGCTCAAATTCAATTATTGTTAATTTTATTTAAACGATAAGCCTATATGCCCAGCATAAGTCTGACACAGAGTAGTAAACATATCATTTTAAATACTTAGGTGATGAAATCCAACATACCCAAAATGGTCATTTGGTCAGTGCACATGGTTAAATCTCTGTGCATTGTGTGCAAGTCCCACACAGATTTGTGATTAAAGAAGAGGGTATAATATGTATGATCGACAGTTAAAAATTCCTCTCACAAATAATTTGCTGAGGGATTACACTATGATATAACACATAAAGTTTCCAGCTTTCAAGTCTATGATGCTGCTGTCATAGAAAATAGTGTATTTATATCCAAGAAAAAGGCTGTTTGACTACATGCATAACGGCCATTGCATAACACAAATATTGACAAAACAATTTGTGTTGTTTGCAATGCCTATTTCTGTAGATATTGTTCTTTCTATTTGCACAGTTGCTGCTTCGCAAGTATTGCCGTCATCGAAGGCTGTCAGTGTTGGAATTATAACCATTGGAAGAAAATATGGAGCAACGCTGGCCCGCGAAAAGCCAATCCGACTCCATGCAGCCATCCCCCTGACTACCCTGTATAGATCCACCACTGTTCAATTATACATTGTATCAAGTCACGTATACATGAGATGTGTTTTGTTTTATTATAATTTAGTGTGAAGGACACCATATATGAATAACCATGAGAGCACAGGTCAATATAATTGTACAATATTTGTTGTTGTATTCATGAACGGAATAAATGGAAAAGAAAGGCCATTCATAGTCATCATTTGACAACATGCAGATGGGCTGCTCTGCAAGTCAAGAACAAGTTTCATACAGCATTTTCTATGGAGACCCTGTCTACAAGTTGACCGCTATTTGCTGCCACCTAGGGTGCAAAATTCTCGAGCTCCTGTGAGCGGTCAACAAAATTTGACCTCTGGAAGAAACCAGGACAGTGTGGAAGAAACCAGGACAGTTCCATCATTTAGCGATGGTCTAGTTTATTTCCAAAAACTCTGCAAGTGTCTAATCTGACTTTGGTTGGCTTCAATTTTAAGCAGACAGCTTGTAAATACCAAAATAAGTTGGAACTATTTTTTATCATGGAGGATGTATACATTGTAGCTCACATATATTGCCAGTATAGAGGGGGCCACTTGTGGCATGGACAAGACATTTTGCTGAGTGTAACACAGCTTTTATGAAATTGTGAATTATATCGTTGTCCTAGTTCGTAAATCTCCATAAAGTAACAGAATACATACAATTGAGCATGTTTGATATCACAAAGCAAAAACATCGGCTTTGTATGGACACGTGAATAAGTGAGAATGCCTTCTTTTTGGACCCTTTTCTGACCACAATTTAACATGCACTAAATGGCATAAGTAGATTGAATACCATCAAACTTCTGATGAGTAAAATCATCTCTTTCATAGGCAGAGTGTATGCTAAAGTTCAAAACTTTCTTTTTGTCTCATGCTTTCCAAACATTTTCATTCAAAGCAGTTGACTGGATATTTGCCAGCAACCATGCTTTGTGAAAGTAGTTTGGCGTAGTAATATATATATATAAATCATTTATTCATTCACATATATGAAATACATGGAATAAAATTAAGTACATTTTAAAATAGACAGTAATCGACAATAGAAATAAAAACAATTATATAGTACAAACAACATTAAAAATTAAATCAAGCTCAGTAGCATAAAAACCTTCAATAAAAGCACAGCTGCTTCTCACATCACACATGTCCCTTATCACAGACATCAAATCACAGTCACAATATTCAACTAATTTCAATAGTCTCTGGCCTTTCAAAATCACAGCATGCGTATCACAGTCAAGCTCTTTCTTAATCACATTGATGTTGCTGCCAATCACACTCTTACTGTCTCTTGTGCACATGCGCTAGGAAAGACATTTTTTCATTCTTGCTTGCCTCCATTTTCATGACTAACTTGATGAATCTCGCATAAATTTGCCTGAGCGCCATAGGTCTTTCCAACAATTGTGGCAGAAAAACGTCTGTGTGTTGTATATGGCAGGTGAAGAACATGTCTCACACAGCGATTCCAACACGTCTGAAACTCTGCAACAGCAGCATCAGAGAAACGCCATGGACAGCTGTTGTTTGACCTGATCTGGTGATCTGTCCAAAACAGATCAAATTATCGATTTTCCAGGGACTGTCAGCATTCTGCTGCCACTTGACAGTCCCGAACAGAGACAGATGGAGACCGTTTCCTGATTATTACTTTGCATATTCATGAAGAGAATGGAGTTCTGATGTGTTAGGACACTATTTTGCAATATATCATACAGACACAATTTTCATAAAATTATTCAAATGGGGATGAATCACATTAGTTTTATATATATATATATAGGTTTTTATTGACTCAAACATAGGTCACATTTGACCAAAAAGTCAGTTACAAGAATATTGTATAATACAGGTTAAAAACAAGAACAGAAACTGGTTCTAATACAAACACACTAAAAATATAAAAGTCTAAAGCTACTTCTACATAAGTAAATGAAACATTAATCACAGTAGCAATAATATATTTTAAAATCACACTATGCCAGATATACTGGCAATATTTAGCACTGAGGCGGCTCAAGCTACTTCTACATATTGAGATAAAACATTAAATCACAGCAGCAATAATACATTTAAATCACAACGGCCAGATCTACAAGCGAAATTTAGCACTGAGATGGTACAGAACCATAGTACATAGCACTAAAATATACAAATTTATGAGGGATGAAATCATAGAGAATTAAATGAAGTCAATAGAAAAATGTTCAGTTTGATGAATATGATATTTACAAAATTTACTAAAAAGTGACACACAGTTAGATAAATATGCTATTTATAAAAGGTATGACAGCAACATAAATATGCATACAAATTATATACAAGGCATATATTTACAAACAATTTATTGCCAGCAAACCACACGTGAAAACAATGTGTCAGTGCCATTAACCACCCTGACCTTGTGGGCTGATTTAATTAATTATAACCTACATTAAGCACTGTTATCAGTTTTTATGACAATGTTTAAGAATTTACCTAATGCAGAATTTATTTCAGATGATTTATTTGCTAGTATTTTAATAAATTGTGATTAAGGACTTAAAACGGAGAAGTTTTCTATTGTTTTGGCTGCCGTGTCAAATAGCACTGCTCTGTTGTCTTTCCAAAAATCACAAATCATAAGACAGTGAAATTCATCTTCTACAAGTCCTGATGTACATCTTTTGCATAATCTTTCATCAGCGGGTATGTAGGGGCGTTTGTGTCTCCCCAGCTCTATCTTTAAATTGTGAGAGCTTAGCCTGAATCTTGCTCAACTGCGATACACATACATAGGTAAGTTAAAATTTAAATTTGGTTCAAGGCGTAAGTCTGTTTTAAATAGTTTACATGTTCTTAATTTAGGTTTTTATCATTATTGTTTATGTCAGCCAACATATCTTCCACTGCTTTTTTATATACCAAAGATGCTATTCTACTGGGCTTCAATTCTGAATCACTAATTCCATAAGCAATAAGAACTTGGTATATTCTAGACAACCAACAAGGCAACTCAGAGCCACTAGGATTTCATAACATTTACGAAGTAGTTTTGGACAGTTCTCAATTTTTAATCTATGCAGTAGTTAATTGCAGATATATAACATTAGTTTTATTTGATATAAATAAGATGCGTCACCACTGTCACTGCTTCTTCACAAAAAATTGTGTATTTATTTACGGGTAAAGAGGCTATTTGATTTGGGCATATATGGCCATTGCATAAGTTGCTCATGTTTACATAACAATTTGCGTTGTCTTCAGATGTCTGTTTCTGTAGTGCAGATATTGTTCTCTATGTTTGCACAGTTGCTGCTTCACAATATCGCCATCATAGAAGGCTGTCATTGGTAAGATTAGTCTAAATGTATTATGTTGTCACGAAAGAACAAATTTGGATCAAAATAATAATAATAATAATAATAATTTATTATGTAAAGCGTTAGTTCCACAAAATATGCTCAAAATGCTGTACAATGTAAAAATGTAGGAAATATATAATCAAGTCTATAAAGAGTTAAAATGTTGAGTAAATAATTGTGTTTTAAGTTTGGCTTTGAAAAGTTCAATGCATGGGACAGTTCGTAATGCATATGGCAGCGAGTTCCAAAGATGTGGACCAGCCACACTGAATGCCCTTGATTGAATCAATGCTGACGAGGTGTATGGCACTTGAATAAGATGCAAGTCACTTGAACAAAGCCTATGAGATGGAATATATGGGAGAATCAGTTCTTGAATATATCGTGGAGCAAGACGATGTACAGGCTTGAAAACAAACAAGATAATTTTGTGGGCTATCCTCATGTCAACAGACAGCCAGTGAAGTGATTCAAGGACTGGCGTAATATGATGGAAACGAGGAGTATTTTGGATCATTTGCAGGCGATTTATGAGACACATTGGTAATCCACACAAAAGAGAGTTACAATAATCAATCTTTGATGTCATAAAAGCATGAATTACACATTCAAGTGAGGGACGATCAAGGTACTTTTTCAACGCTCTGATATTCTTGAGCTGTAAGTAGGCACCACAACAAAGATTTCTCACATGTACATCCATGGAAGCATGGTGGTCAAGATTCACACCAAGACTCCGAACAGCTTTTGATGGTGTTATGACAATGTCTTTAATAGTGAGTGAAGGAGCAGTGATTTGTCGGGCTGTTCTTTTACTTGAGATGATCATAAACTCAGTTTTTTCGTCGTTCATTTTGAGCTGGAATTTGCACATCCATTGCTGGACAAGTGCCACACATCATTCAATCTGTTGAATGCCTTCGTTCATACTACCAGGTTTCACGCTCAATAGATGGAAGTGTCATCAGCATAGATGTGATACTGTAGTCCGTTTTGCTGAATCAGACGGCCAAGCGACCATGTATATATGGTGAATAGGATTGGTCCCAACACCGATCCCTGGGGCACACCGCATGTCAAATCCCTCGAATCAGAGTATGTTCCCCCAATGTTAATCTAATGCTGCCTGCCGGTCAAGTAACTACGAAACCACTGCAAAACTGTATGCCGTATTCCCAGATCTTCTAGTGTAGTGAGTAGACACTCATGGTTGACAGTGTCAAATGCGGCTGACAGATCAATCATAGTAAGCAAGACAACATTCTGTTCACCCACAGCTTTAATGATGTCATTTCGGATGCGGAGCAGGGCTGTTTCCATTGATAAAATTCAGTATAGAGCGATAGGTAGGGGAACGAGGGGCAAAACGGGCCGCCTAACTTCGAAGGCTCGCTGCGCGAAGGTGGTATATCATGCGAATGCCAAATAAGGTCTGATCCATGAAGAAGTACCAGTACCACTTGCTCAAACACAGAAAAGTGCTTTTTTAATAGTTCCAATTCAAATTTTTCCCTATTTTCAAAAATGCAACTTTATCCCATTTTGCCCCATGCTTGGGGCAAAATGGAATTTCATATGGGGCAAAATGGGAAGAAATAAAGTTGCAAAAGTTCTGCAATCAATCAGCTGTTTTGATAATAGCCTAACTAAAAAGCATGTTGACAAACAAAGTGCATTAATTCATGTCATTGCAATGTGAGAATATTGCAGAATACTAAGAGTAAACACAGCAATAAATTGTGAAATCAGCATCTCAATACAGGACGCAATTATAGCTGGGAAGTGATGCTAGTATTTCTACATTCTATGTAATTATTTGACAAATTATTTAACCATAAACATTTGGTTACAAAAGAAATAATATTAGTTAAATTTTGTGGTAATGTGACATTTTATGAATATTCACGTAACTTTGATTTCCGAGTTCTCTTAATAATTTAACAATTTAAACTGGTATTGGATTTGACTATGCTTTTTGAAAGGCAGTTACATTCGTTTCAGTTTCAACAATACAGGGTTTTACCACTAAGCCTAAATCCTCAAGGTATTACTGATGAAATGGATTAGATCCACAAATCTCTTGTGATTTTTTCAAATTTTGTCTGTTATATGACCAGAAAGTGTATCAAATGTCTCAAATGTCATGGTTGAATTGACCCAATATCAAGCTTCAACCTTTTCTAAGCTGGGATTGCTTTTTTGTGCTTCCCATTTTGCCCCCGCAGGAGGACTCCATCTTGCCCCAACCATGCAGGGTAGATTAATAATGGCCTACTTACACATGACTAAGCACCAGACTACATTTTTTTGCTTAATACGCAAGCTTAGTAGTCCTCTAATAACACTGACTATGAATTATTTGGCTGGGAACGTCATTGGAGGTATTACACCATTTCCAAAAATTATGATTTTTTTAAGAAAATCGATCAAAAACTTCAAATTAACGTGGCTGCATACCTGTAACATTCTCATTAATGAAACTCTCAGGAAAAGTTGGTCGTGTATCCTATTTTATTTTCCAACCAAAAAATTAGAAGGCAGGTCAAAAGTTTCCGAGAAAACTTAAAAAACCATTTTGCCCCGCCGCTCCATTTTGCCCCTCGTTCCCCTACTATCTCGGTGTCCATAATAAAGCTGCTCATAGCGGTCTTGAATGTGATATGGGATGGAATGTAAGCAAAAAAAGACATAATGTAAATATGGTTAGATATTAGAACAGGATTTCGCTTATGAATGAAAATCGCTTGACTAAAAAAAGTATTTACATGGGACCTTTATAAAGTAAGGGGTTGGTCGAGTTGTATAAAAGAAATATTTTTAAAAAAATGTAGGTCTTTCACATTTTGATGAGAGAAACACCTGTGATTTGAGACTGATAGAAAAAAGGTTAATTGATATAAGAAATGTTGAATGGCATGAATCTCTATTGTTAAAACCAAAGTTAAGAACATATATGAAATTTAAAGATAAATTGTTATGTGAGAGATCATTAATTGCACAAACTAGATAAGGAATTCTCCCTATAAATATAGAAATTGGACGGTTTAGGGGCATTAAGTTAGAAGAGAGAACTTGCGATTTTTGTAAAAGCAATTTAATTGAGGATGAGTTTCACTTTATTTGTGTATGTCCAGTTTACCAGTACCATAGGGAATTGTTGTATGCCAGTATCTCTGTAAATAATTTTGTACATATGACAGATTTTGAAAAATTTATACATATTATGACAAATGAACAATATAAAGGTAGCACATTTATTATTAGTGCTTGGAAATCAAGAAATGACATTTTATACAATACTTAATTTGATGTGTCTTCTTTATGAAATTATGTATTAAGAAAACCTTTCATGTGTTTTGACAAAAATTATTGAAGTTCCAGTTATATGATATTGTAATTGAGTGTAATTTTGTAATATCTCTACATTTAAAGTTCACTTGTGTATTTTGAAAGAAAGTTCTAATTGTTACATTTAATAATTCAATATGTTGTGACAATTATGTAATTGTAATTTGTAACCCTCTGGTAAATTTAAATATTAATTGATTTATAGTGACAGATAAGCCCCCAGAAGGCTGGGTACCACAGGTCGTTTATGTTGTATTATTGTTAATGTTTATGTACTTGTCACTTAAATAATAAAGAATCACTCAATCAATCATTGAAGGGCCGGCCCTGTATGCACTCTGGTACGGTTCCTGTAGCTTGTTACGAACCAAGTGTTCATTTAGTTGATGAGCAACTACCTTTTCCAAGACTTTCGAGATGAAGCACAAGTTCGACACTGGTTTGAAATTTTTGGAAACCTCAGGGTCAAGTGTTGGTTTTTTAAGCAGAGGAGTTACAAGAGCCTGCTTAAAATCAGATGGAAAAATTCCTGTGTCCAGCGACTTGTTCATAATGGCTGTGATAATTGGTGGAAGTGGAGGGAGCGCCATCTTCACCAGACGTGTTGGAATAGGATCCAAATCGCAGCTCTTACTGGCACAGCTGCTGATGATTTTTTCGACAGCTTGCTCAATAACAGGCCTAAACTCTGTTAGCAAGTCCAGCGAGTCTGTTTGTACGTCAGTATTGGTGGCTGTTACTGGGGCTGGAATCGAGTCTTTGATGGTACAAATTTTTTCTATAAAGTAGTTACTAAACATATCCGCAATAGAATTGTCACTTCCAGAGGGCAAAGCTGACTTACAGTAGACAAATGACGAGTACTTACATTCAGCTGCTAGTGGCTATCAGTGACCTCACTAAAGCCCCTATCAAATACATTGATATGAGGTGCTAATTTGTCATAAGGCAACGTGTGACCTCATTGATGAGTGGTATGACTTGGTCAATGACTCTGATAAATAACATTATAAGTATAGGATATGACTCACTGGCTGTTATACACATCATACAGTTAACATGGCATGGATAGGGCTATGACACTGCAAGAAACATTTCAGTCCAATTCTGTAAGCACTCGTTTTTTGTCTACTGTAACATCTTTTCTGAGAAATTTATTGACTACTCTAAACAACTGCTACATGTCACTCTTGCTTTTGTTTATGGGATCTTCGTAAAATTCCTTCTTAGACTCCAGAATGAGTGAATTTACATGGTTCCTCTTCTTCAAATAGATCTGTTGATGAACTTCCAGAACTGACTTTCTCCAGGCACTTTCGTCCTTACGTCGTGCTTGTTTGGCCACACAAAGGCTTTGTGAGAACCATTCAGCCTCTGGTCTCACTGGGACCTGACGAGTCTTAAATGGGGCTAGGTCATCAAGGATGGTGCGAAGTTGACTGTGATAAACCGATGATAATTCATCAGTTAAAATAATAGAAGAATGTATGGCACATATATTGGGGCTAGGTCATCAAGGACACCGATGATAATTCATCAGTTAAAATAATAGAAGAATGTATGGCACATATATTGTCTTTGCATCAATTATGCTTTAAAATGTTGAATGATATCAGTCTTTATAGGGACTAGCACTGAATTATTAATTTTTTGCCTGGTGGCGGAGGGACCCTCCTCAGAGGCAGTGTTCCTAGGCATGTACCTGCAGTACCTTGGCCTTAATCTGAACCTGCACACTTAATTGATGAGAATAAAAAACTTTCAAAATGGGGAATGTAACGACATTTTTAATCTGAGCTCATGCAGATAAGAAGCCCCGAATGGCAAAGCAGATTGCCAAATGTGGATCAACATCCCAGTTCAGATTTGTCCTTGACACACAAAATTAATGGCAATAATAAAAAGTACTTTTAGGGTTTCTGGCTCAGTAAAAAAAATTTATAGAAAAACTCTCCAGAGAGGAAGAATTGGCATCATAGACTGCAACATTACAGACTCAGTTCTTTGTAATGGGTTTTAAAATGTTATATTACTTGAGTGAAATCATGATTATCACTTTGTTAGTCTTGTTATGTATCCAATCTTTTCTGTGAAATATATCCTTCGAAGTCAAAGCAATTTTTTTGTGATTTGATTTGTTTATTCGACATATATAAAGTATACATGTGCAGGATTACACAGGAAAGTCATAGACTTATTTCTGCTGTGGTCCTTGTGTGATACTTCCAGTCCAGTGGCGTACAGCAAATGGTTATTTGAAGACAAATAAATAAATAAAGAATTAGACAAAGTGCGAGGATTCCCTTTCATTGGCCTGTGTTTTAAGTGTCTTTTAAGCCTTTTATGAAAGATGCTTTAGTATTAGATGTTTTTATGGATGATGGTAAATTGTTCCATTCTTTGACTCCAATTACGTTGAAATTGCCTGAGGTTATACCTTTAGAGTGAGGGACAGCAAAGGAATTTTCGCTCCGTCGGGTGTTGTAACCACTGTTGTTTGGTTTAAATTTATCACATAGGTAGTGAGGTGCAGTTTCGTGAAAGACATTGTACACATGGTGCAGGATCAACTGTCTGGCTCGGTCATTTACATTTAATAGACCAACTTGGTCTAGTTCATGTTGACCTATGTGACTCCTTGGTCCCAAATCCAGCATAAAACGAACAACTTTGTTTTGCATAATTTGCAGAGACTTTTTTAGTCGTTTGCTCATTGGCATATACCAGGCTGAAATGGCATAATCGAAATGACATAGAATTAAACTTTTACATAATACAATTCGAGTTCTAGGATCTAGCGACTGTCTATGTCTGTATAAAAATTTCAGCCTTGCCGTTGATTTGTTGATGATGGAGGATACAATAGAATCGCCTGATAACGTATTATCAAGCTTCAGGCCCAAGTATTGGCCGTTTCAGACGCTCTGATGTTATGTTCATCAATTTTGATTTCAAAGTTGTTGGTGTTGTTTCGTTTTCTTTTGGATGATAGGACCATGACCTCGGGTTTGCCTTTATGCATCGATAGGCAGTTGTTTGTTAACCAGTGGTAACATCTTGAGACATCCTCCGCTAAGAGATTTGAAATGGTGTCAAGCAAGCGATGATGGTGATGAATTCATATGAAGCTGCTCATTATGGCCATTGGTGAAGCAATTATTTCACACATATATATTGCAGAGACCAAAGCCATCCAGACATATCAGCAATATTCAGCACAGGGCTGTGCATTAATCAGTGTCCTCTGTGGTGGAGGACATGATTTAGTCTCTCCAGCAAGTAATGACAACTGTCTAGGAAGCAGAAAATTGTTATCACGGATAAACACATTAGAAGGGCATAATTGTCATGTGGACCTTCAAAATGAATGCCTTATCATAACTATAGTTTTTGAGATGTCTATTCAGCCAATTCAAAGTGGATTATGGAGATTGCTGAAGAATAATGCAATAGGAATGAGAATACGAATGTTACTGAATTTCTCTGAAATAATCAAATCTCCAGAATAGTAAAGTTTGTCAATCTCTATAATTGTTCTGTTGATTGCTAAATCACATATATATAAACGATACGAATTTTCACATTTCCTTAGGATATGTAATATGAAACAATGGCTCGACATTTCTAAAACCTACATCTTTAGCTGAACTTCAGTTAAGTGGTGTCATCAGCTAGGTGGCCAAGTGGCTAAGGTGCTCTGCTGAAGGTCTTTTCCTGCATGGGTTCAGACCCCGGGTAGGGAACTCAAAATTTTCCATAAATACCTTCATTAGCAAAATCCCAGCTGGATGTCGTTCGGATGTCAAAGTTATATCTGGTCGGGGTGCTTGATTTAGGAATGAATATTCAGGGACTTTGCGCGCTTGAAATAAATAATTACATCGCCGTTACCGTGAAATGAATAATTTCCCGCTGAGGAAAACTCCTAGCCCCCAATTATTAAATGGTCAACCCCTAACACCAAAGACCTCCAATTTACATGTAGTGACATTACCAAATTAAATAAAAGGTAACATGATCATGAAGGAGGATTGCAATTGTCTGAGAACTACTTCAAATTCGCAACTGATGTTATGTCCTATTTTAAACCGCTATAAATACCTGATCTCTTCCATTACATTAAAGTTACAAGAGGTCTCATTTTCCAAATGGAATAATCCTCCGTTTCAAGTTGGAAGTAGGTAATGCCAAGCATTGCCAAGCTCAGTAAACATTTGATAATATCTAGGGATAATGTAATAAATAAATGTATTCATATATCATCACGTTTTCTGTAATATTATCCATTCCCTTGTTGTTATATGTTACTAGATAGTCGGTGAAATTAACCTGCAGCTAGTGTTTCTCGTATTTTTAAAACTGACTATAAATAAAAGTAGAGTAGGTCGGGCCAAGAAGCCCGAGTTAGGTGAGAGGCCCCCCCAGGGTTATATCCAAACTTACATTTTTGGTGCGTTTATCTATTGATAGGATTGAAGCTAGAGGTGTTTTAGGTTACGTCACAAATTTTCAGGGCAAACAGCACCAACCTTCGTAGAAATTAAAGAAGCAAAAAAAAGGGGATGGTTTTTGTAACTTTGACTAATTCTTTGAAAGGGGTTGTCAGAAATAACGTATAATGGATATCTGCATTGCTTCACTTTATGACCATCACATAAATATGATTTGGATAATTTTTTTTGCGTTTTAGTTCAAAATATAGAGGTCAAATTAAAATATGTGGGTTTGGGGCGAGAGGCCTCACGTGATATGGGGCATGAGGCCCCCTTCACTGGGGGGTCGAAGCTGCTTCAAGAACCATTTAATAATGTGTACTTTACCTTAAATCTTGATAGAATGGCTAACTAAAATAGAAAAAATTTGGCCCAAAATTGAAACAGGGCAAAAAATATTAAAAAATAAAAGTATGAACAGAAAAATTCAGAAAAAGTGAATAGAATGCCTTAAAAATGACAGAAGAACCCTAAGAAATAACGTTTAAGCTGAATGCGTTTGCAAAAAACATTGCCATAGGATTATAATAGGGGGGCTTCTTGCCCGATGGGTGGGGTAAGAAGGCCATTTTAAATTTTTTACAAAAATGGCTGTAACTCCTTTATTAAAATTGGTAGACATTTGTTTCACTAGTTATTAGTAGAGTCAAGTGATCCCTTCCTGACAGCATAAGCATTCAAATAATCACCCATAAAAAGTAGGTCAAATCGCACCTCGAAGTTAAGGGGGGCCGCATGCCCCGACCTACTCTACTGTATTGTATTGTGTAATTGTATTGTATTGTAATGCATTCACAAATTAGCTGCTCCTCTAGATAGGAAGACCCACCTTCTCAGTGTAGCTGAGAAGGATGGGAGACAAAAGACAGGTTGAGAACTATACACTTGCGACACAGGTCTTGTCGCGGCAGTTTAGGGCCTATTCTCATCAAAAATAAAGATATGGGCTGATAGGAAATGGTTTAAAATGTATTGTGTGCGATTTTTATAACTTTCCTGTACTTTAAAGTGTCAAAATCGGCCTATTTTCTACAATTTACCACCAAAAAATCAAAGGAGTTTCAGACTGAAGAGAGGGAGGCTTTGCAAAACTGATAGCTGTTAATCACTTTGTTGTTCATAATTTGCTATTTCAGTTTCTATGTCTATTGTTTTCAAAATAATGGCATTGGACTATTACATTCAGCAGTCAATCATACTCAGTCAAGCATTGCATGTATCATCTGATTGGTTGATTCCAAACTCACTTTGGTGAACAGTGATTGACTCAGACCACATTTGACATATTCAGATCGCATTTAGTTGAATAAAGTTTGCAGGCCTCTTGGTAGGATAGAAACACAAACACAGACAACGATTCCATAACAAAACTCTAAAAATCTGAATAAAACTTATTTTTTTAATATTTTACCAAAAAGCTCCTGTAGGGGGCAGGCCGCATTGACACTAAAATTTTATTAATTTCATCATCTTTAATTTTGGTTCGGTCAAATATTACTTTTTTTCATCCCATCCAGCAAGTAAAATTGTAAACTTTCCTGACTAATCAAAAAATGTTGTGGAAAGAACAGCAAGGTTATTGAAATTAATGATCAGAGGATCTTATGAATTTTGTGTTTTCGACAGTAGCTATGACGATTTAATTTGACACGACAGTTTTGCCCTCAGAAATCTGTAAATTTTCATGAATACACCTGATGGCAACTGCTAAGTGATTGCAAAATTTCATCTTGATATTTTCAGAGATAGTACCATTTTTGAGCCATTTTGCGATGTTGCGTTTTTTAATGGAACTCAGTGTAGTTCAAGAAATTAAATACATCACAATCGTAAATCCTGATCGATACATTGACAGATTGATAAATTGATGAGAACTGCCACATATTCTGATATTTTTAAAAGTGACATCCAGAAATAAATGTTCCCTCCCACTTTTTAAATATCTTGACTGTTCTTTGTGTTGAAAACACCTCAGGACTGGAGACAAAACAAGATCACCACTTATGTTGCTTTCTGTTTGCAGATTGCAGTTTTCTGTTTGTGTTCATGTTTGATTGTTTGTTTTTATCACTTTTTGCTTCCAATGATTTTCAAGAGAGCTCAGCAAATGCAATGTCCTCAGTCTACGTTGCCTACAGCAACGTGAAGACTGTGACCTCGGTCTACTGCTCCTATAAGTTCAATTGGGGGTAAAAATCACTGGGGATGCCCGGGAGAGCTACCATCAGCACAGAGCTCTAATTTTCCAAATGGATTAACAGTTGAACCTCAATAGACCAGGAAATGTCTGATAATCCTTAATTGGCTTGAATAGTAGTGTGAGTGTGTCATGGTGGTTGGAATCATACTATTAATTCACGGACCCCTTGCGCTACTCAAAGCAAACTACTGATTGTCCAGTTATGAAAATTTTCAAGCGTCTTTTCTACATTCCCCACAATGTCCTTTGCTGGGTTTCAGGTTCAAAGTTACAGTCACGGAAATTGAATTCATTTATGATTGTTAGGAACTTCTTTAGTTACATTTTTACTGTTTAAGTTTCTTGAATGACACTAACAATACTTTGAGTGGAGTTTGAGCCCCTTTTGTCATAATCGTTTTTTTTGGTAAGCCAAAACTTCAATCTTTTCAAAATAGGGGTATGTGCACTCACGGTATGCTAGCTCAGACAAAAGTTAAGCAACAAAGCTACACATATACAGGCAGGATGTCAATATATATACACTCTTGTATAAATATGGAATATAGGCACATGTCAATCAGAGAATACATAATAGGGGGAACGGGGCACATTTGGACGCGGGCATTGTGGGACGGTGGGGTTTTCTTGGATCCTGGCAAGGCATATGATATGGCAGTGCCATCATATCTTGTAATTTCACATTCTGATGTTTCCATGGTTTTATAGACAAATTACATGAAACCACATGCAGAAGTATGGCGAGCAAAAGTTTGTTTTCCTACTACTAAAGTAAATATGGACGTTTTCAATTCAAACCATTCTGTGGACAAACCATGAACAATGAGGCTCTCTCAGTGCTTGTATGAATTTTATATATCGTAACGAAGTTATGAATTGCTATCGTGATTAACACACTCACTGGTGTCCGAGAAATTAGCATTTTGGTGTAAAAGTCATCGGGCCTCATTGGGTCAGTGAATTTGGGGTACATTGGGACGCACTTAATATGGCACAATTTAAGTGTCCTAGGCAACTGAATGACCTGGGACAGCACACAGCAGGTGTTCAGGCCACAATGAATGGAGGTATAGTGGATTATCATGCTCTGTGAACAAATTTGTTGCAAATCACTGTGTGTTACTTACATAGATGTCCGCACCCAGGACAGTTTATGTTAAATGTTTAAAACTGTTTGAAGTTATGAACTATTGGCACTACAAGGTGTTAATGCACTGTATATTGTCTTACGCACAACTAATATGTGATATCTATTGCACATGGAGTGTAAAAAATGATTTTTTAATTGATGTCCCAATGTGCCCCGGCTGTGCCACGCTGGGGCACATTGGGACAGTCATTTTTACGACTCTCTGGCTGCCAAACGGCAGGTGCAGTCTAGTTTATTATGCCTTGCATTTAAGCTCAATAGTATTTGTGATATTCATGCAAACTTCTGAGTTCTTCAGTGCTTTCAGCATTGAGCAAAATTAGTAGACGTTAAAAGCATCCCAATGTGCCCCCGTTCCCCCTACAATGTAATTGCATAGGGGAGAAAAGTTTAAAAATTTAACAATACATACTCCCCCACTGGGAAAATTACACGGCTTCAAATTCTTTTAAAAAGAACAAGCAGTTAAAACATTAATAGTGCTCTCATTTAAAGCATTCCAATTCTTAACTAATCGATTCAACCCAATTCTTAACTAATCGGTTTATCCAAAAAAGCTTGCACTTGTCGGTTCTACAATAAAATACAAATAATTTCTTGGAATGTCCTCTGCCTCGATGTACAATATTATAATTATTACGAATATCAATTTTAATTTGCTCTGCCAACAGTTTGAAAAGTAATACAAGATGACTTTTTATTCTCCGTTTTTCTAACTAGTCAACTCTTAAGTAGTTTAGCCTATCTAAGTAGGTCACATTTTCAGGATATATACTACTATAATATCTCTGCACGGTCTGCACCTTCTCAATGCGATCGATATACACTTCAGAATAGGTGACCAGACGTGGCTGGCATATTCAAGTATTGGTCTAACAAAACATAAATATATTTTCAGAGAAAAACTATGTTTATGAAACTTAAAAGTATTAAATAGAGTAGGCCTACGAATCACATAGTAGGCTTTTTTAACAGTGTTTGTACAATGGAGTTTGAATTTTTTAAGCAAATCAATATCTCTGTTGCCACTCAAGGGGATTGTTTGTCACGCTCATTTCTTCAAAGATTTTCATTTAAAATGCCTAGAAATTTGAGTGGAGCATCATTATGCAACTGTCCTCAGGGCATGGTTCCTGATATTATTCTAAATTAGCCTCAAATTGTCACAGGCAGTGCCAGTCTTCATTGTGTTGTAAAAATGAAAGGTCCAGTTGTCAATTCCCAGCTTGGGGCAATTCATCTGAAGATGCTCATGCCACACTCACTCACTTACAAATGCTTTTAAACGTACTCAATTATCTTCTGGGTATATCATACTGGTTGGACCATACTCCATGCTCAGATGCTTTTTCCACAGCTGCACTGGCACAGTTAGGGTTTTCAACAGTATTCAGAATGCCAGACAGAAGGCATAGTTTTTAACCTGCATTTGTTACCGGGGTCTGGTATAATTGCCTTTTGACAGTACAGGAGATAATGATTTTCTTGCTTCCAGGAAATGACAGAACACTAAAGAACATTTAATATGCATGGATCTGACACTTAGCAGGTGTATTGTCCACAAGAGAGAAAGTCCTGTTTTTGTGATTCAATTTACAACAATTTCCAAACTGTTTGCATTTGAGGAACACCACAAAGTACAATATATACAATATCATAAATATATATGGCATATATGTGGAATCATTGTTTCCTCAAATGTTTCATTTGAGACAGGCTCCTTTCTTATATATATATGGCAAATGCAAGATTTGCTAGGATACAACTCCAGCTTCGAAAACAGCCATGTCCTGAAACTCAATTAAATTTTAAGGCCCATTAAAGATAATTCTTAAGAAAAGAAAGACAATAGGCTCTCAAAAGTAATTAATTCTACTTCATTTGCGACAGGAATATTGATTTTGCCCTCCCAATGTCTCATTTGATACAGACCTCAAAATACGATTTCAGCAATTAGCTGCTTGGAAGATCGATAATGGATGGTTTTGCAAATGGTTGTCTAGCACCAAAACATTCAACTTCAGTTATAGTCAAACGTTCTGTCACCACTGACAATATCTGTTGTCATCACAATCATTCAGCAACCTGCCAAGCAATGATGTGATTCGCTAAATTCTCTCTCTGTGAGCCTTATTACCCAAATGGAATATTCCTTTTGAAGTTTGGTTATGCAAAAAAAAATTACCTTGATTTGATTCTTAAAATGTTTCTGTCCGGCAGAAACTTTAGAATTTGGTGCGAGGTGCATTCATGGGTTATCCTACACCACAGTGGCCTATAAGTGGTATGCAGCCACAACAAGGTGACCGCCGACGACTAGGCAACACCATAACAGTAACAGCAATTAGGCTACACAAAATTTTGAAATCACTTAATTACCCCTTCCATCTGGGCGACAGACACTTCCATCCAGGCTACATACTTCTGTGCTAGGCTGCAAGCACTTTTGCTAATTGACAGTCTTTTTTAAAGATTCCAATCATTCCATCGTGACTTTTACGCCAGAGGGCAGAGATGATGTTTTGATTGTTTGCCCTGCAGGCAAATGAGCTGGAGAAGATTGCAAGAGTGTCATTTTTCAAGATGCACTACAAAAGAGCTATGTCTGATGGAAGAGGATCGCTGAAGTTTTGGGCCACAATTAAGTCCTCCAGATGACTTTCATTGATCAAATCACACACTTGTCTATTTCACATAAAAATCTTATCTGATGAACACAACATTTTCGACCGACACCAGCTAACCTTCATTTGTCTGTATTACACAAACCTTTTTTCAGTGTATTGTCTGGTCTGCAATGCTACATGAATGGTAATATGGATAAATGGCTTAATCTATTTTTAATCTTACAATTACTGAATGCCAATTTCCATTTATTTTGACTTCAGATTAATTGAGATCCTTGAATTCTAACATACTCGCCCTAGCGGAGAGCCACTTCGCGAGAACTGGCACTCGCATTTGACGGTTTACTTTAACATGGCGCATGGATATGGCCGTATAACGCATATAAATGGTGTATTTACTCACAACAAATAGTGCTGGTGCCCCTGTTGATCTCTTACATCGACAGAATGCACGCTGTATACTAGAGACGCCAATGAAACAAGTGAGTGAAACTGTCGTTAGAAACGATCTTGGAAAGTGTTGACATTGCTCAGACTTGTTGCAGATTTGTGGCAACATGGCTGACCATTTTTTAATGGCGGACTTTCGCAACGGATAGGGGCAAATGAGGAAATTACCCAAGATCCTAAGCATACGAGTGACGGATTCCCTCTGAGAATCCGAGCGAGTGCGAGTTTGAAATTCATAAGGGGCTCTCAGGTTATCCACCAGGAGGCATGAGTGAGGAGGTTGGAGTGAGTGATAATCTGAAGCTTAATTTGTTGATATTTTTATTGGTCAAAATGCCCAGTAGGTAGTGACGTTGCTTGGTTGTCTGTCCCCTGGTTGAGTTGCCATCATAAAGTGCAGTAAATGCCTCAATAGCATTTTCAAGTGAAGTAAAAATAAAATTACTTAAATTTTGGTCCTAACCTCAAAAACATTTTTGGACAAAATTGGAGTGAACAAGGCTTAGTGGATAGTTTTTTGGAAAGCTGCTTTTTAGTAAAAGTTGAATGATCGCACACTGGATATGCAGATTAATTTAATCATGTATACAGTTCTGCTCTCTTTGATAATTGTTCATTTAACCTCTTGTGTGGGATCTTTTAATTGCCCAGTTAGCTACCAAATAGAATACAGAAATAAATAAGCAATGAATTGTTGATGGCCATTAATATCACTTGGTGCGTTGCACTAGCATTCAGCTCAGGTGTTGTGACTCATTAATTCAAGACACGTGCCTTAATTAAGTTCCTTGTTCTGGCAATTAAGAGCAATTGGATGTCTCTTGTCCATAAATTCCTTGGTCAAATCCAGTCGATCAACTCAAATTAAGTGATATCCTCCTGCGTATGCCATTCTTATCACTCACATGGCACAAGCAATTCATAACAAGAGGTTGGCACTCTGGAGAGCGCAAAGGCCTACCGCAAGGAAAGGACTCATGTCTTTTCATCATTTGGTGTATAAGTAAAACATTGCAGATACACTATTCAGTGTTAACTCTGATGTGAGTTACTTCTTGGTGAGGTCCGTAAGACAGACGTTTCTGGGAAACCGTTCCATGTGCTATTTATAGCCGGGGATCACTGATGCATGATGCATAAGTGTTAAGTGAAGGCAAGGCAGTTTTCGGTGTCTGAATATAATATAAAGCTGTAACTGGTGATTGTGAAGTATCCACTTCATGGATTTTGACCGAAATCTAATCAGTTCTTCCTTGTGGTGAATAAAAAAGTCCAAGTGAGTTTCATTTGAATCAGTTCAGCGGTTTTTCCACAATCCTGCTGACAGAGGGATAGATGGATGGACAGCTAGACGGTCAGACACATGCGTATGAAAACATTAGACCCAGCCCACGGTGACCTAATGAAAATATGATTGTAACTCTTTGGAATATTATAAATGCAAGCACTGCATTCATGCCGAAGAGATTTGTACCCAGCTGCTAGAGGATCGTTTATGTCCTATCATGCAAGACTCAAAACTGCAGAAACATATTTTGCATGTAATTACTTTGTTTCTAGAAGTCTATGGTAAGACAAGTTGTCCAGTTGTGCGTTCCATGTGCTATTTATAGGCAAGGCAGTTATCGGTGTCTGCATATAATAACTGGTAATTGTGAAGAATCCACTTCATGGATTTTGCCGAAATCTAATCATTTCTTCCATGTGGTGAAAAAAAAGTTCAGGTGAGTTTCAATTGAATTGATGGACGGACAGCTAAAAGGACAGGTCTACACATGCGGGTGAAAACATTAGACCCAGCCCACGGTGAGCCTAATGAAAGTATAATTGTAACTCTTTGAAATATTATAAACGCAAGCCATAGAAATACATAGAACGGATATGAGGCTCTAGTAGATGAAGGGCAATTCCGTAAAGTCTGGGAGTCCAGGCATGAGGGCAGGTAATAGGGGTATCAGACAAGCCATCAACCAAAGCTTCAAGTGTAACAGAAGTCGCGCTATGGCAAAATATCATGGTGTCCGACGTACACCGTGTGATGTACGTCCAACACCATGATATTTGCTTTGTAGCTCAGCACCTGTTGCACTTTGAGCTTTGGTCGTTGGCGTGTCTGATACCCCTATTACCTGCCCTCATCCCTGTTTAACAATGAAATAGCTGAGGTGTAATGGTAGGGCTACACAAGCTGCTAAAGTGTCAAATTTGTGAATCAGACTTTACGGAATTGCCCTGAAGCAACCAAATCCACCATCTTGGAACTGCCTGGCAGCCTGGCATTTGGTAACCGTGATGCAGTGGCGTCCCTATGGGGGGGCACGGGGGGCACGTGCCCCCCATATTGGACCTGTGGCCCCCCAGGTGCCCCCCATATGAAATTTTCAACCTTGGCTAAAATATACAATTAGTGTTACTAGCATTATACCCGTTCTACGAACGGGAGGTTTGAGAGCCAAGGCATAAGTTATGGCTTGATAGCATAAGTTGACACAAACATTTAGGGCCATTGGCAAACATTTACGCCCATTGGCAAGACATTTGCGCCCGTTGGCCAACATTGGCTAACATGTGCACCCGTTGGCAAACATGTGCACCCGTTGGCAAACATGTGCGCCCGTTGGCAAACATTTGCGCCCGTTGGCAAACATTTGCGCCTGTTGGCAAACATGTGCTCCCGTTGGCAAACATTGGCCCGTTGGCAAACATTTGCAGCCGTTGGCAAACCTGTGCACTTGTTGGCAAACATTTGCGCCCGTTGGAAAACATGTGTGCCCGTTGGCAAACATTTGCGCCCACTGGCAAACATTTGCGCCCGTTGGCAAACAGTTGCGCCCGTTGGAAAACATTTGCGCCCGTTGGCAAACTTATGCCCGTTGGCAAACATCTGCGCCCGTTGGCAAACATCTGTGCCCGTTGGCAAACATGTGCGCCCGTTGGCAAACATTTGCGCCCGTTGGCAAACATTTGCGCCCGTTGGCAAACAGTTGCGCCTGTTGGCAAACATTTGCGCCCGTTGGCAAACATTTGCGCCCGTTGGCAAACAATTGCGCCCGTTGGCAACATTTGCGCCCGTTTGCAAATATTTGCGCCTGTTGGCAAACATTTGCGCCTGTTGGCAAACATTTGCGCCCGTTGGCAAACATTTGCGCCCGTTGGCAAACATTTGCACCCGTTGGCAAACTTATGGCCCTTGGCAAACATTTGCGCCCTTGGCAAACAGTTGCGCCCGTTGGCAAACATTTGCGCCCGTTGGCAAACATTTGCGCCTGTTGCCAAACATTTGCGCCCGTTGGCAAACATTTGCGCCGTTGGCAAACATTTGCACCCGTTGGCAAACATTTGCGCCCGTTGGCAAACATTTGCGCCCGTTGGCAACATTTGCGCCCATTGGCAAACTTAGGCCCGTTGGCAAACATTTGCGCCTGTTGGCAAACATTTGCGCCCATTGCCAAACATTTGCGCCTGTTGGCAAACATTTGCGCCCGTTGGCAAACAATTGCGCCTGTTGGCAACATTTGCGCCCGTTTGCAAATATTTGCGCCTGTTGGCAAAAGTTTGCGCCCATTGCCAAACATTTGCGTCCGTTGCCAAACATTTGCACCCGTTGACAAACATTTGCGCCGGTTGGCAAACATTTGCGCCCGTTGACAAACATTTGCGCTGGTTGGCAAACATTTGCAGCCGTTGGCAAACATTTACACCCATCGGCAAACATTTACACCAATTGGCAAACACTTACACCCATTGGCAAACATTTACACCCATTGGCAAACATTTACACCCAATGGCAAACATTTACACCCATTGGCACCCATTGGCAAACATTTACACCCATGGAGACCCATTTAAACATTACACCCATTGGCGCTTGATAGCATAAGTTGACACCTCTACCCCCTAACTGAAGTGTGGACACTGGGGCATTATGTTGTTCATACATAATCCAATAGGGGAGTTGTGTGTGTAGGTTGTGATTTGCAGAGCCCTCTGTTGTTATTTGGTAAAATCATTTGTTTACATTAAATGGAGTGGTGGATGGGGGATGACAAATGAAGACTTTTGAAGGATTATTACGGAATACTGTTGAGCAGTAGGGAGGAGGGGACCCCCCATTAACACGGAGGGAAGAGGTTAGATGAAGTGGATTGGCATATTTGGGGATGGGAGTGAAAGGGAGGGCAGTTAGTGGCTACATTGAGCATAGCAACCATGCTGGATTTTGTGAGTTGTGTTGCTAGGCAGAGGTAATTATATAGTGATGGGTGCCCCCCCAGAGAATCGCGTGCCCCCCCAGGTGCCCCCATTTGAGACCCCCTAGTTACGCCACTGCCGTGATGTCACCAATAATAGTGACGTCTCTAGTAACAATGGCATCATGTGACATCACAATGGCCAGCCAAACACAACATCTTGTTGCTCCTGCTGTGACGTCACAATGACGTCATGTCTCAGGGCAGTTCCAATATGGCGGATTTGGTGACCTCATCTCGAGGTGGAGTCATACAGCCTCATGTCCGTTCTATGTATTTCTATGACGCAAGCACTGTATTCATGCCGAAGAGATTTGTACCCAGCTGCTAGAGGATCGTTTATGTTCTATCATGAAAGATTCAAAACTGCAGAAACAAGTTTTGCAAGTAAATAATTTGTTTCTAGAAATCTATGGATTATCAATTGATCCTGCATCAAACTCTAAATCAACTGTTAGACAAGAATCTTCTCATCAATATTGCATGATAATGACATAGAATGGCTTTTAGGATTTTGGAGATTAAATAAACCCTGTTTATGAATGAATGCTCTTCTTGGAGGATTACTTAAAGTAGTGAAATTCTGGACTATTCCTTGTTTAATGTCAAATCATTCATAAACCGATAAAGGTAAAAAGAGGTATTAACTAGGGTAACTATAAAATCCATATTCAGATTTCGGTGGGATTTGATAGTTTTCAATAATTCAATATCAATCAGCTTGGAGGCCAGACAACCAGCTCTGGAAATCCAATCATTACTGATCTTCAAAGCGGGTAATTGCTCAAATCTTATTTCAAAACCGTTCCAAAAGAAAAGGTCTTCAGGGCAAAATCGATATTCCTGTCTCAATCGGAGCACAATTATAAATAATTTGTTTTGGTCCGCTTGCAGCAACGCCTTGCAACCGGTTAGGACAACAAATGTAACGTTCGGGTGTCACAAGGTCACACAATGCGTACCTCATACATGTATGCCTTTTTTTAATGTTACATAACTGTCTCAAGCCATAACTTTTATTCTTCAAAAATTTTTTTCTTAAAATAAAATAAAAAGACTAATGCTGAACATGTCACCCTGCCAAATATAAGTATTTTTGACTATAGTATCAGCAGAAGTTATCCCATGACTTATGGTTGGCTATGAACGAGGTGTCACAACATTTATTTCTACAGATTCTGCTCGTGTGTGCAATGTATTTTACTAGAGTGCAAGGCCACCCAGTGAGAAAAAAATGGGAAAGTGTTTTATTGCATTATAAATAAGTCATGCATGCAACATCTATTAGCAGGCCAGAAAAGGATCTTCCCGGTGTCCTGCAGGGTTCCATCTGTGGGCAGCTGAATCATGACCAGAGATGAACTTTTGCTGAGTGCTCAATCATTAGCAGATCCGGGGGGGGGGGGTTTAGATTTTATTGTCCAATTTCAAGTTAAAATATAATCGAAATAACCATGCCCTGCTGCAGGCTAAAGTGGATTAAGATTGGATGCATATTATTTTAGATAAAGAGCAAACAAAAATTTGTCTGAAAAACCATAGCATAAAAATCCGGATGTCAACTTCAACGCAATCTCCAGTAAATCATAAGATGGTGTTTAGTTAAAATCAATATTTCTGTTGCCAATCATGGAGACAGTTTGTCATGCTCATCTCTTCAAATATTTTCATTTAAAATGCCTAGAAATTTGAGTGAAGCATCATTATGCAACTGTCCTCAGGGCATGGTTCCTGACATCATTCTGAATTAGCCTCAAATTGTCACAGGCAGTGCCAGTGTTCATTGTGTTCTAAAAATGAAAGGTCCAGTTGTCAATTCCCAGCTTGGGGCAATTCATCTGAAGATGCTCATGCCACACTCACTCACTTACAAATGCTTTTAAATGTGCTCATTTATCTTCTGGGTATGTAATACTTGTTGGACCCTACTCCATGTCCAGATGCCTTTTCCTCAGCTGCCCTGGCAAAGTTAGGCTTTTCAACAGTATTCAGAATGCCAGACAGAAGGCATGGTTTTTAACCTGCATTGGTTACCGGAGTCTGGTATAATTGCCTTTTGATTCAGATTCATTGTTGGGAGATAATGATTTTCTTGCTTCCAGGAAATGACAGAATGCTAAAGAACATTTAATATGCATGGATCTGACACTTAGCAGGTGTATTGTCCAACAATTTCCAAACTGTTTGCATTTGAGGAACACCACAAAGTACAATATATACAATATCATAAATATATATGGCATATATATGTGGTGTCATTGTTTCCTCAAATGCTTCATTTGAAACAGGCTTCTTTAAATATATATGGCAAATGCAAGATTTCTTGTTCGCTTCCAGCAGCATTTGCTAGGATACAACTCCAGCTTCGAAAACAGCCATGTCCTGAAACTCAATTAAATTTTAAGGCCCATTAAAGATAATTCTTAAGAAAAGAAAGACAATAGGTTCTCAAAAAGTAATTAATTCAACTTCATTTGCACCAGAAGTATTGATTTTGCTCTCGCAATGTCTCATTTGATACAGACCTCAAAATATGATAACAGCAATTAGCTGCTTGGAAGATCTATAATGGATGGTTTGCAAATGGTTGTCTAGCACCAAAACATTGAACTCCAGTAATGTTCTGTCATCCCTGACAATATCTGTTGTCATCACAATCATTTAGCATCCTGTCAAGCAATGATGTGATTCGCTAAATTCTCTCTCTGTGAACCTCATTACCCAAATGGAATATTCCTTTTGAAGTTCGGTTATGAAAAAAAAAAAAATACTTTGATTTAATTCTTAAAATGCACGTCTACCTGGCCAACATTTTAGATTTTGATGTGAGGTGCATTCATGGATCATCCTACATATGCAGCCACAACAAGGTGACCGTCGCCGACTAGGCAGCACCATAACAGTAACAACAATTTAGGCTACACAGAATTTTGAAATCACTTACCCCTTCCATCCAGGCGACAGACACTTCCATCCAGGCTACATACTTCTGTGCTATAGGCTGCAAGCACTTTTGCTAATTTTTTAAGGATTCGAATCATTCCTTAATGACTTTTATGCCAGAGATGATGTTTTGATTGTTTGGCTTGATATTTACGCTGAAAAAAGGTTTGTGTGAAATAAACAAAAGTTAGCTGGTGTCCGTCCAAAATTTTGTGTAAATTCAGACAAAATGTATGCATAATTTTGACTTTCATTGATCAAATCACACACTTGTCTATTTCACATAAAAATCTTGTCTGATGCACACAATATTTTCGACCGATAGCGGCTAAACTTCATTTGTCTGTACTACACAAACCTTTTTTTCAGTGTATTGTCTGGTCTGCAATGCTACATGAATGGAAATATGGATAAATGACTTAATCTATTTTTGATCTTACAATTACTGCATGCCCATTTCAATTCATTTTGACTTCAGATAAATTGAGATCCTTGAATTCTAAAGGGGCTCTCAAGTTATCCACCAGGAGGCATGAGTGAGGAGGTTGGAGTGAGTGATAATCTGAAGCTTAATTTGTTGATATTTTTGTTGGTCAAAATTCCTGAGATACAGTGGTCTGTCGCCTGGGTGGTTGTCGCCCAGTAGGTAGTGATGTTGCTTGGTTGTCTGTCGCCTGGTTGAGTTGCAATCGTAAAGTGCAGTAAATGCCTCAATAGCATTTTCAAGAGAAGTAAAAATAAAATTACTTAAATTTTGGTCCTAATCTCAAAAACATTTTTTGACAAAAGGCTTATAAAAGTGGATAGTTTTTTGGAAAGCTGCTTTTTCATCCAGCAAAAGTTGAATGATCGCACACTGGATAGATGAATTTAATCATGTATACAGTTCTGCTCTCTTCGATACTTGTTCATTTAACCTCATGTGTGGGATCTTTTAATTGCCCAGTTAGATACCAAATAGAATACAGAAATAAATAAGCAATGAATTGTTGATGGCCATTAATATCACTTGATGCATTGCACTAGTGTTCAGCTCAGGTGTTGTGACTCATTAATTCAAGACACGTGCCTTAATTAAGTTCCTTGTTCAGGCAATTAAGAGCGATTGGATGCCTCTTGTCCATAAATTCCTTGGACAATCCAGTTGATCAACTCAAATTAAATGATATCCTCCTGCTTATGCCATTCTTATCACTCACATGGCACAAGCAATTCATAACAAGAGGTTGGCACTCTGTAGAGTGCAAAGGCCCACCGCAAGGAAAGGACTCATGTCTTTTCATCATTGGGTGTATAGGTAAAACATTGCAGATTCACTATTCAGTGTTAACTCTGATGTGAGTTACTTCATGGTGAGGTCCGTAAGACAGACGTTTCTGGGAAATCATTCCACGTGCTATTTATAGCGGGGGAAGGCAGTTATCAGTGTCGGCATAATTATATTAAGCTGTAAAGTTCTGGTGATTGTGAAGTATCCGTTTTATTGATTTTGACCAAAATCTAATCAGTTCTTCCTTGTGGTGAACAAAAATGTCCAGGTGAGTTTCAATTGAATCAGTTCAGCAGCTTTTCCACAATTGTGCTGACGGGGGAACAGATGGACGGACAGCCAGCTAGACAGACGGACAGACACATGCGAGTGAAAACATTAGACCCTGCCGACAGCGACCCTTGTGAAAGTATGATTGCAACTCTTTGGAATATTATAAATGCAAACACTGCATTCATGCCGAAGAGATTTGTACCCAGCTGTTAGAGGATCGTTCATGTCCTATCATGCAAGATTCAAAACTGCAGAAACATATTTTGCAAGTAATTAATTTGTTTCTAGAAATCTATGGATTATCAATTGATCCTGCATCAAACTCTAAATTAACTGTTAGACAAGAATCTTCTCATCAATATTGCATGACAATGACATAGAATGGCTTTTAGGATTTTGGGGATTAAATAAAGCCTGTTTATGAATGAATATTCTTCTTGGAGGATTACATAAAGTAGTGAAATTCTGGAGCATTCCTTGTTCAACGTCAAATCATTCACAAAGGTAAAAAGAGGTATTAACAGGGGTAACAATAAAATCCATATTCAGATTTGTGACTTTTGTTGGATTTGATAATTTTCAATAATTCAATATCAATCAGCTTGGACTCGGAAATCCAATCATTTCTGATCTTCAAAGCAGGTAATTGCTCAAATCTTATTTCAAAACCGTTCCAAAAGAAGAGGTCTTCAGGGCAAAATCAATATTCCTGTCTCAATCAGAGCACAATTATAAATAATTTGTTTTGGCCCTTCCGCAGCAATGCCTTGCAACCGGTTGGGACAACAACACAATGTAGCCGGTCGGGTACATGTCGCAAGGTGGCACAATTTGTACCTCATAGGCCTAATGCCTTTTAAAAATGTTACATTGCTTTCTCGAGCCACAATTTTTTCTCTTCAAAATGTGTTTCTTAAAACTTGTAGAAAAAAGCTTGAAATAGACCCAAGACAACACATTCAAACCAAAATCAAAATTTCTCAATCCACAAAAACTTTTGAAGAACTGAGCCAAGAATATCATATTATCATTAAAAGGCATTATGAGGTACAAATTGCACGTCCTTGTGATGCTTGGAACACTCTACCTCATCCTGTAAAGTGATCTTTCAGTATTGATGTTCTCAAAAGCAATATGCTAAAACACATTTTAAACCAACCTTTATAGATTTTGTTTACTTTTGTAGGCCTTGCATAATATACTTCTTTTGATTTTACCTTTTGTATTGCCTTTACCCTGTTGTTTATATACTTGTTGTTCTGGGCAGGGCTGTGTTGAACATGTCACCCTGCCAAAATAAAAGTATTTTTGACTAGTATCAGCAGAAATTATCCCATGACTTATGGTTGGATATGAATGAGGAGTCACAACATGTATTTCTGCTCATGTGCGCAGTGTATTCTACTTGCTCAGCTACCACAGATTCTAAAAGGTAAACTAGCACTCTTAGAGTGCAAAGGCCTGCAGTGAGAAAAAATGGGGAAGTGTTTTATTGCATTATAAAGTCATGTATGCCACATCTATTAGCAGGCCAGAAAAGGAACTTTCATCCTGCGGGGCTCCACCTGTGGGCAGCTGAATCATGACCAGAGATGCACCTTTGCTGAGTGCTCAATCATGCATAATGAACAGGCAGGCTAGCCAGTCAACATGAATATGAGAAATATATAAATCTGTATCCAGTAATTGTGGTGTATCCGCTTGACAGATCTTCAACAAAATCAAAGCAGTTCTTTGTTTTGTTGATACGAAAAAGCCTGCAGAGTTCCACAAGAAGGCATAAAGTGGTTTTCCCCCAATCTTGTTGACAGACAAACAACTAGACAGACGGACAGACATCTGCGGATGAAAACATAAGGCCCTGCCTGCGGCGGGCCTAACAAGAGGCAACAGTTAATATCATTTTGTTTTTACAATATACAACAATGAACCAGGAAACGTTTGGAATTGGATCTCACAATATAAAGCATTTCAAGAAGGAAAAAATTCCATTTTGTCAGGAGCTTCTAAAGCGGTGCAGTATTTTATGTTTGCAGGAGCATTGTCTTTACAAAAATACATTAATAGAACTTTACAACATTGGAGACATTAATTTCCATGGGAATAGTGCTATGGATGACCATCAGCCCCTAATTGGGCGTCCCCATGGAGGCTGTGCTATAGTGTGGTCAAATGATTTGAAATGCCGTGTGGATCCTATCGATATAAATCATAACAGATATGTGTTGTTAGATTGACCCTGGATTCAAGTACTACAGTTTTAGTGATAAACACTTACCTGCCCTGTGATAGTCAGTACAGAGATACACAATATGAGACCACAATGGATGTTTTAATATGGTCTCAATGATCATAAATGAACAAAAGTGTGATATGACAATTGTAGCTGGGGACTTCAATGCACAAATGACAAGGAGCACTCCACATGTGGAAGCAGCTAAATACTTTGTGAACAATAATGGACTACACAATGGATTGGACCATATCCTATCTGAGGTTAACTACACTTTTGTGAGTTCAGCCAATGGCAGTAGGTCCCTAATAGACCATATTTGTATGTGTGACTCTCTGTTTTCGAATATTATTGAGTATACTTCAGTGGATTCTGTGAACAATATGTCAGATCATTTGGCTGTCCTCTGCAAATTTGACCGACAAGTATTGACTAACATAAGGCAGGAGTGTGTTCATAATCCCAGAGCTGCTTGGCATAAGGCCAAAAATGACCATATACTGGATATCCTAAGTGAATAACTGGCACACCTAGCGGAAGGCAGGTCATTCTGCTGATGATGTCAAGTGAGCAGCACGTACTGCAGAGAGCTCTCTGAGTCAGTGCTGCTGCTGCTACCCTGCCCATGCTACTTGGATGGGCTTGGGATGTATTTGACACCAGTGCTGTGTTTTATCTGGTGATAGGATGATGCTAATATTTTACCTGTGCTGTGTGTGATCAGGTGTTTACTTGTGTAAATTGTATACCAGTGCTGTGTGTGATCTGGTGATTTATTCTTTACCTGTGCTGTGTGTGATCAGGTGGGCATCTGTGCTGTGTGTGATCAGATGGAAAAGAACCAGTGCTGTGTGCAATGCTGGTAATATGGTAAATATGATACCAGTGCTGTGTGTGATCTGGTAATATTTATTGTGTAATCTTGATACCAGTGCTGTGCGCAATCTGGTGATAACTTGTGTTGAGTGTAGAGCTCTGGTACTGTGCCTCCAGTGTATGGAATGCTATGTTGATGATATACATAGTAGAGGCTTGTGTATACTGTTCATGCCAGAAAGTGACTAGATCTTGTTAGTTATCACAGTGGAAATTATTGTTGTGAGAATTTGTTGAATGTTTTTAACCAGTGTCACTGCTTGAGCAGGGCCATGCACTGATCAGTACTCTGGCCATTGTCACTGAACAATCATTGATTATGATTTATACATTAGGTAAATCTGTAAATAAAGGTATTGCCATGGATAGGTGAATACTTTGGGAATATGAGAGCATTGAATAATATTATGAGCAGCTCCAGTGACAGCTTAAGTCTTAGTATTCACTTCCATATGGTCATTGGAGTAACATTCTTTCCCAAATCAGGATGTTGAGTACATATATTTGACCTCCTGAGAATGCAGGTCAATGCAGAAAGCAGGTCAGTGCACCAAGAGCTAGCAAGCTAGTAACCACACTTGTGCAACCCCCAACCCCTTCTGAAGGATTAGGGAGGGGGGGGTGCCTGTCTTGGTACTTAATACACATGATGGATGAAAGAAACAGTCAGGAAAATTAGGATTTGATTCATCTGGAGATGTTTTAAATGGACAATGCAGGTCATGTGACCCGGATGGTCATACAGGGATTTGAACATGTTTCTAATTTTAATTAGGGAAATGTTATTGGTATAAACATTTCAAAAACTCTATTGAAAAATGTGAAATGCATAGGAGCTGGGAGTTTGTTGGAAATTAATAAATTACATAACAGGAGTGAGGTATAAGGATGTGGACTTGCATAAATTTGTGAGTTATTGGAGAAGGCACTGTAATAGATCTTGTGACCCTTGCCTTACATAATCAGGACAATGACCTACATAATCTCAGGGTATGGCACATCTTGACATTTATTTCTAGTCAGGATGAGTATGGCTGCCAACCTTGTAAACAAAAGTCTCAATAGAGGTCACACTGACCTAGATTGGTCAGCTGGTGTAGCAGTGGCTATTTATGCACACATGTGGGACAAGCTCTATATCCTAACCCCACAGATATGGTGTGTTGGTGAACACTTCTTTAATAAAAGATGTACACTGCAATTTATAAGGATGACTGCGTGAACATTAAACATTGGTGTTGCAATAAGCTGTATTTTTATTTGTCAATATGTTGACAATCACCAGATAAATTTTCTGAATTCAACTGTGGTTATCTGAATTGACCTTAAAGGTTCAAGTGGAAGGTTGTTGGAAAAATAAAATAAATTAACAATATGAAAGTAGTAAATTAATAGCGCAGCTGATATGACAGGGCTTATGGCAAAGATTGTATTTTGATGACCTATTACTGAGTGTGTAATGATACCGAGAGGCAATACCATAGACCTTACAGCAAATTACTTCAGTTTATCCCAGGTAAATCAAGGTTTGACCTCTCTTGTTAGCTCTGCAAGGCAGTCTGGCCGGGTTGTACTCGAAGTGGGGCCTACATCTGTGAAGTGATGCAAAGAACATGTAATAGAAGATAACCGAATGAATAACATTAATAAATAAAAAATAAAAATCAAGAAAGGAAGCTGTAACTTTCCTTGTCTTGTTAGATGGAAAGTAATAATATGAGGTCACTGTTTGAGTTCTCATTTATGAATTTACAATCATTGATATCCGTTGTATTGTCCTCTATCGTTTTGGTTCCCGAGACTCTGATTCTCTAGTGAAGCTTTACCCTTCACGTGGGAGCTGGATCGGAGGGGAAATTATTTTAATATGAGGTTACTGTTTCAGTTCTCATCTATGAATTTACAATCATTGATATCCGTTGTAATGTCCTCTCTCGTTTTGGTTCCCGAGACTCTGATTCTCTAGTGAAGCTTTACCCTTCACGTGGGAGCTGGATGGGAGGGGAGAATTATTTGCAATCTACCGTGTAATTATTTCTTAAATAACTGATTAAATAAATATATATATACAAAAATGTCAAAAATAGAAGTATGAAAGAAACATGACTCCTATATTAAAGAATTCTCATTTCTTGTGAGGGAGTTATATATATAATATGTGGAGAGTAAATGTGACAAGCAAGCGAGTCGTGAAGTGGCTTGATTGCAAATTTTTCTCCCCTCCCAGTCCGGCTCCCTGTGCAGTGTGACAGGTTTGAATGACTGGTATGACGATGGGGTAGCTGATGCATCTCAATAGGTCCCTGGTTGTACAAAAAAAAAAATATGGTTTTTCCTGTATGATAAAGGAATTTGATACACATATCCCCCAGATGGAGGATGGGTACAAGATGCAGTTGTTGTGATAAGATATGGTTGTTATGATAAGATATGGTTGTTATGATAAGATATGGTTGTTATGAAATACCTTTGCTTTTCTCACTTGACCCTTTCTATCATTAATAAACCAAATGTGAGTGCTATAAGATTAATCACTGATGAAAGGGAATTGCATCCTACACGTCCTGGATAAAATGATTGGATCAACTGACTGGTGACATATATGTCAAGTCAGAAGATAACAATGAGCAACTTTGAGGCATCTTCAGAGGTCTTTTTCTGAGTTGAATTCCCAGAATTACTACCAACTTTGAGCATCTGGGACGCTGCAATTAACAAATGGAAGAATTTCCCAGATTGCCTGTAGTCTATAATTAGTACAATATCGATTGTCAGGAATTGCACTGAATAGTGGAAAATATCAAATGATAAATTACAATTTAATCGCAGAACACAGATTCATCTATTATCAAATTCGTTGCCTGGGTGATAAAAAAGAGGTTTTTTCTCATATAATGAGAGGGTCTTGTTCCAGAGACAGAAGCACACAATACCAATTGATTTGATATGGACGAGCAGTCGGCACCAAGACATACCCTAGAACTTCTTAGCAACAGTGGATTTTCGTGGCAGCTTCTTTGAAAAATTCCACTTGGAGGTGGAGCATTCGAATGGGAGATACGCTTCCTGTCCTTGCCTCCGATTGGTCCAGCCATTTGGATCCAGGCTGGAATATATAGTGAATTTTATTGTAAATTGAAGGTTCTATAATTCTGCTATTTTCTTTGACAAAATTTGGAAGTTGTGTTTCTGGATTTTTAAATGTGTATATCTCATTTGTGTGTAAAGCCAACTAAGAAGCACTGAATGGCAAAAGAACTTTTGGGGCCAAGTTTAGGCCGCTACATGAATGGGTCTATAAAATTGTATAGTCAATCACCAGTGTCCCCCCCCCCCCTTTCCCTACCCTTGGATCTGTACTATGAGAAGATTTTAAGCCTAAAAAACCCAGGCGAAGTGGCCCTAGAATGCTTTGAGACTAAAGCTGTTGAGCATGTGCATGGCACTCTCTCCCAGGCTCCTCCATGTCCGACCAATTCCCCCCCCCTGGTGTGAAATGCAACTCAGAGTCAGAGCTATGGTTATTGTAAAGGAATTAAAGGACTCCTGGAGTATAAGTGAATATAAGTGAACAAACAATTTGTGATCTTCTTTTCGTGAATATACTTATCCGGCTGTGTTGTCTTAGCAGGAATTACAACAAATAGAGCGTCTCAGGAGTGATATTTCAGAAAAAGGTTTATGAACAATCAAAGATTAAGTTTCTGCCGGGAGGTGGATCTATTTCTGGATCAGTACTGAATGTAAAGTGTAATAAGGGAATTCCGTAATAACAGCCTCATCTGATCAACTGAAAAAAACAAAACAAAAAACAAAAAAAAAAAAAAAAACAAAAACCAAAAAAAAAACAACAATAACTATTGGAATTCTAAGTTTGTTCTATCAAAGTGTGCTATTGTTTATTGTGACTACATAATTATCATGGGATTCATGTCATATCTGCCATGTCACTCAGAAAAGAAAGTCGACTCGGGAATTGGCCATGCAAATGAGTCGGAAACAGTTGGCAAATGAGCATGATGTGATGGAGTGAAGTTCGAACACTATATATAGTCTCACTTAAAGTTTGGGAATTTTAATTGTTACTGATTCATAACAATAACTAATCAGATTACTGGCCTTATATTTAATGTTTGTATTTATTTATTTATTTTTTTTTTCTATAAGACTCTTCAGTAAATCGATATGATTTTATTTTATTTGATTTGAAAACTGAATAACAAGGAAAATGTTTATAATTTCAAGTTGTCAGTCTGAACTACAAGTTATTTATGTGTCAATAACATATGTTGGAGAAACAAAACCAAGTGACATAATGAGTCTTTGTTAATAAATCACACTAGTCGTTTTGGAAAAAATCCGAAAAAACCAATGTTTATGAAACGCTATGTAATCCATCAGTAAATTTCCCTCTGACACTGCACGTCACTGGAAAGCAAACATAATCTAGTCCTGCGGAGTCTTGGAAAAACCATAGAATTACCAGTGCAATGGCAGATGTGCAGGACTGTCTGCTACAATAAATATGCAATTAGAGATGTCGCTGCTGTAGAAATTAGGGATATAAGGTTTGGGATGGAAAAGAAAGTTGTGAAACAGAGAGAGATTGATGTAATTACAGCCGGACTGACGCAGATTTGCAGGAATGTATTGAGCACAACAAAATGGTACTAACCTTCTTTTGTAGGATAGTTACGTCCTTGGATAATGTGCTAACAAACAAGAAGTACTATGAAGAGGCAATTGGAGGTCCAGGTAGAAATAGACTAGGAAGACAGTGTCACTCTGAAGGACCCAGTGTTGGAGGTCTCGAGGCCGGCCTCGTGGCCTTATTTTGATGGCCTCGACCTTGGCTCGGTCTCGGATGCCAAATCCTTGGCCTTGCCTCGGTCTCGGGTGTCTTTGGTTGAGTGATGGTGGCCTCGGGACCGGCCTCGTCCTCGAGGCCGGCCTCGAGGCCATATTTTGATGGCCTCTGCTTCGCCTTGGCCTCGGAGGGTCATGCCGCGGTCTCGGTCTTGGCCTCGGATGTCCTGGCATCGACTCCATCACTGGAAGGACCTATGTCTAAACAATGTGGAGACTGATCAAAAGACCCCTAGCTGTACCGGCACTAGTAGAGGAAGGCATCTGTCCTTCGTGATGCCAATGAGACTGTCAGAAGAACATTTGGTTACTCGTTGTGAGCAATACACGTGCATTATTCAAACACCTTTTTACAATTAGCGAGTATCCACTATGTAATTTTCATGTTAAAATCTGAAGCTCGTAAGATATGTATATATGAATCTAACTGTGCCTAAGCCATCTATACATTGAGGTTTTGAGAACTGTGATACAATACAAACTAGTCTCTCATGAGTCAATATGGCTGGCTTCAACTATACATACATGTATTGTAGGTTTTTAGCATGTTGAGGTAAATATTGAATTACTGATTGTGATTCTTAATTGTCATGAATGCACAAGAGAAGGTATACAGTCTGTGCAAAAAGAATTCAGGAGGAAATTATGCCTTGGTTAGAGAAAATTGAAAAGGATGAGCAAGACGGGATGCATGTAATATTTTATTATATAAATAGTAGGAGAGGGAGATGTACAATGCGAGATCAGCAGTGTCTCTAATTGCAACAATGATTTTGACTAGTGCTATAAATTGGAGGAGGTAGTCATTGTCAAAATATCCCTTTGCCTTGGCAGCACCCAGGCTGTGAACACAGATTTGCCTCAGTAATGTTAAGACACACTTTATATTTCACATTTGAACTTGTTATGTATCATGTGGTTCATGTGGTCATTTAGTGTCCAGACAGTGCGCACGGATGCTCAGATAGATAAGTGGGTAATGTGACCAGTATACAACTTGCTGCTGACCTGTGGTGAAGGGCACAGACTCCGAATGTGTATGTTTTAATAAAATTAGATGCTTCCAAAAAACCTGGGTATTGTTGGCTTCTTTTGGATTGTATGGAGGAGTATCACTTTTACCTACTAGGAACCTCTTGTGCCTGCTTGGCTGCTAATATGAAATAGGCCTAACATCTAACAGGATGGTGAGATGAACCCTGAAGAAGCTTCATGAAGATACGGAACCTATAATGAAAAGTAAATTTCTTCAAAAGAAAGCCGAACGTTTTGGATTTTGAATGACATGGTGGTAGTGGTAGTTTTATTGTCTGGTGAGCCCACCGACCAACTAAGTATTGTCTACAATTACACACGGCTGTAGCATTTGATGACAGAATAACAATGGTCTGAAATTTGTCTATATCTCCTGAAAAGAAATCCAATAATGAAATATTTTTGTCTACGTTGTGCACATGACGCAGATGTGCTGTTTCAGGGCATTTCCGAAGAACACGCAACTCATCCTGAATTTCCCCTCATCCACATAACCTTTGTTTGCATAATCGATGACTTGTCAGACTTGATAGACATAGGCGAGTACGGACTGCTCTGTAGTGCTCTTGAATTGGTGGCCACACAGTATCTAAAGAAGGAGGTGACAAATCTGAAGTCCTACCTGCGTAAGGACCAGGCCATTGCATGTGGTTGTCCTGACATTCAAGAGTCATTTGATGGTCGACATGTATACGGTATCAGCAGTTTGTAAATTTTTTAGTGAACAATGTTTCCCACGAGTAAAAAAAAAAAAAAAAAAAAAAAAAAATCCTTTTCTCAGTAACAGTGCGCCACTATTTCATCAGAAATGAGGTTAACTTGAACACATGGCCAATTTTGGACTTCAAGGGCGCGTTCACCTGATTTGTATAATGCTTGTTGCAGAAATTGGTGTTCAAAGATAGGTGTGTCAGTCAGTATGGTGAATTTCAGGTGATATAATACAAAATACAGATGCAAAAAGCAACGAATAGATCCATACTTAGAGATCAGTGGCCGAGCTCAGAGTTCACAGCACTACGGGGACAACAAGAATGAAAGTTGGATGGCCTATAAACAGAGGTTGCAGTTAAGTGCATAGGTCGCATTAGAGTATCAAGGCATCAGAGCACTCCTAGCCTTTTGAAATTGAATTAGGTCCTTGAAACAAATAAATGCTCCTATTTGGGTGTGTTTTTTCTGGTCACAGTAAATTAAAACATCAATTTCTGGTCCCTTAATCTCTTGTATTATTGGAATGGTATGGCCCACTGTCGTGCTACGAGAGGTAGGTCTGAATACTCTATGAGAGGGTACTTACAGGCAAATAAACTAATTTTAATGATGAAATATATTTTCAAATATGATACATGTAACACTAATAAGTGTAATGTTTTTTATGAAACTTTGGGCGCTGGGCTTCGAAGGGGCTGAAGAACAAATGAGGTATGGGAAGGGTTTAATGAGGAATGGGATACCACATTTGTTGAGTGGTTACTGTCCGCGGATGATTGACGGTATATAAGGGGGCATGGTTGCCAAAGGGAAACTATTCTCATGCCATATCTTAATCCCCTGCATGGAGCATGGTGTGGTAGATATTCCCTTTGGATACCATCTTATCCTAAGTGAATAACTGGCACACCTAGCGGAAGGCAGGTCATTCTGCTGAGTGATGTCGGAGGGAGAAAGTAAGGTAACAAAGAGGGGCGAGAGCATGTCGGAAGGTAGAAGTATACAGGAAGAAGAACCTGAGGGAGAGTATTAGTACGGGCCCAGTATGGGAATCTGGAATAACTTCAGACCGAATAAATGCTTTTATAAGAGAAGCTGGGATGATTACATTTAGTTGACTCCCACCCAACCCTCCCTATAAGAACAGGGGCTACCAACCTGCGCCATGCGGGAAACTATTCTCATGCCATATCTTAATCCCCTGCATGGAGCATGGTGTGGTAGATATTCCCTTTGGATACCATCTTTACAAAAATGTGCTTGATGAGCTGCTGCATTCAGTGCAGTTGCCTGCAGATGCTATCCACTGCAGTAACTACCAGTGTCCAAGTGATTGTCCACATAGGCAGGAATTAGATATGTTGCTACATGACATAATAATGTGTTGCATCAAAGCAGAGGAAAGCTGTATTCCGAAGACTTCATTTAAGCATGTAAATAATGTGCCTGGGTGGAATGACATGGTGAAAGGGAAACACCAGGAAGCTCTGCATTGGCACAGACTCTGGAAACAGGCGGGTAGGCCACAAGGAGGACAACTGGCAGATAAAATGAGAAGAACAAGAAACGATTACCACTATGCGGTTAGACAATGTAAAAAGGATCATGACAAAATAACTGCCTCCAAAATGGCAGAGGCCATGTCTTCTGGGAGAACAAGAGACTTTTGGCAGGAAATTAGAGTGATGCAGAGGTCAAAGAAGACAATTCCAAGTGTTGTGGATCAAGCTGAAAACCAAAGTGATATAACTGACTTATTTTATAAGAAGTTCAAGAACCTTTACAATGTTACCGATGATAATGGCAATCTCTTGGATGAAATTCTTGCTGAGACAAACGAGCGGATTAACACATACTCGGCACAGATGAATCACGTTGTGACACAGAACACTGTCAGGAAATTGGTGAAGAAACTTAAAAAAGACAAAATGGATGGGTCTTATGGGTTGAATTCTAACTGCATTATTTTGGGAACTCAGCGTTTGTTCACCATCTTGGCAATATACTTCTCTGCGGTACTTAGCCATGGATATACTGGAGAAGCAATGCTCATTGGAACCATGTGTCCCATACCTAAAAGTAATGCTCTCAATAAGTCTGATAAATACAGAGCAATAGCTCTGTGCAGCATTATTGCTAAGGATGATAAATCAACGTCTCTTTGCACCTGGATGTTAACAGGAATCGCCAGTAAATTTGTTAATGAGGGCAGCTCAGTGCATGCAATGCTACTGGATATGTCCAAAGCCTTTGATAAGGTAGATCACGTTATGCTGTTTCGTACAATGCTTCGGAGGAACATGAATCCTCTATACATAAGATGCTTAATGTTTATGTATCGAACTCAGATGTTGCGTGTTAAATGGGATGACACATATTCTCCCTATTTCAAGGTGTCCAATGGTGTGAAACAAGGGGGAGTACTTTCACCTCTACTTTTTTGTATTTATGTTGATGCTCTACTTGACAGATTACGACAAAGTTCTCGTGGATGTTATTTGGGACCATACTTTACAGGAGCATTATGCTATGCAGATGACATTGTACTGTTATCACCCTCACTACATGGATTAAAAGATATGCTTAACATTTGTGAAAAATTTGCTAATGAATATAGCCTCTCATTCAATGCTCAAAAGAGTCAGTTTATTGTCTTTAGACAAAAGGCCAGAAATGGTAACTTGACAGTTCAGTTTGATGGGTCAGCTGTGGTTGAACAACAAAGTGTGACTCACCTTGGTCACATTATTTACAGTGACTTAAGCAAGTGCGACAGTGACAGAATCCTTGCGGCTTTTTATAAGCAGTTCAATCTGTTTCGGAGCAAGTTTGGGCGGATTGCATCAGTTGTGCAAGCTCATCTATTTCATGTCTACTGCTCCTCATTTTATGGATGTACCCTAGTGCCTATTAGGCAGACAGTGCGACTGCAAGTTGCATGGCGAAAATGCTTGAGGCAAGTGTGGAGAGTCCCCTACCAGACTCACTGTTCAGTACTGAGATGCTTAAGTGACAATTTATGTGAGTTTCACATGTTTCAAGCTAGGTTTGCTAAATTCGCTATTTCTGCTTTTCAAAGCAAATGTGACATTGTGGCATATGCTGCAACATGCTTCGCTTGAACTAAATGCACTTTCTCAAAAAATATTGAGTTCCTGACGACACACTCGGGAGTTGATGTCAACTCAATTGATGCAATTGGAATCATAAGGAGGTTGTGCCAAGAGAGATGCAAAAGGATACGCAGTAGAAGTGAGGCATCTGTTCTGACGGAACTTGCAAGCATGAGAGACGGTATTATGGAGTCTGAGCTCACAAGAACAGATGTGGAAGATATAATTGTTGATTTGTGTATTAATTAATTTTGTTTTTGTAGTTTTTCCTATTATTTTATGTATACTTTGAGTATGAATAAACATGATATATATTATATAGATAGTGGATGGTGAGGAGACCAATATTGAGTTTTATTGGCCGAGGCAGTAATATTGGTCGAGGCCAATAAAACTCAATATTGGTCGACTCAACATCTACTATTTGTTATATTCTGCACCAAAATTTCTTATGCATGTAAATAAAACAGTTGGTTCTTTACTTAGAGATTGTTAAACCATCGCTAATAACAACCTGTTCAGAAGGTTTTAATTGATATTTATATGCATATATGACATGATTCTGATATACTTTTTTTTTTAAACTTTTTTGATCTTTTATCCTTCATCTCACCAACTGCCATTTTCAATGCATTATCTGTGCAAAAAGAAATGAATTTTTCAAAAGCAAGCAGATTGAAAATTGTCTATCTAGCAATCTATCTTGGAATCAATCCATCTATCAGGCTTTATGATTATCATGATTCTTAATAAATTTTTTATCATGATTGTTAAGTTTCAAAGAAAATCAGTGTATTTTTTCAAATCTATACAGCAGACAGTTTTTTTCCAAAGTAATTCTCAATTGTCATTGAAAGAAACACAGTAACTCTTCTATTATCAAGGTGCTAATTGCTATCAAAGACAATTGCTAAATTCCAATTAAAACTTGTTTCACTAACTAAGTGAAACAATTGGCACTTTACTAAAATCAATCATTTGAACAAATGGCAATTGAAGCAAGATCTGGTACCATTGCACTGAATACCAGCATCTATTCAGGATGAAGCCTGCTTTGACTTAAGTGCTTGTGCACCGAGGACGCCAATATAGCCTTAAGTCGCAATAACACTCTCAACACGCCAATATCGTTATTTATTGGCGTGGCACGTGATTGATCTCGGCTCACTTGATTGGCTGACAAATTTTGGTGCAGAATATAAATATATATATACATATTTTCTTCTGCAATATATGACAAGAATCTAGGGGTGTATATTTTTCATTTTTTGGTAGGAGGATGATTTCAGCATACACAAGAAGCTGCCCAAATGGGTCAAGCAGCATGCCATGCCAGAATAACAACTAGACAGACGGATGATGATGGATGATTGGGGCTTTACATCCTGTATTTTTGCACTTGGTAGGCTGATCAGGACAGGAGGAGGACACAGCAATGAGGCAAAGGATGATTGAAACAGCTGTCCAACATAGGCCCAGGTGACCTGGCAAGAGCTGGATTCGAACGCTGGACCCAGTGATTGGCAGTCCAGCATGCTACCACTAGACCAACCCTCCTCCCACTAGACAGACGGACAGACATCTGCAGATGAAAACATAAGGCCCTGCCAGCGGCGGGCCTAGCAAGAGGCAACAGTTAATATCATTTTGCCTGCAAAATAAGCATGGTGCATGAAGCTTTGGTGCCATTGCTCTTGATTAAATTCCTTGTTCTGGTAATTAAGAGCTATTGGATGGCTGTCTTCATTCATGTTCATTCATTGGACAAAAATCCCATTAATCAAACCAATTAATGGATTTCCTCCTCTGTGCACTTGTCTAACAACCAACATTGTAATATTCGCCTGATTGATGTTTATAGCAGATATAGATTTGAGACCAGGGCTACTAGCTAAAGGATATTTTCCCAATACTATGGCACCAAATTCACAGGCCATTGTGCTGTAAAGCGTTTTACATTTGTAGATGTCACCCTGTCTCTATTCGGGACTGTCAAGTGGCAGCAGAATGCTGACAGTCCCCGGAAAATCAAATGGGGTCAACATTAATATGATCTGTTTCGAACAGATCACAAAAAAAGGTCGCACAACAGCTGTCCATATTACTCCGCCAAACTACTTTCACAAAGCGTGGTTGCTGGCAAAGATCCAGTACATAACACTGCTTTGAATGAAAATGTTTAGAAATCATGAGACAAAAGAAAGTTTTGAAACTTTAGCATAAACTTTTGCCTGTGAAAGGGATGATTTTACTCATCAGAAGTTTGATGGTATTCAATCTACTTATGCCATTTATGCATGTTAAATTGTGTTCAGAAAAGTGTCCAAAAAGAATGCTCTCTCACTTATTCACATGTCCATACAAAGCCAATGTTTTTGCTTTGTGATATCAAAAATACTCATTTGTATTTATTCTGTTACTTTATGGAGATTTATTAACTAGGACAACAATATAATTTACGATTTCATAAAAGCTGTGTAACGCAAGTGGCACCCTCAATATTCAAAAGAAAGTATAAACAGTAGGCCTGATCCAACTTTGGGCCTGAACCAACTTTGGGCTTAAAAATGTTACCAAGAAAGCAGTTATTGTAGTGATGTAGACTGACAACAGTCTGCTGTAAAGCAGGCAATCAAGCATGTAGAGCATCTCAACTGTTGAAATGAAATAATGAAATGATGGGACAGATTCTACGGAGAGTATAAATATTCACCAGAAATATGAATGTTGACACTATCTGGCAAATCAACATATTTTACACATTTTCTCAGAAATGTTTACCATTATAGATTTCTCACAGCCTATCAGTCTGGATAAAGTATTAGATATTTTCCATGATGAAAATTATTACATATTTGCACTTTTGTTCTTTGTGTACTCATCAATATTCTGCACCATTTCCATATAATTGTCACTGATCCACAGGACAGACTAAATCAATTGTCTTACGGCAGAGCCCATGCACTAAATTATGCGTGTACATACTTCTGACTGAATGCTTTTACAATATACATATTTTCTTCTGCAATATATGACAAGAATCTAGGGGCGTATATTTTTCACTTTTTGTAAGGAGGACGATTTCAGCATACACGAGAAGCTGCCCAAGTGGGTCAAGTGGCATGCCATGCCAAGAGGTTGGGGCCAAGAAACCAATGGATTTTAGTTTATCGGAGAAAAATTCTCGGCAACCTTTAGTTTGATTTCATTATGGCAATTAAGGCAAATATAACTTATAATTCCCTACTTCAAGGAGTATAATTTGAAATTCTAGAGGGGATATTTATGCGTCTCCCTTCCCTCCTATTTTCATCCCGGGGGGATGCATCCCTCTCCCCTGAATCTGCCTGGCTGCAAGAATCTTCTTCAAACAGCAGGGCATTACTTTTGTAAAGTCATAAATCATCACTACATTAATTACCTGGAAACTAAAGATAATTATCCATTTAAAAAATATTTGAAGGGTTATGCAAGGCACTTTTGGCTTTTCGCATGGGTTGATTCTTGAGATTATAGAGAATATGCCTAATTCAAATTGAGTTCCCGTGGCCTAATGGTTATAGCAGTTGCTTTTGAATCCACTGGCCTGAGAGGACCTGGGTTAGACTCCCGGTCCTGGAACTCAACTAGAGTGAGTTGGTTGTGGCTGTGGCCAGGGGAGGGTGGCCACTTGTGTTGGCAGGAGGTTCACCCTCCTGTCTGGTGTGAGCAGCAACACTTCCTGCCAGACTCCACAAGGATGCATGGACAGCAAAGGCGCCAAATAAGAATGGATGACAACAGGCCCTGATTCAAGAGGCATCTGCTGAAGACTGATCTGTTCAACAACCAACAACTGTAAATTTCATTGTAAAGTGCACCAGAACGCCTGCCAGGGTGACGGTAGCACTTTATATGTGATATAACAATAAACAATAAACAATTGTCCAGTCAGTTTCAAATCTGAACACCAAAGTACAACTAAAAGATGTCCATTGATGTAATTAAGAACATTCACAAGGAAAATGTTACAGATCATAGGCTTACATTAAATTAATTTTAATATCATCCCTGCAGAATAACAAGAAAGTTGAGCAAGTAATTTTTGATACATGGAAATGAAAGAAGACACCCTGGAAAGAAACATGGCTTTGAGGCATGGAACTTTCAAATGATGGATTGTTCCATTTGCAAAATGAGATTTCAAAAAAAGAGAAGCTGAGAATGCAAGCATTACTGGTTGAAATTATTTCCTGATGATGTAAGTAGACATCAAATGAATTACGGACCATTGAATTTATGACAACGAAGGGGTTTGGAGATTGCATTAGTACTTTCCGACAAGATTTTATACCCCCTTGGTTTTAATACATATTTTAGGTACCCCCCTTAGATTCCATGCAGATTTTTAGCATAACCTCCCAGACATAAAAGGCAATGCACACAATATAATTACTGGATAAAATGAGTGTTTTTCAGGAGCTTCAAAATAATGAATCTGAAGTAAACTGCTATCAGATTCTGCTGAATGAGTTGCTAATGTACATGCACAGTTCATTGGCAGGCTGACACCATGTATACATGTTATTATTGTAAGTATCAAATTTCTTTTCAATCTGCTTTAGATGCAAAACGCACAATGAGAATATCAAATATGACATATGTTTGTGATGGAGGGAAAAGCCAGACAAAGAGAGTTGCAAGTAATCTGAGATCTTCGTATTTTTGAGACCAAAGTCAGCTACCTTTTGCATGTTTTGTGAGAAAGATATTGCCTCAAAGGATATCAGCCATGAAGCTGGAGTTACACAAAGCATTCTTTCTTTGCAAGCCTGTAATAATACAAGTCATAAGGTGCAGATACAATACACAACTGGTTATAATACAGGGTGAACCAAAAAAAAGTAGACACTTCTGTAAATGAACTTTAGCAATGCACACTGCAGCTGAAAAGTACACAATCTTCATGAAATTACACACAGAGATGAACCTATATATTGTCATGACACTGCTGAAGTTATTTTGTCCTAGTAGCAAATCTGACCTCACAGTGACCCTTAATATAACCTATATCCCTGAAATTGATTTCCTTTGAAGTTTTTTCTGGTTTCTTGCATAAAATTTTTTTACAAGTCAGCTAACAGGTTAAATGTCTCAAAGGTAATGCCATCTCCATTTGCCATTGTGATTTAGTCATATTGCCGGTAGTCAAGGCATGGTGAGAACAGATTACGTTTGATCAAAATTTACCAAAATTTTGACTGACCAATTTTGAGATCCTCTGCATGGGTTTAAACTGGCCGGAATGTATAAAATGTGTTCAGAAAATAGTTTGTGCACCTCTAGCTGTGATTTGATGTATTATTCATACAGGTTTACTATATATTTTATCAGCTCCTTTATGTATAATTAAATATATGGCAGTCCGTCAATCACCAGATTAGTAATTGCCTAAATTCCATTACTACATTGTACATGGTCCTGAAACAACATTTTTTGGTTTTTGTAGTATCTCAACAATATTTTCTGTCAATATCGTGACAATGCTTGGATCAAAGGATCCTCAGTGATTATCTACACAAGAAGAGATTGATGGCACACAATGACCATACAAGTCCTCACATCTGCATTTCATGCGCTACAATTTCAGAGTAAGACACGAAGCAATTCATTCTTAAGGAGCAAGGCATATGTTAGGCCTCCATACTTTATTATAAGACACTTTTTGACTTTACTTTTCAAATATTTCCTGCTAATAAAAAATCATCTCTCCTAGACCTGGCATATTATGCCCTGCGTGACCATTTGACATTATTCTGAGGGGTTCTGATGTTTGCAGGATCACATTTTCCTGTGTCAAGCTTCTTAACATACCAGTCAACAAATTTCAATCAGTTTTTTATATCTCAGACAACTCATATTGACATTTTCAACAGCGTTATTCATGCATCCTCTTCCACCCGGCACAGCAAAAATCAGGGACAACTCACGCTTTGTTATAGTGGAAAGGCTATGCAAGCATGTCTGTCATTTTTGCCCTTCAAACGCAGTGGGTTGATGATTACCAACAAAATGAGCCATAAATCAAAGCCCTGTAGCAAAAATTGATTACATTATGACCACTTAAAGAAGTGTCTACTTTTTTGGTTCACCCTGTAAAAAGTCAGCTATACCTTTATGTTCATCTAAGATACTCAAGAAGATACCCAAAAAGATATGCAGGTTTAAATGAAATTTAACCCGAACATTTGTAGTAACTCTGCATGAGAGATGTGAGAAAGGTCCTCACTCTAAAACATTTCAGACAAAATTGGTTTTTTAGATTCAAAATGGTTTTTTGAAAAACCTAATTTAAATGCAAAAAACCAACATGGATTTTTTTAAAAATCCATGTTGGTTTTGCATTGAAATTCGGTTTTTCAAAAAACCATTTTGAATCTAAAAAACCAATTTTGTCCCGACATTTTTTAGAGTGCTGTCTGTCAACTTCTAACAAAGTCAAATTATTCATATATGCATGTGATGTTCTTTTCTGAGACAGGAATTATAACTAGGCTTATGAAATTTGTAACAGGAAATCATATGAAAAGAAGACAGCCATCAACTCAGGCTTAATCAAAACATTGGCATTTAATTATGGAACATGTCTTAAAGCGAAGAAATGATGGAGTGGAGATGGAAATGAGCCTAAAGAGTCACAATGTGTACTTTGGAATCTGTAAATTGGGTACCCTCTCTCTCTGTACACATTAACATCAATCAAAGCTTGTGATTACAATGAAAAAAGTTTATGTGAGCATAGAATTTGAAAATTGATCATGATAAGCGATGTCTTTACAAAATTATCCTATCCTTTTTAGTGAAAACTTTCTTGGGGATGGACAGATAAATGGAAAAGAGGGGGCATACATCCTTTATTTAAGCACCAGCCAAGTTAATGGGCAATTCGGAAAAGGGAAGAAAAAGCACACTGGAAAAAAATTACTTCCCCTTGAAATTAATAGGTCGAACATCTCTACTTTGCCTATTTATTTTGGATGATGCTCACATCAATTTAGGCCTAATGTGACTGCTATGCTATGATCATTTCAATGGGGGTCAACTTTGAACTTCATTAAGCTGAGATTTGAGACTGGTGATTAAATAAGAAACAGCCAAACAAGGCTGAATAAAAAAGATAATCCAGTAAAGAATTTTATAAAGAGTGTCCCTTTAAGTTTAACAAAGTCAGAACATAAGAATATATTGCACAGCCAGGCGCTGACAGCCTAGGATTTCTCAGAACATTTGAGCATCCATTTATCCACATGAAACTGATACTTGTTATACATTCATTGTATAGAATATATATCTTGGAAGGGTTACTGATTGTTATACCCTGTGGACAGTTAATTAGAAGATCAGAATTTAAATTCCCCCATGACCATGTCAATATCAAAGATGTTCAAGGGAGTATAGGCCTACTGGCTTTGGTCCACAGTGATATATATGCAGTTCTTTGTGGTTTTCTCTGTCTGAGAGAATTCAGTTTTTCTGAGACATGTGTTCTTTCAAAGCCAAAGTTTATAGATGAAACAGGAAACACCTCCAGTGGCTCCACCTTGGGCACCCATGCATTGCGTAAGGCATTCTTCAATCATTTGATAAACAGTTTTCCTTTACCTGTCTATAACTTTTCGAAGACATGCATGGCTCAGATGAGACTATCTTTGTAGAAGTATTGCCTATCGCACCTATATCAGTCTGACTGTTGCAGTACTATCTAGAGCTGTCTCAGGAAAGAATCATTTTGAACCATACTAAAGACATTATATAATACATGGGACGTACTGTACTTCCAGATGTTTGCACAGATCAAGTTAAGTGTTTTGCGTCTCCAGTCGATAGTTCCTGGAAAAGCGCTTTGAGGGCAGACAGCATTGATTGATTTAAAACACACTGCAGACACAGATTGTTTAATGTCTGACACTTTCTAAGTGATTGAGGACCATTTTTTCCTTCTTTATTTATTCAAGAAAGAAAATGGACATATGTTTTTAGAGATCATTTTATTTTGCAGCATACAACTAACACATTTTCTTGCAGCATATACGGGGTAATGTGCAACATTTTTCAGATCCTTATGTGAAGTAGAGGAGAGTTGGTGTGGATGAACCAGTGCATCAATTGGATTACTTAAAGAAGTCCTCGAATTCTAAAGATGAGAAGACCTGTCCCATCTTGAAAACTACATTTCTGATTTAGAATTTAAATAACTATTTTAATAATTTTTGCAGAATACATTGAGGCCTGAATGAAAAGAGACGACCTCTTTCCTTCCCCCACTCCATCAGTGTTTGGACTAATTCTGGCACTCTTTCACAGAAGGTGCTTTAATATTGGCAAATCACCACATATTTATTAGGAAACATTCTATGTCCACCTATTCAATCTATGAAAGGGAAATACAAAGTGCCAGTCATTAATTTGAAGTTTTATCACATCTTGCAATATTCAATTGAAGATTATAATATGTTTAATTAATGTGAAGACCAGAATAACTAAAGGCTCAACGAGAATAACTCAGGGTCCCCCCCCCCAAGAAGCCAAGCAGTTTCATATGCTCTGAAACAAATCTTGGGAATTTTTCCGGCATGTAATATCTCAGAAACTTTGTTTTTTAATCAATTTTTGCCTCTAGAGAAAGTTCCACCTTTTCCCATTGTTCCCAGGTGTTCTCAAGTTACTACATACATAAATGCATATGCCCCCTCAATTAAAGATTCCGTAATAATTGTTGATCTGAAGATTTTTCCACTCTGCAATGTCATCTGTCTTCAAAATTATGCACCATAAGTACTGCTGTCTGCTCAATAAGTAACTGTTGTGTATATACATATACAAGTTATTTTTGAAGATATCAAATGTCATTTCAGTCTGCTGCAGATGCAAAAGCACAGTGTGAATATCAAATATGACATATGTTCAAAATGGAGGAAAACGCCAAAGAGAGTTGTAAGTAACCCGAGATCATCTTAATTTTGAGATCAAAGCAGCTATCTTTTGTGAAAAGATATTGCCTCAGAGGATATCAGCCATGAAGCTGGAGTAACACAAAGCATTCTTTCTCTGTGAGCCTATAATACGTATAAGTTAGACAAGGCCTTCTTTCTTTGTAATCCTATAATACATTTTAAAAGTCATAAGGCATCAACACAATGCATGACTGGTTAGGGACTATTCAGAATTTACGACTGGTGGGGTTAGAAGTTTTTGCTGAGGGGATGATAACTTTTCCCACGTGTTACAAGGTAGGGGTACATATCTAATGCTTCAGTCTCATGGCACGTTGCGGAGCACTTTTGGTGTCGGCGGGATGGTTTTTCCTGGAAATTTGGATGATTTTGTGACATCCCACCGGCGATTGTTGGGATCCCTCCGACATATTTTTTGTATCCCACAGGGTTCCTAGAAATGGAGAGAACTAATCCGTGGCCCGTGGATGCCAAAAAAGATTCAACAAACTGAAACTTTTTTCCAAGTCGCTGGGATAGAGGCCAAATTTTTCTCATTTTTTGGATGTCCGATTGGCAATTTTTTAGTGAGAACGAGTGAAAAACATCTCCAGCGGGATATAAGGACATAAGGACATCCCCTGCCCCCGTGGGATATTTTTACCGCCCCTGTGGGACATCTTTAGCCTCGCCGGCAGTTTTTGAATCCCCCCAACGGTTTTTTACATCCCACAGGCATTTAGATCTTGCCTGATAGGCATTTAGATCTTGCCCCACAGGTATATGATCTCGCCGCTCGGATTTACGATCTTATGCTAAGATCTCACGGCACGTTACGGAGCACTTTAGGCGTCGGCGGGATGGTATTTCTTGGAAATTTGGATGAATTTGGGTGATCCCGCCGACGATTTTTCACATCCCACAGAGGTACTTTTTGTTTCCCTTAGGGTGCCGAGAAATGGGAAGAATTGCGCCGTGGATGTCGAAAAAGTTTCAACACATTGAAATTTTTTTCCAAGTCGCTGGGATAGAGCCCAAATTTGTATCGATTTTTGGATGGATGTACGGTGGGGGTTTTTTCAGTGAGAACAACTCAAAAACATCTCCAGCGGGGTATTAGGACATCCCCTGCCCCTGTGGGGACCACTCCTGCCCCTGTGGGATATTTTTACTTTCCCTGTGGGACATTTGCAGCCTCGCCAGCAATTTTTGACATCCCGCCGACGGTTTTTGACATCCCACCGACGATTTTTGACATCCCACAGGCATTTAGTTCTTGCCCCACAGGCATTTAGATCTTTCCCACAGGGATATGATCTTGTCTCCGCCGATTTACGATCTTATCCCGCCGATTTACGATCTTATTCCACCAATTTAACATCTCATTCCACCGTGATATGCTTTTAATTAATTATATAATCGTTATATAAACATTGTGTGTTGCCGGGTTGGCCATTTTTTTCCTAGAATTCATCTCAAGCTGTCCCTCAGGGATAAAAAGTACTCCGGTTCTCGCCGTGAGATTGGGGCATTATTCCGCCGATATAAGATCTTGATTATATAATCTTTATATAATCGGTGTGTGTCGCCAGGGTAGTAATTTTTTTTCCTAAAAATCATCTTAAGCTATCCCATAGGTGTAAAAAGTTCTCCGTAAAGTGTCGAGAGATAGGGGCATAAGCGGCATAAGATACGAACATAAGAAACATATCATAAAACTGTGCACATTCGTTCAAAGGTGTGCAAATCCGTATAAAAAATTAGGTCTAAGCATTGCTTTGTATGTCTGGGGAGGGGGTACTAAAAAGCTGCATGAAACCAAAAGGGGGTGTCTATTTTTAATTTAAACTTCCGAAAAACTCCCAATCCCCTTCTCAAGTCATATATTCTGAACAGTCCTTATTATAAAACGTCAGCTGGACATTTATTATCGTTTTCATAGCTATGTTTTTTTTGAAAACTTCGTTTTGCAGTTAAACCGTGACATCTTCGGGTATCTGTCAATGTGATTGGTCCAATCTTCAATCTGCGACATATCAGTTCTGAGTTTGACATCACAGATAATGACAAAGGAATTTGAAACTGCCAGTCAATGTTACTATATATGTACAACCACAACAAACAACGCATGTCTAAGCTGAGCGTTACACCTCACCAAAAGAGTTTCATTGTTTTCCAAACAAAATGTGTTGCTGTTTTTCACAAGATACCAGTCATCACAATTTCAAACAACTTTTGTTGTCAGTAATTGCGACTCTCCTTTGAGGCTAAGTAGTCTGTTTGGTTCAGTTACAGTTCATTGAAGCATCATTCAGCCAGTCATGTCTTCTTGGTTATCTTAGATGTACTTATTATCGTTTTCATAGCTACATGTTTTTCAAGTTTGCAATTTGCTTCATTCCAAAACTGTGACGTCAGAGATTAAGTTGAATAATTCGTTTATTACAAGCACAGATTTCAGGAAACTGACGAAGTGCATTAACACATGGATGATGTATGTTTCACTTGTTCAGCTTGCCCTAACCAAAATATTTGTAGTAACCTGTCTGTCAACTTCTAACAAAAATCAAGTTATTCATATGTGATCTTATTCTCTGAGACAGGAATGATAAGTAGCATGCAAGATGGAAAACTCTTGATTAAATTCATAGGCTTATTAAATTTATCACGAGAAATCACATAAAAAGAAGACAGCCATCAACTCAGGCTTAATCAAAACATCAGCATTTAATTATGGAACATGTCTCCAAGCAAAGATATGATGGAGTGGAGATTGAAACGAGCCTAAAGACTTACAATGTGTACTTTGGCATCCCTAAATTGGATACTCTCTCTCTCTCTGTACACATTCACATCAATCAAAGCTTGTGATTACAATGACAAAAACGTTTCAGTGAGCATAAAATTTGAAAATTTATCATGCGGCAGTGCCCTTGCAAAATTATGTTATCCATTTATTGAGAACTTTCTTGGGGGATGAATAGATAGATGAAAACGGGGCATTAACAATGTCAAGGCCCTTCCACTTAATATGTTGATTTTGCGTAATTTCGTAAGACACCAAAATATTTGAATATGCGCCATAACTCAACTTTGCCTCAATGGAATTGGATGAAAGTTACATGGAAGATGTCTTAGGCCAAGCCAATGATTATGTGAAAAGGATAAAACATAAACATTCGGCCCAAATGTTTTCATACCAATTGCAAAACTACAACTGGCGCTCGGAGAGCACGTGTAGCTTCGCTGTCCATTTAGAATTGAACTTCGACTACTGCAAGATACCACACATAAGGAGTTGATTAAGTTTTAGGCCTAAATGTTATCAACTCGTCGTAAACATATAACTTTAAAAGAAAACTGATTGTGATAAATTGTGAGACAGATGATAAAAGACCAGCTAATTTCGCCAATTCTGGACTGATTTTCATCAAATAAACATTGAAATGTTGCTAATTTAGTGCTTTGGCACCTTCTGTCACATTCATACGCAAGAATTTTTTCAAAATGCAAGATATGCATTATAATCTAAGGTGCTCGAACATGCTAGTCAAGTCGCGTTATACTACAAAACAATGTGGTTTTAATTCGTTGCGATACCAAGGAGCTTTTATGTGGAATAAGATTTCCGATGATGTAAAAAATCAAGATTTTAATGCTTCTGGAAACGTCGTAATGAAATGGCAGACTGAGTGTAATTGTGGTAGTTAGTTGTCTGTTATGTATACAATTTGATCAGATAAGGTGTCATAGTAATTTTTAATCTTTCATGTCTTCATCTGTAAATACTCATCCGCTTTTTGTCTGTTATAGTCGGTAACAAGCACTCTGTGTGCTTTTGTTGTATTGTTTTCTTTTTAAACTGATGTGAAATAACTAAATCTTTACTTTACTTACTTACTTTCTTACCAATCCAAGAAGGCCAAAAGTACCTAAACAATCGGGACAATCCAGTGACACCTCTATATACACTCTTTCCTAGAGTGTACGACTGTACATACACTCTTTCTTTAAACTTGTGTGTGACGAGTCACGATTCATTAATGCGATCATTAAACCAAACGTCACGGAAAATCGAGGTGAATTTGAGACTGAAGCCGTCGGGATGGAATTAACAGTGCAAAGGAGCAGATGAAACTAAACGGCCCAATGAGTAACATGAACTTGCATCCTAACCCATGATACCCATCTGCTGGTGTGCATTGCCCAGACGAAAAAAGAGTACATTTGAAGCGCTCAAATTATTTAAATTACCAAATGTACTCCGATTGTACTGCAAAAATGCATATATGCTTTCTACAAGGGAGTGTATTTGGTGCATATGAATAATGAATTTGCATAAATAAAGCGTAATTCATTTGAGCGCTTCAAATACTCTTTTATCCTCTGGGAGCTCTACATGAATGACCCACTGCAGCTATTGTTGTAAATGCAAATAGCACCAGGTGGCCACCAACTCACTTAGCCATTTTTGCCCTCTGCTGGAATATTTTACTATGAATCAATAATTCCAGTGGGAACACATTATCTGGCATGGTAAACATTAGTAAACAGTGGCTGAGAGAGCCGTTTCATGGAGGTCATGCAATGGTTAGAACATATCTTGCCATGGATTAGATAATACACAGACACTCATCACAACCAGAACAATGCAGTTCAACATATGATGACTTAAATGCTACAAAACGTGATCTTTGCTCTCAGAATACAGAATGGACCGGTGGGTGCTCATTTAAATCATCCATCCATTCATTCATTCATTTACTCAATTTATGGTATAATTACACGTCATGGATAACACTCAGTTCCTCATTTTGTTGTGCTTTTGTGTAGCAGGGTTATATTACACAGGCATCTCAATGTGGGGTTGGATTATCACCATAATTACACTGTACTTCATCAATTCCAAATACTTCACAGAAGACCAATTGGCAAAGCTGTACTATGTTGATACACCTCTGTCTAGTCATGTCATACAGCATTGCGAAAGACTAACCGAGCCATTCAGACCACCATATTGGGCGAGAAATACTCACGTGCAGACGGCATTCCCGATGTTCTTTCCGAAGCCGAAGTTCAACTTCAAGAGGGAAATTCTCAAGTTGAGTGATGGAGGCGAACTGACTTTAGACTATGGTGTCACTGGAGTTGACTCTCTACCGCATGATGCTCCAGTATTTGTTGCCCTCCCTGGTTTGAACGGAGACTCTGATTACGTCATCTACCTATGCAAAGAAGCAGCTCTCAGAGGCTTCCGTCCAGTTGTCTTCAACAAACGAGGCCTCGCTGGCTCACAATTGGCCACTCCAAAACTGCAGAGCTTTGGCGATGCCTCTGACTTCCGGGAGGTCATTCTGTTTCTGCGGAAGTCTTTCCCCAACTCGAAAATTGTAGCAGTTGGCGTCAGTGCAGGATCTGGGTTGCTCGCCTCCTACTTGGGTGAATTCGGAGCATCTTGCGAAATCTCTTCAGCAGTCTGTAACTGTCCAGGTTATGAGCTAAAAAGGCTGTTGAATAATCTGCCTCAACCTTACAATGCAGTCATGTTGTACGGCTTGAAACAGATGCTCAAACGCCACGAGGGAATATTATCGAAGGTCGTTGATGTTGATGCAGCTTATAAAGCCAAGAACCTCGTCGAGTTTGAAGAACTAGTCTACTGCAAAATATACAATTACAAAGACATGGAGGAGTATTACAAATACAACGAACCTGGGAGAAGTCTGGAAACCTCTGTTCCTCCAGTGTTGTGCATAAACAGTGCTGATGACCCTGTCTGTCTTGAGGAATTCTTTCCTTACGATATCTTCAGACAGCTTCCCAATGCAATGTTGGCCGTCACTGCTGAAGGGGGACATTGCGGGTTCTTTGAACGCGGCACTTGGAACCGCTGGGCAGATGATCTGGCTCTGGACTACATTGAGGCTACCATGAACTTTGACATGTCGAAAATTACTAAAAATCATGTTGCTAGTCAGTGATGTTTTTGTCACTTAGTGTGTAAGTTTGTCTGTGTTTGTCGCATTTGATGTGTTAAATCTTCACTCTCACATGTATTTCTAGACATGAATTGTACTAAAAGTTTTGTCCATTTTGTACTTTTACAAGATTTCACTTACTGATAACTAATCAACTTGAATTGTATTTATTGGTTGATGCAACCTTTTTGCTGAAATAAACACAAAGTCAACATATCTGTGTTAGTCATTCAGACAACAGCCTCATTATATTAAAATGATCAGGGCAATGGTGGACCTATGCTTCGAAAAAGGATCTGGTTTTGGAATGGTCACCACAAAGACATTTAATAATACGATTTTTTATTCAGATGGGTAACTCCCGGGTAAACCCTGGCCAAACAGTGAGAGTGCTGAAGGCGCCAAGCTGCATCACTTTTTTCGGCGTCATCTTTTAAAAAAAATGTAAGCAATCAATTTAGGCCTATGATAGTTTGTAATTCTGTTGAAATTGCTCTCTGTGAAAGTGGAAGTAGACCAAACAAAACTGAATGAACATTTTACCAGTGATGTAGTAGCGGCCATGCAGGACACCCGAAACCGAGGCAATGTCTAGGATTTGACATCGAGGTCATCAAAATATGGCCCCGAGGCCAGCCACAAGGACGAGGCTGGTCCCGAGGCGCCAACCATTGGCCCAAAGACACCCGAGACCGAGGCAAGTCCAAGGATTTGGTATCCAAGACTGAGCCACGGCCGAGGCCATCAAAATCAGGCCCCGAGGCCTGAAACACTGCATTTACCCTTATGGACATGTAAGTGCCCATATAGTATATAGTGCTTCAGTTTGGTCTGGAGTGACTGGCAGGGGCGATGTGTTCACTCCCCAACAACAAATGGGGCATCCTGATCTTGGCACTTTCACTGATGGGCATCTTATAGTTTAGCTGGGAAAGAGGGAGGGGTCCATTAATTAATAGTAGGAGGATTAGTTGATTTTTATTGCATTGTCCTTATCTATCTAATTCATTGGCATAAAATATAAAACTCAAACACAACTTTATTGTATCTTTTAAAATTTAAATACATATATTTTGCAAGGGGTAAAAATCTAGGTTTGTATATATATGTCTGTTTTTAATTTGGGCTTTTTGGAGTAAAACATAACTACACATAATTTTTCCATTAAAAAATTAAGCTGCGCGAAGAAGGCCATAGAAAATGTAATTCAGGAAAGTTCTGTATTGTCTCCCCTTAGAAACTCTTTCATCGACTTCATATCAAAAATATTAATGTGTGACTGTACTGTCTTATCTTATCTGGCTCTGAGATACATTTGTGTGTATTTTTTTTAGTATTACAATAAGACATTATCACCACACAGATTATATAATACTCTGCGGTAATAATAAAATAAAAAACATGGCATGTTGGGCAACATCAGTGCAGCCCGTGATCTTCCGATGCACATTCATGAACGGACCGTCCAATGGCATCCATGGAGATGTTGGATGCTTCGACGACAAAAATGAGTGCGCGTTAATATTTCTCGCCCAAAACGTGTACTCAAATTCTGAATGGTTCGTAAGACACCAACTGGATAATTTGTACCCATGGTGACAAAGGGATTGATTTACTGCAGGGTAGGTTTATCTGTAAGATGTGAAGAAAAAACTGCTCTTTGATTGGATAAAATAATGAAAGGTAGTTCGGTGCAAAGATACTTCGAGAGACGAGAGTTGTTCTAAATCTTGATCTATGGACATTATTATCATTTTGCACTACATGTACCCGTCCACCAGGTTAATAATGTATATTGATCTTTTCATAGACAGTCTGCTCTGTGAACAACAAGACCAGTACACTTTTGCTCAATGTTAGAATCAGTATGATACACAATCCCATCAAAATGAAGTCTAAATCACCAAAACTTTTACACTGGCTGTACACCGCTGGATTACTCTTTTTCGTAATCTATGATGGCCTTTTATCAGTGCTCACACTCGGATATGTACTCTTCGGATTATTTTATTACCTAATTAAGTCATTCTACGCAATTGACCGAGAACCACAGCTGTATTTTGTTACCACCCCATTGTCCAACCACGTTATTCGAAATTGCAAAAGACTGACACAGCCATTCAGACCGCCATATTGGGCACGAAACGCCCACATTCAAACCATCGGAGCTGTATTTTTGCGTTCAAAAAAAGTTGACTTTAAAAGGGAATATCTGAATTTGAGTGATGGCGGAGTGCTAGCGTTGGATCATGGTATTTCGCCCACAAAATCCTTCGCACCAAGCTCTCCGGTACTGCTCCTGATTCCTGGCATAAATGGAGATTCAGATTCTGTGACTTACATTAGTGGTGAAGCAATTGCAAGGGGTTTTAGGCCGGTCGTTTACAACAAGCGAGGATTTAACGGATCTCACCTGGCTACTCCAAAAATGCTAGGCGTTGGAGATCCTGCTGACATGGATGAAGTCATCCAGTTCTTAAAACGGGTGTACAATCCATCAGATATTGTTTCAGTTGCTTACAGCGCAGGAAGTGCATTACTTCGCTGTTATATTGGTAAACGGGGAACCGCTTCTGAAATTTCTGCTGCTGTTTGCAACAGCCCAGGATACAAGCATAAGACTCTTTTCAATAAGCTCATGCAACCTTATGATTATGTTATGCTGAAAGGCTATAAAGAAATGTTGAAAAAGCACCAAGAAACTCTGAAAAAGGTTATAGATGTTGCGGCAGCTTTTAGGACCAGGCGTGTGATTGACTTTGAAGAAGCCGTCCAGGGAAAAATCAGCAACTGTGAGGACATTGACGAGTACATTCTTTACAACGAGCCAGACAGGTGCATTCAGCAATCAGTTACTCCGTTTCTTTGTATCAACAGTGCTGATGATCCTGTGTGTTTAGAAGAACTTATTCCATATGAATTCTTCAAACAACAGCCAAACGCAATGTTAGCAGTTACTGCTGAAGGCGGACATTGTGCATTTATGGAACGTGGCACTTGGAACCGCTGGGCGGATGATGTGGCCCTTGACTACATTGAATCTGTTTTGCAATTAAAAAGCATGAAAAAGGCATGACCTTGCATTGACAAATCAATTGATATTATACAAAACTGATTGTTGTCTTGTTAACAAATTGAATGATATATGTAGGCCTAAATACAATCTGTTGTGTCAGTGCAACATCATGAAATTTGTCAGAATAAAAGATTGTAACATTTTGGTGTCCAGGAACTTGTTACTTATGCACTCACCGGCAAAAGAAACGAAACACTTGTAACTCTTTTTTTACCGAAACCAAAGTGATGCCATTGATTCTATGGTCAACAAGCATAGAGTGGGTCGGGGCAAGAAGCCCGGGTTAGGTGAGAAGCCCCCTCAGGGTTATATCTAAACTTACATTTTTGGTGCTTTTTCTTATTTTTATGATTGAAGCTAGAGGCTTTTTAGGTGACGTCACAAATTTTCAAGGCATTCAGCACCAAACCATAGTCGTAATTAAAGAAACAAAAAAAGGTGCATGGTTTTTGTAACTTTGATTAATTATTTAATTTTATCTAAAAAACCAGTCTGAGAGATTTTTGGAAAAAAGTTTTCCCGGCCTTAATACAGGTGTGGATGTGGTCAAGTGGGCCATTTTGTGTTCATATGGAGCTGAACTAAAATGCGTTGTGGAATTGGGGATAGTTTGTGGGATTTTTTTTTTTTTTTTTTTTTATTAAAAAAATTTTTTTTTTCAATTTTTTTTTTTTATAGTTTGTTGGTGTCATAGACATTTTAGTCTTTGAGGGGCTGTTTTCAGGTTGACCTTGCATTATAATATCAATAAATAATGCATTTGGCTGTTGCTTTTTGCAATGCATCTATTCTCAGAAGAAGTCTAACAATGCTAATCGCAATTCTGCAAGTTCTAAAGCCTTTCTTCACCTTCAGTTAACCAAATTGCCATTGAGAAAGAGCACTTGAAGTCAATCTGACAGGTGTCAAAGCTGATCGCACTTTGCAGTGCAGTGCCACTTTGATCTTGTGTCCATGGATTTTATACCTAATTGCTAATTCCCAACAGAACCCAGGGTTTGAATCCTCGGATTCTTGTTTGCATTTTAGCTCAAAATATAGAGGTCAAATTAAAATATGTGGGTTTGGGGCGAGAGGCCCCGAATGGTATGGGGCATGGGGCCCCCTTCACTGAGGCCTCGAAACTGCTTCCGGAACCATTTAATAATGTTCACTTTACCTTAAATCTTGATAGAATAGTTAATTGAAATAGAAAAAAATTTGGCCAAAATTGAAAAAGGGCAAAAAATATTAAAAAATAAATGCATGAACAGAAAAATTCTGAAATTCAGAAAAAGTGAATAGAATGCCTTAAAAATGATAGAAAAACCCCAAGAAATAACTTTCAAGCTGAATGCGCTCGCAAAAAAAATTGCCATAGGATTATAATAGGGGGGCTTCTTGCCGATGGGTGGGGTAAGAAGGCCATTTTAATTTTTTTACGAAAAGGGCCATAACTCCTTTATTAAAATTGGTAGACATTTGTTTCACTAGTTATAAGTAGAGTCAAGTGATCCCTTCCTGACAGCATAAGCATTCAAATAATCGACCACAAAAAGTAGGTCAAATCGCATCTCGAAGTTAAGGGAGGCTGCATGCCCCGCGCTACTCTAATCCTATAAAAAAAATTTATAAACTGCAACCATTTTCTGTCTTTCTCTAGTCTGTTTAATCAAATTTGAGATTTTGCGAAAAAGTGACCTTGCCTTTAACTTACAGGATGCTGTCATTTGAAAGCATGCCTAATAGACAACCAAAAGCCGAAAAATCACTTCAGCAACTTAATTTTACACAAAACTTTGAAGATGTGCGTTTCACCAATTTTGAAACACAGTGAAGAAACTGTGTTACATGCCTTTTGAATTGTGCTATTTTTATTAAATTTGCCCCAGATGTTTCCAACATGCCTCAGAGGTGCAAGAAAATAATTCAAGGCAAAACATGGATTAAAAAAAAAAATCTTTTATTGCATTGAAGGCCAAATTTTACAAGTGAAAGTGACAATCACTACATGAAGCATTAAAATCCCAAAACTGAATTTACGATATCGTGAGATGTTTGAGACGGCTATTAACTAATATTCCACTAAAAAGTTCCAGACCCATATTAACATAAACAGTTCAACAAAAATAATTTACTCTTTAAATAAACTTGATTATCTCAAAGGTTCCTTCTCTGATTTTTATGAAAGTTGGCTGAATTCTAGGCCTGTACATATGGACCCTAAAAGTGTGTAATTGTAGCTCAGTGATTATTCCTGGCTGAGTCATCAGCCTTCGAGTGAGCCAACCGCTTTTCAAAAATCTGTGGCTTTTCCAATGGATATGCACAATTTCACCAAGCCGGGGGGGGGGCACATCAAGTGAGTGGAGAAAATTTTTTTCTCAATCATATTTTGATATTTAGTAGAGATTTGACCTTTGTAATATTTTCAAAGTTTAGGTTCCTTGGGTAACACAAGAAATAATTTGATTGGAGTTAATCTTTTGGAAAACATTTTTGTTGGAAAATCCAAAACCTAAATTTTTTCAAAAGAGGGGTACATGCAACCAGGTCTGCTGGCTCAGACAAGAGTGAACAATCAAGCTACAAATGCACAGACACAATGTCAAAATGCAGGACTACAAATCAGTGAACTTTCAAAGAAATCGGAATAGAGGTCTTGAGATATTCAAGTTTTCGTAAAGGCCTAAAGGGGGGACTTATTTTTGTTGAACTGTTTACAAGGTTATTTCGGAATGGAAGTCTGATTCCAGAAATATCCATCAACTCAAGTATGCATAAATCAACCTGTAGTATGCCCACAATGGACAATTTAAGTTATTACAGGTAATTTCATTAGTACGCGATTCTTAGGTTCTAGACACACCAAATACATGACATTTTTAGTTAATCTGATTGGTTTAGGAACAACAGAACGTCACACATTTGATTTATCAAACGTTGTGAGTATTGGTTTAGCATTGATTCTTCACAGCCAAGTGTGAATGACAAGAATCGCATGGTAATGAAATCGCCTGTAATGGTTCTGGCCTGAAGCACCACCTATGGGAATGACTTCGACAGAAAAGAAGTCTTCCTTTCCGGTCTTTCCATAATTTGCTAACAACTCATTCAATGCAGCAAATCAATCTCTCAAAGTATCTTGCTAATTCACACACAATGCCCTAATGTTAAGAGGGCTATATCCTGCAGAGTGCAGACTTCATGAAATTTCCTTGCACCGACCACTCCCGAGTCTTATAGTCTCAGGAAACTGAGAACTGCATACTGCTGCAACTTGCATAGTGCAACAACGTGGCAGCACTGTACATGTTGTACAGGACTTCCTTTGATCAAAACATTAGCTTGGAGAAAGCACATGTTTCAGAAAAAGCCAATTCATATAAAATCAAATTGCTGTCAGGTGTAGAAAACACATAGAACTGGTGTATGTAGTCACTGTGGACAAAGCCTATGCATAGTGTAACCTTGAAACATCTTTGATATTTGATTAACAGCCTTCAAAGTTTCAATGTGATTTGGCAAAAAATTCTGTGTTGACATGGCCATAGAAGAATTTATATCTTACCTTTTCTATGAATGTGTATCCTACTATTTGTCCTGCTAGCAATTCCAAATATAGATATCCTATGCAATATAAACATAGTCCATGAACAATTCAATGTGGATATATGGATGCACAAATGCTCAAATTAGAATTTCTTAGGCAAAAATTCCCTGGCTCTGTGAGCCTCTAACACATTTTCTTATACTCTGACAATGTTTAAAGGGGCCCTGTTACAAAATAGCAAGCTGGATTATCTTGTTTAGCATTGTTTGGCATTGACTGTTTGCTGTAACCACCTGTTTCGAACCTCAGTTCATTGGAGTGTCTCTGTGAATTCCATGTGTGTGGTTGTGGGACCATGAACTTGGCGCAAAGCTGGTTTTGTATGCTGCTCCAACAACTGGTCCAATTTTATTGCATATTCACAAAGTTTCTGTTCAATATCAAGGTAAGTCCAGTCAAACTATAGGCAATCACGTTCTCCTGCTGACCGCTTGCACGCCCCTAGCGTCCAAAGGGAAAACCTTGTAAGTCACATCTTGGGCCAAATTGAGTTAAGGTCAAAATAGGACTTGTTAGACATGTTTCTATATTTATTAAGTTTAGATTTTCAAGAAGTGGCCCATTACCCCAGAATGACACTGTCAAATTCCAGTAAGTCCATCTCTTACTGCAAGGACTGGAACTTAAAAGTCAATTTTCTCAGAATGTCCTAAATGTGACTTACTAGGTTTTCCCTTTGGACGCTAGCCCCGGGCTTGCGGAATTGCACACTAGATGGCAACTCATGGTAGCAAATTATGCTCTGTAAAGGCTGGACCAAAGCACTGGCAACGACACAGTTGTCAACTTCTAGACAGCGTGTGCATACTTACTCTCTGTTGAAAGAGCTGATTTGGATTATAAAAATATGGAGGTGTCTGGCGCTCCCAACCACAGTCGGACCCAAAGAGACAGACGCACACCTCTGTTAAAAAGTACAATTTTGTTGTGCCCAGTCACTCACTGTGGCTGCGACTCTCTTGAAACAAGAGCAGGTATACTGCCTCCATATCCCTCATGCCCTACACATCTACCTATATAGATACCCACCAGAATCTCAATTTTAGTTATGCCAAATATTTCCACCAGGGGCACAATTGTGCATACATGTAAGGATGTGGAGACACCTGTGGGTGGACTTTGCTTTTCAAAATAAACATGGCTGCAGGCCAAAAGCACAGCAGCCCAGGTGAAAAAGTATTTGGGATGTGGAAATGGTTATGATCTATATTGATTTATATTAACATTTGACAAGTTTAGGGGGGGGTCTTTGAATGTTGGGAAAGGATGAGCATTGTGCTTGATGTGGTGTTTCAGATATTTGATGGATGCCATGAAATGGAGACTAAAAGTAGAATCCCCCATAGCATAGCATGGGGGATAAACAGCATGGGGGACAATTAAACTGACATGAACAATTCTCTCATATTGCCTGTGAGAGAAGTTCTTTATCAATCAGAAACACAACAAAGTCAAATGCTTGATGCTTGCAACATTTAATAGTTCACAATAATGTAACTGCAATGATAACAATGTAAACAGTTTTAATGACAGAAAATACATAATATCCATAAATATGTTTCTACAACAGAAATTTGATAAGTGGATGTCAGGAAATACGATATTTGGTCCTAATAATAATCATACATTTTATGTAAATTTTTCTTGCATATTCAGGAAAACTATTCCAATTTTCTTTATTCTAAATATGATATATCATACAGGTGTTAAACTGGAGGCGTGTCACACACATATTCTTCCAATAATCAAATATTATTGTGTAGTTTTGTGACTAGTCCCTTCATGATTGTCTTGGCAACATCATTGATATGCAGAATTTTATTTTGGAGACCATCATCTGAATATCTGAGACCAGCACAATATTATAACTTATTTGTTTTGTTATTACGAGTTTTTATGCAAGATTTAGAGCTGAATAAGCAGTGAAATGAGTTGGGGATTTCCTTTAACATCTATTCACAAACCAATATCAAGTAATAGTATTCCCAGCAGCGAATTCGCTTCTCATCAAAAATAACAGATAAGTTAAGCAAACTTCTAGGGGGGGGGAGACAAGTTCTAGTTACTATTTTTTTGAAAGGGCAATGTTCTCTTTAAGGTGCCGGAAATATCATAGCTAATAGTATGTGATGTGTAAAGTGAGTGCATAATTCAGTGTATAGCTTCTTCTTCAAATAAATAGCAGTAATCTGGAACAAACTTTATACATTCATAATATAATCTTCCAACTTCTAACAGTTGAATCAGTAACTACCACATGTACAACAGTCTACAGGCACTTACATTGCTTTCAAGCCAAGCCAGAAATTAGGCTGAACATAATGCTTTTTCATCGTTTTAAAAATTGGTTGTATATGTGTGAGTCCTACATTTGCAACATCAATTAAAACAATCTTAGAGCTTTTAAGCAACCATACTTTTCAACCTTAGAATGACAGCAACTCACCAAGCTGGAGCAAAATTTAATGAACCCCGTCATGAAAATGACGAACGGTTTACATTAATTTAGGGATAAAAAGCATGAAAACCACGGCCTAAATTTTTCCTCTTACAAATGATTTCAAAATTGTAGACACTGAGACTGAATATGAATTTTTTCTAGGACATGTATTCTATAGGGAATAGTGACAAAAAAAAAAATATGACATCACTTTTCCCTAAAGCATACATGACTTTTATATGTCTTAGAAAAAAATTAACATTCAGTCATCTGTAACACATGTACATCAAATTCACCCATTTTTATGAATTTTTCAATGAACATTAATTTTGTGATTAACTCCTCGGCTGTTGGAAGTCCTTCATTTTTACACTGTAAAAACACAATAAATCCAAAAAGATTCTTAACAGATTCTTAACAGCTCCATCCTTGTCCATCAGTTTCAAAATTTTGCTCATAAAGGCGTCATCTTTTTTTTAAAACACAAGTTGAACAAATTTCGTAAATATTAAATATGTCCAAAAATTAAGCATAAGATCATCAAAATAACAATGGAAAAGTGTGAAAGACAACATATACTTGGTTATAATTTATATACATGTAAATGCATAAACAACAAAGTATATTTACAGTACAACTGTACAGGTGTGGAGGAACCCCAGTACAAAGACTATACCATACTTCTTCTTTAGCCTTTCAGAAAGTCTAAGCGTGTGCTATTATTATTTTCTTCATCCACATCTCACTTTGAGTCAAATCAAAAGAACAGAATCATAGCTGGTTAGAACTATTGCAAAATGTCACAACTGAAGGACGAAATTATTTCAAATGAAAAATTTCCTTTGGTCCCAAAAGTGGATACTGTGTACTTGCAATGTTTTGCATAATACAGAAAATGATTTTCAAACTAAGAAAAATACCACATTCAACATTACAGAAATTTCAAAGTTAACCTATTTCCCTTGTGCATTCTTATAAACTGATTGTCATTGAAAGAGAGGGTTACCTTTTGGCTTCCAAGTTATGCAAAATGATATATTTTTGAATGGTAGAGGGAAGGTGTTTTAAAATGTTAATTTCAGACAGTAATGGCAAGAAAACAATCCAGTATCACATGTATTCTAACGAAGGTACAGGGAACTGTCTTTACTGTGGGGCTCTATGGTGCATACTTGGGATAATTAAATCATTGTGGAGTAATGTAATCATAACAATTTCAGTTGCATAATCATTCAAGTAATATACACCTTTTACTTCACCGTGATCAACTGACTAGCAGCTACATGGTTATAGATCTGTATATCTGTACAAAAATATGGAATAGATATTTAACATTGATATCAATACTATATATATATATGTTCGTAAACTTCACCGATTAAAATGAGAAAATTATCACTGGGATATTCACGATGAGATTTGAACACCAATAAATCGTATAAATGAATAATTACAATAAACGTTTAGCTATATAATCAAAATAACCCAATGTTATGTTTTGGATATTTCTGACTCCTCAATTCAGCATGAAAATGAAGTAAATCTGTTGGAAAGCTTTCAAGATTTTTTTTAAGGGCACCAAAAAATTCAGTTATTTCTGTCATTTTGTCTGATTTCAAATTGTTATGAATCTGATCTTCCTCAATACTGCATGTCATTACACTTAATATAGGGTCTGGCCAGAAAGAAAACTTCCAATTTTTCAAATTTCACAATCTGAATATTGGCTGCATAGCAGTTGTCAGCAAAGCGTCGTCCAATGCGGACCGCTTTCAGCTGCTCTTTAAACAATTCTAGCAAGAATTACTGTTGTGAATCTAAGATAATGCATATGGCTAAGATTTAACATGGCAACATATCTGGAGTATGACCATAACACTGAAATTACAAGAAAATATATTTATAGGACTAAATCATACTGATCAAGGATTTACAAAAAGGTGACAAACAATGCTGGAACAACGTCGAAACACTCTTACACTTTTAGTTACAGTCTCTTAATATCACAATTTCATTTGCTTGGCTTATAAGGATGCTGTACATTTTGGCATCAAGTAATAATCAGGAGTTTTCAAACAAGATCTTTGCACAAGGTGGGGTAGCAATAGCAGCAACAATGAGCATATAAACACAGATAAAGACACACTGTAATTTTAACATAAGCAGCTCGTGTTTTATTTACAGCATTATCTACTGTACATAGTGAGAACAATAAGTCAATGACTGGAATAAATATATAAATATGCAGGCAAATAGGCATTATTAGCCTAGAGTCTAATTTTTCTTTTCAGTTTAGAAGCCGGGTTTAGAAGGCATATATATATTAATATGTACTTTCTTTTTTTTTTCTTTCTTTTTTCAGATGCTTTTACCACAAACTCTAAAATGACATATATCTATTATGCAAGGATAAACATTGTGATGATATACATGTATGTGAATCGTAACATTGTGTAATAAATTACCACCAGTGGTACATCAATATGGAGATATATTGCACAAATCAATCTATATTTTTGTGTGTGTATTTTGTCAACATTGTTGATTTTCTTGGATATTGAAGTGTGTACATGTAGCAGGTTGGAATATATATATCTATTCTACTTCAGCTAAATATCTAACACAAAATCTACATAAAATTGCAAGAGTCCATCATCAATCATAAAATAATATATATACATCCACTTTTCCAGGGTACATGGTAATACCTGTAGATGGCGATAGCTGTAATGCACTGCAATCCACCTGATGGTGGCTGCTGAAATCACAAGGAGAAACCCGTCCGGGGGAGAAATATTTGGTAGCTTCCAAAGTTTCCAAACACCGTTGAACAGAGAAGTAGGACCAACGCTTTGCTCTGCTGGGTCAGTCAATGAGCCCCACAAAGGGGTAAAGAGGGCTGAGGACAAAGGTGAAAGGGGGGCAAACATCTGTGTCATGGGGTGCTACTTGCACCTGCCCCCTTTAAATTTCCCCTACCCTTGGTACCCCATTCCTTAGACCTTAGTTTGTTCAGTAGCATTATACCAGAATCCAGTGAACCAGATCAGCCACGCTTAAAGCACGCGTGACCCACGCGCCCTCACTGCGTAATCAGAGACCTCTCCAAACAAGAAATGGGCCTAATATGGGAGTCCATGGGAGGCACCAAACATGCCATGAAACCCTTTAACACATGAGACCTCACTACAGTTCTGGATTATTTTCTTATCTCATGATGATAAGTATGGCTTTGAGATGCTCATTGGTGGCACAAGTTCTGAAAATTAGTCCTTTCGTGCATCTTCATCATCGCTTTTCATAGATATTTGGGACTGAAAACTTCATGAGCAGCTGATAAAGAGCCGAAGGTCTTATGACCATGATGACAGGTGGTATAATATATGACACATGAGCAGAGCCAAAGTGTGCATCCTACATTTGCTTGCCTAGCCCATCTATGAGTCAACTAACTGCATGGCTCCTTGAAGAAGCCTTTTTCAGTGGGGCTTTCCAGAAATGTCACTGTCACACAATTGTGGGTGATGTCAGTCACAAGGATCTGTCCTTGGTACTCCAGTGTCCTTGGGAACCACCTCTTCTTTGGGGGGACACTGTGACCCCTTTTTGTGACGTCATCAGCATCAGAATCACTCCCTTGAGGTGATCCCTTAACGTGACTGCAGGGGGGTACGGTGTCCATGTAGGTGTCGGTGACATTTACGTTCAAGGGCTCGTTGAAAGTGTCCTTGTGTCGTGGGATGGTGATTGGGTTCGTTTTGTTGTTGTTTACTTCTCGCGAGAGGATATCGTCATCCGAGGAGGGGGAAACCGAAGTTGCGGGGGCAGGGATTTTGGGTGGCGTGGTCATTGTAAAGGGTCGATTTTCCTTGCAATCCATTGGTTGAGTCGTGTTTGTGGTATACGGCATCTTGCTGCCAACGCCGCTCAACCTACGGGCTTGTAACGGCAGCCGCGGATTCTTGTTTTTCCCTCCTCCTGTGTCCACGGTTTTGCGTTTTACAGGACATACTTCTTCATTCACCTCATCTTCCTCGTCCTCGTCATCATCCGCCATGTCCTCGTAACCAACTTTGTCACTTCCCGGTCGCATCAGCCATCGTCGTTCGTTGCCTTCAGAGTCCTGAAACCAATTTGTGACAATCAGTAACTTGATAACATAAATTCCATACAACGCCTTTATAACACTTTTTGAAATGGCCATATATACAGATCCGCAGTAAGGTTGAGTAGGCCAAGTTTATATTTTGCTTATCATTAGGAACCACTCTATCAATTATTAATCTGAGCATTCTGATGGGCATTGGATGACAAGTCTTTGTGAATTGTGACTCCTATAAGCATTTATATAGCTATACATAGCACTGAAATGCAGATAGTTCCCTCAGAAGAGGTAACACAAAAGCAAATGAAGAACTGATGCATGGAAATACCAGAAATAATTTCCTTCCTAAATACCTCATGACAAGACAAGTTTCCCAGGCCTACATCTTATAGTTTTAAGCAGGTGGCAGACCTATCATAAATTATTGAACAATCTTCGTTTCTAGCAATAGGATAGCACAATCAGTTCTCAAACTATCTTTAAAGCCAAACTTGGGCCTGAAGAAAACCCACGAAGAATGGCCATGATGGCCCATGAACATGATGAAGCTTGAAATCTTTTTCCTGAATAAAACTTTTGTAAATATAATCCGTTTGCAAAAGGTGTAAATGAAGTTTAATGATCAGCACTGTTGTATCAATCAAAAGGAAATTTAGTTTAAAATAAACAAAATCTAGGCCTAAATTTCTAGCAAACTACTGTCAGTCTCCAAAAATAGACTAACTTGTCAATTCTGAAAAACCAGCCAAAACCAGCTGGCCAGACCCACAAAATAATGGACAGCCCTTTAAAAGTTATGCAGATGGACACCTTTTTTCAGATGACTTATCTCCTGATTAATTCAATTAATTTGTCTGGCTTCACATCTGCCCAGTCAAAATGAAATGCGCGCCAAACCACTCCTGTCGTCTGCTGGCCAGAGAGGCCACATGCCCCGTGGCAGTCCACTGTCAATATTTTTGTAGCTGGACTGTTGGGAGTCAAGTACGTCAAATCACTTTGATCTTTTGATTATAATCGGATTGTCCTAACAATCACCCGCCACTAAAACCAGCCATTTGGAGCGTGACGCCCTATTGTCTGCCAGACACCGTCACAGCGTCAGAAATGACGCTGCGTCAGTGACGTTTTGACGACGTTCACAGCATCACAGGCGACGCTCCATGTGCGTCCTAATCACCACAGCGTCAACACCCCCCCCCCCCCCCTTGCAGATCTGCAAATTTACTGACTCACTACTTAGTGTCGTGGTGATCAAATGTGGTAATGTTTAATGATCTTTAATTGTGCCCCCAAAAAAGATACCGTGCATGCAGACTGCACAGGCTTACAGCCATGACTCATAAAATTGCAGGAGGCCAAGGCAAGGCTGATCAAGATGACTCATTGACATAGCTAGAAACAATTTAGGACTATTCTTTTTTAAATACTACCAGGCACTGTCTGAGAATCAATCAATCAATCCATCAAATCAACCAACAAATCAATCAATCAATATCTATTGACAGGCATAGGCCTATCTGTTTCTTAAACTTTCTTTCGAAATTCCTTCAATGTGGTGTTTTAATTCTTGATGTCACAGTTCCATATTTGACATTTAATTGGACGTTAAAAGTCGGTTACATCATATATCCAAGCATGCACGGTGCTAAGCAGCAGCCTTGTGACTTGTGGGCCAAGGTGGTGACAATGTCAGAGAGAGGCTATACAGAAAATCTTGTCCTTGACAGTACCCGTTACCACTTGTGTAATCATACAGTTATGACTCAGGTGATGCAGTGTTCAAGTTCATATTGATGTGGTTACTCATCAAACAAAGTAATTTAACGATCTAGGCCCTGTGGTTGCGGTCAGTTGTGTCATTATTAGTACTAAAATGACAGAGCTCAATAGGCCTGCAGTTACCAACAGGGCTTTTTAGTTTGTGCCTCAGGCCAATATTCTAAAAGACTTAGTGTAAAAGAAGATAAATGCCTTATAATGAAGCCAGTTGGTATCACTTGGTAATGGAATGAATTAACGAAACAGAAGCCGAATACAGCCTTCGGAGAAAGATACAGGTCTATAGGAAACAAGACCCCGACATGGTAGGATAGTACGGTATGCCGTACTGGCACGGGAAATCCAGTCCAATATTCTAAAATACTTAATGTAAAATAAGATAAATGCCTTATAATGAAGCCAGTTGGTATCACTTGCCAAGTTGGTAATGGAATGAATTAACGAAACAGAAGCCGAATACAGCCTTCGGAGAAAGATACAGGTCTATAGGAAACAAGACCCCGACATGGTAGGATAGTACGGTAGGCCGTATTTGCACGGGAAATCATAAAGACCCAAGTCAACGAAATGCCACCAATTAGGCTAATGTTATACCAGGGAGACTGAGAGAGCTGTCAGCTGTAAGGACTTCAATAGTAAGTTGGGCACAAAAGATAACTCCAACATGTTCAATAGTAAGTTGGGCACAAAAGATAACTTCAACATGTTCAATAGTAAGTTGGGCACAAAAGATAACTTCAACATGTTCAATAGTAAGTTGGGCACAAAAGATAACTTCAACATGTTCAATAGTAAGTTGGGCACAAAAGATAACTTCAACATGTTCAATAGTAAGTTGGGCACAAAAGATAACTTCAACATGTTCAATAGTAAGTTGGGCACAAAAGATAACTCCAACATGTTCAACCGGTAAGAATAGGCTTATCAATTTATTTTGATGATTGGTCCTACCCATATTGTATTCCCCGTGCGTTTTCTGTAACGTCAGTGGGCGTCGTGACGTCATGGATCTCATGACGTCACAGAAGACCTTGAGGTGTAAAAGCTGCTGATGCTGGCTACTGTTGCTGTTGTTGTTCACTGTGGCTTCGGGGAATACACCTCCAAATATATTGATAACATTGTGAACGTGGGCAATGAATGCTTATGATAAACCAGATTTCACAATGTAAACCATGTATTAATTTACCTGATACCATCAGGCCTATAGGGCCTACAAATATGACCTTATTATTGGCATTATTTGATGAAGTGAGCCAAAAACGGAAATCATAAAGTTACAAAGGGAAAATAACAATTCACAACCTGGTAGTACGCCCGTTTCAGGAGGCTTATATAATTAGGCCTACACAAACGGCTCACTGAAAAGTGATTTATCATGTTTATAATACAGTAGGCCTAAATCTAGTTTTGTTGCTGCATACGACCTGTCGTGCGTGGGTTCTGGCTTTTCTTTGAATGAAGACATGCTTCCATGAAATGTGAGCTATCCGAATAAAGTTGAAGACGTTATAATGTGATTAATATAGATAGGTAGATAGGTAGATAGATAGGCAGGTAGATAGATAGGCAGGTAGATAGATAGATAGATAGATTCAGATAGATAGATACAGAAAGATAGATACAGAAAGATAGATACAGAAAGATAGATACAGAAAGATAGATAGATAGATACAGAAAATCAAAAACTTATTTAAGTCTAACGACGTAAACCAAGATATAAACAGTAATATTCAATTGGTATTGGATGAGTGATTTCCAAGTAAGCCATCACTTTTCAGAAACTGTTGCTGAATAATCATTCCAAGATTTTGTAGGCAAACAGATTAGCCTCTATAGGAGCATTCCAGGAACAATCATAGACTGATAAGTCAGTGACACAGTCTGGGGAAGTCAGTGACAATTCCTATGAAATGTTGACAGGTAAGAGACGCTGCCTAATAAACACCAGTTACACTGCAATTGCCAAAATATGAGACCTTGGGCACATCACAATCTGTTCAGGATTACAGGTATATATTATTATCATTAATATATTTATAAGCCTGTATAGGCATGATTTATAATTGGAATTTTTTATTGAGTTCTTTCTTATAGGCCTACTACTTTCACCCCACACTCCAAAAAACAGACTGAGTTGTGATGACCAATCCAGAACTCCAGATGGCAATTGCCAACAAAGACAACAAAATATTGGTTGCTCAACTTGCTCCTAAGCCATTCTCTTGGTTCTGACAACCAATCTCCCTTAACCAATCAAAGATTGGGAACTTTCACCAATGATTTAATCGTTGGTCAGACCAAACAGGCAATCACAATGTCATACCATAGAAGACAAGCTCCCCTCATAACAATATGCAGATTGACAAGACACCCCCTTCCAAATGTAATATTATAATTGCAAAAATCTTTCCCTGGCACAATATTATAAGAATCCTTAGTTGGTCAATATCTCCAAAATTTATTTTCCAGGAATTGGTAGCTATTTTAAATCTCATTGTTGGTAACAGGCACTCAGGGAAATTAATGGACCTTTCCAATAAAGAGGCACATTCTGATTTTTTCCTCAGCTTGCTTTTTTAGACAAGTTGTTTTCCATGGTTTTCTAAGCATGTGAATGCAGAGATATTGTAACATTGTTGCATCTGATTCTGGCTAGATTGTTGTCCAGGCTCCATCCAGGTGAAATGTCATTGAGAGAGAAATACCGCGAAGCAGACATTTGAGTTCAGAATAGGATTGCCTCTGAATTCAGACGAAAAGGTTAGGCTGGTTGGCTCCACCAGTGCTCGTCTCTATCATAAACATGTTTAGATCTTGTGACAGCAGCCATCACCAAAGCCATTGTAAAGCATTGACATTACAGTCTGTCACTTTGATATAGAAAAAGAGTGGACTGTTGCATTGAGAAAACGGCACTTAATGTTAATTTTATTTAAGGAAACTTTTCCCGCTTGTTGGTGACCGCCAAACGAAAGAATTATGCATCTGATTTTCACTCTATAATCAGTTATGACAAGTCAAGTGGCCTTCTTTTGATCATGACTAATCAAACAACCTCTATGTTTCCCATGTCGAAAGTACAGAAGATGACACTTCATCAGCTATCATGAGTCACAAAGTGCATTTTTCACAGTGAACTGGTCCTCATTTTTTCTATATCGAAGTGACAGACTGTAAAGGTAATGACCAATTCTTATAGTTTTATATGACAGATATATATCCGCTATGACATAACATCCAAAACTTGAAGTTCTCGCCTATTAAATACGTGTATTTTGTTGACAAACAAGGAAAAGATGATTATATAACGTAGGCCTAAGTACATTCCAGAGACAGCTTCCCGTACAGCCTATGTAGGATAGATGGACTAAGTACATTCCAGAGACAGCTTCCCGTACAGCCTATGTAGGATAGATGGCCTAAGTACATTTCAGAGACAGCTTACCGTACAGCCTATGTAGGATAGATGGCCTAAGTACATTCCAGAGACAGCTTCCCGTACAGCCTATGTAGGATAGATGGCCTAAGTACATTCCAGAGACAGCTTACCGTACAGCCTATGTAGGATAGATGGCCTAAGTACATTCCAGAGACAGCTTCCCGTACAGCCTATGTAGGATAGATGGCCTAAGTACATTCCAGAGACAGCTTCCCGTACAGCCTATGTAGGATAGATGGCCTAAGTACATTCCAGAGACAGCTTCCCGTACAGCCTATGTAGGATAGATGGATGACTGGGTTTTTACATTCTGAATTTATGCACTCTGATGGGAAAATTAGGACAGCAGGAGGACAACTATAGAGGTGAAGGTTTAAATTGTTGTCAACATACATGATCCTCAGTCTGGTGAAAATGAGAATTGCATGCTGCTGCCACCTGGCACAAAAGTTAGTTTTGCATGCTTCAGCATTGAGCTCCAAAGAAATAGTTCCAATTTCATGGCACATTCACTAAGTTTTTAATCAACATTGAGGTAAACCAGAGTAAGACTTGCCAATCACATGCTCTAAGGAAGTAGACAAGGCCATCAGCATACCCAGAAACAGCCCTGGTCTCTTCCAGACAAAATTTTGTGAGTTCTCCACAATGGGTTTATGTGGACCGCTCGCTGGAGCTCGCGGAATTTCACACTTGCCACAAGGCGGCAACACACGACAGCATAATTATGTTCTGCCAAGGCTGGAAAAAGCAGTGGCAATGAAACAGCAGGCCACAGTCCACTTGTAGACAGCATGATCCTGGTGATATGAACAGAGCTGTCCAGAATCAAACCTCGGACCCAGCATTGGACGCCCAGAGAATAACGAAAAATTAGATATTTTTGAGTGCGTGACTCAAAGAGTCAAAAAAGATTTTAAGTAGGTTCAATGTGGATAGCCGCATTAGGCAGATATTGGCTCCATAGTTCATACTAGGACTCGTGGATTACAGCCAAATTGGAAAGATTCTAAAAGTTATTATGTTAATGATAATTTAATGAAAATCCGATCATAATGATGATTGGCAGACTCATTTTCCCACGCATTTTCACCAGCTTTTTTAATCAAAATTGACCAAATAACAAGCTTTTAAAAATGCACGTGTGAATCAAGCACTGTGTTTGCCATGCTTTTGCCAATGCGTGGTGGCAGGGCGTTGATAAAAGGGGTAAAATTGGTAGGGTTCGACACGCCCGAGCGACCGCCTGATCCCCTTGTTTTGGTATTGGGGTGAACCACATTACCAAAATTGCTTGGGGTGGAAATTGTACCCCGTTATACAATATCATTGTGGCATTATGGTTTGTAGTGAGTCTACCACACGTTTTAATTTAATGTTTATTTTGTTGTCCCCTTTTGCTACACCAATTGTCAAATTTCATGATGGTGATTCCTGCAGCCTGTCTGTCATTCCATGTTTTCGCCATGTACATGATAAACTTGGACTTGTGTGTTGTGCTGGTGTACCCCGGATCAGCAAGGGCAGCTCAACCACCATCTTTGTGGAGGGAGCGGCACTCTTTATATTTTTGGTGACCGCCGTATGATGAGAATGGGAGTCTGGAACGTACCCTATTAATTCAGGGATGCCCAGGGTCTTTCAGTTGCCCTAGCACAGTAATACTGGGTACAACCCCCCCTCCATTTTATGTCCCATGGGCTCGGACTAAAGTGAGTTCCCGAGTTGAGATTTGAACCCACGCCCTCAAAGCCAGTGGACAAGCAGTCTTGACCATTAGGCCACAGGGGAGTATGATGTAGTGGCTATATTATTTCTTTGCACGGCCTTTCCATCCAGACCGACATATAGCCTACAGTGGAGTTTTGAAGTCTCTTCGTTCATAACATATATGTATAGATCTATCTATTATCTACCTACCTGTCTATCTATCTCCCAATATAAACAACCTCCAAACCCTGGCCAAAACTATGCCAAAACAGAGTAAACTGTTTTATTGAGCAACCCATGACACTCGGGCCAATTTGGGGGTAAGCTGATGTGTGAAATGTAATTGAGCAAGAACAGTCATTGTTGTGAAATCTGGGCATCACGCAATATCATGCAATGACAGCAGATGAGAACTGCAGGTGACGAAATACTCAGTTATAAATATTGATGTTGTCAGCATTATACTATATTGGAGGAGCAGGCCTAATCCTCATGCAGATACATCAATTTATACAGGCCAATGCCTTTTTTAATGTATACTGAATGTTTTATTTTCAGAAATGAAACAAACATTTAGTCACTCCATCCTAGAGGAGCCGATGCAACGATTTGAAAAAGGTCAAATGCTCCCATGCATTTGTGCTTTTAGTAGGGTTTCTTTTCTGGAAATGTTTTGACAAAACGCCCATTACTTTTCCAGAATCAAACAACTTTTCTCATAAAGAAACCCTTGTGACTTTCGACAGTCAAAACTGTTCTGAAGATCCTGGTTTGTTAACATAGATATCTCAAAATGACTCTCTGGAAAGTATCACAGATTCCTAAATAGTTGAGCATAAATGTTTTAAGCCTTCTTCTTTTCTTTTCTTTTTCAGAGTCGTCACTTTCAATACCTAGGCCTACTTCTAGCAGTTAGTAGAGATAGGTATATGTCAAATTTCGCTCTATAAAAAGTTTTTCTTACAAAAGCATGAAAGATACCCCTAGCTCACAAAACTGCAACACCCCTGTTAAGCATATAACCGAATCTCAGATATTGCACAATGATAGGACACGGTGGTGGCCCAGTTTGGTCCTGGCTGTTTCTCAGTATAGAGCACCTTGGCAGACATGCATATTTGGTGTACACCTGTCGCAGGCTGCCATTGTATACACTACAGGTGCAGAGAACAGCTTGCAGAATACCCCTTTGCTGGGGCGTAGCCATTCAGGTAGTGGGTGCAAATAATCATTGCTGGTACATGCAAGATCCAAAAAGGCGATGTGTCATAACTATTCGATCAATCGAATAATCTTCCTCACTGGCAGTGATTGCTTGAATCGTTTTATGAACTAGAATCCGCGGATTCAAAACCGACCTAGCGCAATGAAATTGAAGGTGCCATTGCTTAAACCACTGAGCAACTGATATTGGAAGATAGGAGAAATAGTTGATTGGAAGATGCTAGACTATTAGTATAGAATCAATGCAGTTTGAACAGATTTCTAAAAAAAAGGAAAGATGGCTGCCAAAATGGCCGCCATCTTGGATTTCTCGACATGTTCCTCATCCATACCCACAGGCCATACCTATACCAAATTTCATAACTGTAAGTGAAATATTAAGGTCACAATGGTCAGTTCAAGAATGAAGAAAGATGGCTGCCATCTTGGATTTCTCAACATGTTCCCCTGACTGATACCCACAGCCCCATACCTGTTCCAAATTTCATAACTCTAAGCGAAATATTGAGGTCACTATGGGTAGTTCAATAAATAAAAAAAAAGATGGCTGCCAAAATGGCCGCCACAAAATGGCCACCATCTTGGAATCTTGACATGTTCCCAATCCATACCCAGAGTTCCATACCTGTACCAAATTTCATAACTGTAAGTGAAATATTAAGGTCACAATGGTCAGTTCAAGAATGAAGAAAGATGGCTGCCATCTTGGATTTCTCAACATGTTCCCCCGACTGATACCCACAGCCCCATACGGCCATACCTGTTCCAAATTTCATAACTCTAAGCGAAATATTGAGGTCACAACCGGCATTTCAAGAAATGAAGAAAGATGGCTGCCAACATGGCCGCCATCTTTGATTTCTCGGCATGGTCCTCATCCATACCCACAGGCCAATACCTGTACCAAATTTCATATCTGTAAGTGAAATATTAAGGTCACAATGGTCAGTTCAAGAATGACAAAAGATGGCTGCCAAAATGGCTGCCACAAAGTGGCTGCCATCTTGGATTTCTCAACATGTTCCCGACTAATATCCACAGCCCTATACCTGTTCCAAATTTCATAGCTTTAAGCAAAATATTTAGGTCACTATGAGCAGTTCAATAAATGAAAAAAGATGGCTGCCAAAATGGCCACCACAAAATGGCCACCATCTTGGATTTCTCTACATGTTCCCAATCCATACCAAGAGTTCCATACCTGTACCAAATTTCATAACTGTAAGTGAAATATTAAGGTCACAATGGGCAGTTCAAGAATGAAGAAAGGTGGCTGCCAAAATGGCCACCACAAAATGGCCACCATCTTGGATTTCTCAACATGTCCCCGATCCATGCCCATAGTACCATACCTGTACAAAATTTCATTACTCTCAAGTTGAAAACTAAGGTTACAAATGGACTTTTACACACATGTTGACAAGAAATGTTGACATGGACATGGTTTACATGAGTCCCGTTACACTACCCACCCCCCTAAAAGCCTTTTTTTAACAGGATTAGGCTGTCTGCAACACTTTAATTTCTAAAAAGTGCAGACTGAAGAGCCAATGGGAGTCAAGATATCGTCCCTAGACCATCGATGTTGGTATTTTTGAGAGCTTTCCAACCATGGCAGGTAAAATGTTGTATGAACCCCGGATTGGCGAAAATGGTCGAAAACAAAAAAAACATTGAAACTTTGAAACAAAATTGAAGTAGGTAGGAATTGTCCTATCACAATTTTGAGAATAGATTTGGATTCCCCAGCTCAAAACACACCTTTTAAGCACTAGTGCTTTTTAAATTTGCATACAAATTAAGAAATTGACACATCCTACTGTAGTATGATTCAAAATTTACTAGTCCTTCAGCAAATCTACTGGCCCGCAGAACGTGAACTATTATTCACATTTTGTTTCCACATTTGCAAAAAAAAAATCACCTGATTGTCTAATAAATTGAAATGAAGATTCTGGTAATATGAAAACAATCTAGAGGATTTTTTGTTTTTATTACTAGATAATGAAATTTCCAATGCTTGTCAGCTATTTCAAAAGGTTTAAACTCAGTTGAGCTGTCCTGAGCAGCATCCATGCTACTCAATGAAGTGCTGAGGCTGAACAGCCTGAGCTGTATTTTCAGACCTCATGTATATAGGCTGGGCTGATAAACTATCCATTTCAATTTAATTGAACAACCATTTATAAATGTATCTATTATTTGATTTCAAACAATGTGCAATAAAAATGTTCCAATTGAATAAAGAATAATTTGATCAAATCAACATCCAAAGAAATCCACAACATCCACGAGGTGGCAGTTGCTCCACTAGCTATAATGCTGGACTTCATTAATTAGTACTGAGGCTGGGCCCACCATTGGCTTTCACTATAACTCTTGTTGTCCTGCACATGATTCTGGGAAAATGGTTCCACTCCAGTGGTTCCAAAAGTCAACATCCAGTGTTTTGGGAAGGGCAGGACAACATTTACATTAACTTGGGAGAGTTCTTTCATTTCATGCTATCAATACCAGCTTCCCAAAACTAGTGTGGCTTAATGTTCCCTAATAACCTCTCAACACAAAGCAGACCTCATGAAATTTGTATGTTTTTAGGTAAATTCCCTCCATTCACAAGATTGTGGAATCCTACCCTCCCCCCCCCCCACCCAAAATGGTAGAGTCCATGTGGTTACAAGTTGGTGTCACATGACCTACACCCAGTTCCCTCATTGGTCCAGGAGTGACCATGCCGTGGAGAGATCCTGTACTCCCTTCATAAGCCCGGAAACGTCACAATTAAGAATAAAATTCGTCAGTCACTTGTACAGTTTTTATTTTATTCTATATTAGTTTTTAGCCTAGCCGTAGCCGTAGCCTGTATCTTAGTTGTAGCCAATTATCCGAACGGATTATTACAATACTGTTTTTAACTGCAACTTTTATCACTCCAAAGGATTTTATAATGATTTTATATTATTCGAAATGGAGGTTCGTCTGAACAAGAGGCGGAAAATAACTACAGAAGAAGAAGAAGGTCAGCCTATTACTACTACTAGGTAAACAGCAAACATGGCAAACATTTGAAGAGGCAAAAATTTAGATGTTCCACAAAAAAAACTATGAAACTGATGAAATAACGACATACACAGATGTCATTGCTATGCCAGAACTTCATTTGTATCACATATAAATGGTCACATGAAAAATTTACACAGTTTGTTGGTCATTTGCCAAGTTTCAGGCCAATCTCATAATTAGTCAAAAGCAGACAACCCACTTTCAATCCCTTTTCCCTTATCACTTCCCGACCCCCTTTGCCCTCCTCTAATAACCGCCGATAGGTCGGTTAAAAACCAAAGCAGCTAGTATTGTTCATAACTCCAGCATCTCATTAGGCTTTTTTTTTAACTTAAAAGTACATAATACTACTACATATAGCTGATCGAATCCTTCCCCTAGCAAGCTTAGCATGCAGGTGCATACAAATCCAATCATCCCTCAATCCACAGCATCCCAGCAAGGATCACACTTCATGAACACAACATGCCATGGTGGCTCCTCAAAAGGGACAATTCAGGATTCTCCACCCAGGCCTGTCCTCCCCTGTCCTAATTAGCCTACCAAGTGCATAAATACAGGACCTAAAGCCCCAATCATCCATCCATCCATCCATCCACCCAGGCCCCCCTTTTCAACATCAAATCTTCCTCCCCTGTCTATCAAAGTTATTTTTAAGTAACAACATATGCCCTTTTCTCATTTTTTACATGTATTTTTTATTTTTATCATGAACAGCACGACACATCTTTTTATGACTTAGCAGCTATTTCGCAACTTTGAAGTCATTTTTTGCCATCATTAACGACATCACTTCTCTAATTTTTTGAAACAGCTTGGGATAATAGCTTTGTTAATTCATAGCATTTATGGTTCAAAAGAAATGCCTTCCTTTTATTGTCTGAAATTCACAAAATACTTTTAAAGGCGGGTTTAAGTTGTAGGGGGAACCAGGGCACATTGGGAAGCGGGGCAATATGGGACATTGGGGTTTTCTTGGTTCCTGGCAAGATATACGATGTGGTTGTGCCATCATATCTTGTAATTTCACATCCTGATGTTTCTATAGTTTTATTGACAAATTACAGCCACATGCAGAAGTATGGAGAGGAAAAGTTTGTTTTCCTACTACTAAAGTTAACATGGACGGGTTCAAGGTTTGATGCTGAAAGTAATAACTTTACCTATATATCAGACAAGGGTAAATCGGTCGTTGATTATATTTTAAGCCCACAAGACTGTTTTTCAAAATGTCTTAATTTTAAGGTTTTAACTATGAATGAATTGACAGAAAAATTTAATTTGATGCGTATGTTATCAACGAGATGTAAAGCTTCAGATCACTCTGTGCTTCATGTTAAATTTAATATGACAAGTAATTTTGTGTGTGATTTGGTTGAAAATGAAGTTGCAAATGAAAGAAATAGGATTACAGTTCAAAGAAAATATCTGTTTGATAATGTTCCAAAGGACTTTATGGCAAGTGATCTATTTAAATCTAACTTATATGAAACTATAACTTCCATTGATTGTCAGAGTCAGTGTAAACTTGATGATGTGTACTCAAGGCTTTGTGAAATTATCCTTAGAGAAATGGACAATAACTTGAAGTTTATAGAACCACGTAAGCAATCATGTAAACCAAAGAAAATAAGCAAACCATTTTGGAATAAAGAATTACACCTCATATGGAAAGATATGGTCGGAGCAGAGAAAAAGTTTATCAAGTTTATTGGTCCACAGCTTATTAAAGAATATTTGAGACAGGATTATATTTATAAACGAAGATTATTTGACAAGGCCTTGAGGAAAGCTGAAAATGATTATAATTATAAAGTTGTAAATGATATAGAAGAAGTTTGCACTAGTAATCCTCGGGAATTTTGGAATTTTGTTAAAAAGTTAGGTCCTAGAAATAAGAAAAATATTCCTACTTCTGTTTATGATGATGAAGGATGTTTGACAGATAACATTGAATTAGTTTTAAGTAAATGGAAGAAAGACTTCTCAACTCTTCTTAATAGGCCAGATGATAATTCATTTGATGGTGACTTTTTTCTAGAACGTTGTAATGATAAGAATTCCTTAGAAAGAACCGTTATAGCTGGTGGAGAATTAGATTCTGATATAAGCTTAGTTGAATTTAAGAGTGTTCTGCGAAAATTGAAAAATAAAAAATCGCCAGGTATAGATATTATCCCTAATGAAATTATAAAAATGGAAAATGTATTAGTGCATATTCATCACCTAATTAGCAAATGTTTTGAATTTCAAGCAGTACCAAGTATATGGTCTAAAGCAATAATTTCACCTATACCTAAATGTCCTTCAAAGGATCCAAATGTACCATTGAATTACCGAGGCATAAGTTTGTTATCTAATGTAGGGAAATTGTTTTCAAGTTGTATTAATAGAAAAATAAGCACTTATTGTGAAGATTTCCAAATATTCCATGAAGAACAGAATGGGTTTCGGAAAAAGCGTTCATGTGAGGACCATATATTTGTATTAACAACAATAATTCGAAATAGGTTAAATTTGGGTCTCAGTACATTCTGTGCATTTGTAGATATGCAGAAAGCATTTGATTGGGTGGATAGGGAACTTTTGTTTTACGTTTTACTAAAGAATGGTATATCAGGCAGAGTTTATGATAGTGTAAAAGCATTGTACTCCAATCCAGTAGGATGTGTTAAAATTAATAATATGATGACAGATTGGTTTAAGATTCAGAGTGGAGTAAGACAGGGAGATCCATTGTCTCCAACACTGTTCTGTATATTTATTAATGAATTAATAGGTGAAGTTAAGAAATTACAACTTGGAATTAATATCGACAATCAGTTAGTCTCATTGCTAGCATTTGCAGACGATATTGTACTAATAGCAAACTCTGAACTAGAACTATGTCAAATATTGAAATGTGTCGAAACATGGTGTAGCAAATTTAGACTTAGAGTCAATACAGAGAAGACCAAAGTAATTCATTTTAGGAAAAGAAAAACAGATAGAACTAGTTATGAATTTAAGTTTAATGGTGAACTGTTAGATATTATTAGTCATTACAAATATCTAGGAATAATGATGGAGGAGCATTTAAACTATAAGAAAACTGCGGAGACACTGTCAGGAGCAGCAGGCAGGGCGTTGGGGGTGTTATATCAAAATTTAAGAGTTTAAAGAACGTTGGTTTTCGCACATATGAAAAAATGTATAAATCTAGTGTTGTATCAGTTATGGATTATGGTTCTAGTACATGGGGATATAATAATTACAGTGAGGGGGACAAGATACAAAATAGGACAATACGATATTTTTTAGGAGTACATAGTAAGGCAACACTACTTGGTCTAGAAGGTGAAATTGGTTGGATATCTTTTAAAATAAGACAAAATGTTAATATGATCAGATTATGGAATAGGTTGTTATTGATGAATAGGGATAGACTTACCAGAGTAGTGCTAGATTGGGATCTTAAACTAGGAATAGGTTGGTCAAAGGATGTTCAACAAATATTTAGGTCTGTTGATATGACTCATTTGTTTGACACTAAGTCAGTCTGTGATTTAAGAATCATTGAGAAAAAATTATTTGAAATAAGAAAAATTGAATGGAGAAATCTTACATTGGCAAAGCCTAAACTGAGAACCTACATCAAATTTAAAGAAGATATCTGTACTGAAAAATATGTTAACATTAAAAATAGGAAAAGAAGATCTTTATTAGCTCAAGTGAGACTAGGAATTTTACCTATTTGTATAGAGACAGGAAGATTTAGAAATATGGAAGTTAATGAGAGAATCTGTGAGGTATGTAATGGTAATCAAATTGAAGATGAATTTCACTTTATTTGTGTCTGTAATGCTTATTCGGAGTTTAGATTGAAATTATTTAACAGAGTAGATAATATTGAAAGTTTGTCATTAGAAGATATTTTCATTTATGTAATTAAGTACTTGCCCTTTGAAACAGGGGAATACATAGACAATGCGTGGACAAAAAGGAAATCAATTTTATTTAACTAATTGTGTTTCTAAGGTTTCTATTGTTCTTCATTTTACTTTATTTTATTGTATTTCTGTGATTATTTGTACTTGAAGTGAAAGATATTACATGACACCCAATGTAAATACTTATGCGTGAAAGTAGCTACCATGGTATAAAAAGATTGTTGATATGAAGTGGTAGATAAGCCTTAGAAGGCTGGGTAACATCGTTTCGTAAAATCTGTTGTTCTTTATATATGTACCTGCCACTATAAATAAATAAATAAATACAATACAATTCAAACCAATCTGTGGACAAACCAAGAACAATGAGGCTTTCTCAGTGCTTGTATGAATTTGTTACATCATAACGCACAGTTATGAATTGCTATCCTGATAAACACACTCGCTGGTGCCTGAAAAATTAGCATTTTGGCGTAAAGTCATATCTGGGCTCATTGGGACAGTGAATTCGGGGCACATTGGGACGCACTTAATATGGCAGAATGTAAGTGTCCACGTCAACTGAATGACCTGGGACAGCAATCAATAGGTATTCAGGCCACAGTGAAGAGGCATAGTGGATTACCTTGCTCTGTGAACAAATTTATAACAAAGCACTGTGTTTTACTTACGTAGACGTCCGCACCCAGGAGAGTTTATGTTAAATGTTTAAAACTGTTTAAAGTTATTAACTATCCGCACTACAAGGTGTTAATGCAGTGCATATACTCTTATGCACTACTTATATGTAATAACTATTGCACATGGAGTGTTGAAATAATTTTTAATTCGGGGCACATTGGGAGTCATGATTACGACTCACATTTTGCTGTCTGGCTGCAAAAGGGCAGGTGTAGTCTAATTTATTACACCTTGCATTTTAGCTCAACAGCGTTGGTGATATTCATGCAAACTCCTGAGTTGCTCAGTGCTTTCAGCATTGAGCAAATTAGTAGACGTTAAAAGCTTTCCAACGTGCCCCGGTTCCCCCTAGCACATAATCATCCAGTTTATTCAATATTGCTTAGTTATGGTACATGCAGCTGTAATGCCTACTCTTAGGAATTAGTCTATACCTGAAGTGGTAACTAATTTTAAAGGCATATGCTTCATCCTGCAATTTTATAGTGTGCAAGACTGTATATATACCACACCTCAATGCATCACCCCAGCTGTCAGTCAATAATTTTATAAATACAGGACATAAAGCCCCAATCCAACCCACCCGAAATTGCTGCTCTAAATTTACTTCATTGGAAGATATCAGAAGGAGTCGCATCAATTATGGATTACAGGAAAACTTGTCATTTACTATCAGTGTCAGAACACATAGTGATCAGAATACAGTGTCAGTATATAAAGTATACACCTCATATTGACTTGATGCTGACAATATCCATATCGGATTGCAGCTGCATGTATTAAACAAGTTATAAACATGTACAGACACTTAAATCAGCATGTAGATTTTTTTCTGTGAATGTATATATTATCTGCATTGTACAGTTTCAAAATTTTCTCATTATAAATTCTCCCAGAGCATCTAAAATTTTCTGAAGAGTATATAAATCGTTTCTGAATGTATTTGTAGATTTCCAATAATTTAAGCATACATATAAGATGTACTTAAGCCCACACAGATTTCATCGAAAAAGAAACCTGATCCTATGAATATGCCAATTGATAACAATTTAAGGGGGGGGGGTTATCACTTCAACTCAGATCAGATCAGATTTTTATAATAATATTATATCCAGGCACCGCTGTTATTAAGGCTATCTTGTTATCGGTATAAATTGTCTGCACTTCTTTTTTTCCCGCAATTGAAACAGGCATTATGTAATAGTATTATAAAATCTATTGAATTGAAATATTTGCACAACATATATTGGAAAAATAGACAGATGTAAAAACTCTGGCAAAAAAAAAAAAAGAACCTTGACATTGAATTTTAGTCCTCAAATGTACACCCTGAGTGCACATTTTTCACCAGTCAAAATCATTGATCCACCTTAGGGTGTCTTCTATGTTTTTTTGCAAAACTGACTGGCAGGTTTTGCACAAATTAACACATTGGTCAGCAATTACTAAAATTCAAATGCTTTTAAAAATGTGTCTGACACTTCACAACCGATTTTAAAGTTTTGGTTGTCTGCTTCATACGTTGATACTTTGTGAGCTCTAATCAACAATAAGATAACAGAATGAGACAACTCAGACCAGGAACATTATATTTGTTAAAATAACCCCAAACTACAGCTTAATTCAATTGCCAACACTGGATTGTCTTTCACTCTATAAAAAGTCTCCCAGGAAGTTGATAATCTGGAGTTTCCGAGAAATACATAAATGACCTTCATCTCAGTTTCGGGTTTTTCATTTCTGGCGAAACTTCCTTGATATATAAGACACAACTTCTCTATTCGTTGTCAGCTCAGTTTCTTTCTTTTTTGAACAGTTGATTTTATTGCTGCACCATTTTAAATTTCGATGATATATTCTTCCTCCATTGCTCAAGGTTCCACATAAATTGCCTTAAGACTCTCTGAACATTATCTTAAAAGTATAACTTTGCACATCTGCAGACATTCTTTTTTAACCACAAGAACTATTATATAAGTACTTCAGATCAAAGTTTAGTGCAACTAATAATAAAATAACCTTTTTGAGCTCATTTACATTTTTATGAAGTCTTGTATTTATCAACAAACTTGGCCCATTCCCCACTTCCTCAATGCCAATGTCAATGTCAACGAGGGCATTTTTAACAATTTTTAGTCATTCATAATTTTTTACATTTTATCATACAATCTTATTTCTTTCTCAATATTTTTATAAGGTGCATCCCACCACTTGATGACAAATTCTCAGGAATTTTGATGGCCTCTTTGATAAGCTCCGATTAATCACTTGATAAAAATCACGTTTTGTAACAGAAGTTTTTAAAATCAATGTGAAAAAGTCATATGACAAGGTGAATAATTGTCTTATCAAATCTAAAACCAACAATGAAGCCTTTCCAGTAGGTATCAGGCCTATTAGATAAGTTCTTAGATCATAATTGTGTGTATGTTTTGGCAATCTCGAGTATACCACAAGGAGGTGATACCGTGATAGGTGATTTGTCGCAGACAAATGCCTAGAAATGAGTTCATAATCTATTTTTTTTAGCTTTTTATTTTTTTGCTATCTGATAATATTATGCTGTACACTTGTATCATAGAGTTCAATGACTTGTTGTCAAACAGGTTTCTGACAACATTACAGTTTTTAAAAGTAGCATGTAGATGCATGTATAGATTTCAGAATTTTTCAAAATCGTCAGCAAGGATTGCTGGCCATTTTCGATTGCAGTTGTTATGTCACATTTTGTATTGGACCATCGAGCAATCACAGATCATCTCTGTGATCAGTGTCCAACCCACATAGTGATTGACGTGTAAAATATAACTTTACAGGGCAGAGGGGCGGGATCAGGGCCCAACTCAGTGGCAGCATTCTGCACAGGCCAGGTCTTCGACTCGGGGTTCGAACCGTTCGATTCCTAGTCTGGGTGACTCCTGTTACACGGATGAACATTTCATCCTTCCACAAGAGTGCATTTTGCCTCATATCTATGATCACTATCCGTCGTATTAGTCAGTGCATAAATACAGGACGGAAAGCCCTGTCATCCACCCACCCAGTGGCACCCATCAAAGAGCATGATATCAGTTGGTTCGATTTACGAGTCACTGATCGGTCACAACTCAGAAACAGTGATGTCAATTTTCAAATATACAAAGGCACCAGGAATACATCGATACCACTTTTTCACTTCTGATCCGATAACAATCCTGGTATTTTGTCACCGATACCGATACCATTAGTTAAATATATCGAGTAGAGCTACTGATTCAATAACGCTTTTTAGTGCTGGATTGGCACCGATACCGATCCTTGTTATCGGATCGGGACATCCATAAAGGGCACATTTAAAACCTATTCATACAAACACATATAAATGTGTACACACACTCTGCATCTGGCAATTCAGTGGTAAATATACACCAATGTCATGGCATGTTACAAAACAACATTAAAGCTGAAGAGAATATCCGAACAGAAAAGGCAAAACACTGAAAACAGTGACAAGGCCAGGGCCAACTATATTTGCTGCCAGTTATCCTCATCTTAAATGGCCAAGGATGCTCCTCAGCTGCTGAACAACACAAGCAGCAGCAGCAGCAGAAGCAGCAGAGGTAGCAGCAACAGAAGCAGCACTTCAAGGATGCCAACTCATCCTTCACACAGCACAGTCATCTCTGGCAATGTAAGCCACTAACACTACCGAAGATATCACACATATTCACTGTTGAGGGCAGGAGGGGGGCCCCGGATGGGGTTCTGTGTCCCCTGGCCCTCAAATTTTCTCTGTGCCCTTACAGTGTGCCCAGTTTCATCAGTAAGGGAGTGAAATACACAATTAATTTGTGCTGAGTAGGTCATGATGCTGATGACGTGTCATGATCCTGATGACGTGTCATGATGCTGATGACATGTCATGATGCTGACGACGTGTCATGATGCTGATAACGCATGATCCTGATGACGTGTCATGATCATTTAGTTTAGAGACTTGTCGCTAACTGACAAATGAAAGGATTAGAATGCTGCATCTGAACAATTGCTCTGAAAGACTTCACGGGCATCTAAAGAGTCCACAAGAGGGACTGGTAAGCATAAAGCATTTAGTGGACTCCTCTTATTGGATCAAGCAGCCCGGCCAGAGCAGGAATCGAATTCGGGACGCAGACGTTGGAAGCCCAGTCCGCAACCAACTGAGCCAACCCTGACTAAGTTAAAAATAAAATGCATGGGTAAGAGAGCAAATTGTGTAAGTTCATTAAATTGCAGTAAAGTGCCTTTTTTTCTTCTCACAAAATCTTCTGAGTTTAATAGAGTAAATTTCTTCAGAACAGACTGTTACAATGTAACTGATTATGCAATCCATCATCATGTGATGATGACCATCATCATCATCAAGCAGCAACAGCATCTCAGAGCACATTGAGGCAAGCAGCTTAGATGATCCGCACATGTTCTAAACCAAGGTTGTCCTTCCCTTGAAACGAGGCCATGTTCTGTTATCCCTAGTAATGCTCTGCTATCTATTGGAGAAGTCACGTAATTAAAATGACATCCACAGATTCTGCAGGATTTCTTAATCAGATAGATAGATAGATAGATAGATAGATAGATAGATAGATAGATAGATAGATAGATAGATAGATAGATAGATAGATAGATAGATAGATAGATTGATTGATTGATTGATTGATTGATTGATTGATAGACAGATAGATAGATAGATAGATAGATAGCAGAGAGATAGAAACGTTCTTGTCTGGAAGCACTATGCAGGATTAGGACCTTATTTTTTTAAATCAACTTATTTTTGCTTTGTTTCATCCCACCCTACTTTGCGAAAATAATGTGATCTGTTATCATGGAACTCTTGGCATACTCATAGGCTGATCCAGAACCCCCCAACCCCCCCCCTGGATCCTCAACAAATACTAACCATACAGATATGTGTGACCCTTGGTGAACTATGATTGACTGTCTAGTTATTCGCCAGACCACTATGTCTAGTTGATTCATTTTCTATAAATAGCCTCCTTAGAGCAGTTTCAGCATATTTACTCCAATAGTTTCAGAATGACTGTCAGTTCATAAGTCAGTCTATATAATCATTTGGTATTATGAATGGTAACATCATAATAGTTAATTCTGAGATTTTTCACGTTATCTCCTGATAACAAAATCATGACTACTTTTGGCAGTATAATTATTAAAGGCAATGGAGAGAATATAATAGGCCTACTGGCTCAGTAGAGCCTATACCATTCCTTTATATCAAATACATACGTTCAGTTGCATACAAATGTAGATGATGCCTACTTTTCGCAACACAGATTGTGTCTTTGGGCTACTTAAATTTCACAAGAATCCGCGGATTCAAAACCGACCTAGCGCAAATTGAAGGTGCCATTGCTTAAACCACTGAGCAACAGATACTGGAAGATAGGAGAAATAGTTGATTGGAAGATGCTAGAATCAAATGCAGTTTGAACAGATTTAAAAAAAAGGAAAGATGGCTGCCAAAATGGGCCCCATCTTGGATTTCTCTATATGTTCCTCATCCATACCAACAGGCCAATACCTGTACCAAATTCATAACTGTAAGTGAAATATTAAGGTCACAATTTATCAGTTCAAGAATGACGAAAGATTGCTGCCACAAAGAGGCTGCCATCTTGGATTTCTCAACATGTTCTCGACTGATACGCACAGCCCCATATCTGTACCAAATTTCATAACTCTAAGCGAAATACTGAGGTCACAATGGGCAGTTCAAGAAATGAAAAAAGACAGTGGTGTAGCTACAGGGGGGGCGGTCCCCCCCCCCTGGCTCCATCCTGACAGGAAAGAAATTATTACATTGTCATCAAACTTGCATTTTGCCGATGGCAAACCTCTGTCGCGACAGCGATAATAGCTCCCTCGACAAAAATGTTCCATTTCCATTGCTGACTTGAATATTTTGCCCCCCCCCCCTGGAAAATTTCCTAGCTACGCCACTGAAAACAGATGGCTGCCTAAATGGCTGCCATCTTGGATTTCTCAACTTTTTCCTGATCCATACCCACAAGGCACAGGTCCATACCTGTACCCAATTTCATACTCTAAACAAAATATTGAGGTCACAATGAGTAGTTCAATAAATGAAAAAAGATGGCTGCCAAAATGGCCACTACAAAATGGCCACCATCTTGGATTTCTCTACATATTCCCAATCCATACCCAGAGTCCCATACCTGTACCAAATTTCATAACTGTTAGTGAAATATTAAGGTCACAATGGGCAGTTCAAAAATGAAGAAAGGTGGCTGCCAAATTGGCCGCCACAAAATGACAGCCATCTTGGATTTCTTGACATGCCTCGATCCATGCCCATAGTACCATATCTGTACCAAATTTCATTACTCTAAGTTGAAAACTAAGGGCACAAATGAACTTATACACAATGTCATGTTGACAAGAAATGTGGACACATCACATGAACATGGTTTACATGAGTCCCCTTTCACTACCCACCCCCTCTAATAATCGACGTTAGGTCAGTTAAAAGGGATACACCTCTACCTGTCTACCAATATTTTAAGAACCTGTAAATTGACAACTATTAAAGACCTTTATAAGATCATAGTAGCGCAGTTTGTCTACCAACATGAAACCAACTCTTCCTCAGAGTTCCTCCGTGGCCTAATGGTTAAGAATGCTTGTTTGCACAACCACTGGCTCTGAGGGCGTGGGTTCAAATCCCAACCCGGAACTCAATTTAGTCCGAGCCCATGGGACATTAAATGGAGGCGGGTTGTATCCAGTGTTCTATGCTGGGGCAACTGAAAGACCCTGGGCATCCCTGAATTAATAGGGTATGTACCAGACTCACAGTCTTCTCATCTCATCATCATACGACGATCGCCTGCCTCGATATAGCCCACTAAGGTGCTGCAGAGGCGTAAAAACACAAACAAACAAAACAAACAAACAAAACAAACAAACCAACTCTTCCTCAACCTTTTATAAATTATTTTCAGCCAATATGCCATAGAATAGACAATAATTATTGTTCTTAAAATACTTTTTGTGATAGGCCCAAGCCTGATAAGCACTGTTTGCTTTCTGCCAAATTTCTGGGGTCCTTTAATTTTCACTTAAAAAATAAACATACATGCATACCTATCTATCTACCTATCTATCTATCTGTCTATCTATCTATCTATCTATCTATCTATCTATCTATCTATCTATCTATCTTACTGTCCTTTCATAGCAACATTCTTTATGACGTGATGTTCAACAACACAAATTCAAACTTTAATTAAGCCACATTTTTTAATCATTAAGAGTAGCCCAGACCTGTGACCCTTCATTGTGTCCTGTTGGCACAAGCATTGGAGTCACTTTGGGGCTACATCAAGAGGTATTTATATAAGGCCACTCTCACTGGTGTCAGACCTACCAAATTATCATAAAACTACTGGAAATCTTCTCAGCTATCTAAAATGGGGTCTGCCGTGTCTGTAGACCTCATAGAAGTGTTAATTTAGTCGTGCTTTGCATGACTTAGTGCTGTCCCCGGAATACACGTGTGGCCTGGAAGTCTGTTTTCATCGTGACGTTACGGCGCGGCTGTTAAATTGACAAGCCTGTAACTGCACACGATCACAGACGAGGTTGTAGGTAACATAAAACAGCAACAACATTAGATTTATGTTGAATACTTCCAGAGATATTGTCGTTTAAAGTGCGTCAATCATACCGCGAAAATCCTACTGTCAGAACCCGAAAGTGACGTGGTTGCTGGTTCGTGGTTGCTGGTTCGTGGTTGCTGGTTCGTGGTTGCACTTTATGGCTTCACCAGATTCGTTTTACAGGTCCTGGAAAAACCGACGTTAGGTCGGTTAAAAATTGAATTTTTAAAAGTCATTCAAGCATTTTATATTACGTCTTAGATATCTTGCCATACTCTTTGCCAACTTTTTGCCATTTGCTAAATCCCAAAACAGTAACCATCAAAGCAATGACTTTGCAAGACAAATTACACCTAATTTGCACAGTGCATGGCATGTGCAAACAGTCTTTTTAACTAAATACATATACATGTATATACTGCCAGAAATTGAGCCCAAAATATGTTTGGCACCTTTTCAATTATCACATGGCATACACATTAGCAAGTCTGGCTTTTTTGTAACTGAATATTTTGTGGTTGTTTCTGCGTTCTTTTTTCTATTCATATCTTGGGAAAAATCAGTCACTCAAATCAGCTACATACTTTTTATGAGTGAAGTATTTCTGATTTTGTTTGCAGTGCGAATAAAAAATCGGCCGTTCCCCTGCATGACTTTTTACAATTCTTGTTTCTTTCAAATTCAAATCTGAACTTTCCGAAGAATGTATTTGCGGTTATATGCAGTTGAGATAATTATAAACTAAACTCTAAAGCAAAGCATTTTTCTCTGATTAAAAAAAATATTTGAAAGATTCAGCAATACGAAATCACTGCTTCTACTGTTCTACAATTGTTAGTATAAGCCATAAGGCCCTATATTTTTTTTTAATACAATTGACCTTTTTAAAACATGTGGATGTGCATGCTTGCTTTTTGTCTTAATTTAGAGAGACAGACCAAAGCTTTCTTGTACATGTTTAAAACATAGTTTTAGCAAATAACTACTTGACTTAATTCTGATCATGCTGCAGTTGCCAGTAGCAACGGGCCAATGCAGTTTGCACTTAGTGACCCTTGCCAACTGGTGCTATACCTGCAGGCTTGGATGGCTGCAGCCAGCAGAACCCCATATTGTGCGATATATGCACCTATTAACTTTTTAATGCAAGAATTAAAAGTTAAATGGTGAGACAAGTAATCATTTTACATGGGATATTACAAAGGCAATGTCTACAAATTCCGAATTAATTTATGCATCTTTTACTCAATTTGCTGTATCATAGAGACAGCAAAACCTGGATAATTGAAGCAAAAAGGTTAGCAGCTACAGAAATGTCAGAAGTACATCCAAGAAGACTATAGATAATATTTTATCCACTTTTTCTTTTCTAAGCACCCTTTTGGAAAAATTAGACAAGCAGATTTGTAAAGGATGGCCTGTTTTAGTTTTATTAGATCATCCAGCTGCAGTACAGTGGCCTGGCCCGATAATGTTATGTCAGAAGCATGCAGTCGATTACTCTTTAGCAAAAGAACGTGAACATGAAACGTCTGGTCAATTCCAATTAATTAATGAACAGCTTGGTGAATTCGATGGGTATGATGCAAAAAGTAAAGTATCTAGGGTAAATGTGGGTATTATCACGCACCTAGTATGTCACATTGCACTGATGTGTTTCTGTATGGCTACCAGGCCTGAATTGTCATAACTATCTTGACCAAAAATGAAGCTTTTGATTGATATTGAACTCAAGGGTCAAGAAAATATCAAATTCCATTGACCGGCAGTTTCGTTGAGCAATTGACACACAGTTAAATCAACTAGGGTCATTTTCCTTTTTCTGTGGGTAATATCACGCACTTCTGTTTAATATCACGCATCAGTAGGTGTTATATGACGCAGGTTGAGGCTATATATTAATATGAATGACTCAGATTGATTCCCTGCCTATGTATGCTTCTATATATATATATCAACCAATGTATCAATCAATTGTCCATTGGTGTTCCCGTCTAGCTGCCTATCTGGATGTCTATCTATCTATCTATCTATCTATCTATCTATCTATCAGTTTACAAGTTTACAAGTTTATTTCGGAATCAAATTCAGCATAAGCTGTTTAAGCTTGGAGCCACACTAACAATGAATACATGGTAACAAATAAATAATGGTGATCTATCTATCTATCTATCTATCTATCTATCTATCTATCTATCTATCTATCTATCTATCTATCTATCTATCTATCTATCTATCTATATAGGTGTTGAAACCAGGGATGCATAGGGGTAGCTGCCCCCTAAAAATCCGACAGCCATGTGATCAATTGGTATTGAATTTGGACAAAGAGACTGCTCCCAAAATCTATCTATCTATCTATCTATCTATCTATCTATCTATCTATCTAGCTTTAGATCCATCTATCTATCTATCCATCTCTATCTATCTATCTATCTATCTATCTATCTATCTATCTATCTATCTATCTATCTATCTATCTATCTATCTATCTATCTTTCTTCCTATCTATCTATTGCAGAAGAAGAGACGTTGATATCTCTTTAGGTTTTTGCACTCTGCACGCATGAGGACTTTAGTATATATCAATGAAATCTTGTATTTATAAAGTTGGGAAAATGTTGTGGAGGAAATTACATATTAAAAGCAAAAAAGTTTGTAATCCTTCCAAATAGGCCTATTTATCAGGGCCATAGGCTGAGCAGCCCAGAAAAACCTTGTAAAATTTGAAAGTTTTACAATATGCACTTTTTGGCCAAATAAAAGGGCTACAACCCTGTTATTCCAGGACATATATCAAAAGTATACAAACTTTAGTAGTTTTCTGGACGCTTTAAGGAAGTTCTATCCAGATTGTGTGGTAAAGGCATGGACCTAAAAGGGAATGGAGTGACTTGGTAGAGAATCTGGGAAATTTGTTTTGCTTCACAGACAACGCACCTATACTAAAATTTGAAAAAAATATCTCTCATTAGGGAGGGGTTTCCTTATCAGACACTTTTTAGCCCTAAATAAGCCATTTCATTGACCAAGTATCGAGGTATTTGGCACCCGACAATAAGCTGAAGACCTTCTTCATCTAAATAAATCAAATGCATCAAAGCCGATTTTGATTGAATATTGCGAGTTTTCCATAGTCATGGAAGTCAGCTATAAATCCAGTTTTTCCATACATTTTGCATCAGAATTCAAGACTTTATTTAATTATTTTAATCAGGAAAATGTAGTAAGTGTCTGCAGCTTATCACATACCATAAATCCATGCTCAAACTAAGAAATAAAGAGTTGCAGCTGGTAGGATGATATATGCCTCACTCTATTGAAGGTTGGAGGTATTTTGAAACTTTGACTGCAGGGATCTTCAAAAAGATGCGTGATAATACACCAAATATGCGTGATATTACCCCAAATATGCGTGATAATACCCCAAATTTGCGTCATATTACCCCCTGAACATGAGTGATATTACCCCTAGTCTGTATCCATTATATTTCTATGCATACCAGTGGTTTCATCAATGCCAAAATTTTGTGCAATCATTTTTTGTAATCCTATGCTATGCCGTTCACAGTTCATGGGTCTCCATTGAGTGCATCACTGAAACTGCAGTCGCAATTATATTATATTATGACTCAGGAAATTGTATCAAAATGGCATAAATATTGGCAGAAAACACCTAATTTGCTTTGAACCTGTCTAAAATTGTCTCAGTGGCTCAGACAAGTATGAGAGGCTATCGGGTGAAGTCACCTGATTCACGTGCACATTTTTTCACCTGAAACGTTAGTGATTTCTTTTATAGCTGTTCTTTAAATAACCACTTAAGTTAGGTGCGTGATATTACCCACGTGCGTGATATTACCCACTTTTACCCTATTCCCAACGAAAGAACAACATATTATAGATAAATTGAAATGTCTGTTGTCAGACTTAGGCCTATATATCATCTCGAGGTAAGTGTAAGTCTTTAATAATAAAGTAAAGGTATATATCCCACATATTTATAATATTTATATTATATACTATTTGTAGATTCCATCTCATGCACTTGTTTGAATTCTCAATGTATTTTATAAAAGAGCACATGTCATTATACCTTGCCGAAACAAGACACTTCACAAGTTAACATGTAACATAATATGTAACATAACATGTAACATAACATGTAACATAACATGTAACATAATATGTAACATAATATGTAACATAATATGTAACATAACATTATGCATCTTATCTAAATTAAACTTTTTCAATCAAAATTCAAAAGCAGATATGTTCAACATGAACATCCTGTACTCCTTTATGCCAAGCGCCCACACACTCCCATTTTGTTTCATGCCCACATTTATATTAAATCATGGACAAGTTTATGCAATATTACGAAAGTGAAAAACCTCAATGTGATCAAATAGTTTGTTGTGTTTGGCTTATAATATGTGTATAACAAACAATTCAGAAAAGGCAAATAGAAAGCTAGATATATAGACAGATAGATAAATAGATAGAAAGATATAAGGAAAGATAGACAGACAGATAAAAAGATAGATAGATGAATACATTGTAGATAGAAAGAATAGATAGATAGAATGATGGATAGAAAGACAGAAAGATAGATCTATATATAAGATTTATAAACAGATATATATAGACAAGATAAGACTAGATCTATGGGCTAATATACAAATTGAAAGTTTGATATAACCGGGCAATGATAACCCTGATCCCAAAATTCCAATAAACTCCAGGATCCTTAAAAATAAAGCCACAGCTAACATTTCACATTCCAGCTGACATTAAGACATTTCAATATATCAGGAGAGAGTAAGGACACGAATTTCGCTGCATGGATACAAATTGTGCAATTGTGCTGCGTTGGCTGAAATGCTGTTGCCTAAATCCAGCATATTGAATTGTTGTTGTGATTCGTCAGCTGTTCCTTATGAAGGGGGGAAGGGGGGTGGTTGAAGTTGTTGTTGTTTACAATTTCGTGCTTGTATGCACTTTTTACCGCAGGGGTTACTTTGGGCCATCTTAGTCACTCTTTTTCTTTTGTTAAAACTTTCCTAAAAGTCCCAAATTTGTTGATTCTCTAGTCGTGAGCTTGAGAAGCAAGTCAAACTATACCCTGACAATGACTGACATGGGCCTTTGATCCTGACTATTAGTGACTAACTCAAATCACGAGTCTGTACAATTTGCACACACAAGACCTTCCAGAACGTTTGGTCACCTTCCAATACAAATATTTATCTCTATATATATCTACTTATATAATAAGTTATATTATCCAAGTATCTTACTGTGCCTATCTTTGTATCTCCTAGACTCAGAGTTTGCATCTATCAAAGTATCTATGTCCAGCATTTATGTATGTTTACATGTAAGTAATCTGTATAGATCTATCTATCTGTCTGTCTAGGCCTATATCTCTTCCATCTGTCGATAATATATTCACATATTATATTCACATATCGACTCTGAGTCTCTAACCATCAATCCATCATACATGCCGAAATGATGTCAGCAGATATGTTATTAGATGCATTTCATAACTGGAGTCAAGTTAGTCTTTTTTGTGGTGCCTGCTTTACATGGAGAAAAGGAGACACCAATATTTTCGGAAAATGGAGCTGAGTCATAGATTGAGAGCATTATTAGAGACTGTCTGTCTGTCACAAGACCATGATAGGGGATCATCTTGAAAGCCAGTTATTACTCACAGCCAAGAAGACCCATGATCATGGTTTGTGTTGGCAGTATTCGTTAAAAGAAATACCAGAAATGCCAGTCCTGCTAATTTCTTAAGACTCTTGAAGCAGAGTCTATAGGTAATCTACTTTAATTATTTTATTTTATTTTTTTATTTACTTATTTGTTTGAACTCCCAAAGATGGGAAAAAAGATGATACATACAATTTGTTGTAAAATTACTAAAACAGTTGAACAGATAAAATCCATACCACAAAATGTAAAAGTACTGTGGTTAAAAAGTATATATATATGTACATAGAACCAATACGAAATTTCATAATATCACAGATTGTATAGCATTAATCAAGTTAAAAAGCTCGCAGCAACAGTGTAGTTAAAATATGTTCATTTGAGTCAGGCTTAATATAATTATCATGGAACAGCATGCTTTGTAATGAGTCAATCAGCCCACTATTACTATTTTGCTGTTTTGAGGCTCTTGCTGGCTGATTTAATATTGTCTTAATAGGAGACATGCCTTGGCTTACAATTCTGTGAATTAGTGTACTGGGGATAAGTTCACTGTTCTCCAGATAATGAGTTAGAAACCTGCACTGTAGCTCTCTAGCTGGGGATTCACATTTGAATATTCGATTATAAAGTCTCTGTGCATTCTTGTGGACCAGCTCATCAGTGGGAGTTATCTTCAGGGCTTCCAGGAGTGCAGAGTGATGTGAGCGCTTTGGGATGCCCATTACTCGTTTAATGATGTTTCCTTCGGCCGATTTTAAATGTTTAACATTAGCTTTGGTGAGATGAATACTTTCCATACCGTATGTAAGCATAGGGGCACCGACTGATTTCCATAAGTAGGCCTTGGTACCAGATGCCAGTCCTGGATAGGACATCCCAACCGAGGTTAGGCCGTACATACGCTGCCGACATGATGTAATCCGCTTTTCCACATGTTTTGAGAGGACAAGTGAACTTTCAAACGTTACACCAAGAATTTCGGTTTCACTATCAGTTGTAATAACCTGGTCACCGATTTTCCACTTGGGGCAGGATATGAAGGGATCTTTACCAAATATCATGCACTTCGATTTCTTTAAACCAAACTTGAATCTATACTTGGCTGAATAAGATACACACTTATCAATTAATTCCTGCAAACCTGGGACAGTTGCAGCAAAGAGGGTGACGTCGTCTGCATAGGCACATGAATTAAGGGCCATATCGAAGATCCTGATACCGTAGGGCATTTGCTGCAGCTGTTGTAGCAGTTCATCGAGGAAAATGTTGAACAGGGTTGGGGACAAGATGCTCCCCTGCCGCATACCTCTTGACACAGGGAACGAGAAACTGCAGATGCGCTCCATCGAATCACAGCATTAGAAGAATGATACCATCGGTACAGGAACAGCCAATGATGCAGAGGTAAAATGGGCAAAGTTTATACATCAGACCATGGTGCCAGATAGAGTCAAAGCATTTTTCTGCATCAAGACTACATAGGAACATTGGGGACTTGCCATTCTTGTAATAGGCAGCACAGTCATTAATAAGAGAGGTTACAAACGTTGTCCCACGTCCTTCTCTGAAGCCAAATTGTGAGTTATTTATGTCTTGATTTGGCATTATCACTAGTTCAATCAGTTTTGAATGTATGGAGCTCAGTGTTATTGGCCTATAGTTTGACGGTATATTGGGGTCACTTGAAGGTTTTTTCAGAACTGGGATAATAACACCCGCTGACACAACACTTGGCACAGTTGCTGTTGCAAGGACCACTGAATATAAATTAGAGAGGGTAGATGCAAGGGCTGGGCACATTCCATGTGAAAGATGTTCAGTGGTGATTCCATCACATCCCGGAGAGATACCAGACTTCAGGGACTTCACCATTTCTTCAATTTGACATGGAGTAATGTTCACATTTTGTTGATGGAGCTTGCTATCAGTCGCACACTTCTCCACAAAGTTTTTAATTTCGACATGATCTTCAGATAGATCACCATTATCAGTCATTGTATCCTTAAAATAATGGGCCAGATCGTCAGGTGATAGTGATGAATGGGAGTGGATTTGCTGTTGCTTCTTGAGTTTATTCCAAAAGCACTTCATTTCACGTTTTGCAAAGTGCTGATTCATGATATTGGTGTCGCGATGGATTTGATGTTGAACATTGCGTCGAGCTAGTTTACGGAATTCCTTCTTTAGATGTTTCCATATTTCGTAAACACAGCCTGTCCTGGGTCTGCCAAGTTCCACCCAGATTGACCACCAAAAGCGTTTTTGTCCCTTAGAACACTGAGACCAGGACACCAAAAGGGTTTTGGCCTGAAGGAGTTCTTCGGGGTTAGACCGGCCTCCCTGGCTGATTCGTGGATGGCAGAATTTATTGTGCTCAGTCTTTCATCGATACAACTCTGAAGAGCAGCTTGGTCTATGTTTTTGAAGTTCAACATTTTTACTTCAGATAATTTATGAGACAGGGACTGTCGAAAACACTCAATGGCAGCCTGGTTTGTCCATTTGGGAACTGGGTATTCATTCTGGTTTACACTACGTCCACTTTTCTTCAATGGTTTTGACAGAACGTTAAAGGTGACTTGCAGTGGCAGATGATCACTGACATTGCCAGGTTCTTCAGGGATGATAGCACATTTGATGATCTTAGATGCGTCCTTCTGGAAGCAGAGCACATGGTCTATCCAGGAATAATGCTGATTAAGGTGATTAAAGTATGTGTACTTTACCGACTGGGGGAATGACATGTCCACAGCCGAGAGGTCATTACCCGTGATGAAGTCATACAGCACACTGCTATGTCTGGTGTAACCTTTAGCACGGTACCATTTTTTATGCAGACGGTTTGCAGAAGGAAGCTGCGCATTAAAATCTCCGACAAACATGACTGGCGCAGAGGGACCAAACTTATCCACAATAGTTTGTAGATTGTCCAATGTTTCCACGAACTCCTCATATTTTTCAGATGTTCCATTATAGAAGGGCATATAGACACACACTACGACTTGCACAAATGTTCCACTGGTATCATACAGCCCCATTGCAAGTACACGATCACATGCAGTTTGTATTTTCTTATAGCTGTAGGCTGGATGTTTTTTCGCCACAATACATAGTCCACCAAACGGTCTGCCTGAGTAAGATGGGTCACAGTCAGCCATTCCAGATTTGGCAAACACCATACATCTCTCATCTTTGTTAGCACACGAACGGTTTATTGTTTTTTCAATGATATAGACTTCATGAGGCCTAAGCCATGTTTCTGTGAGACACAACACATCACACCGCTGAAGTCTAGAAGAAATATATTCACTGGACTGTTTAAAGCCATGACAGTTGAGGTGCTCACAGGTCAGTTTATTGGAATGTGGATCAGTAGTCATAGTACCACTCGTCATCTCGAGCTGACCTGGGCAGTTGGGGCCATTCTCTGTCATAGCTCTCCCAGCTGTCGTAGCTGGGTGTACGATCGACTTTGGTAGTCCGCTCGAGTTTGGTAGTCCCACCGAAAGGGCTGCATTTGTGTACCATCCTGGTGGTTGTATCGCTGGGGTCTGCGCCTTTGATAATTATGGTACACCTTTTTGCCCTGCCTCTGATGCTGGTTTCGTCTCGGCTGATTGGATCTAGGGTGGAATTTCCGTGCTTTGATACCTTTGGCCAGGAGGCATTGAGGACTTTATTGAAGTCAGCTTCAGGCACAGTCACACAGAATGATTTGACTTCATCACCTTTAAAAGTTCTTTGACATCATCTGCAGAAATGGCTACAGACTTTGTCATTTCCTGATGTGGCTGGCTATGTCACTTGATGAGTGGGCAGGATCAACATTGCCCACATAGACCTTCATGGCAGCAGCTGATCCTGCAGGCCTTAGAACATTGCTCTTGGCATCATTATTATTTTGGCCGGCAGCATGGAGAGTGGCAACACTTGGCCCATCTTTGTGATTTGATTTCTTAACAATGGCTTTATTGCGAATGTCCCTTTTCTTTTCCTTGCGACGCTGGTCCAGTTGTAAGTAACTATCACTTTCAGAATCAGAAGTTGAGCTGGATTCATCTAATTCGTGAGATGGGACTTTCTGGATGTCGGTACTAGTTGAGGCCAGGGGAGTATTTGATGAGTTGTGATCATCATTTTTATTGGACTGGGCTGCAGAACCATCTTGGGGCCGCCTTCCTGCACAGATGCATTTGCAGACCGGAGGTTGAACATCATCCAGCTTCTTATGGAGCTCTTTGTTGTCTGCCTGCAGCGAATTCACCAAACGTTGCAGGTTACCAACGATGACAACCAGTTGACCAAGGTCAGTTGCTGGGTTGATCCCCTCTTCACCCACATCACCAGAGGGAGCAACCGGGGGTTCATCTCTCAGTATTCCGTCAATTTCATGAGTAACTTCTTCATTTGTAATACAGTACCCCAGATTGAAAATATCGTCAATCATCAGATGCTTGACTTTTCTGTTGATCGGCTTCTTAGAGTTGTATGCTTGAAATTTTTCTTTAAACAAGTCACACAAGTCACCTCTCAGCTTCTTCAATGCATCTTGGGGTTTGTTTTCCAAGCACTTGATAATGTCTTTTTTAACATAACGAAAGATGTTATTTATACTTGCTGTAAATGTTTCAGACAGCACAGCATCATCAATGTCATTGAGATCAGTCAGCAGATTAATGTTTTGAGCCATGATTTCTTGTTTACCAATGTCTATCACAGTAGTTCACACTTTGCTGCACAAGTAAAAACAGCAGGGCTTCAATGTTTGAGTGAATCAATTCCCTAATCCCTCTAATCCCAGGACATACAGGGGATTGGGCAATGTCAAAAATATAAGAAAATCACTCAAAAAGCACACACCTGCGTAAAATTAGTCCTTAAAAATAAATATGAGATAATCCATAAGATCCAACAGATATATATGTTATTCCTGAGAAAATTGGTGCAATATATCCAAGATAAATCAGTATATTCCACTGGAGCAAATTCAGTGCAGTCTCAGGTTGTTTGTTGTTGTCTTATAGCTGTTTTCACCATAGACGTAGGAGGTCTTTTTTGTGGGGGGGGGGGGGAGGGGTTGACCAAAAAATGATGTCCAAATTGCAAAAAAATATCTAAATTTGCAAATTTTTCGCCCGAAACTCCTCGAAAATTGTTTTTCCAACTTTAAGGGGCATGTCGGCCTCGCCAGGCCCCCTACGGTTCTCACTTTGTGACATATAATCTCTGCTAATTGGAAGTTTTATTGTATTTACGCATCAGCTTTGTCTTGTATTTTTTTTATTAAGTAATTGAAAACGAACATGGGACAATTTCATGTAATGTCATGTTCCATGCATTTATGTTGAAATGGAGGTAGGTATACCTGACAGTACGGAAACTGAAATTAACCTTTCCACAGAATTCACAATTGAGCTATAATTATCTAATTGGGCATTGAGTCCATTATTTCCTGGAAATTTGGACAATGCATTTGGCCTCCCCAAGCTCACAATGACCTGTGCTGAACAGCAGGCTATAACACACAAAAGGCAGCCAAACAGGCATCCAGGTGTTTTTGGAAAGTTAAGGGTAAAATAGAATCACTAAACACCCTCTGAAGGGGTATGAAAGGGCCAGGAAGGGTATGAGGGCATTGAGAGGGGGTATGAGTACTTCTGATCACTGATTCAGGTAGCTTACCCCCTCTCCTGCCCCCCCCCCTTCTCTCGGTCTCTCCAAGCTTGTCTATAAGCACCTGGCAAGGGACCAGCAGCAAAGAGATCAACCTAAACAATTCTGCCCCCCCGCCCTCCTTCAAAATCCAACAAATCCAAATCTAAACAATTTGTTGGCATTATGCATTGCAGAGGAGCAGATGGGTAAATTGGTTGGAGTGGAGGGGCACACATGGAGCTGGGAGGGTGGGGGGGGGTTGAAGTTTGACACCCCCCCCCCATCCAGTCTGCACACTCCGCATTTTCCACTTTTGTAATGACTTTATCATTCAATTCACTCAGCACTAGCACAATCCATACAATTGAATCCACCCTCCCTGTGACAATACAATGCTGAAGCCATGAGTAGCAGTGGTACAAGGCTTCTTCTGCTGCTCAACTAACCATGACCGTTTTCTTTTTTTTATTCAATATTTTCTCTTTTTTATTCATTCCTGACATCTAGTTGGTGATTTTTATCCCTTTTAAGTAGCACTAATTTGGCATGGGTTAATTTATAGAATCTACAATCCATGCAATTTAGTTTTGAGCTTTTGAATAAATTAAAACCATTGTGCTTTTCTAACAGCATATATTTGTTCTTATCACACATTTGCTCATATAAAATATAGCATCATATAATATCTTTTCCAAGACATGAAGAAATTTAATCATGTTTTAAAACCACGCACTTGTAGCACAAACGATTTCAACGCAAGAAGGGCAGCCATACACATGCATCACAATTGCAGTTTTTTGTAAGCCTCAATCAAAATAATCCAGCAACTCACAACTTTAAAAAAAAGAACAAAAAAGTAATCATAAATTGAACTTACATGAGTTCTTCTGCGTTTTCCGAGCTTGGCAGTTTTCCTATTGCCATGTAGGGCTTTGTAGGCTTGCCTGCAACAAACATTGACATGATCTAATTATCTGGATCACTAACAGTTAAGGCAATCCGATATATTAACCTAGATATCATGCCAAACAACAACAACACTTTGTAGGCATTTCTTATTTCTCATATTTAACTTGTTTGCCTTATTTGACCTGCATCATCATTTCTTTGCCCAAGCTTTATAAATTCTACATTAAAATATACATTAAAATAATTTTATTTTTAAAAGCAGCTTCACTGTTCCAATATTGTCTGTTATTTTTACGGAAATTTCACCACTCATTGCAATGCTTTCAAGATTGTGACATGTCATCATCGATCTATTTATATCTCTGATCAAGACCCTGGTGACTTATGACTCACAACAACAACAAGAGATATCCCAATATATTGCAAAAAGTTCTGGAATTCCCCCCAGATTTATGATGACACCACCATTTATGTCAAACAAGAATTCAGTCTAAACTGATGCTATCAAAAATTCTATCAGACTTTCACTGATCAGAGTATGGGGCTATATACAATTTAAATGTCTCTTTTAAAAGTGTTAGAACCAGCCTGAAAGTTTAATTCAGATCATTTGTCAGAGTAACAATGATGCCAGAATAGCAATATGCATTGACCACTCTTACTCCCACTAGTACACATATTTACACATTAGATGGAAGTCAATAAAGGCAGATGTCATCATGGAAACAGAATGCTACTATCACGTGGTCGGCATAAGATGTAAACAACTACAACAACACCACCAAACGATCGTCTGGTAAACTAATAAGAATATTATTCCCGCTTTAACTCACCGGTTCTCGAATGTTACGATCAAATGGGGATCCAAAATGTTCTCTTCTGGTTCCCAGGTGTTGTGTCTGCAGAAAAAACAACAAGTTCAGTCAATTGAGACCTGCAATGTTACATAAGGCATTTTGACAGCTACCGGCACATCAGGCATGCTCAGTACTTACTTGTTCGACCATCCTTTCCATTTGACCATGTACTCAGGCTTGCCCTGCAAAAAACGTTCGAAATTCCATTATGGCAGACGTTGTCATTGAATGTCAACCATTGCATAGCGTACATAAGAACCTTATTGATGGATTGTCAGTGTACATACCCTTCTAACTCGCTTCCTAACGATATATTCGGCTGTGAAAATTTGCTCCATTCTCGTCTGTAGAAGTCTGCTCACACCAGTGAAATGCAATGAACTACTACGCAGTTTTCTGCAGCGCCGCGTTGTGAGGACGTTGGGCCAGCCTGCAAGAGTGACGTCACGCAGCATTGAGGAAAGGAGGGGGGGGGGGGATTCTAGAAGAGCTCTGGATGGAACGGGGGTGTTGGGGGGGGGGGGCTGGAGGCAGTTATCAGCACGTGTCCTATGATTCCAAATTCGAATGATGCAACCTTTTTGATAACCATTTAGCAGTGAGTTGTTGCAAAAAACTGCAAAAAAAAGTCATGAACAGAACCTTTGGTTGTGCCTGTCTGACGTGGGCATTTAGGCCTTTAGAATACACACTCAACCATGGGTCTATATACTTACATAAGCAGCACCAAAGTGGCAATGCTGATGCAAGATCTTACTAATCACCCTGAAATAGCTCTGAATCAAAACTTGTCATTATTTCTGAAACATGTAGACCTCTCTGAGCTCATCATCAATGTACATGCTGCAACATGTACCCTAGACATATTTTTATGAGAGAAAAAGCTGAGGAAGAAAATCAGGAAAATGTTGACGAATTTAATTTGAATCGACATACATTCATAAAAATTCACAAAAATCATAGATTTTTGTAGATTTTCAAAGCCCATGGTTGATGAATAATCAAACAAATAGCCTATGTCATATAGGAAACCTCCCTTTTCTTACTTGCTAATTCAGGCATTCATGAGCCTATTTATAAACAGTTCAACAAAAATAAGTCCCCCTTTACGAAAACGTGAATATCTCAAAGACCTCTTCTCCGATTTTGGTGAAAGTTGGCCAGTTTGTAGGCCTGCATATTGACAGTCTGCGTGTGTATTTGTAGCTTTATTGCGAAATTTTTGTCTGCGCCAGCAGACCCCGAGTGCACGTACCCTCTTTTCAAAAATCCTAAGTTTTGGTTTTTCAAAAAAAAATTTACCAAAAGGTGTTTAAACTCCACTCAAATTACTTGTTATTGCATCCAAGGAACCTAAACTGTAAAACTGTTACAAAAGAAGTCCTTAGTTATCTTCTAAACACGATTGAGAAACAAATTTTATCCGGAAACATGATGAGGTTTATCAAAGCTGGTGGCTCCCTCGCATGGTGAAATTGTTCATATCCATTGGAAAAGCCATGGATTTTTGAAAACAGGGGTAGGCTCACTCGAAGGCTGCTGGCTCAGTGAGGAATAATGCCACTGAGCTATAAATACACACTTGTAAAGTCGATATATGGGGCTATAATTTAGCCAACTGTCATAAATATCAGCGAAGGAATCTTTGTGATATTCAAGTTTATCCAAAGGGGTAGACCAGCAGCCTTCCAGACCTACCAAAGGGGGACTTATTTTTGTTGAACTGTTTATATAGGCCCTATCCTATATATATAAATATGCGACAAATCAATCTCATATACATATACTGTAAATTTCCAAAAAGAACTGATATCACATTATTGCATTTTTTTTTTTTTTGCACAATGGTGTTTTGCGAATATTACAGCCTGTCACTTTGATACCGAAAAATAGTGTAGGTCTTCTGTTGCTCTGCGAAAACGGAACTTCGTGTGTCATCATGCTGATGATTTGTCATGATCACACCCAATACTTTCAATGTTAATTTGATTTAGAGAGACTAATCCCGCTTGTTGGTGACAGCGAAACGAAAGGATTAGGACTATGTATCTGATTTTCACTCTGAAATCAGTTTTGACAAGTCAAATGGCCTTCTATTGATCATGACTAATCAAACTGCCTGTATGTTTCCCATGTTGAAAGTAGAGAAGATGACACTTCATCAGTTATCATAAGTCACGAAGTGCATTTTTCACAGTGAACTGGTCCTTATTTTTTCTTTATCGAAGTGAAAGGCTGTAAACAAATAACAAAAATAATTTCCTCTCAAATTATTTCTAATGTCACCCAAGGAACCTAAACTGTGAATAAGTCCTCGATTGTCTACTTTAACGTAATTGAGAAAACAATTTTCTCCACTTACTTAATGAAGTATGCCCCAGCCGGTGGCTCCCCTGCTTTGTGAAATTATGCATATCCATTGGAAAAGCCACAGATTTTTGAAAACAGGGGTAGGCTCACTTGAAGGCCGCTGGCTCATCCAGGAATAAAGTCTTAGCATTTAGGGTCGATATAGACTATACAGGCCTAGAATTCAGCCAACTTCATAAAAATTAGAGAAGGAATCTTTGAGATAATCAAGTCTATTTAAAGGGGATTTATTTTGGTTGAACTGTTAATAAGCCACAGTTTTTTCTTTTTTTGTAGTTTTTATTATTGTTTTAAAGCATTTAGAAAAGAGAATAGTGGGNAGATCTGTGGCTTTTCCAATGCATATGAACAATTTGACGAATTGGGGGAGCCACCAGCTGCGGTATTTTTGTTGAACTGTGGAGTACAATAGGTGGAGCAGCTGTATTCTGTGGGATTCTACTTTAAGACCTTGTTACCTAAGTAGTATCACCATCAGCTTGATTTTCACCGCCATGCAGTACTTAAACAATGCTCAAGGTGCACCAGTCTGGTGAAAATGAGAACTGCATACTGCTGCTCTCTGGCAATCACATTCTCTAAGCAAGTAGACAAAACTATCAGCATACTCAGAAACAGCCCTGGTTTCTTCCAGACAAAATTTGTACGAGTTCCTCACACTCCTTACATGTCATACCTGTTCGCTGGTGATTGCAGAATTACACACTAGCAAGTGGCCACTAGGTGGCAACACATGGTACAGTATGTTCTGCCAAGGTTGAGAAAAGCAGTGGCAATGAACAGTGGTCAATTTGTAGACAGGAAGGGCACTATAACGCTGACAACAATGAAACTGTTTCAACAAAAACTTTATTTTCCAAATAAATTGACTTAAAACTATTTGTTGAGACCTATGAAAACAAGGTGGGAATCACAGATGTTTTTCAAGAAATTTCTCAAACTTCTCTATAGCTTCTGGAAGATTTTTCCTGCCAAAGCCAAGACGGAAGTATTTATCTGGAAAGTCATAGAGATGAGAAGGAAGGAGGAGGATCTCAGATTCTTCTCTTGCCTTCTGAGCTAAACTTTTAGCAGATCCAAATATTTCCAGAGCTTTTTCTGTCAAAGGGATGAAGGCAATGGTTCCTGCTACAGGACGCTTCCAGAGAAAAAGATCTTCAAACTTCTTGAAGAAAACATCCAGACGATCCAAGTTAGATTTGATCAAGTCGATATTCCTCCCAATCAACTTTTCCTTATTCCTCAAACCTATTATGGATAGGATTTCACTTGGTCCAGATCCACAGATCGTGATGTAGTCCTTGAATTCGGCCATGTCGGTCATCAAAGCTTCATTTTTGGTGATTACCCATCCGATCCGAAGCCCAGGTAGACCAAAGGTCTTGGACATGCCACACATTGAGATAGCGTTTTCATAAACACTACAAGCAGATGACAAAGCTGGAGCATCATCAAGATTGCTGTAGCGATATATCTCATCGGAAAACAGGAGCAAGTTGCGGTCTTTGCAGAGTTGCAGAAGTTTCGCCCATTGGTCCGAAGACGGTATGTACCCAGTTGGATTATGAGGGAAGTTGACAACCAAAATTCTGGTGTCAGAGGTCATCAATCCTTGGAGGTCTTTCAGGTCAAAGGTCCACCCAGAATCCTTCTTAAAAGATGGTTGCCAGCGGTCAACTCGGCATTCCAATGTCTTCAGATTCTCGTATAAACTCTGATAACCAGGGAAAGTTGTAATGACGTGTGGGGAGGTGTCACCAAGCTTTCTGGAATCAATGAAGGAAATGTGAGCAGACCCATCAATATAAATACAGGTATTACCAAAATGTTCTTCAAAACCTTCAAAATACTTTTCAAGTCTCAACGCTTTAAATCTAGCAACTCCACCAGCAAATAATTTGTTATATATCTTTTTTCCTTTTAAAGATAAACAAGCTGCATTTACTCAGGATAGATGTACCTATAGTGTATTCACTTCTTGAGTAAAAGAGGATTACTCAGGGCCTCAGGCCTTTTCGAGTTTGATAAAACTAGATAAGTTGTCCTATTGACAGTAATGTACATTTTTCAAAAAACTTTCAATTTGACATAATCTCCTGAAACTATTTTTTGATGGACAAGAAGATACATTGTATGAAAGTGATAAATAAGTTTCAATGTCTTACGTTCTGCAGTAGTTGACCATGGCCCTCATTCCAATATAAATGCCCTCTTGCGGCACAACCACCATGACGTCCTCTTCCTTGATATTTTCACCGTGCAACTTAGCTGCTTCTTGGCGGAGAAGAGGGTGTCCCATGCTCTCGGTGTATCCAAGGGAGAGGCTATCCCATAAATTGGAACACTCATCATCAGCATACCCGACCAGATCCTTCATAGGCATAGACTCGGCATCCGATGAAGAAAGGGTATACTTAACAGCAAACTCATACTTGTTGAAGTATCGTTCCAATGCAAACACTTCTGGTCCTACTGCCTTGGCCATTTTCCTGATGATCTGGAACAAATATTAGGGAATGATATACTTATCATCATTTTTGAAGCACCCAGGTCAACAGAACTATACAATGTCAGCTTAGTACCAGCACAAACTTTTACAAATTCAGCTTTCTGCCTCAAACAATATACAAGTGTAACCAGCTACAGTACAACGGTTGCTACAACTCAAAATAAAGTATGACTACCCAGACAGGAAGGAAGAATCAGCCACTACTTTACCCTTTCACACCTTTAGGCTATAGCCCTGAATCACTTCTAACCTTTACCTTCTTGAAACTACCTTTGAAAATTAGAATAAACTCAAATTTAAACAACACCAATTCAAACTCCATCACTCCCATATGTTTGATTTCTTTGATATTGTAATAAATAGAGTTTTCATATGGGGTGAAGTTGTTGTAAGGAGTCAAAAGAAGTTGTAAGGATATTCGGGGTGGAGAGGAGAAAAGAGGGTTAAATAGGTAAACAGAGGCCTTCTGACAGGAAATGTTCTTACTTTATTTTAGGTTGTACTGTACCAGCAGTGCGATAGAATGCAATTCCATCGATGCATTCAAACAGAAGCTGAAGATGTAACAGATGTAAAAAGATGTGGTTTTTAGAGATGCTTGCTTGCTTGCAAGCGGCATCTCTATTGTGGGAGGAAGGTTCTGAAACTTATGACAACTGCCTTGGTCATGCTGTTTCATCTATGTCAGCTTTGCATACAGTCTCAATAGAATTTCATCCTGCATTGATAAACTTTTGGTGTCTTTCTGAGATGAAGAAATTAATAAAGAAACAAACAGGCTGAGTTTCTGCAGGTCAAAGGTCAGTCACCAAAAGTAGGTCACAGGCCAGATACCCTCCAGCAGGTCTTAGTGATAAATACCCTTGTGCAGGTCTCACATGCCAGATACCCTTGTGCAGGTCTCACATGCCAGATATCCTTGTGCAGGTGACAGGCAAAGGGGCAGATACTATCATGGGCAGTCTATCTACAAGCATCTCTTAAAGTGCTTGCACGTTATTTTTAGCTGTACAGAGACTCATGCCTGATATTGCAGGATGTCACCACACACAAGCACCCCTTTCTGTGATGGGGAAATTCCTTTGTGAGGTCCCCCATACAGATACAGATACAGATACGGATCCAAGGCCGAGACTAAGGTATAAACCACCGAGATCAATGCTATCAAAATGTGGCTTTGAGGCCAGCCTCGAGGATGGGGCCACACCGAGGCCTCCAACACTGTCCCAAGGACATCCGAGGCTGAAGCAAGGCCAAGAATTTGGCATCTGAGACCAAGCCAAGCACTCAGGGAAAGTAATAACTTGATTCTCAGAGTGAAGCAAAGGCATCTATATAGGCCATCAAAAATATGGCCCCAAGTCCAGCCTCGATGACAAGGCCTACCTCCGAACCTGGAAAACTGACTTCATGACAAACCCCCAACAGAACCTCCCAAAAGGTCATGACAAAGCCCATGAATATTTACATATATGGCTGATAGAAAATACAAGGGACTCCGTCTTGACAACGAAATTACTACTTTTTGTCATTTAAAGGAAAATAGTGGCAAATAAAGTGAGATTCTTGCACACAGTAAAATGTGTTCAGGATGAAAACCTCAACGAAAAGAACATTACGACCGACAGCTATGAAGTTAAATAATTGGAACTCCACAAGAGGGCGCTAAAATCTTCTACCTTCTCTTTTATATGTAGGCCAACAATGAAAACCAAACCTGTAAGTGGCTGTAACCAGTAGCTGAATGGCTCCCCACCTACAAGTTTCATAAAAAAACTGATTTCAAGGGAGCCCTTTTGTTTGCACATGTTTCAACATACATTCCCTCGTGAAGAAATATCTGATATACACTTTTGACTTTATCTGCCAGTGCCATGTTTGATGTTCCACCAGCCAGCTATGACAAAGTAGGTCTCTGTCAGCTTTCAAATTCTGCCAGTGTAATCATCAAGCTCAAGCAACAAATATACCAGCTGGCAGAAAAAAATACCAGCTGGCAGAATAAAATTATAATACATGATGTTGTATGCATGCAGCTATGTTGCCTTTTTAAACATAGGCTGCGCAGCAGCAAACCTTCAGCGAATAACAACTTTAGAAGATTACAATAATATCATAAAATTGGTGCGTTTACGAAATTGCTTATAGGTATGCAATAGCGGTCGAGTAGTAGCCTTTCATTATCTCTATTTTTCCAATGATTCATAAAGTGTTATACGCATCAAAAAGCACTGCTAAATTAATTGCATAGGTGATTTGTTTAGAAAAATGCATTACTGTATATGCAACAGGGTTGCCACTGGTCAGGGAAAAGTCAGGGAAATTCAAGGTCAGGGAAAAGTCAGGGAGCTTTGAAATTATTCAGGGAAATCTTTTTGCAAAAAGTCAGGGAAATCTTACCTTGGTCAGGGAAATTTCGCATAAAAACGAATTCATGACACAAAAGTCAATGGTTTTGGGATAAGAACAACAGAGAAATGTATGATATTTGACAGTCTAACCTGTTTGATGGTTATGAAGTGGCCTTAAAATCAGGAATCTATAGTTTGAGGCGTCTTGAGTGAGCAACCTAGCATCATCCATTTTCTGTTTGTTTCAAATGGAAATGTCAATTCACAAAAGCCCTCGAATAGCGATCCAAAATTTTGCACGAGAGCCTTTTTTGTGGTCAGGGAAAACTTGTTTCGAGACAGGGAAAAGTCAGGGAATTTCGAAATCCGATTCGAGTGGCAACCCTGTGCAATAATGGGGAAGTTTTGGCTCCGATATAAAAAAAATTCTTTTAAATGTTTTTTCTCAATATTACAAAAACTATAGAATAGCCATCTGGCAGACCATGAAAAGGCACAACTAGACCATACAAGCCATATGTGTACCAAACTTCGTCCATGTATATGGAATAGTGACCGGATGTTGGACCAGAAACAAAAAGAATAATTTGTATGTTTTGTTCAATATTTGAAAAAGTATATAATATTTTCCATCAGACCTTTCAAAAGGCACAACTAGACCATATTGACCATATGTGTACCAAAATTTATCCATGTACATGCAATAGTGAGCAAGTCTTAGCCCAAAAAACAAAAAAATATGTTTTTAAATTTTTTCTCATTTTTTCAGAAAGTATAGAATATCTGTCAATGAGACCGTCAAAAGGCACAACTAGACCATATAGGCCACGTGTGTACCAAATTTCATCCATGCACATGCAACAGTGACCGAGCCTTGGCCCGGAAACGAAAAAAGTTTTTTTTTATATTTTGTTAATTATTTCAAAAAGTATTTAAGATCTATTCATCAGACCATCAAAAGGCACAACTAGACCATACAGGCTAGATGTGTACCAAATTTCATCCCCATACATTCAATAGAGGCCGAGTGCCGGGCCGGAAACGATCTATCCGCCCGCCGCCCGACCGCCCGCCCGCCCACCCGCCGCCGCCCGGCGGACGGACAGCATTTTTACCCAAGTGATTACAATACCTTCTTCGAACTTCGTTCGCTGAAGGTAAAAAAGAATGATAACCAAGGTTTTGACAACTTGTGAGCTGGCAGTTTAGAAGATAGCAAAAATGCCAGCTGACAAAGTCTGCAAGCTGGCAAAATATACAAGGAAACCACTGGTTGGTGAAAATCTGCTAGCTTGTGAATTTGCCAGGTAGGATACAGTTCCTAAATGAGTTTAACTGCCAGCTGGCCATGTGGTGTAAATCAGATAAAAGTGTAAATCAGACAGGAGGGGACACTGGGGAGCACTTCTAACAACAACATGCACTGTTCAACATTTTCACAATTCACAATAATAGCATGGTACATACATTGGTATTTTCTTCACAAGTTCACAATTCTCAACCATGAAACATCTTCCAGCAGTGGGAATACTTACTAGCCTTCCAGTGTGGAGCATCCAAGCACCAATTACACACTGGACTTCAATTCAGCACTCAAAATAATTTTACATATGTGAAGCCAGCATATGTTTCTAGGTCAGTAGGCTTCTGAAAAGGAAAAAAAAGTCAGAATGTCATTGAGCAAACACTAGATGTTACAATTGTGTAAATGTCCATTCTTTGTTATTGAACCTGTAGGTACAGTTGCCCATTTATCATTCATTGATCAAACAATGGATTGCTGATAGCTACAGATTGCACAATATGTCGTGATTTACATTTCTTTTAATAAAGGTTATGAAGCTCTAATTACAAACATAGTCTGCGCAGCAGCAAAACTTCAGCGAATAAGGGACCGTTCAGAATTTATGACTGGGAGGGTGGGAGTTTTGGCCGAGGGGGTACTAACTTTTCACACATGTTTCAAGGGGGGGTACTAATTTTTGACAAGATGTCCAAGGGGGGGGTAAGAAAATTTAACAAAACATATATGTAAAACACACATACACTCAGTTTATTCACGCTTTTTTACGCACAAAAGTCCGCGAATCTGTACGCGCGACTGTACAGGGGACACATGTATAACAATATAGGTATGTATTGCTTTGTATGTCGAGGGGGGGGGGTACTAAAAATCCGCATGAATCCTAGTAGTGGGGTACTAAAAATCCGCATGAATCTCAAGGGGGGGTATCAATTTTTGACGGGAAGTTCTGACAAAACTCCCACCCCCCCAGTCATAAATTCTGAACGGTCCCTTACCGTTTCAATTCATGATCAGTCAATCTATGAAATTCAATTCCTAATTCCCCATATGCTGCCAATGCTGCAATTGCAATTGCAAACAGGTATCACCAAAGTGTCATTCAAAACTTTCACAATTTTTTTTAAGTTGCATAAACTTCAAATATGGTATCTTAACTGGCAAATGATTGTTTTATATCTTTTATCCTTCAATAACGACCACCATGACATCTTCTGCCTTGATTTTTCCACCATGCAACTTTGCTGCCTCCTGGCGGAGCAGATCATGCCCCATGAACTCGGTGTATCCGAGGGAGAGGCCATCCCATAAATTAGAACACTCGTCATCAGCATAGCCGACCAGATCCTTCATGGGCATAGACTCGGCATCCGATGAAGAAAGGGGATGCTTGACAACAAACTCATACTTGCTGAAGTATCGTTCCAATGCAAATGCTTCTGGTCCCAATGCCTTCACCATTTTTTACCTGAAAAGTAGAGCAGAATGGCTTGACACATTTTTGAAGCATCCAGGTCAACAGAAACAAGATCAGGACTTTTCTAATTAGTGGACCAGCCAAAGTCCAAAAAAGCCTCTAGAAAATTTTTTTCCGGCATTTCTTGTTAATACTTGGCAACCATGGTAGAAGTGGGCTATGGGGGAAGGGATTAAAGGTAGAGGTGGATGCCGGCATCAATTTTTAATTTTAAGGTCAATTGAGAGTCATTAAGGCAAAATTACTGAAAATTCATGTTTTTTCTCTTTCACGGTACACAGAATAGCTTCAAAAGGATCAGCGGGGTTGAGCTTTCACACTTGTGACCATGTCAGTACCCTTTAAATCATTAATTAGGCAATAATTACTGTTTTGCAATCAGCAAAGGTCGTCAAGCAGTCCATGTATCACGAGGAAGAAAAATCACTGAAATTTAATCAGTTACTTGGTTTAGGCACTACAATGTATTTATATGTGATCTTATATGTTTTTGCCATAGTTTTTATGAAAATTACAAGATTTATATGTACTAAAATATATGGGTTCCCATGAGTACAAGCTAAGAAGATGATCAACTAACGGAAAAGCCTGGAAAATGATATGGATGTTCAACTTCTATGTTCACAGTCTTAATGATTCATTGTTCAATGGGACTGTTATACACATTTTTCTGATGGAATTATATCATGTTAATTTTGATATCATTATCCTTAACAATTCAAATTTATTGTCCTACCAGCATCATTAATATTCACATTGAGAAAATGGAAAAATAAATTTGTTCTCATCTTGCCAATCTAGAGATCACATGACAATCACGAGATAACTCATTCCTAACCAACCAAAAACTATGTGGATGTATAGCCATTGAAGTCAGTTTTCATTTGACACCTTAGTTTCCTTGTTACTACAACTTACAACCCTATAAAAGCTAAATAAATGATATTGTCTGTTTCGAAAATCTCCTCGGAAACACCAAATTCCCCCATGTATTTTCAATTCCCTCTGTCCTAATCTCCATACAGTTTTCAACCCTCCAAAAGCTAAATAAATGTTGCGGTCAGTGTCAAAAATCTCCTTGGAAATTCTCCATGTATTTTCAATTCCACCTGTCCTAATCACCACAAAAATCATTCCTAACCCAACAAAACATATGTGGATACATAGCCCTTGATGTAAGCCCTCATTTGGCACCTACTACAACTGCCAACCCTCTAAAAGCTAAATAAATGTCATGGCCAGTGTCAAAAATCTCCTAGGAAACACAAAATTCTCCCATGTTTTTTCAATTTCGCCTGTCCTAATCAGCATATAACTCCATTCTAACCCATCAAATTTGATAAGGAGAAATAGCCCTTGATGTAAGCATGCATTTGGCACATTGTTTTCCTTGTTACTACAGTTTTTAACCCTCCAAAAGCTAAATAAATGTTGCGTTCAGTGTCAAAATTTAATATCTCCTCGGAAACACAAAATTCTCCCATATATTTTCAATTCCGCCTGTCCTAATCACCATATAACTCCTTTCTAACCCATCAAAATGGATATGGATAAATAGCCCTTCATGAAAGCCTTCATTTGGCACCTCTGTTCCTTGTTACTACAACTGTCAACCCTCCAAAAGCTAAATAAATGTTGCAGTCAGTGTCAAAAATCTCCTCGGAAGCACAAAATTCTCCAATGCATTTTAAATCCCACCTATCCTAATCACGATATTAGGCATTCTTAACACACCAAAATGGATATGGATGGATAGCCCATTAATGACAGCTTTCATTTGGCATCTTTGTTTTCATGTTACTACAACTGTCAACCCTCCAAACGCTAAATAAATGTTGCTGTCAGTGTCAAAAATCTCTTCTGAAACACGAAACTCTCTCATGTTTTTTCAATTCCACCTTTCTTGATTACTGGACAACTCATTCCCAACCTGCCATTATTAGGGTACCAAAATAACTTGGTCCCATTAACTATTCACGTGGGTGCAGAGGGACCTCTCTAATTTTCCAAACTAAATCTTTGGCTGAGAAGTCCGCCTACAAATCCATGTTTTGGGAAAACTGTTATTTCTAGGTTTAAACCTTTTATCTGCAACTGCAACATTAATCAATATTGAATAAAAAAACATCTAATTAATCAGTTTGGTCATGAGTACATGTAGGTATATTGGAACTAACGAGAATTACTTTGGCCTGTTAGTCAGGGAGCATCAAAGTATCAATTGTTGACTTCAAATGGCAACTTCTGTGAGTGCAAAGTTAAGTTCGCCATGAGTCAATTAATTAATAATTATAGTACTTACTAATTGGTATAGATAGCTTTACTCTAGGAAAAGGCAGATGTTCAATACATACTTATTAAGCAGGCATTCGGCAAGAAAATTTTCTCAGGATATTTGAACTGGAAAAAAAGGATGCTTTTGGAGTAAGCCAATCATTATGTGTCCTTTTAAAATACACCGTTAAGGTGGCTCGATACTCGTGAACTTTCCAAGATAGGATTTCTTAAAAATAGTTTAAAATGATCCAAAATATAGTTTATAGCAAGGATATACAAACCAAAGTGGTCGCTACCAGCCTTTCTTTCAAAATATTTGAGGTTATGTAAAAGAAAGTCGGTTCACGCAAACCTGAAAAACTCAATTTTTTTCTTATTTTTTTTACTGTGAAGTTTTCCCTGCCATTCAGTGGCCATTCATCCTATGTTATTAAATAAAGCATGGAATTAAAGAGGACAGTTTTATGGAAAAGCTGATTAAAATTCCAGAAAGATATATTTAGTTTAAAGAACTTTTCTGGGGGTTCGGATCAAAAGTTATGATTTTGAAAATTTTATTTTTTTTATGAAACATAGCGCTAAAAAAAATTGACGAGATAGGTTTTTTATTTCTTTGTCATTTGCTTCCATATGAAGTAAGGAACAATATAATGACAAGGACATACGGCCCAACGGGCCTGGAAATTGATATAAAAATTTATTTATGACACAAAGTCATTTTTGAGAAATTCAACATGCTTGCCGAAAATCGCCTGCAGAAATGTTCTACTAAGAGTAGAGAGCTGAAAGTCCGGCTGATTATAGTAGTTTTCATAGCGCATCTAATGCTCTAAACGAGAAGTCTCTAACCCTACTAGAAGTGGCGCAAATGGCAAACCAAGCCGGCGAGGCATGGAATTTTCAAAATTGAAAAAAGATGATGAAGCAGTCTCAGCAGAGCCTGCTGCATTGGTGACGTTACCATAGATAGGGCCTGCCTGGCTGCGCGTGAATGTGCGTGCATGACGCAATTACATGAGTAGCGAGCCACCTTTGAGGTATAGTTCTGGCCTAAGCTTGTGCTATTTAGTCACGTTAGGTCATTTTGATTAATTTTATTTTCAATCTTGGCTGAAAAATCACCATTTTCCTGGTTTTGACCTTAACGACCTCTGATTAACCTTAAAATTCAAATGTGGAAGTGGTATCCACCCTAGTCCTTTTCTCTAACCTATTACCTATCAAACTGGCATATTTAGATTCCTTCCATTAACAAGAAATGCCTCTAACAGTGTTTTGTATGCATTTAATTAAAAAATTACCTGTAAATCACTTATGATTGTGTTAATGTTTTTTGTGATTTGGAATTAAAAACACATAACTGAATCCATGTTGTCATTTTGCTTTGCTAAATATTCGTCTGACATTTAAAAAAAGGGTGCGTTCTAAGTTAAACGTATTTGACCTAGAAATGACCTAAAAACCTTAATTAAGCATTAATTATGAGTTTTATCTTAACAAATATTTTTGTTGTTGCTTAAATACTGACTGACAACAGTCTGCTGTAAAGCAGGCGAGCGAGCGAGGCTGCAGACTGATGAAATTCAAGTCGAATTGGGTATCGAATTGGCTTCTAGGTCAGTGGAACTGCTCCCCCTAAAGTCCGCGCTGCTGTATCTCAGGTCCGCGCTCAGCAGAACTCAGCAGAACTGTGCTGGCTGTTTCAGAAATTCATGTAAGCGAGGACCAGAAAGGCAGCACCTTCAGTGAAATGTTGTAGCCTGCTCGCTCACGCTCGCAACTAAAGCAGGCTGCTGTAGCCTGGCTTAAATATCAATTTTGACCTTCAGCTATCAATTCTGTCTTCATAAGTTCAATTGAATTTATTTTACATTGAAAAATTGGTAAAGACCTGAAATTTCTGCGTTTTGACCATAACGAGCTCTAATTAACATAAACATGCAAATGTGATGGTGGCATCCACCCTAATCTTTTTCTCTAACCTATGACCTATCTAACTGGCATGGTTTCCTTGCATTAACAAAAATGCCTCTACCAGTACAGAATCATGTCTTGGCTGGTCCACTAAATAGCACATGTAATTATATCTATCTTAATAAAGTTCATGTTCTTGAGCCACATATCGAGGAGTATATAATTTCTTCCTGCAGTTCTGCAAAAAAACTGCAGAATTCTGCAGTTCTGCAAAAAACTGCAGAATTCTGCAGTTCTGCAAAAAACTGCAGAATTCTGCAAAAAACTGCAGAATTCTGCAGGAAACTGCAGAATTCTGCAGGAAACTGCAGAATTCTGCAGTTCTGCAAAAAAAATCTGCGGTTTCAAAAAAAACTCTGCAGGAAGCTGCAGAATTCTGCAGTTCTGCAGCTCCCTGCATGATTTCTGAACCTCTGTTACTTCCTGCAGTTTATTGCAATGCATCTTCAAAGTTCAGACCTCTTTGACATGGGGCTTGCCGCTACCGAGGAAACGTGGTTTGGGGGATTGGTTTGGGGGGTTGTGGTTTGGGGGGTCGGGGTTTTGGTAGTCCTCAGTCATTGCAGTGTTTCTGAAAAGTTTCTGCAGCAAAATCTGTATTTCTGTAGGAGATATGCAGCCTGGGAGGTTTTATGCACTTCTGCAGCTAGCTGCAAAAAACTGCAGAATTCTGCTAAAAACTGCAGAATTCTGCAGAAAACTGCAGAATTCTGCAGTTCTGCAAAAAACTGCAGAATTCTGTAGAAAATTGCAGAATTCTGCAGTTCTGAAAAAAAATTCTGCAGTTCTGTGGGAAACTGCAGAATTATGCAGAAAATTGCAGAATTCTGCAGAAAATTGCAGAATTCTGCAGTTCTGCAGCATGGAGGAGATGCAACGCTCAGAAGTGTGTTTTCTGTGAAATTTGTCTTCCTGCTGCAATGCATTCTGGACAACTTGTCCTGTGACATCACAGATCAAACTGTCATAGGTTGCTACGGTGACGACAGTCGTGACGTCACCTGGTGTGAAGCCTGCACCAATCACAGAGCAGTAAAATTTAAACAGGAAGCAGCTAATGTACAAAACGAGAATTCTGTGAAGCATGTTGCACCTTCTCTTAGTATATTATCTTACCAGTACCAAGTGCATGGGATCTTCGTGTTCTGCAGCTCCCTGCATGATTTCTGAACCTCTGTTACTTCCTGTAGTTTATTGCAATGCATCTTCAAAGTTCAGACCTCTCTGACATGAGGCTTGCCACTACCAAGGAAACGTGGTTTGGGGGGTTGGTTTGGGGGGTTGTGGTTTGGGGGGTCGGGGTTTTGGTAGTCCTCAGTCATTGCAGTGTTTCTGAAAAGTTTCTGCAGCAAAATCTGTATTTCTGTAGGAGATATGCAGCCTGGGGGGTTTTATGCAGCTCTGCAAAAAACTGCAGAATTCTGCAGAAAACTGCAGAATTCTGCAGAAAACTGCAGAATTCTGCAGTTCTACAAAAAACTGCAGAATTCTGCAATTTTCTGCAGAATTCTGCAGTTTTTTGCAGAATTCTGCAGAAAATTGCAGAATTCGGCAGTTCTGAAAAGATTCTGCAGTTCTGTATAGGAAACTGCAGAATTCGTCAGTTCTACCAGGTAGCAGTTTGTGGAATGACCTCTATCAAAATAAACTTCCATGGACATTTTGCCTCTCTGCTCGGCCAATTCTCAACCAAATTTCATTCCGAAAAAAGTTTCAGGTACCCTACAACCAGGTCTATAGACTGCAGTAGTCAGTCTTTGTCCGTCGTTGATCTTTTCGCCGTACGATACATTTTTCGGCGATCGGTAAGCTCGCAAAAATGTCATTTTATAAACTGCTGACAGTGCTCTACCAAAATAAACTTCCATGGACGTTTTGCCTCTCTGTTCGGTCAATTCTCAACCAAATTTCGTTCAGAAAAAAGTTTCAGGTACCCGACAACCAAGTCTACAGACTGCAGTAGTCAGTCTTTGTCCGTCGTTGTTTCTTTTCGCCGTACGATACATTTTTCGGCGATCTGTCAGCTCGCAAAAATGTCATTTTATAAACTGCTGACAGTGCTCTACCAAAATAAACTTCCATGGACGTTTTGCCTCTCTGTTCGGTCAATTCTCAACCAAATTTCGTTCAGAAAAAGTTTCAGGTACCCCACAACCAGGTCTACAGACTGCAGTAGTCAGTCTTTGTCCGTCGTTGTTTCTTTTCGCCGTACGATACATTTTTTCGGCGATCTGTCAGCTCATAAGTAATTGGCAATTCAGCATTGCCATAATTGCCTATGATTGTATGTGATTGCCTGACACTTAGAAATGAGCAGAGAGAGCGGGTAAAGGTAGCAGAAGAAGCTACGATGGAGGGGTAGCGGATGGTGTTGTATCAAGTGACTTGTGTGTTGTACTAGAATCTACCCGCTACCCGCTACCCGCTACGGCCCAGCCCGCTTTTTAGTAAATCCCCATTTTATAAACTACTGACATTTTTCGGCGAACTTCTTCTTCTTCTTCTTCTGCTGTTTCTTTTCTGGTTTCTCAGTTTCTGTCTTGGATCAGGCTTCGTTCTGGTGCTGGTGTCTTATCTGGTATCTGCACATGATTCATTTTTCAGTGAAGTTCCAGGAGCGGGATTCGAACCCACGTCCTCTCAGGCCATTCGATTCAAAATCAACTGCTATAACGATTAGGCCACGGGGAACAGTCAGCTCGCAAAAATGGGTACATTCGTTTCGCTGCTCCAAAGTGCTCTTGGAGTGGAGTAGTTCACTCCAGATCATTCGTTTTGCATTTCCGGGAGTAGATCAGAGCAGTTTGGAGTAGATAGGAAGTACTCCAAAAATTGGGATATCCCATGACAACTGATTGTTTACATAAATACATTACACCTCAGAAGCCTTGATTTTGTGCCAGATTGCTTTTATCTGGTGTGCATTTCTGTATTTCAATTAAATCAATTAAAAGCAGTCGATTGAAGGTGTCGATTCACGGCCTAATTGCCATTAACTACGGGATTCCAACAGCTGAGGAATCCTCAAGTTATGACGATTTTAACTACTCCTTCATGTTCGATTTGGACCAACCTTGGAGTAGTTTACTCCAGGAGTAGAAACGTCACTTCCTGGAAGCTCCTGGAGTAGATACGTAACTTCCGGAGTAGTTAGAGTAGATCGAATCGAATGTACCCAATGCCATTTTGCAGGGTCAGTGTAAAATGCGGACCATGCAGATGAAGCAGACCATTTTGCAAGCTGCAGAATGCATTGCAGATGAGCATCAAAACCCCAGACCCCCCCCCCCCCCACTCAACCCCAAACCGCAACCAACGTTTTCCTGGGTAGTGGCAAGACCCTTGTCAAAGAGGTCTGAACTTAGCAGATGCACTGCAATTTATGAGATGCATTAATAGTACCAGAGGTTCACAAATACTGCATGGAGCTGCAGAACTGCAGAATTCTGCAGTTTTCTGCAGAATTCTGCAGTTTCCTACAGAACTGCAGAATTTTTTTCAGAACTGCAGAATTCTGCAATTTTCTGCAGAATTCTGCAGTTTTCTGCAGAATTCTGCAGTTTCCTACAGAACTGCAGAATTTTTTTCAGAACTGCAGAATTCTGCAGTTTTCTGCAGAATTCTGCAGTTTCTATTGCAGAATATGCAGGTGCAGGAAGAAATTTAAGTGTACTGCACATATCTTTCACCTTCAGGATTGAGGAATATGGTGGCCTACGATTGCCAAATTCGCACAGGGTACTTACATTGTCCCAAAGAGACACCAGATCTGGATCTGGATCTGGATTTTTACTCAGCATATGTCGCTAGGATTTTTCGCTGAGGGACAAAAGAGAACAGTGTGTGGGGGTGATGAGTTCTAGTAGTCTTTGATTAGTGATGATTTAAAGGCACTTTTGGTAGTTCAACGGACCCTAAATTTGCTATTTCCATCTTTTCATGTGCAGCAGCAGTTTTGAAAATCCAGCCTTGAGCGTCATGTAGTCTGTTATGCGCATGCGTCGTAACCAGGTAACCGTCCGCCATCATGAGGCTCTGTTATGCTACGTTGAGTTGCCTAGCAACCTTAATAGGGCATGACGTCATTGAGATAAAGAGCACTTGGCATGACGTCACATGTATGTTAGATTTTTTGGAAACCAGTAATCATCCACCAGTCACCAGCAGTCCAATTCCAGTTCATTTGCATACTAAATGTGGCGGATTTAACAGTGCACTAATCTGCCGTTCCTTGCTTGCCTTTACGTCATTGTGAAAGGGCTTTAATCCAAGTAAAATATGTTGGCTAAATTATATTAAAGTAGACTCAATTAAGTAGTCAACTCAGGTCACTGCATCAAGTCACCCAGCTGACAATGCACATGAAGATCACATGATTAACAAGGACAAGGGGTAAAATTGATGAACATGACAATTACCCCACATTTAAACATTGTGATGCCCGTCTGTCACCAGATTATCACTTGATAATTTTACTTAGATTAACATGTGAATTTAGATCTCAACAGTGTGTGACCCAGTGGGCTTTTCTAGTGTAATATATTTGAAATCAAACAATGTTGTTGTGCAACTTATGTTGCTGCTTTTGTGGCCTGCATACATGAACTTTATTATGTGAACTTTGAACACAGATTTAGACTATATTTTGCAAAATTGATACCAAAAACACAGTTCACAAAATGTACTGAAACTTATATAGCTTAGGTTCTGCAAAACATGACTAGATTACTAAAATTGTTACATTAGTATATCATTGTCTCTACATAGACTGGTGTTTTTACTTTTGTTGCACTGGAGTGTAAATGATTCCAAAAGTAGAATATATCTGAAATAAACATTTTCACTGCATGGCAAATTGGCAATACTTGACTGCTAAAGTTACATACTGACACGGAGCCATCTGGTGATAGACATGCAGCAAAGTGGCTAAGCAAATGGAAATCAGTTAGGCTTGAAACTCCTACTGCATCTTTCTATGTGTCATATACCCCTATCACAACAAGGTAATCCACAGGCCTCTGTTGGCAACTTCGGTTGTATATAAACTCAAAAAGCCTGTTTGGCCATTAGGGACGGAGCAGATGATCTTTAGGAGGGGGGGGGGGCCGTCAAGGGGGCGTTATGGATATTTGGTGAAAAAAAGTTTGTTTTGATGCTTTTTGACACTAAAAAAAAAGTTTGTTCAGAGCATGAAAACCGAAAAAAGGGTAACGTATTGCTAAAGTTGCAAAAAAAAAGTTTGTCGCTCGTCCACGTGAAAAATAACAAGTTCATCAATGCTTTGCGAACGAAAAAAAAAAAATTGTCTCGGGATGGGGGTGAAATCCATAACCCCTCCTGCCCCCCCTAAATTGTTCCATTTGAGCAGTGTCAAACCACGAAAAGCAGCTCATATCTACTAGGGTGACCATTTAAGAGCCAGTTTTTCTAAGATTCAGGCAGGGGAAGAAATGATGTTTTGATGTTTTGACAGTAAAGAGGGCTTGTAAATGGGAAATGGGCTTGAAATTGGGCTATATAGACATAGATAGGTTATCAAAAGCCCTCCTCCCAAAACTTTTAGACCCAGACATATACCATAAGTGCAGGCCCCTTTTTCTCCATTAAATTGCCGTAGACAAGGTGCCCGGAGTCTGGTACCCCACCCAACTTTTTGAGGCATTCCGCCACCTCGGATAATTATTGTTTCCCTGGTACTTACCAGCCTTCCTTTCTAGGATATATCCGAGCAGCAAATGACGAACTTCGATCGAACAGCAGTCCGGATCTGTATCTGTACATTTACAAATCCGACATATATATGAATTTCAAGTTCAGTAGGCTTTCAGGACAATAAAATATATAGGTTTTTGAATGGTTATTGTCTATAGTGGCAAACATGTAGCCTAGGCCTACAAAGATAATAATGTAAAAAACTTATCCCAGCCCTGTTTTGACCATATGTCACTCCAAACCCTTAGATATAACATTGGAATAAGATTGAAATGAAAAATTTCTTGTAATAAAAGCCTTGCTTAATCCAAAAATATCCGGTCTTGGTACTTCTGGTATATAACAGTATCTTGAGATGGAAATGATTGTTGATGGAGGTTGTTCTGATGACAATGCTAAGTTTTTAACTTGCCATTATGTTTCGTTGATGGAAAAGATTCTTCTTTGTACAGAACAACCTTATAATCTATAGTGTCTCAGGGGCGTAGATTAGGGTGTTGCAGGAGCCCAATAAATTGGGTCACCCTGTAAAGGCTGTGTTACACTCAACAGAATGTCTGGTCTATGCCACAAGTGGCGCCATCTTTACTGTGTTGTTTGTGGGCTACAATGTGTACATCCTCCATGATAAAAAATAGTTCCAAATTAATTTGGTATTCACAAGCTTTCTGCTTAAAATTGAAGTCAACCAAAGTCAGACTAGACACTTACAGAGTTTTTGGAAACAGATTATGCCATCACCAAATGCTGGAAATGTCCTGGTTTCTTCCAGACAAATTGTGCGAGTTCCTCACAATGAGTTTCTGTTGACTGCTCACAGGAGCTCGCGAATTTGGCCCCTAGGTGGCAGCAAATAGCAGTCAGCTTGTAGACAGGGAAGTGATGGCGATTGTAGAGTGACTTAACATTGTGGTGCTGGAAATAGCTGAATGACTGTATACTCCTCAGGAGTTGAGGGATGCACATGCTTATACACGCCTGTGTAAGGAAGATACAAAACAAGAGCAGGTATACTGCCTCCATATCCCCCATGCCCTACACATTTACCTATACCCACCAGAATTCCAATTTAGTTATGCCAAATATTTCCACCAGGGCCACAATTGTGCATACATGTAAGGATGTGGAGACACCTAGGGGTGGAGTTTGCTTTTAAAAATAACATGGCTGCAGACCAAAAGCACAGCAAAAAGTATTTGGGATGTGGAAATGGTTATGATATTTATTGATTTATGGTCAGATTTGACAAGTTTAGGGGGGTCTTTGAATGTTGGGAAAGGATGAGCATTGTGCACGGTGTGGTGTTTGAGATATTTGATGGATGCCATGCATGGATACTAAAAGTACAATCCCCCATAGCATAGCATGGGGGATAATTAAACATTCACATTTTGGAGCAGATTCCCACTAGAAATTGCATTTCTTCAAAATGCAAATACTTGAGTAGGGAAAATTATTTGCATGCCATAACGTTATTAAAATAAGTGAGATGTGCAATGTCAACTGTTTCATGGGTATCTGTATGTTATTTTCAAAATGACTGTGCTTCTTCAATCTCCAATTTGAGTAACATACGCTTGTAATGTTTTGTTATGGTATTATGGTACTCATGCACATGCTATTGATAGTAATATATCCTGGTGACCATTTAAACCTTCATCATATACATCAGAATTGAAGTAAATGGTGTTTTCCCTTATTTTTGTTGGGCATTTTTCCCATTATGTGAGATATGTTAATAACACCAACATCATGTGACCTCCTCCCTGTGGTGCCATGTGTGTAATAGCTGCTTTACTTTTTTACATCAACAAATTCAGAAATTACTGCCATATCATAGGGAATTTCCACTTAGCTAGGTTTAATCTCTCTCTGTATTGCCTACATGCACATTATGTTGATATCAAAATAGAACCATGTAGCGACGCACTTCCCATTCAGAAAAATTCCCAAAATTTCCACAGTGAGAATAGTATCAAATGGATGATGAAAAGAACAGTGATAGCAAGAATTGATTAAATTTTAAGTGAATAAAATTAGCCAGATATTTAAAGAGTATGATTCTTAAGTACTTGTAAAAACACAGATGGTTTTCTCCCACATTTGTATTTAGGTGTAGCCTACTCCAATGATGTTTAGCATTATAAATACAATAATTAAACATTTCTAAGCACATGATTATTGATTTGTACTTTCCTGTGAGCAAAAGCAAAATTTATACATATACACCTTTTATGTAAAATTCATATTGTTCAATGTTCACTTTCCCCCTCACCCATAACTGTGCTTTGATCTACTTGACCTCTGGGACCTTGTTGTACCTGTATGTGCCCTGGGCTACCTGCCAGCAGGCCTAACTAGACTGAATTTTTCATGGCACACATATTGTGTCTCTCTATATAGGGAGTTTATTTATGTGGTTCCATCAGCTGTTCCATTACCCTGTGCGTGGGCATCATGGTGTCTGTGTGGGGAGACGTTTTATTTTTCGATTTTATTGAAAACCCAGAAGCAATGGCAGCAGGCTTCCACCTGTGTTGTGTACACAAGAAGAGAGGATAGCAGAGGATACTGCACTCTCAAAATGGATTGAGTTTATGAATGCTGTTATTGTTATTCGGAGGAGGAGTAGGCCTATATTCATGTATATACATCCAGGAAACACGCTTAGTTAAATATCAGCACAGCAGTGAGCTATTTTGCAGATTTTGGTGAATACAATGATCGGATTATGATTTCATATTATTTAAGAGATGTGACGCTTGATCTTCAAACGCCAAATGTAGGAATGTCGTATTTTACCTGAATGTCAAGAGAAAGTAAGACACTCTCAAGCAAAAGAAAGCAACAAACCCTTATTTGTTCAAGGTTGGTTGAATTCATGAAGTGTCTCACAAATTTGACAAGTGCATTGTGTATTTTACCTGAGCATAGACATGACATTATAATATAGGTCGGGCAGCAGAACAGCCAACAACACTGCATACCTGTACATGCATTCTGTTCATTACAAGCATATAAAAGCTTATACAATGACATTTATGCAAATTGATGGTGTATATTCACCATGGACTATATATGGTCATTCACATATATGGGCAAGCATGAAGTTGGCATCATCAATCTCAAAGCTGACTGATTAATTTCTGATAAATTATGACTCATTTGAGGAACTTGGAACCTTGCAGTTTCAAAGGTGTAAATTTATGGAATGTATAATTAGCTCCATTTTCAATTCCTTATCATTTTTCTGGTAAAGTCCTAACATAGACTATTGACAGTCCAACTATGTTGCCATTATCAGTGCTCTTTATCTCTTCACCCACATGTTCCTGTAATCAACATGAGGTCACAAGTCCAGAAAGACGATAAATATTCCAATGTCGAGTTATCATGGTTATTTTCTATCACAGATCCTATATCTAATGGCTGTGCTGAAAAAATATGTTGCAAATTTCCAAAACTCGGAACAATGACTTATGAACCATGTTTCATTTAGGAATCGATCAGCTGGGACCAACTTACATGCAATGACACTTGGCAATACCTGGACTACATAAAGGATGAGTTTATTAAGAAGAAAACTATGTATTACCCATGGAAGGAGGTGGATTTTGATACTCCTCCTATTAATCTTATTAATAAGACTTCTTGCCTATGAAATGGATGTCTCCAAGACATCAAAAGTGGTGATTGATCTTAAAAAAGCAGAAAAAAAAATTAATCAAGACAATTCAAATATCCACATAGTTCGTAAACTGGATGTGGATTATGGCAGTAATTCCATATTGGATGAGACAAAGAACCATGATCAACAAAGGACTAGCGTTAATCAAAATGTTAATTTGACGGATTCATTAGTTGGCGTGACCTTAAAACAGATGAAGTCTGAGACTACTCGATCTCTTTTGTTGGACAATAATGACATACGCACAACGAAACGCAATGACTTCAATGTTTCCACGCCAGTCATTGACCGAATTGCTGCAACATATCATCCTGTGAAAAGTACAGAAATAAAACATTCTCAACAATTTCAACAAACTAGTGCTCCAAAGAAGATTAGCAATCAACAATCAAAACAAACACAGGAAACTAAAAGTCAACAATTCGATGATCTGCATAGACTTCAAGACCAACAAATTAAAACACAGCAGCAACGTAGCCAACAACACTTTAAACCAACACAGCAAAAGCAGATGGCAAGCCAGCAATTCCAACGAAGTAACACTCAGCAACAACTTACGAATCTTCAGATGAATACCCTGCAGCTATCTAAAAATCAAGCGGATGTCCAGCAAGTTATTAGAAATCAACAACTTCACCAAACACAGCAAGGTCAGATTGTAAGTCAACAATTTCAAGAAAGCAATGCTCAGCAACAACTCAGAAAACAACAACTTCACCAAACACAGCAAGAACAGACTGTAAGTCAACAATTTCAACAAAGCGACACTAAGCCACAACTCAGAAAACAACCACTTCACCAAACACAGCAAGAACAGACTGCAAGTCAACAATTTCAACAAAGCGACGCTCAGCCGCAAATCAGAAAACAACCACTTCACCAAACACAGCAAGAACAGACTGCAAGTCAACAATTTCAACAAAGCGACGCTCAGCCACAACTCAGAAAACAACCACTTCACCAAACACAGCAAGAACAGATTGTAAGTCAACAATTTCAACAAAGCGACGCTCAGCCACAACTCAGAAAACAACCACTTCACCAAACACAGCAAGAACAGATTGTAAGTCAACAATTTCAACAAAGCGACGCTCAGCCGCAAATCAGAAAACAACCACTTCACCAAACACAGCAAGAACAGATTGTAAGTCAACAATTTCAACAAAGCGACGCTCAGCCACAACTCAGAAAACAACCACTTCACCAAACACAGCAAGAACAGATTGCAAGTCAACAATTTCAACAAAGCAACGCTCAGCAACAACTCGGAAAACAACGACTGCAACCGATGGATGCCCAGGAGCAACTTAGAAATCACCGAACACAACCAAATCAAGATGAAGGTCAACGCTCTCCACAGATGAACACCCGACAGCAGCTTAAAGATGAAATCCAGCAAAGAAATCCTCAACGACAACTGACCTTGCAACAATTCATGAAAGAAGCATCACTGCGACAGCAACTGCCCCTGGAACTGTCGCAACGTCAACAACAGCAGCAATTGAGTAAGCCTGAAGAGGGACAGAGTCAGCAACAGTTAAGTAATCAAAAATCAGAATTTCAAGAACCTAAAAAAGAACAGACGCCTTCAAGAGAGTTGACATTGAACATCAGCAGTGTGACAGAAAAAGATAATATCAACCATCATGCTGTGACAAACAGCAATGATTCCATTTCAGGGCAGACATTTAATCAAAAACAGCCATCTTTACTGAAGCCACAAAATAATCAGCTGCCTCTTCACTCAGTTCTTTCGGAGAAAACGGAAAATGTTGGTTCATCGAAGCAACCTAACCATTCTGTGAATGAGCCATCACATTCAACTAAACCTAGTGAATCATTAATTACACAGGGTTCTTTGAATGCTACAATTCATGCACAACAACAACCAAACCCTACTTTAAAACCACCGGAGTCCTCTTCAAAATCGGATTCATCTCAGGTGCAGCCGTCAGGCCCGCCTCAGAAAGACAAAAATCAAAACAGCACACCAAAAAGTGTGAAAGACAGTGACAATATTCCTGTCAACAATAGTGCCAAAGACAGCAGTGATCAGAGGAATATCTCAACTACAACTTCGAGTAAAACTCAGCCTTTTACCGTAATGGTGAAACCCGTAGGGGCAAGCAGAATGATGAACTCTTCCACAATTTGGCCCCAGATTGGATGTACCAGGCCCCTGTGTAAATTGCAAGATATCAAACTGGCCCAGAGGAGCATGCAGCCCTTCATGACCGTTGACCAAAATGTCAAGGATTTGTGTCCCACTCCAAACGGTAAGCGTAAAGCTCGGCATTTATTTCGGGAATGGGGTTGAAGTGATAGAGCATCCTTTTTAAAAGGTTGTGAGATTCTCACTTCTCTGGTTGGAGATTCTAGGATCAACGGATGGAATATCCGATGTGTACAGAATTATGGTCTGGTTAAAAAATAATAATGAGCCACAGAAGAATTTCAATTTGTGTATCAAAATTTGGGAATGGCTGTATGCTAGCCCATCACAAAAAGAAGTATAAAAGCAGTACAAAAGCAGTATTTGGACCCGCGCACCAAATGTACTCCCATTGTACTGATTTTGTGCTTCTATGCAAATTTCGTACTGATTTTATACTTCTAGTGACACAATTTGAATAATCACGTACTGCATATGTGCTCCTCTAACTTCTAAATTTCATTTGAACATTTTGTGTACTGAATTTATACTTCTATGACTTAGGCTGCTTAGATTCATTCACATGTGGGTCATGTTCACTTCCAGAACTCTGAAAATGAGCAGGTGTGTCAGGTTTTTAATTACAATATGTATACTGAATTACTGGCATAATTTCCAAAGTGTTAGATACAAATGTTTTACTAGTTTATTAATAGCGGCAAAAAGTACAAATCATAAGGTACTTCTTTTGTGCTTCTAATATGCTCCAATACCATATATGGGATATACTGATTTTGTACTGTTTCTGTGCTGCAAACATACTCTTTTTTCCACTGGGACAGCTTTGTATTGATTCAAATATATACTGTCTTGTGCCTAAGTCCTGAAAATATACCTCGTTTGGACAACATATAGCATTGAGCCATCATAGTGTGAAAATTGTGAACATTCTGAGACAGCTCAAATTATATATTCAACACAATTTTGAAATTCTGCAATGAAGATGAAAAAATAACTTGGACTCATGATGCAACTTTTGAAAAATGGTGATGTTCAAGCTTACTTCCCCAGCATGAAACCAACTGCACCAAAGAGACTAGTCTCTCTGGTCAGAGAGTCAGAGCTGGAGTAATTCTTGAACAATTGCGATCTTAAGTAGTGGGGTACAGGGTGCAAGTGAACTATTTTTAGGCTCAAAGGTATATATGCACTAACACTGCACCTCCACCGGCCTATACTTTGTGGATAACAACATGATTGATATATATTCTAAAAAAATGCAGAGTTTTTGGCCCAAACAACTTTTAATGGAAAATTGGAGATAAGGTGCTGGTACATAATATTGATGCACCATTTCTCTGATTACATCTTTCCCCCAAGTACTTCTAAATTTCTTAATTATAATATACGTTGGAAATGGAAATTAGTAGTGCAGTATAGCTTAGCACATACATAATTGTTCATTTTCATGGTAAAACACCAACTTTTGCACATGGTTAAGAACCATCACAATGAGAATGTCTGATTACATATAATTATGTTACAAACCTGTGGCTACAGGGTGTCTACAGAAAAAGAGGACAGTCACTTGTCTTCTTTTTTGTACTCATATAAGTTCAGAATTTGGTGATAAGTCTTGACATAAGAGTGGATTTGATAGTCAGCCATATTAGATATATTGCAAATATGTTTATTTGTGAATTAGATCACTACTAAAGGCAAAACGGAAGCATGATATGCGAAAGTGCTTGCGTTGCTTAAAAGCTGACTACGGTTGTCCTGTCTTCCTCATTGTTGATGAGAAATTTTTCACCATTTATGGTGCTTGTAAGAAAAGGAATGAATCATTTGTGAGTAGCGGGACATTTGCGAATGCTCCAGCTGTCGACAACTCAAATTAGGGACCTCAGGGGCGGACTGGCCGCACCGTGGGCCCCTGGGCAGGATCATTGGCGGGCCCCTGTTATCGCAGTAGCGGCATTTTCGGAATATAGATTGCTCTTACCCGCACGTTATGATATAAATTATGAATAGCATATATATACATATATATACATGTAGTATAAAATTAAGCCAAAAACTCCTGCATGATGACAGGGAGTGGGCCCTTGCTTGTGTGATATCACAGACTTGAAAATTATCATCATGCAAAAAATTAAAAATACAAAAGTCAGAGGAACACATTCCTCCCTACTTTTAATTTACACAGTTGATTGACAGAGAGTAGGCAATTCAGAAGGGTGGCATTGGGGCCCATACAAGGAGGACCTTCGAAGGTCCAGGTATAATCTCAGGGCCCCTCCTAGTGGACCATATCGTAAAACTGAGAGAGGGGCCCCTTACTTCATTGTCAAGTTTTAATTGAAGATTTTTTCTTAATTTTTTTCATAATAATTTTTTGTAATTTTTTTCATAATAATTGTCAAGTTTTAATTGAGGATTTTTCATAATTTTTTCATAATTTCTATTAGGCCCAGAATTAGATTTTCACCTCTTTTACTTCATTTTCGATAATTTCGAATGCTTGTGGGCCCCCCTGAGGTGTTGGGCCCCAGGGCACTGCCCTCTGGCCCATAGGGCCAGTCCGCCCCTGAGGGACCTAACACTTGGTCTTCAACGTGGAGTCATCTGATGACAATAAAATCACAAAAATGTCTCAAATAGTCATTGATCAGAGCATCGGAATCAATGCAAATGCTTATAACAACATTGTGAAAGAATTTGTGATGCCATGGCGTCAGACAAAAAACTCATTTTGTGGCAAAATCATCTTCCTACAAGGTGGAGCACCTGTTCATACTGCATAGAAGACTCAGGGTGCCTCAAAACAAACCTGCTGAGCAAGGTAGAGTGCCATCCCTTGCTCCTGAGCTGGACCCAGTGAATCACTCAGTATCGGCAAATTGGGAGAAAGCATCCAGCAAGTTATCCCAACCCTCGCAGTAAAGCTAAAGGCCTCCATCATGTCTGCATGTGGCAAAATGTTGGCAGAGTGCATCAAAAATGTTTTCAAATCGTTTTGGTCTCATCTGCAGAAAGTTACCACTGCAAGGGGTGCGAATATTGGGTAATTTGACTCTTCTGATTATACTGTTCATATACAAATCATGTTTTGTTGAATAATGATGCTTGGCACAAAATGAACTGTTAACAAATCAAATTGTGTTGACTGTCCTTTTTTTCTGTAGACACCCTGTATACTCAGGATATTTGCAGGTATTGAGTGAGATAGATATGAAATGGTGAATTGATCAGTTTCCAAGCTTTTCACCACAGGGGCTTTTACTGCAATTTCAATTAGTATGAGTTGCCTGGCCAGTTGCTGCATAGCATTTTATCAGCTAAAAACAGGGACCAAAAGTAAGGTTTGACTGATGCTATGGACGTCAAGGCGGGTACATTTATTAACCTGTACTGACGTCAGGATAGCAATATTTTGTGTTCTTCCTGACTGTCAGAACAGACCATAAAAATGGGTCATCCTGATGTCTACTGCCACCATATTTGCAATGGTTTCTAGGGTCAGGAAGACAGTTATTGGACAAGGATACTGACAGCAAAAATTAGGTCTTACTGACACTGCTGACGTCCGGACGGATTCATTTATTAACCTGTACAGACATCAGCAAAGGTAGTTTTTCCCTATCATCCTGATGCCAGAACATGTCATAATGTCAGGTTCAGCTGACATCCACAGCCAACTGGAGCCCTGTCAGTAAGAGTCTAAAAATGCCCAACTTCTGACAGTAACAAGGACAGATTATTCCACCATCCTGACGTCAGCAACAAACTGAAAATATGACCCTTCTGACCTCAGTAGTGTCGGTAAGGACACAAAAAAGGTCCCAGTTTTTATATGCATTTTATCCTCTTCTGATTGGTCCTTAACTGATCATCAGCCAGTTAAAGGAAGCTTAGAAACTACGTAGCAAGTGGTCTAAGCAACTAATACCTATTGAAATTGCAGTAACCAGACCTATATGTCGACCTTTGCTATCAGTTTGCACTTTGGGGACAATAAATTGACAATATTTCACAAGTGTCCCAATTTTATCTTTATTTATTAGTTAATTAACTTAATTTAGATAGATAAGACATGTAAATGGATGTTTTTTTTTGTCCAGGACTAATTTACAGTAAGTGTCTCACTGTCTCCTAGACAGCTCTTTCAACAATAATTCCAACATGAGGGAAAAAAGTTTCAAACACTTGAGGTATTACAATCTAGGATATCATTGTCTGTGGATGGCCTGAGTGGGAGTCAAGTCTTTATTCTGCAATGTATTGTACGTGTTATCTATGTAAATATGTGTCAAAAGGTGTTTATGCTTCACAGAACGTTACACATTTTTACCCTCGGCAATGTATATTGCCGTCGGGTATTGTAGTTAGTATGGCAAATTTTTGTCCGTCCGGCGGGCGGCCGGGCGGGCGGGCGGGTGGGCGGGCGGGCGGCGTCACACAATGTGTATTGGCCTCTGTGCCAAAACTATTACACCTATATATTTGAAATTTGACACATGAATGGGTCTTATAGTGTTAATGTGCCTTCTGGAGTTCATATTCATGTAATGACCACAGTTTTTGTAAAATATTGAAAATTCGGAAAAATTAATTTTTTTCGTTTCCGGGCCAGAACTCGGAAACGGTTATACCTATGGGCATGAAAATCTACCATAACATGTATTAAATACCCTAGTTGTGCCTTTTGGGGGTCTGAATGCTCTAACTAAAATAGTTTTCAAAGAATGAACCAAAAATGTAAAAAAATTGTTTTTTTTTCAACCCTCTGCAATTCCCTCAATTTTGGAGTTAGACATTTGAAATTTAGAATTTAGTTGTCTAAAATATAGGTCTCTTAACTGCTTGAATCGTTTAGAGGGTCCATCTAACGAATTTTGCATAAAAACCAAAATACTAGAAAAATGTGTAATTTTTTACATTTTTCTGGAATTTTGGTCTCTCACGCCAAAACAGTAATAACTGTATTTTAAAAACCAAAAGGTATTATAGTTAAACCTATCAAGAAGGAACTTTTACTGCCATTATGTAGTTGACGCAATAATTTAGGCCGACAAAACAAGTTTAAAATTCACAAAAATGTGAAAATATCCACTTTCTGGCCATTTCGTTTCTAATAAAGTCATGCCATGCTCTTGAATATGAACAAAATGAATAAACATGAATGAAATACATGGTTTTCATGCATATATCTGTTACATCATCATATATTTGAACATAAAAAGAGAGAAATTGCTAAAAATAGGCCAAAACTATAGACCTTTGATTTGTCACATTTCAGTCAATTTTGGATCTTGGTTACTCAAAGTGCCATACAATGTGCCCCAAGTATAATTTTTTGCATGTAGTTTATGCAATTTTTAGGCCAACAGAAGAAGTTTAAAATTCACAAAAATGTGAAAATATCAACTTTCTGACCATTTCATTTCTAATCAAGTCATGCAATGCTCTTGAATGTAAACAAAATGAATAAACATGAAAGAAACACACGATTTTCATGCATATATCTGTTATATCATTAGATTTTTGAACATGAAAAGACAAAAATTGCTAAAAATAGGCAAAAAACTGTAGACCTTTGAATTGTCACATTTCAGTCAATTTTGGATCTTGGTTACTCAAAGTGTCATTCAATGTGCCCCAAGTATACTTTTTTCATCAAATTCTTCCTCAGAATTTATGTGGTTTAATAAGATAAATTATATATTATATATATTATATATATATATATATACAAATATGCTTTATGCACATAGTTCTGACTCAAGGGGCCTTACCATTCTAAACTTTTGACAAGAACTCTCAAAACCCCATTTTGCTAAAATTAACCTCAGTGATGTAGATTAAAGGAAAGAAATTAAATTAATGTCAGGCCTGCTTTTATTTATAACATTGCATAAACACTAAATGTGATCAAATAATGATTGCAGAAATGATTTAACTAAATACAAGGTTATTTAGAAATTTACTTGGCATGCAACAAAACCTTAATTCTATGAATTTCAATGTTTCATTTTATATCCAAAGATATTTAATGTTGGATAAATTTGAATTTTAATTAATAACAAATCTCACCCAAAGCATATTTAGCACCTTTAAGACAATAAGTGTCACTGCTTTGTTTGGGAACAGGGTGCAGCTTCTGTTGAATGGACATTATGTAACATGATGTCACTAATCCTCTCCAATGGCCAAACCCAAGAACAAAGGGGAGGGTACAGAAGCAGTTGAATAGCACCCCTATATTTCTAACAAAATTCCCTGTTTTTGGCTAGTCGAGGACTAGCCCTTAGAGAGATGACAAAAAAGCCCGCGAAAATCGGAAATTCAAAATACCGTAATGCATATTTGCCTCAGAAAGCGTCTGTGGAGCCAGGAACTGTCTGAAAACCACCCAGCGGCCGAGATATGACCGAAAACGATCGTCCACGATCATATTTACGATCGATCTCTAAACAATCCTGTACAACTTTGCGCATGCATGCGCCCATAGCGAGTGGACCCACTGGGACTGTCGGTATCCCGCTAGCCGGGCGTATGACGCTCAGGCAAGCGAGTGGGCCCAGTGGTGCTGTTAGCATCCCGTTGGGTTTACCTGGCGGGAACCACACACATCACTGACTGCTCCATCAGCGGATACCAGTCCAACATTGCTATATAGAGAGAAAATTGGCTTTATTTAGCACATTTGTGCAAGGAGACCCACTGATGCAATGCTTATGGTTGCAACTATATATCAAGCAGGTACACCAACCATGTCATTATAAATAATATGACTTAAGTAAGGTAATAAGGTAAAAATACCATTATGTATTTATTTATTTTATTTTTTGGATAATACATTATTAGCATGATATTACTGCAAAAACTACATTTTAGGTACAAGGTAGGCCTAACTTTAAAAAATGTCTCTGAGGATGGGACAGCATGATATGCAGTCTATGCTACTATGGGAAGGTCACTGTGCACTAACGAGGGGGTACCCTCGCCATCAGGGTGGCCATTACAACTCTCACTTCGTGATTTCAAAGTGAAATTGCAAAAAATGTAAGGGGTGTGAGGTCTTCAAATTTTTAAGATAGGTTAAATGGCTTGTGGAATGAATCAATGCCAAGTGCCAGACTCAAACATGCAAGATGAAGTAAGATATTTATGAAATTTGAATTCACTCGAGGTGAGGGTACCACAAAAAACGAAAAATGGCTGGGCGAGGGTACCAGCATTTTGGCGAGGGTACCAACCGAAAATGGCGAGGGTACCAACCGAAATGGCGAGGGTACCAGCCCGGAAGTGGCGAGGGTACTGCAAGATTTGGGCGAGGGTCATTTCCGGTTGGCGAGGGTAACCTCCATAAACATTGGTGAGGGTAACACAAGACATGTAGACAGAAGCAAGTATAGCGAATGGTTTTAGTCAGGGGTAGTCAAGTTAGTGAATCAGCTAATCAATGTTTCTTTGTTGTGCAAGATCAGAGCATGTGCTGACAAAAATGTCATGATTGCAATTTTGAAGTACTTGAGCAATCAGGAACAGGAATTCCAATCAAGAACCTAGTTGCAATAAAAAGTGTCAAAGTTATGTGATTGGCCTGACAAATTTGTTTTGGCAAGAAACTATATATTCATTTAGACAATATTAAAGAGATGCACCAAGACATGGAAAAACCTGTGTATTGGTACGTTTTTTTATGAATTTAACAATGTGAAGGCATAAAACAATGTCAAGGTAGGTAAAATATATACTTATATAACAAATGAACTTGCATTGCTTATAAAGCCCCTTTCCCACTGGATGCATATAGTCACGTTTTATGGCATAATGGTAAAATTCAGAAAATGTGCCCATATGCATTGATATGCGTTTCTTTTGGGCCTGAATACCCATGCTAATTGTTCAGATGCAGAGCAGTTGCAGAACCATGCATATGTTTGCAGCTGGTGTAATTAACCTTGCAATTACTTCACAAATGCACTGCATACTGATAAATATTGATACATTTACCTTCGTTTACAGTCTTTTGTTCTGCAAAATAGCCACTAACATCACCTAAAACTCATCAAATTAGTATTAAAATTGCAGTTTACTTGCATATCAATGCGTACTGCTGCGTATTGATGCTTATATATACATACATGTAGGCATTACATATGTCTGCAACATCTCTGCATAAATCTGCATTTCTTGACATAGGCTTGCAAACCTGTTTGCATAGCACCAAAACGCAGCTCTGATGCATTCAAATTAAGCATGCTTAATTTTTCTGCCCTCCCCGGGTGGTTATACACGTTTGTATGCATTTGACTGCACTTCCAATATGTATGTATTTAAACTGGACTTTCAAAACAAATTAGTTGAGTTTTGGGTATTGTATTAGGCTGCATAGCTCTGTAAATCACTACATATGCAGGTACATGCGAGGTATGCTTTTTAGTCACCAAATCTGTATTGATCACTGCATGATTTTACCCTTTGTTAATTGGTTGAATGAAACCAGTACAAAATGGAGCCCTGTTGCGTTAAAATTAAACATGTTTGATTTTTCTGCTCTCAGTGCATAGCTATACACATTTCCATGCATTTGACTGCAGTCCCTTGCATATGGTTACATAGCATTGCATGCTGCAGCATTACATAACCATTACAGCTTAAGTCAAAAGGACATATAATTATTCAAAAGTGGTTGAGTATGTCATCACGTTATACAGTTTTATACAGACGATGCGTGTCATGTTCAGTGGCTCAAATACCCAGTATTAAGATAGACCTATATATGAGTGTGAAAAGGGAAATTAGAGGTAAATTACAGAAAATGTTATTACTTTTTTAAGGTTGCTAAAAAATCATGAATCAAACTGAGTATATCTTGGTCAATGCCTTTTAACTGAGAGCCTACTGAGTGCCCACTTGTTTTGACTCATCTGCATTTTTAAAAGCAAAAAGACAAATTTCAGTGCCTTTTTTTACAGAAACTACATATGACTTATAACTTCTCTCTTCCTATCATGATTTATTTTTTTCTGATGAGATAATAATTAATGTTTCCAAAAAAGAAAAAAAAATTGCAATACACTAATTCAATTATGAGCATCTATCTATCTATCTATCTATCTATCCATCTATCTATCTATAGATCTATCTATCTATCTATCTCTCTATCTATCTATCTATCTAATCTTATCTAATCTTATCTAATTGTTCTAACAAGTAAATCTCATCACATCACCATTGCTGTTTGTATCACACCATAGCAATCGTTGAAAAACAGGAAAAAGACACAATTCCATAACAGTCATTTTGGGTGGTACCCTCACCATGACAATATTTGAAAATTGTGTTACCCTCGAGAGGCTTTTTTTGTTACCCTCGCCGTTACGATATATTTCAACTGCAAAATCTGATAATTATGTTCGTAATCACACATGGAAGGCGAGTCCAGGGATTAGTTTAACATCTGAACTACATGCATGACAAATATGAGCTTTGGATTTGATGAAATAAGCTCAGGATGACAGAAAATTACTTTGAATCAAGTGTTGTAATGGCTGCTCTTATGGCGAGGGTACCCCTCTCGTTAGTGCACAGTGAAGGTGCCAATGGACAACTGCTTGAAACAACAAGCACAAGATGACTAGGCCAAGCAAGTAGAAATCATAACATAAGATTTACCTTTTTTCCTTAAGATGTACTGAAAAGCCATTATCCTCTTTTTCTCATCCTCTTTGGCATGTTCTTCTTAAGCCATGTCTTGTTGTACACTAAACAGATGCACCAAGGCTGGTCTTTATATACCATTTACTAAGCAGTGACACATTCAGAGTTGACAGCTAGTGTCTAATGATTGCAATTACTCATTGAGCAGTGTCATAGAAAATATCAACTCAATTGGCTTGAGTTGGCAGGTTGTGTCTAATGATTGCAATTACTACGGAGATCAGTCAGTGTCAAAGGTAATATCAATTAATGGAATTGTCTTGAGTTGGCAGGTAGTGCCTCATGATTGCAATTATTCATTGATCTGTGTCAAAATAAAATATCAAGTTATTGCAATTGCAGAGTTCTTGAAAGTATGACACAATGCTTTTAATTAATTACTAGAAAACCCGTTGCAAGCAGGCATTTGAGCCATTTAGGCTTATTTTAGGGTAGGATATGTGTGCCTGAATATGACAGTCAAGGAGGCCATGGTGGTCCAAATTGATAAGGATAAATGGACATTTTAATATGAAACAGTTTGCATAAAATTCAAATGTAATGGTTATGTCTTTTATAGATGCAAAATGTCAGATTGGTGGGAAAACAAATGCACTTAAAGTGTATTTATGGGCATATTGTGGTGGCAGCAGTTGTCAGTGTGCCTGGCCCCTGCTGCCACCTGGATAGCCTGACAGAAAGCATATGACCCAGTTCTGCACATTGATCAAAAGTTGCAGGGAAAGGTGTGAAATGAAGGTGTATTTTTAAATAAGGCAGGGATTGATGAAGCACAGGTACTATTGCAAAACAAAGTAAATGTCAGTGATGTGGCACATGCAACGTTTGATGAGTGTGATGAGAACAGGGACAGAGTTATGCCTGAGATAATGGACCCAAGAGAGTTAGCACTTTTATGTTTGGATGTTTGGATAATAATTATTTTATGTTTTATATTGTAAATTACACCAGAGTGTGAATGAGAGTAAATAATTAAAAAAGTGGTCATAAATGTGATATCAAGTTGAGCAGATTAGAAAATAAATGTCAATTCAATTTCACTTACATCATAACTTACATGTCTTCTTTGATTTATTTTGTCTTCCATCAAGTAAAATGACTGTCCAATACAGCACAATTTATGCAATAAGTACTATATTATGATTGATCAAGACATAATTTTATTTTTACCAATTTGGCCATGTAGCTTTAATTTTACAACCTTACTTTCCTGTTGGATTGGAACTGTGTGGAATTTTTGGGTTCCAATATTTTGATTTCCTGTTGTACCACATCACAACAATAGCTTGTTTATGTGTAGGCCTATAAACAAACAGGCCTGAACTCTGTTTCATTGTAGCTACAGCCGCAGTGCTGTTGTTAAGCAATTTCACACATAAGCACATCACATTCATCAGACACAACTAATAAAAAAAATTAAAAAAACACTACAGATCAACAAAAATGTGCAGTTGTAATTGAACACAGCTCAGTGCAACTGGTCTGCTTAGTGATAGTATATATGATAAGTAATGCATGATAGACTGCAGCATCACAATCTGTTGAGTTTCATTGAACAATATTAAAATAAGGAATTTCATTTCAGACACATTTCTTGATAAAAATTTGAGATCAGGGCAATTACTCCTCACTGACTTTTTTTTGCAAAATTCACATAGTTCAAAACTATGATAACCATATCTGCAAGACAGATGTAATAGAGGCATATCGCTATCCCGGTTAATCACTGTTCTATAAATATAGGCCTAATACTGAATCGACTAGCCTTTGAATCCATGGATTCTTGTCTTAGAAATATGTTCAAACTGCATTGATAGCCTTAGTTTTTTTATCTTAAACATTATAATGAAATTTCCAATTTAGATCAGAAATATAGGCCAAGTAGAAGTTGAGATGTGACTTTTTATATCCCATGCAGGTTTTTTTTGCCTTTTCAGCTATTGTTATACTTATACAGCCAAGTTTGGACTGCATTTAACCTTTTTGGTGATAAGTAGTAAATGTATTATTAAAAATTATCTGTAGGCCACACATTGTTTTAGTTTAATATTTAAAATAGATAGATTGGATCGATAGACAACCTAACTATTATAAAATTATCTGTTTTTAGGCAGGCCTTTATTCTATTCATAATTTATAAGATGGATAGGTAGATAGATAGATAGATAGATAGATAGATAGATAGATAGATAGATAGATAGATAGATAGATAGATAGATAATAGATCAATATATAGATAAATAGATAGATAGATAGATAGATAGATAGATGGATAGATGGATAGATGGATAAGGTGTTTTAGATTAAAGGTGTTTAAATGACTGAAGATTGCTTGACTGATTGGACTGATTGAATAATTGAATGATTAATTAATTGTTTGACTGAAAGATCCACTGTGAATTTATCCCAGCAAATAGATTTTCATGTTGCACTATTGATTAGTTGTTAGATAGATAGATACATAGATACATAGATACATAGATAGATACATAGATAGATATTTTATATATAGATAGATAGATAGTTAGATATTGATTGATTGATTGATCATCTATAATTATGTAATCTAATACATCCAGAGAATCACGGATGGACGGAGGATTGGGACTTTACCTCCTGTATTTATGCACTTGGTAGGCTAATTAGGACAGGAGGAGGACATAGCAATGAGGTGACCCTTTTATTTCATTGCAACATCTCTTTTCAGTACCTTGAATCTGTTGAATGCTAGGGCTGGGAATTTGTCAAAATTAAATACAATAAAACATCATATAAAATAGAGAAATTGACATTTCATTCATCTAAAAACACTTTCCGTCAGCCAGAAAGAGTAAGGAAGCTTGAGAGACCATTATGATTACACAAACATTCTTGATACATTGATTGCATCTAGAAATAGTCAAGAATAGTGTAGGGGGGCATTGATATATATGTTCATGAACCTAAAACCATATGAAAATTGTAAACATTTTGGCCCAGCTCTCCCCATCAAGTTGGAGACTTGGGCCATACAAAGGGAGACTGGGCATCTAAATATGACTGGTTTGGTAAAACTGTACTTGAGGGTCATAATCTATCGCCGATATGTCAATTGATTTCACCGGCTTCAGAATAGCCTGCTGAATAGCCGAGGGTATGCTGCTGCGCAGCCTATGTTTTAATGTAATAGTTTCTCGTGATGTTATCAGTCACTATAATGATTTTAGAGGGATGTACCACGTGCATGCATACCAATAGTACCTTATAAGACATTACAAACGTATGCATTTCGAATTTGGAGATTGCAGAAGCCGGGTCATTTTGCAAATAACATACAGATATGGTGCAAATGCAATAGTTGAACTTGTACATCTCACTTATTTTGATAATGTTGTGGCATGCAAATAATATTTTCCTTTATAGTATTTGCATATTTTGAAGAAATGCGTAACTAGTGGGAGCCTATTCCAAAATCACATGACAAATTCTAATTAACATACATCAACAGGAGTGATCACAAACTGTTATACATCGTTTGTTACTATTTGTGCTTTTAGCAGTTAGACATAAGATAGAAGTAAATAAGAACAAAAAAAACCCAACAATAACTGTGAATTTTGAGAAAATTTTTTTCAAATTGGATGGAATCTGTGACAAATATATCAAAACACACATATCTTGGGCATTTCTTTGATATGTCATATGCCAGTATATAGTTGGCCTGAAGCCATTTGCATGCCCTGATACCTTTTGTCTCTGAGTGATTAGTATGGCCGCCCATGGGATGTACGGACTCCTGAGAATAATGACAGGACTGTACTCTGCAAGCGGAAAGTCCACATCCCACTCTCCAACATGGTCATTCCTGGTTTGAACACAGAATCATACTAATATGTAAATGGCACTGCCATGAAATTCGCGCAGCATGATTGTCATAAAAATACTGCATTATCTTCAACTTTCCCCATGCAGAAGGCCAATTTATCTTTTTAAAGGACTGGGCAAATGGCCCGATAGATAGATAGATAGATAGATAGATAGATAGATAGATAGATAGATAGATAGATAGATAGATAGATAGATAGATAGATAGATAGACAGATAGACAGATTGCACTGACAGCTGTGTAATTCAAATCTGTGTTAAATTTGGATTATAAATTTGGATCTATTATGTTAAATTGTTGAATGTTGATGTTACATAACTGAGATCAATAAAACCATAGCTATTCAGAGATGACTGTTTACTATTAGACTGTTACATAATTTGTTGATAGTTAATGAAGATTATGTAACCTTAAGTGTTGTTATGATCTCTTACTTGGTGAGCCATCTAAGTCATTACCCTTTGTGTTGACTTTTAATTTTCAGTCACTTCTTACAATCAGGGGTATGGAAATAATTATTTCCAATGATGATACACATGTTGATTTAAATCCATGAAATATGTCATTGGTGGTTGTTGTAGGACAAGTCTGACATTTTAAAGCTATTTTGGAAGATATTTGGGGTATTTTAATTATTTACCAAACTAAACTCTGACTAAACTACTAGCTCCACTTTTATGGCAACTACAGGCACTTCCTGTTCAGGCAGTCACTGTAGACAGGAGCACCACACAGAATGAGCTGTCCTTGTGCTAAGTGAGCTTCGCTCATGGCTGCCTTCGGCAGCCATGAGCTGCGCTCATATTAATCATCATACTATTAATTAACACACCCCTTACTCTACTCCAACCAAACCACTCATTGCCCAGTTATGAAAACTTGCAAGCTGCTTTTCTGTATAATCTACAATGTCCTTAGCTGGGTTTGATGTTTAAATTACAGTCACAGAATTTGTGGTGGTGTTTTCCCTGAATCTAGCTGTAGGCAATACGAAACACACTTTATTTTGCCCTGTCTCACAAGCATGTCTTCAAGGGTGTTATGCTAGTGATTATAATTAGCTGATAAACAGAACTAGGACAGAGTTTTCTGTTGTTTGTTTCTTGGAATGATTGTTTTAGAGCTGTTGCCTGTTGGTCGTTCAAACAGAAAAAAAATTAATATCAAACTATCTTTAAAAATTTATGAATAATCTCCAGTCCGTGACTGCAAAAAGGTTTTTTTTAAAATGATTTTTGCCTTACAACTAAATCTACTGACTCTTTTTAGGTATGTATAGTGAAACAAATTCCAACTACAGCTTAAAACTAAAACATTATGATGATATATTGCATTAAAGAATGGTTACTTTACAAACAGATAAAAAAATCACACTCCCAACAAATGCAAATTTTATGATTTATTTGTACATTAAAAAACCAGAAAGGACATGAATTAGTTTATGGTTTCTTTAACTATCATTGATTCCTAGAATTTAAACAAGATGAGGTTAACCTAAAACAAATTAATTTGTAGCTCCATGACACTTCAAGCTGCTCCTTACATTATGGTTCAACGTTATAGTATTGACATATTCACATTTCCTGATATTTGTCCGAAAATTTCCAGGAACTAAATTTTGCCAAAACCAAAGATAGCTAAAAAAACATTATTATAATGCTAGATCTAAGTGAGAAAAGATTCAACTTACATGATTTTATGTCGTTACAAAAAAGGGAGCCCTCAATTTCAGGGCTTTCTGAATCCCAATGATGTAGCAGAAGATTTGTTTCAATAGCATGGACATGTGTCAGCTTATTTTGAAGTGATAAATTCAAGTTTCAAGATAATTTAATTTGTGACAATATATGTGTTCCAACATACTTTCAAAAGTATCTCAGTAGCCATACGGTACGTGTAATCAGCCTGGAATTTTCACAAGAGTATTCGTAGAGCAAGGGTAAAGATATAATGTAGGTACAACAATTAAACATTATGGATTATGAGATCTCAGCTTTACTGTTTGATGTTGTTTTTTAAAGGTTTATCGACTCCCTTGGCTGAGTCGTTGTTCAAAACATTATTTCCTTTGACCTACTTTTAGTCCTGTATGACATGCTTTGGTCTTAAACATTATTGTATTTAGTTGAAAATATTACTAACATGGACTGAATCTGATATACTCAAATGAACTGACAATGCTTTTGTGCCTTGGATGTGTGCGACAAGTCATGAAGTCATTTCAATCACAGCGAAGCAAGGTTTGGTCCGTGTTCGAACCGCCCAAGCAAAGTTGGTCTACCAGTGAAAGGTTTTAAAACACACTCATTTCTTCGATCCACTCTTATTACAGAAACACTTATTGATGCTGACAACTCCACAATAGACCTGGTGGAACTAAAGGAGATGCTCAACACTGAATTGGGAGGAAGGTGGGGCCCCTCGGACTGCAGACCGCCACAGAAGGTTGCCTTGATGGTCCCTTACAGGAACAGGGCAACAATGTTAGGAACCTGGTTGAGGCACATCCACCAATTCTTGCAAAAACAGAATCTTGAATACACCATATATGTAGTGGAACAGGTAATGTACCTTTTTTTAATTTCTGGTCATGTGAATGAAATTGAATGATTTAGTTGTTTTTTTTCACAGCCAAAGAACAAAATTCAACTGACCTACTTCACAGTAAAGGCTGAACAGATATATTTGTCACGATAACAAACCATTTGCTGTTATTATATGAACGCTTAATTAGAAATCCTCTTACATATATGGTCTATTGATCATTTAGCTGCGTTCCAGATTGGTTTGGGACACAGTAGCATTTCAAAAGCGGAAAAAGATTTTCAAAAATCATACTATTACTTGAAATTCAAATATGGATCATATGAAAATTTGGTGCACAACTTTTTGAAAAAAATTCACAATCCCATTTTATGATGTTACCTCATTGAGTTCTCCTTTATCGATTTCACAGACAGATGTGATGCCAGTTTAAATATAGTTTCAACTTTATATATAACCTGTTGTGTACAGTACAGCCATACTGTCACTGAACTGGAGGATGAATTTATGAACGGCAATATGCATCGTTGTCATTGTGATAGGACAAAATACATGAATTTTCAAAGCAGGAAGAATAAAACGGTGGCTAATTTGAATTTCCCAGAATGAAACACTCCTCCAAGCATTATAGATAACATCCCTTCCTGTCAAAAAGTGTAATGATTTTCGATGAACTTTGGGTACCGCTTCATTTATAGATCATAATGAGACAAATCAAATCAAGATTTATTTACTATCTGGAACAATGAAAGACAAACATAAGCCACCTGGGCTATTCACACCGAGCTAAAAAAAGAGACAAAAAAGTTACATTTTTAAGCTACTCAATAGGTGTACAAAAGTCAGTCCTTGATAAATTTAACAACACTTTTTCAAATCTTGTAGGAGTGCAAAAGTCGTTCTTTCATTACTTTGAAGTATGGTGTAACAAATCAGTTTTATTTTCTGCAGGATGACGATGCACCTTTCAACCGAGCCACCCTCTTGAACATTGCGGCTAAATTTGCTATGAAGACTGACGACTACAATTGTCTGATCAACCATGACATCGACCAGCTTCCCCTGAACTTACAGAATCTATACACTTGCAGCGAAAATCCAAAAATTGTCACCCATTATGCCAGAAACGTATCCTGCAGACCAGAGTAAGGAAAACAAATAAAATATTCAATTCAACGAACATTTCATAGCATGTATACCATCCATCAAGTTCTGTTTCTGTATTGTTATACTTTTGCACAAGTTTACCCCAGAATGAATTCAATGTGAGCTTACTAACAAGTTCCTTTTTGAACAATGAAGCGCATTGTTTTGTTCATACCCTATGTACATATATATGCAATCACATGATGTGATAATGACACCTTTAAAATCAGTTCTGGCTGGCACAAAGCATTGGGATTGTTTCGGTTAGATTAAATCACTCAAATCATATTCAAATTACTATTTTCGAATCATTGATTCCAAGTCATCCCTTAAACACATTGCAGAGAGCCATGGCAGTTCCATTTCGGTATGGTAGCTAGTCTCACTCCATCTCAATTCCTGTCTGTCAATGGATACTCTAATCTTTACTTCGGATGGGGTTCAGAGGATGATGATATGAGTTTAAGGTGAGACATCCATTTACTGAATATTAAACATCGTATATGTGTCAAAACCTTAATATAACAACTGAAAAAAATTGATTTTACGGAGGATTTTACAGTATCACTTAATTATGCATTTTAAGATTTCATGTAACTCCCGAGTACAACAAATAGATGTTGTCGCCATATGCGTTACTGGCGTCTTTTTTGGCTTGACTAAGTAAATTCACAACAGTTATCTCCAGGAGCTAGAAGTAACTAAGAGCAATCTAACTTGTATTCTATCAGTTACCTTGCTCTCATAGTTATGTAACTTGTATTCTATCAGTTATCTTGCTCTCATAGTCATGTAACTTGTATTCTATCAGTTACCTTGCTCTCATAGTTATGTAACTTGTATTCTATCAGTTACCTTGCTCTCATAGTAATGTAACTTGTATTCTATTAGTTACCTAGCTCTCATAGTAATGTAACTTGTATTCTATCAGTTACCTTGCTCTCATAGTAATCTAACTTGTATTCTATCAGTTACCTTGCTCTCATAGTTATGTAACTTGTATTCTATCAGTTATCTTGCTCTCATAGTCATGTAACTTGTATTCTATCAGTTACCTTGCTCTCATTAGTAATTTGTAATGTATACATCAATCAGTAACTAGTCACTTTGTCTTTGTCCAAGTAACTTAAACAACACTGCATATAGCCCATAGAATATCTGTAATTTTATTGCGTATTTTCAGGTTACGAAACAACGGATACAATATTAGTTTACGGACTCAGGAAGTCGGGAAATATGAATGTCTCAGTCATATTCCTGTTAACAAGAAAAATGACAGGTAATCAATTCACAATTAAATATTTAATGATTTCATACAGTGTTTTTCGTATCCCAAAAATGTAAATATTCTTGATAACTCAACAATTGCATAGTTGTTTATCATTCCTGTTTCACATATAATGTCAAGCATAACAATATTGTTAAGATCAATTGTTTTTATAAGATGAGAAAACGAACAATTAACAAGTGTGTGGAAAAAACGTAATTTTTTTTTTCTGACAAGTCAAAGGAGAGTGCCTAGAAATTGCAATTCAATACAAACCATCAGTTTCTAAGGGGTCGACCAGATGATCTTGGGCGGAGGGGGGGGGGGTTAAAAAGTTGTCCGTCGATGCTTTTTAGGGGAAAGAAGTTCTTCCTTGGGGTAAAATCCATAGCCCCTCCAAACTATCGTCTGGTCAGCCCCCAATTACCACAGCTTATGAACATTTTCTTCATTTTGAGATGGCATACGCCATCCGTAGAATTCTGAATGCTCTTGTATGTCAAGAGCGATATCTTGTTATCAAATTCTTGACAAAAAATGACTTCTGACTAACTTGGCACGATTTGTGGTGACTAGATTAGGGATATGCCCATGCCGGCCATTAAGGAAAAGACGCTTTTCAAAATAATTAACTTGTTTGCTTTCTTCTGCCAGGAAACAATACTTTGACCGTGGACAAAATCGTGTTCAAAAGGAAGGATTCCAAACGCTCAACTACGAAGTTTTGGCATACTCAGAAACTCCTCTTTTTACTTGGATTTATGTCCATATCGATAAGGAAACCGCAAGAAACAAGTTCAAAAAGTTATACCCGACTCTTCTTGGGTCTGATAACACCAAAAAGACAAAAAGGTATGCTCCTGCTGTGCATAATAATGTCCCTCTGGCTAGAAGACAACCTAGTAGACCGAAAATAAAGAAAAGGAGAAAGATAACGATCAGGAGAAAAATATTGAGGAGAAAAAGGGGTTGAAATGCATTGATTTTATAAACAGATCTGCAACAACAGTGATATATAAAGCAGGTCCCTCTTTTTAAGAAGGAATATTGCTCATGTATGATGTCTTTAATTTGCTATGTTTCAATTCTGTGATACTTTCCTGGAAATAGGAGGACATGCAGTACTTAGTCCTTGTGATATATTAACAGCACTTTTGGACACATTATACTACCAGGGCTATTTATATATTAGTTCATACAATTTTACATGTAGAAAACCAAAATAAGAGTATACTGTAACCACACAAGAACCTTCGTAGCCGCTAGTGATTTCTTGTGTAGTAAACCATTAGAAGAGTCGGAGGCACAATTTCACCAACAGAGTTTGAACCGGACTTAAGGTTTAATCTAGTATTTTCTACTATATAGTGCTGTCATTCTTTCACAAAGTTGGGGTAGTGATAAATTTAGGAACTGCTGCTGGTTGTCTAAACCATGTCTTAGATTTAAAATCTGTTGGTGAAAGTGGGCCCTAGCTGGAATATTTTTTTCTGCTTAAAATGTGCTGTTTGATGGCAGAGTAAAACCAACCGGTTATACTGTCTTTACTGCAGCACAATAAGATCCAAACTTGAGTTGAAGTTATACTGTTATTTTGTTCCTATAGCAGAGTAAACAAGTACCCCACCTGGTAGTTAATTGTTTATGTTAATTATTTTTGTTAATTTCCAGCCTCCTTACCCTGTAGGCATACAGCATCATTTTTGTAAAACCTCTCCCAGTAGGTCAGAACACAGACTGAACCATATATGAATAAGATCAATAATTATAATCCAATGTTACCTATGTTTCTTTAAGCCGTCCTCCTCGAAATAGGTTCCGTAAGAGAAGGACCAAACCTCGAAAATTAACAAGAAATTATATTAAACATGGGGTAACAGAAACACATAGGTGAGAACAAGATGTTGTAAGTTAATTCGGCTTGCAAGTAAGATGGGATGCTGGTAATAAATTGACAGAGTTGCAAAGTTTTTTGAGCTTGGAATAATTATAGCATATAAGAATTGAGGATTTTGATTTTTACTGAGTTTCGAAGACAGATTTGTTTTATTTTTAGTCTCCTTAGTGCAATGGAAGAATAAATGTTAAAGTTACATGCTTCATAATCCAAGAAATTTAAGTGAATTAAATCTGATCTTTGAAGTACATGCCATTGCCAATGAGGGAGCATTTTATTGTGTTTTTGCATACAACCCCAGATGAACCCAACTCTGTGATTTTATGCGACTAAGATGGTGATTGGTGGAGGCAATTGTATAAGGGTTTGTCTCACTCTCGTGTCAATTCAGGCGACTATCCTTGCCCCATAGAGACTCCAACTTCGAGTTTTGGTGACCATGCATAAGATGAGGACATATTTTTCATTCAGGTCCTTAATTGAGACCGTATATTTGAAGTTTCAAGAGGAGCTATGATACAGTCTCTGGGACATACAAACATGTCTGAGTTTACATAAGACATCCAGGTTCCCCATAACCATTAGCTGCTTACAACAATGATCAATTTTGTTAATTATTTTATTTTCAGGCCTGGAGCAAGGCCTACGGTTGTGCGGGACCCATCTCTTCTTACCCTTGCTTTCAACAATGGATTAGACATAAGAATAATGTAGGTGACATCATAACAATTTTGCAGAACTTTTTTTATTGACTAACATTCAGTTTTTGTGAAAAGTGCCTGCTCTTAAATGATGTCTACTGCATAAAACTCATTGCATGTTATACGTTAAGAGTGTCCTTTACGTGCTAAATACTGTAAGTGCTTTCCTACGTAATTAATTAACCTGAAGCTTTTTTTGCGATAAGATATCGAATAAGGCAATATAGTTATTACTTTGCAATGGTCCTTGCTTTATGCAGCCCATGAAAGACGGCATCATGTGGCTCTTATAATGCAGCGACCACTGCAGCAACACTGTAAAAGCAGCTGTGTCTCTTTCATTCTGTCATTTTGATACAGAAAAAATGAGGACCAGTTCACTGTGAAAAATGCACTTTGTGACTCATATGATAGCCAATGAAGTGTCATCTTCTCTACTTTCAACATGGGAAACATAGAGGCTGTTTGATTAGTCATGATCAAGAGATGCCATTTGAATTGTCATAACTGATTTTAGAGTGAAAATCAGATGCATAATCCTTTTTTTTTTGCTGTCACCAAAGTATTGGGTACGATCATGACAAACATCAGCATGATGACACACAAAGTGCTATTATCACAGTGCAACAGTCCACTCTTTTTCTGTATCAAAGTGACAGACTGTAATGTCAGCTACCACAATGAATACTAAAAATTGTCGTTTAATGGTAGAAAACTGTTGTTTTTATGGCAGGTACAGTTGCTTAAATTGTAACTGCTGTAAAAGTGATGCGAGCTGGGTTTACAGTGAATGTTCCATTGAAAATTAAGACGAAAGACCAGTTGTATTATATTGTAATGTCGTATAATAATTGTCTATGTCAAGAAAGTAAATGATTTCTCACATGAAGTGTTGAGGACTCCCCTCATCTCATTTGCTATAGTTATCCATCGTACATCGCACTTGCCTTTTTAATAAAGTTATGTGTATATGTAATTTATATTTCTTGGTTAACTTGGCCACTCTTTTTGTAATTTTTTTTTTGGTTTTTACAACTTTTGGTCCTTATATATAGTGTGGGAAAATTTGTTGTGAGCCTTCCGCTGATTACAGCTCACAGTACTTAGTGCTCACTGCTCAAGGAGCACCTTCAGTTCCAAGAGTCTAGCAAGACATATAAATTTATAACAGATACATCACAATCATCAATCTGTAAAGAAATTCCTCTTTTATTATAGGGACTGTTCAGAATTTACGACTGGGGGGGGGGGTGAATTTTAGGTCATTTCACACGTATTTCTAGGATAGTTTTAATTTTTTTACAACATTTTTAAGAGGAGAAATGAAATTTGAACAAAAAAACTGTCACAAAACACACATGAACAGTTCGTCTTTGTTTGCACAAAAGTAAAAAAAGTAAGTGCGAACGTTCAAGGCGTGCACGTGTTACATAAAATGTATGTATTGTTTTGTATTTCTAGGGATGGGGGTACTAAAAATCAGGGCCCCCTCTCTCAAAATATACATGAAAACTAAGAGAGCGGCTTTTTTTTTGCCAACTTCTTATAAAACTGCCCCCTCCCCAAGTATAATTCTGAACAGTCCCTGCAATACCTAATACTGCCTTCTAACCCACATCCTTATGGACTCCCAATGTCGCTTTGTTACTGCTAAGGATATGCGAGTGGTTACCTTTGGCGTTAGTGATATCATAGGGATCTCTATGTATATCCACCATTTTATGATGTACAAGTGTACATGCAAATCTTCATCTAACATGCAAATGTATGAATGAGGCATCAGTGATGATTCGTGTCTCTCTGTGACAAATTCTGTAACCATTTTCGGATAAAAGACATTCCTGTGACATCATTCACATTTTCGAACAGTCAAGAATAACCACTTGTATTTCCCCGGCTAGAAGCTGCAGATGACCCACCTTACCTCGTATTGTCTAAGCTGCTTTTATTTTGTAAGTTTTTATGTTTTCCTTTAGGATACCCATCGGGATATTGGTTACTGCGTTGGTTTACGGATGCACTCTATGTTGTCTGTGCTGCATATGTCGAAGACTTTGTAGAAGGAAATCCAAATATTTACATGTTACACGTCTGTAGCGCGTGGTTGAATCAAAGTTGCTGCCCAATGCACCTTGTTGAAAAAAGAGGTCTCTGACTCCAAAGGACTTTTGCACTTCAATCTTAATAATTGTGACAATTTTGTGACCTTTTAGTTTATTATAGAATGGAGTACTGATGCAATGTGATGCATCTCTGATTTTGATTATCGGATGGAAAATCTCAACTCGCGCACAACCCAGTATTTTCTTCCCTCGTGATTTAATTGGTATAAGCATCTAAATACACGTGCTTCTGAGTTTTCAATCTGACAAGCTTTTATTGTGGTTCAGCCTCACAGGCATGCGTTGCAATAGACCAGGAAATAATCATTCCCTAATTTGTAAAGGACTAAAGTTTACTTTGATGGTGAGATTACAGTGCCATCTGTAAATAAGTGAAACACATGAAATGGTGCCACTGCATCAATGCTAAACATCCTCAGAAAAACTGCTTGTGGAAGCATGAATTCTCATCCGATGAGAGGAAAACATATTGGGTCAGAAAGGCGATATGTGAGTCATTGGGATAACAATGGCAGCCAATTTTCTTTGCTGTAGTCGGAGTTAGGTATGGGTCAAAGGGTACATTCGATTCACCTGCTCTCAACTGCTCCAAACTACTCCAGGAAGTGACGTTTCTACTCTGAGAGTGAACTACTCCAATTTGGAGTAGTTTACTCCAAGCTTGGTCCGAATCGAATGGAAAGGAGTACTTAGGAACGCCATTGTTTGGGGGATCCTTTGCTACAAGGATTCCCTTGCTAATAGCAATTTATGTTGTAATTGGCACCTCCAATCGATTGCTTTAATTGTGTCAATTAAATTGCAGCAATCCACATCAAAACAAAGCAATGAGCCACTAAATCACAGCTTTTGAAGTGTCATTTATTAATGTAAACAATCATACGTCATATATCCCAATTTCTTGGAGTACTTCCTATCTACTCCAATCTACTCCAAACTACTCCCGGAAGTGCAAAACGAATAATCTGGAGTGAACTACTCCTGCTCCTGGAGCACTTTGGAGCAGTGAAACGAATGCACCCTATGTCTTTAATAAGAAAGTAAAACACAGGCTCAATGTTATTTTTAAATAACAAGCAGTTTGGTTGAGGATGTTTAGCATTGATGCAATGGGTCATGCGTTTCACTTACTTACAGGCGGCACTGTATTTAGTAGTTATCTGGGTGGGTCAATTCGACGAGCTGTCTGAAGTAAATGCTACGAAAGGCAATTGGCTGTAACTTGAAGAGAGTTTTTTTCACCACAGGAAATTCTGAGTTAGTAAACCTGGCTCTTTTGTCAATTGCTGTTGCATTCAAAGATTAATCCGCTCAAATATATAAATACAATTTTAAAATGTTGTTATTGTATTGTTCCATGTCAGTGTTTTAATTTATTGTTTGTATTGTTCATATTTGTCAAATGAAAGGCTTGTTTAGTTATACAAGGCTTCAATTTATTTATGATACTTATTTGCACCAAGTGGTAAGGGGGGGGGGGGTTAGTTTTTTTTAAGTATCATAATAATATTGTCATTGTTAAGAACTCTGTATGCCAAAGAAAAATAATTTTATTGAAATGTTGAATCTTTTAATAGTCATATGATGCAAAATCAATCAGCTGAAGGCAATTGTTTATATATTTGCAAAAATTCTGCCAAAAACTGCATGTTACTTTGTGTGCAAACGAGTCTCAACAATTTAATAAAGAACTGCATCGAATGTCTCATGTAAACATTTGCAATTAAAACAAATATTATTTTCTTATCTGATGTCTTATTATTATTTTGTTTCATGGAAGTGTACGAGTGCATGTGTTGTTATTGGTGTCAGTGATACTAAAAATGTTGTGAATATGGATTTCGCTCTAGATCTTCAATGGTTTATAGGATTTTGACACATTTTAGGTCAAAGTACATATATTTCAATATTCCCAATCTAATGCTGTAATGAAAATATGAAAATTATAGGTATTATATACATGGCTTTTTTAAGGATCAAATGTAGAAAAAGTAAAAAAATGGCTAAAAATCTTTATTTTCGGAGAAAACTGGATATCGTTACCAATGGAAATATTGGTTTTACATTAAAATGACTGCATAATATATTTCCTAATATATTAAAATATCACAAATCATGTCTCAATTTTGCTTCGTCACATTTATGGCCCATTCTCATGGCCAAGGAGAACTTTTTGCGTTTGCTGGGCAGCTTACAGTTTGTCTCACAACATGCGAACGGTGCTGATTGCCCCACATCTGCAGGTCACACAACAGAAATACACATACGGGTAGATTATCAAATTTGTAATTTTTCTGTCACATTTTTGTGATGTTTTGCTGCTGTTTTTGTCGGATTTTTGACGACAGACACTCATTTCTTGAATGAGACAGACTGTAAGATGATTTCTAGAAGAAAATTGGCTAACTCGGTGACACACAACATTTATATAATTGATTAAAAATAGCATGCAATGCATGCATAGGGTCCTTGGTTTATTCCATATTTTGCACCACATTAATTTTCTATTGGGTTATGTATATAAAAGGGAAGATTAAATTACATGTTAAAACTGCATTTTCTTCTGTTATTTATATGAAAACATTTTATTGTTTATTCATTGAACAAGAATCCCCACTAAACTTCAAACACATAAAATTCCTATGAAAATATTTATCAAAACTAAATAAGCCACAACTAGATCTTATAAGAAAGTTACTCAGTTTTGTATTTATTTATGAAATGAAACTGCATGCAACTGTGGTAATGTGGTATATGCTGCCACTATGCACAAGAGGGCAGCACATTCAAATATTCAGCACCAGTTTTTGAGTGAAGAGTTGACAGCTGTCAAAACAAATAGTTGAATGAAAGTTAATTGAAGCACTGAGAAGCACAGTATTGTAACCAGTAGGGATGCACAGATATCCGGCAAGGTATCCGGTATCCGGCCGGATATTGGAATTTGTAGGGTGTCAGAACCAGATATCTGGGATGCTTAAAAATAAGTGGAAAGCTGAAAAAATGTTGAAATTAAATGAAAGAAGAGAGTAAAAAATTAAGTTACGGAGCGTAACGAAAAACATTCAATCAGAGGAACAGCCCCCCGCTGGAAATTATTATCTCTCGGCTCTCAGAAAAAAAAATTTATCATCAACTTAGAATGTCGAAAAACGTCCTTTTTCGCATGTTTACTATCTGGTTCCAACTATCCGGTTAACATCCGGTATCTGGCTGTTGGTGTTGCCGGATTATCCGGTATCCGGCTATTTTCACTATCCGTACATCACTAGTAACCAGGGATGCCTAAGTACCATTCTAATCACAAGGACACATCAGTTTGGGTTGTCATTTTGTCTGTGAAATGTTTTTGTGCATACACCGACTTTGTCTGTTCACAGGAAATAAATCTGACGACAATGGTCTTGGAATCAATTCCAAGAACCCAACAAAAAGGGAATCGACGGGGCAAGATCACATGTCTGCGGGGCAAGATCATATCCACCTGCAAGGCTGCAAAAACCGTCGGCAAGGCTGCAATGTTCCGCCGGAGCAGTACAAATGTTCGACAGGGCCAGGGGATGGCCCTATATCCCGACGATTTCAACAAGCTGAATCATTTTTTACTTCCACTGCGGAGTTCCCCCCTATTTCTAGGAAGCCGCCGATTAGCAAAAAATAGCGGTGGGATGTCAAAATTATCAAAAAACCATCCAAATTGCCAGGAAATCATAGCCTGCCGAAGCCTGAAGTCCTCCGTAACATGCCATGAGAACTAAGCTAGGAAATGTGTGGCAAAGAGTCTCTTTTATCATTCCCTGAAAACAAAATACGAAAAAAAGATTTTTTTACCAATTATCCACAATTCAAACAGAGTACTCCCTCCCGGGTGGTTATCATGCGTCACCTGAGCAGTGAGAGATTGGTCTCAGTAATTCTAATAAAACACTCACAGGTAAAAATAAATGCACGGATCTCATTAGTAAGTATATTTCAGATACTAAAATGGTTTCACAATAAACAAACATGAAGAAACCTGGAAGAAACCCCAGATGCAAGATATGGTGTCATGCAGTGGAATAGCTCTGGATGTAATGTGTTGCTCAAGCCAATTGTAATTTTGCAGTACAAATAATTTTTCAATTCTCAATCTCAAATATGAAGGCAAAATATCTTGGCAAGTCATCGGACTTCATTTCAAATCAAAATCTTTTACCGTGTGCAAATGAGATGCTGCTGGTAACCCCACTCTCACTTTCCAGAAGCAACTGATTTAGGAGGCTAATAGACAGCCCGACTTCATATCTCAAAATTCAAAATCATGGTAAATTCAAAGGAAAAGCACTATAAGATAGTGTTTGCTATTCAAAATCAATCCTTGATAAGCAAAAAAAAGAAGAATTTTTGCCATTCTTTCAATTGAAAAAAGAGCTTAGTATGAGGTGTACGAACTTTTGAGACACAGTGTATATCTCAAGTCTGCTTGTACTCTGCTCACAAAATTTAATAGACAGGTGGTATTTTGTTGTAGGTGCCATATGTGGCTGTTTAAATCAGATATATATGCAATTTCAAAGAAATGAAAGTTTAGGAAGGTTTGTCACCAAACTTCAATGAAAAGACACAGACTCAACACATCAGATGTGAAAATAATTCCATGCTACAAATGTGACAAACAAAATGTTATGATTCAGTTTTAAATTAGTAACGTGTGGTCTAACCTATGCCAGTCACATTGAGTACCGTAATATGGGGTGAATTGGGACAGAATTGGCAGTTTTTCTGTCGTAGGATGGACAAAAATCAATCTAGAAATCAAAATTTGGTGTCAAATTGTGTCTGGACACAAGGTCTAAGTACCGTAATATGGGGTGAATAGGGACACTGGGGTGAATCGGGACAGAACAGGGACACTTGCCTTAGAAATGTGAATTTTGGTACATCTTTAGTACACATATCAAGGCATACTGTGACAAAATTTGGTTCTTATAACGTAAGGCACCTTAAACCTGGTGCTGCAGAAATGATTTTTTTCAAGCAGGTCAAAACTTTGATTGTGTCATATAAAGTACAAGTAATAGAGCCACCAAACTTGCAGCAACCTTTGAAATCAGTCTAACATACTTTTGGGGACCATAATTAAAGACTGGATGTAGGATTGTGTATGTTCAGTCCCGGGTTCAGATTCAGGTCAATGGCAAAGCTTCAGGATATAAACAAAAATAACCATGCGAAATTTTCATTTGAGTGTACTGGCGTGGCTTTTTGATTAATATTATTGAACTTGGCATCATTTACAGTGGATTTAGTCCAGAATTACCAATTACTAGAATTTTTTTTATAAAACCGATTTTTTATTTAGTTTTCTGTCATTTATTGAATTTTTTAAAATATGCATATTATCAATGAAATTAATTTCAGATTTTCCTCAAAATAAATTTTTGGCTGGTAGAATATGTTTTCTAATATTTATTCACAACTAGCAATCACTCAAAGAAGGTAGAGAGTATTGATTGTGGAAATAATGGTCTGTCCCGATTCACCCAAAGTAAGGGGTGAATTGGGACAGTGGTTTTCTGGGCCTTGAGCATTGAGATTTTAAGATATCATATCAAGCTCCAAGGGTACTTAAACCTTGTACTCAGACACAATTTTACACCAAATTTTGATTTTTATATTGATTTATGACCATGCTATGACAGAAAAAACCGCCAATTCTGTCCCAATTCACCCCATATTACGGTACCTCTAGGAGCTTGAAGTGATATATTAAATTCCCAATGCTCAAGGCTCAGAAAACCACTGTCCCAATTCACCCCATACTTTGGGGTGAATCGGGACACTTCATTATTTTTACAATCAATACTTCCTACTTACTTTGAGTGATTGCTACTTGTGAATAAATATCAGAAAACATTTTCAACATGCCAAAAAAAAATTTTGAGGAAAATCTGAAATCAATTTCACTGATAATATGCAGATTTAAAAAAACGTGATAAATGACGGACAACTTAAAACTGCAGTTTTCTTCTAATTTTTCTTGTAATTGATAATTCTGGACTAAATTCACAGCAAATGATGCCAAGTTCAATATTATAGCAAAAAGCCATGCCAGTGAACTCAAATGAAAATTAGTATGGTTATTTTGGTTAATGCTGAAAATTTGCCATTAACCTGGATCTACGCCCAGGACCAAACATACACAATCCTATATCAAGTCTTTAATTATGGTTTCCCTATAACGATATTAGACTGATTTTAAAGTTTGCTGCAAATTCGGTGGCTCTGATATTTATACTTTATATATATGTACATGTTTTGACCAACTTGTAAAAGGCCATTTCTGCAACACAAAGTTTAAGGTCCTGCAACTCCTCACTGCCTGCAGTTAAAAATACAAAATTCAGTCACAATATGCGCCAATATGTGTACTTTAACTGTGCCAAAAATGAATTTCCTTAGGCAAGTAGAAATTGTTCTTGTTTAGAAAATACAATGTTTTCCTGTTCTGTCCCGATTCACCCCAGTGTCCCAATTCACCCCATATTACGGTATTCTTTCCCAAATGAACACAATTGAATTCAGAATGCATATTTCTTAGGAGTTAAATTGAGGAATTAAAACAAACTTACCAAGTTTTTCTCAATCTCCTGTACATTCAAATTCACACTCTTCCAGTGAAGTTTTGAGACAAATAAACTCTGCCTTAAACCTTCTTGGTCTTGATTGATAAACAAACAGCTTTTCTTGTCAGGCAACATGTTAACAGCTTTGTCTTTTGAGATGAGGTCAACCGCTGATGAGTGAGTTCTGAGAGATTATTAAAATACCTAATGGGATATTTCAGTAGCCATGACCAATAAATAGCGTAGTTTGCCCTCTCTCTTAAAACTTCTAAATAAAGTAAAATACATGAAGTGTAAAAACATGAGCCAAAACATTGAATAATTGTTCCACCATCATATTAAAAATGAATCATAACAAAGGTGATTTTTCAGAAGTTTGGTTTTTATAAAAACCATGATTCCCCATGACCAAAACCAATTTTCATGATTTCTGAAGAAAACCGAATATAGGCTAACAGGAAAATACCAAACTGGTTTTTTATTGGACACACTGGTTTTGCACAATACCACTAATATCCAATTTTTTTAGATTGTAAAGATATAAAAATGTTCTTGATAAAAAAAACCAAAAAGTTGCTAACTTCAGCCCTCATACAAGCCATTTTGATTACGCGTCAACTGCCTGGTTCTCTTCCCTCACAAAACATCTTTAAAACAAATTACAAGTTGCTCAAAATAAAATTATAAGGTTCATTCTTGACCTTCATCCAAGATCTCACATTGGGCAAAACGAAATCACTTCAAAGATTCTCTGGGTGAACGAAATGGATAGACCTGGCTTATTGTCAGTTCCAGATAGAGCCAGACAGTTGATGCTAAATCATATGTGGGCCTACAACATCTATCATGACATCGCGCCCTCATATGCCTATATCTATGTAGTCAATTCACCCCTTCATATTAAGATTGTATAACACCAGATATTCTAAATCATGCTTTGTACTAAATCAGCTCATGGCATTGCAAACAACACCCTCTCAATCATCGGCTGCACAGAATGGAACATCCTGCCAGAAAACATCAAGAAATGCCTAAATAAAGACAGTTTTAAACGAATGATTAAGCAATACTTACAGGCGCAGGCATACTTTCGAGAAAGAGACGTTTATAAATATCCATCATTAATTCCTTCAACTACCTGTCAGGCCTCATGACAGGATACACCCCCACCCTATGGGGTAACTAGGGGGAATTGGGGGGAAAGGAGGAGGTTATGCGGGGAAAGTGGGGGCAAGTGGGGGGCAAGTGGGGTGCAAGATGGGGTAAGGGACCGTTCAGAATTTATGACTTGGGGGGAGTGGGAGTTTTGGCCGAGGGGGTACTAACTTTTCACACGTGTTTCAAGGGGGGGGGTATTAATTTTTGACAACACTTCGAAGGGGGGGGGCAAGAAATTTTAACAAAGAAAACAAGTTATAATACAGGCGTAAACTGACGTTATCTCGAATTTTTTAAGTGCAAAAGTCAGCGAAATGACGTGAATCTGTACGCGTGACCTTGTATAACAGTATATATGTGTATATTGCTTTGCATGTCGACCCAACAAACACAATTACGTTTAAATTACGTTTATAAATGGTCGAAAATCCGTTGAAAAACCGTTTTTTCATTACGTTTAAATAATGTTAAATTGGATGGTCCAAAAAACATGATTTTAACGTTTAACACAAACGGTTAGAATAATGTCATGCCGATGTTTCCAAAAACTGTTTCCAATTGCGTCAAATAATCAGCAAAATTACGTTTGGTTTTAACGGTTTTCCAAAAACGTTTTTTTAACGTTATTTTGATGTTTTGTCCCATGGTTATAATTTATCATTTATTTTCTGTTTATATAACATTTTTAATTCACTCTTTTGGCAAACATTTATTCAACGCATCAGAAAGATGTTTTTAGAATGTTTGCCAATGCATGCTTTTATAACGTTATGAGAAAACCGTTATTTGACGTATTTGGAAAATGTTTTCATTACATAATGGAGAAAGCGTTATTTTTACGTTTTGAGTAAACATTTTTTCAACATTTTTGGGAAACGTTTTTATTACGTTTTGGGAAAACCATTTTTCAACAGTTGTATTTCAACATTGGAGGAGGAATGCTTTTATTATGGTGGGGGTGTCGGGTGGCGCTGTATGCATTTGATTTGTTGTTTGTATTTTTCTTTTTATTGCATCTAAAGGATCCTGTGTCACTGCTGGCCTCATCATGTTCTTCCACTGCAAAGAAAGTATTTGTGATCAGTAAATTGTTATTCACTAGTTACATGATAAATACAAAATGTCAATAATACATAGGCCTATATATGTGAATAAGTTATAAATCTCATAGAAATAAGGGTATAAGCCAAACAATAAAACAAACCAGCAGAGATTTAGAGAAGGCAGGTAAATAAGAAAGGAAGACAACATCATTGAAGGAAAGAGAAACAAAAATACAAATGGGTACTAGAGTATTCAGTATTTTAATGTAAAAAAACTGAATACCCATATTTTTAGTATATTTTCATTTTTAAATTCCCCCCCCCATCTGACATTTTCTGGATCCACCCCTGGGGAAGATAGGAAGGACAGGATGTGATAGAAAACATAAGACTGGAAGGATAAGGTAGATGAGCCAGATAGGAAAGATAGAATAGATAAGCTGCATTGCAAGGACAAAGTAGATTAGTCAGAAAGGAGAATAAGATGGAAGTATAATATATTAAAAAGATATGACAGGAAGGAAAAGATAGATAAGTTACATAAAATTGATGAGATGAATTAGATCAGATAGACATTATCAATTTGATAGGTTTTATGGACCTATTGATGGATAGACAGATAGAGAAAAAGATAGAGAAAAAGATAGAGAAAACGATAGAGAAAAAGATAGAGAAAAAGATAGAGAAAAAGATAGAGAAAAAGATAGAGAAAAAGATAGAGAAAAAGATAGAGAAAAAGATAGAGAAAAAGATAGAGAAAAAGATAGAGAAAAAGATAGAGAAAAAGATAGAGAAAAAGATAGAGATAGACAGAAAAAGATAGAGATAGAGAGAAAAAGATAGAGATAGAGAGAAAAAGATAGAGATAGAGAGAAAAAGATAGAGAGATAGAGAGATAGAGAGATAGATAGAGAGATAGATAGAGAGATAGATAGAGAGATAGATAGAGACATAGATAGAGACATAGATAGAGACATAGATAGAGAGATAGATAAAGATATACAGAGATAGAGAGTAGAGAGAGCGATAGAGAGATAGAGAGATAGCTGGATAGATAGATAGATTGATAGATAGATAGATTGATAGATAGATAGATAGACTTTGATTTTGTTTAGCATAAGCAAGATTATAATACTAGTAATACCTGGAGGCTGCAGCCAAGAATTCCTCAAGTTATTGTGTATCTGCAGAAAAATCCTGGAAGAAAAAGTGAAGTTATACAATTAGTGTTCTTTACATATTTCAAAATATTACCACCCAAATAATGTAATGCGTGTATCTTAATTGATAAGAAATATTGAAAAACTCACCTATGATTCTTCAGCATGATGTTGCCTGGACAAAATCTGGACACTTCTAATTCTATCTACTCTATAGCATGTGCATTCAGCCATGGAGGTTGTAAAACTGAGTTTCTTGCATAAATTATAGGGGGTAATTAGGGGGTAATTAGCCACTCTGGAAATGTAATTCGACTATGCTTTACAATGAGCAAATTATATTGCAAAATAAATTCTTGTATATTTATATCTGTGTATTTGAATCCTAAATTAGCATTGCATTTAATTAATAGAGTTTGCAAAAAGAAACTTAAATGTTGGATTATTATTTGGAATATGCCACAATATAGTTATAATTATAGCATGCCTATATTATGATATTGTGTTACATGTTGATCTCTACAATTTACAAATTTGACCTGTCTACTTAACTATCTTGTTATCTATTTAGTTATATATTTATCTATCTTGTTATCTATTTAGCTATCTGTCTTGCTATCTATCTAGTTATCTATTTCGTTGTCTATCTAGTTACATGTAGATCCAAAAAAATGCAAAAATTGGACCTGTCTACCTATCCATCTAGTTATCTATTTAGTAATCTAGTCATCTAGTTGTTTAGTTATCTATTCTTCTGTCTAGTTATCTATTTAGTTGTCTAACTAGTTAAATGTAGATCCATAAAATTTACAAATAGGACCTATCTACTTGTCTGCCTATTTATTAAGTTATCTAGTAATCTGTCTTGTTAACTTATCTATTTTAAAGTGATCTGTCTAATGATCCATCAAGTTATCTATCTATCTATCTATCTATCTATCTATCTATCTATCTATCTATCTATCTATCTAAGTATCTAAGTATCTAAGTATCTATCTATCTATCTAAGCATCTATCTATCTATCTAAGCATCTATCTATCTATCTATCTATCTATCTATCTATCTATCTATCTATCTATCTATCTATCTATCTGTCTGTTTATCTATCTATCTACCTGTTTATCTGTCTATTGTTAGTTTGTTAAACAGTTAGTTTGATGGTTAGATTATTAGGAAGTTATAAATGGATCAAAACAACAAAATCAAGTTGTACTTCAGCCAATGATAATAGATGCATAGATCTGTTTTCCGTTTGCAAGATTAGAAACACATACTGGGGCACCAAGTTGTTTTTTATTTTGTAGAATTTAATGCAGTTACTTATATAATTATTATGTACACTGTACATGCACAAATATATATATATATATATATTTATATCATTTGTTTTTCAAATGTCTGCCCAATTTCAAAATGATATATCTATCTATCTATCTATCTATCTATCTATCTATCTATCTATCTATCTATCTATCTAATCTATCTAATCTTTCATCTGCCTTCAGAATTCTAGGACGCATGATATTGCATTGTCATTTTAACATGTGAAAGATTGGACGGACCTGAGAGGGAACACCATGTGTTGTGTGCTGCTGCAGCCACAAGAGACAAAATGTTGTGCTTCTCAATTTTAGTAAAAAATTCACAGCACAGCAATGGAGGTAGATAGGAAGATGATTTTTGGTGCAAAAGATGCGCATATTTACAGGCTAACTGGATATAAGCTTTCTATCCTGGTTGTGTTATTTTTTTCTTCATAATAAAGCATTAAGTGGCCGAAAAATGACATTTTTTCCGATTATTTAGTGCCTTTTTTTGCTTAGAGGTCAAAAGTTTGCTATAAATTTTGGGGAAACAACACCCATCATCAAGTATATCGTATGTAGATTCCAAAAGTGTGAAACATTTGTTTGTGGGTGAAATAGTTGTTGATTGATGATGAGATACATTTTAACATGCAAGTCAAAAGAAACACAACTCGCCCTCATGCAATATTAGTCACCTTAGTGCTATAAAAACTGTATATATAGGCCTATATGTGCTGTGCGATAGGAGTATAATATAACATAATAATTTGGATTAACATTCTATGATTATATCACTTGAAAATTGATTCAATATTTTGAAATTGGGATTTTTTATATTGAGGTACAAGAAACAGTGAATTTGTATTTTCATAGATCCAGGCATGTACACAGCCATTCTGTCATAAGTATAACCCAAAACTTCAAAGTTTTCTTTCACAATCGTTGTGCAATGTTTGATATTATGCCAATTTCATGTAAAATTCTATTGCAGTTTTAAGATTATAAATTGATACATAATTAAGTATAGCATACACTTCCAATAAACGAAAAATTAATCTAATTGGCTTCATTTTAAAACTCCAGGAGAGCCTCAATTGCTTGCTTTACTGAGTCTATACGTGTGACTTCAGCAACAAAAGAAACCTGGGTTTTTCATAGCATTAAAAACAATTTATTTTATGATAACCTCAGGTATTCAACCGCACATATTTTGCTTGAATCAGTCTTTTTGACATTTGATGTATACACTTTCCATATATTTACAATGTAAGAATAATGTATTTTCAATGTTGCAGAATTACGTTCTCAAATAACGTATTTTTAACGTTTTCATTGTACATATTAGAAACGTTAAACAATGAAGTTAAAAGTTTGACATTGTCACTCAGTTTCAAAATTCAGTTGAAAAACATTTCCTTCAAAATGTTTTTAAGTTGATCATTTACAATGCTTCAATGACTCTTTTCAATGTGTTCTAAAACAGTCTTGGAAAAATGTTTCTGTGACCATAACGTCAAATGTACAAGCTTCATTAATCTTTTTACGTATTTTCGCGACATTGGAATGATGTTTTTTCCACGTTAAAGAAAAACGTTTTCAAAAGGCATATTTCTAACATTTTCTTGAAACAGTTTAGAAACGTTAAAAAATGGAGTTAGCAGGTTGATGTTGTCGGTCAGCTCAGAAATTCAGTTGAAAAACGTTTTATTTCAACATTTTGAAACGGATTATAGATAACGTTTTAAAGATGCTTTCAAGTTAAGTTCAGAAACTCTTTTGAAATAAGCATTTTTTCAACGCTAAAGCCAGATGTTAAATCGACATTAGAACTTTACCAACATTCATAATGTCAGAATACTGTATTTTATGCATTACAGAAACTTGTTTTCTGGTAACGTATTTCAACATCTTCATTAAACGTTTTTTCCACGTTAAAGAAATACGTTTTTAAAAAACATATTTCTAACGTTTTCTTGAAACATTTTGTCAATGCTAAAGTCAGATGTTAAATAGACATTAGAACTTTATCAACATTCATAATGTCAGAATAACGTATTTTATGCATTACAGAAACTAATTTTCAGGTAACGTATTTCAACATTTTCATAAAACGTTTTTTCCCCGTTAAAGAAATACGTTTTCAAAAAACATATTTCTAACATTTTCTTGAAACATTTTGTCAATGTTAAAGTCAGATGTTAAATAGACATTAGAACTTTATCAACATTCATAATGTCAGAATAACGTATTTTATGCATTACAGAAACTTATTTTCAGGTAACGTATTTTCAACATTTTCATAAAATGTTTTTTCCCCGTTAAAGAAATACGTTTTCAAAAAACATATTTCTAACATTTTCTTGAAACATTTTGTCAATGCTAAAGTCAGATGTTAAATAGACATTAGAACTTTATCAACATTCATAATGTCAGAATAACGTATTTTATGCATTACAGAAACTTTTTTTCAGGTAACGTATTTTCAACATTTTCATAAAACGTTTTTTCCCCGTTAAAGAAATACGTTTTCAAAAAACATATTTCTGACATTTTTTAAAAACATTTTTTCAATGCTAAAGTCAGATGTTTTATCGACATTAAAACTTTACCCATATTCATTATGTCAGAATAATGTATTTTATGCATTACAGCAACATATTTTCAGGTAACACATTTTCAACATTTTCATTAAACGTTTCAAATATGTTAAACTGTAACGGTTGGAATGAAACGTTTTCCATTAACGTTAAAATTTGGTTTAAAAAACGTTATCAAATAACGGTTTGAGCACCGACCGCTATAAAACCGTTGAAAAACCGTTTGTGTTTGCTGGGGAGGGGGGGTACTAAAAATACGTATGAAACCTAAGGGTGGGGTACTAAAAATCCGCATGAAACTCAGGGGGGGGGGGGGTATCAATTTTTAACGGGAAGTTCCAGCAAAACTCCCACCCCCCCCCCTAGTCATTAATTCTGAACAGTCCCTAAGTTGGGGTAACTGGGGGCTAGTGGGAGCAAATTGGGGGGAAAGCGGGGGCTAGTGGGCAGTGGCGTCCCTATGGGGGGCACGTGCCCCATATTGGACCTGTGCCCCCCCCCCCCAATCTAGTTCCGGTCTGTATATCAACAGACAAGCAGGGAGTACCGCTTTCTGGACGCTGATTGGTCGAGAAAACAATGAAAGTGACGTCACCGATTGTAAAAAGTTTTGTGACGTACATCAGTAGGTACCTAAGGCCATAATGCCGTGGAAACCAGATTGCCCCACCCCGGATGCCCCGCCATATGAACTTCCCAACTCTTGCTAAATACAGGTAGTATAGCCACTGCTAGTTGGGGTAAGCGGGGGTAAGCGGGAGGAAGCGGGGGCAGTGGGGGGAAGTGGGGGGTAAGCACGGGGGGAAGCGGGGGCAAGTGGAGTGTTAGCGGGGGCAAGTGGGGGATAAGCGGGAAATCTCCAATTAAGCTCCCCCTGGCCCTGGGCCCCCTAATCTTTCAAATTGAATGTTCAAAAAGCAATCTTGACAAAAACTTTTGGTGGGCTTCATTCACCAGGCCCGACCTGCTGGGAGAGTTGCACCATGCAGGCCACCAAGAGCTGTCAGGAAACTGGTATCTACTATCTACTGCCTACTGGCTACCAACTGGCTGGCCCGCGTGGTCTGTATGATCCGCGTTTTACTCCCCTTCTTCCCAGCCAGGCGCTAGGTGGCTGCAGGTTTCTACTTCCGGTAGAGGAATATTTTTCTCGTGATTGGTAAACAAACAACGCCCAGAAATTACTAAGTAGTGGCAGATATTCGACCGGTAATTCTACAAAGGTACTGTATAAGTGTGCTGTACGCATCAGATTCTGAGGCTTTGTATCTAGGTGGCTAGGGTCCAACAATTTGGCCTATGAATAAGCAAAACGTCCAGGGCCAAATTGTCATGTAAAATTGCATTAATTGTTCATTACAACACAGTTGTCAACTTGTCATGCACTACCAGTGCCACTAAACTTTAAGTTTAGACTTAAGTCTGAAGTTTAAAAAGCCGGAGATCGAGTGCAATAGATAGTATCTAGTCTGAATAACTAAGCCCACTTGACTTGTTGGGTCAGTGAGATGTCGAAGTTTCGACGTTGCTGATTACGAAGTAGAAGCATTCCATAGGGGTCTATTCGATTCCTTTTGCTCTAACTACTCCGAAAATGACTTTTCTACTCCGAGAGTTAACAAATTCAGCAGATTCTGGTCGGCGCAAATTCTGGTCGCACAGCGGATCTGGTCACGAGTCAGTTTGGTAGCCCCTGATTTCGGCCTCTACCAAATAAGAAAATAAATTTATGAAATAACCCAAAAATTACGATGGTAGTGCAACAATGCGATGCTCTTTTTGAATATTATTATTTTAAGAATCTAATAACTGACATACGTCATTAACTGAGCACTGTGCTTCACAATGATAAATTAATGATGATTACCATTGGCGACTTTTGGATTCGACAGGACAGCAGAATTCGACATGTACACGAGGGGCTCTCAAGTGCATTTGACAAGTGCTCCACCTGGAGTATAATTCTTCGTAATTTTGGCCAAAGTGTCAACAACTTTTTGCGGAGATTGAAGCAGTTGTTATGCCAGTTTATCAAGTCGAATTCTACTGTCGTGTCGAAATCAACTGTCGTCTATGGTAGAAATTTGTTATAAACTCATGTGTGAATAATAATTCTTGTTTTTAGATGGTAGATGACATATGGAGTTTCTAATTTCAGTGAATTGTAAAAGAGGTACACAACCATGGCAGGCGCACCTCCTCCCCCGTACCCAGGGGGACCCTATCCTCCACCAGGTGGCATGAACCCTCCTCCGAATGCGCCCCCTCCTGGGGACCCCGCATACCCACCCAATGAAAAGATGTATCCTCCTCCAGGCCCAGGTAATGAGTAAACTTTGCTGCTCCGAACAATTGATGAAGTTAAACATTGTTTAATTTAATATGCATTCATTGAATGTGATCCTTCTTAATAATTATTGTGTGTTGATCTTGACTGTCTATTCATCCATAAATCAGATTTATCTTATTATTGATTAAAAATTAATGTATTAATGAAAATGTTATCTACTGAATGGTTAATGAATGTCACCTCTTGTTTTAGCTCATTGATCATGGTTAATTGGCCGTTTTCTGTCAGCCTGTGAAGCAAGTTGTCAGGCTGTGGCGTTGGAAGCCTGTCCAAATTTTAAATCTATTTTGACTGCCGAGTAAAGCACTTAGGAAACCATTAGTCTGACATTCATTTAGGCTGTGTATGTAATGAAAATTAAGTATTCACTATTGACTCAAAGAGGCTGTTAGATTGATCACATCATTTCATTTAATATGGTTATTTTCTTATGATTTTCCAGGGTATCAAGCAGGTCCGTTTGCACCGCCTCCGGGGGCCCCCATGCAACCTGGATATGGTCAACCACCTGGATACACTCCACCCACTGGTCCCATGCCACCTCCAGGGGGATATGCTCCCCCTCCAGGGCCCCCTCCTGGTCAGCCTGGATACATGCCGCCCCCTGCACAACCTGGATACATGCCTCCTCCTGGATATGGCCCTCCGCCCGGACAGCCCCCTATGCAAGGTATGCGTTTGTGGAAGTTCAAACTCACGTTATTTGTCACTCCTTTGCAGATGCTTGAAATGTGATATAGTGTCTTATAACTCTTCTTTAATTTTCAAAATATTGGTGTTATAAATAGGTTAATTGTGGCGCCTTATACGGCTGCCTGGCTGCATACTGCCCGGGGAGTTGAGAAAGGCTCATGCTTGAACAGGCCTGCCCAGGGTGTAATTGTACAGTCTGTTGAGATGGACTCTGTCTATGTAATGGGCGTTAAAAAAAAAAAAAAAAAAAAATCAATTCAGATATGTTTTCAATAATCTGAACTTATTATTATGTGATGATATGCGTAAATAATTCACACAGTGATTGAAATATTTGGGCATGGTTGTTTATGTTGTACTTATACAACTTAAAAAATTATCAATTAGTTAATTTTCTAATTGTAATGTTTCGCTGGTTACTTGGCATTAAGTTCCTTTAGCCAAATCTTAACACTATATTACAGCTTAAAGTGAACATTAAATGTGTTTTTTCTAATGTTTATTCAGTGATGTTTCGAACTCCTTGATTAACCCAACTTGTTCCAGGTATGAAACATGGTTTGGCTTTCTATGGTGGTGAATGTATGTTGCTATGATGTAGGGGGTAGATGGAACCACCTTTTCTTAAACACAACATTTATGATAGTTTCACAGGCTTTTTGAATATTTAAAATATCTAGCTGTGACAGTTTCTTCTGCCAGTTTAATCGCTTGGGCTTTAGAGTTATCTTTCCTAGCCGGTTGGTAAAATATAGAAGTTCATTTGGTTGGTTGTCAATTTGGTGCAGTGTTTTACTATATTATGATAAAGGTGGCTAACTTATAATTATTTCAATACAATAAGAGTGTCCAATTTCTTTTTCCGACGTCAATCTATGAAGCTGTTTTAAGAGTAATATCTGGCCTATACTGTTAAGTTGTAGTATTTTGAAGTTTATACTATCTTGCCTGGATCCACTACTGATGGTGTGCAACCAAGAACAGTTTCATAATTTCACAATTTGGCTTTCTTCCGAGAACTGGTACATTTTTGTAATGCCAGTGTTTGTTAAACTTTACTTATTTAAATTTGAGGGGAGGGTTGGTCTAGCGGTAGCATGCTGGGCTGCCAATCGCTGGGTCCAGGGTTCGAATCCAGCTCTTGCCGGGTCACCTGGGCTTATGTTGGACGGCTGTTTCAATCATCCTTCGCCTCATTGCCTTGTCCTACCCCTGTCCTAATTAGCCTACCAAGTAAATTAATTAGCCTACCAAGTAAATACAGGATGTAAAGCCCCAATCATCCGTCCACCCATACTTATTAACTTTTATTTTCTGTTTCAGGTGGCACTGTTGTGATAGGCCAGCCCACGACCACCGTCGTTCAGGTTGGGGCGTTCAGAGAAATGGCGGCTTCTGCTGTGTGTCCTCACTGCCATGCTCAAGTTGTGACTAGCACAGAATATGAATCTGGAACTTTCACATACCTTGTATGTGCTGCCATATGCCTACTTGGGTAAGTCTAATGTTCTAAATTAGAAGTACAAAATATTCTGGTGTGCCTTAATAACGGTTTTGTAAATCTATGTTACTGAGAGACCAATAGCAAGACATAAAAAATTTAAAACATTTGTTGGAAATATACACCAGGAGTCCATATATCATATGATAATATTTAATAAGTAGGCCTATATAATTTCTTACTGGATTAATAGATCTATGCTATTGATAAACTCAATGGAAACTTGAAACCAGACAAGTTCTGAGACCTGCGGCTCTCTCATAAAGCTAGGATGTCACGGTTTGTCACCCCACCTGGTAGTTTTACAGAACAATACACTGTGACTAATAAGTATGTGGTTTTCGGCCTGCATGTTTTGTTTTAGTGGATCTCACTCAGACCCTCATCTGTAGAGTTATAGAGCAGAACTTCTGAACTTCAGCGCTCCTTGAGTGAAGTGGATGTTATGTTTGAGCTGACCCGATTAAAATTGTATCTATAATTCAGTTTGAATTGAGTGATTCTAGATTTTATAATTTCTGGTTTCAGATGTGATTTTGGATGCTGCTTGATTCCGTTCTGCGTGGATGGATGCAAAGATGTCGTTCATCACTGTCCAAATTGCAAGCAACAAATTTCACGATGGAGCCGGCTATGAGAGTGATTAATATTCCTTCAAAAACTGGAAATTTTGGATTTTAAGAGGATCATTGCATATTATTCAAGAAACTCAATATTTTGTGGCTATTTGTATTGCCGAACCAAGGTTATGATTACTTTCCTATTTTAGCTTTACAATCAAGAGAAATTTTATGTTTCTGGCATCTTATTCAGATGTTATTTGGGGCCAGTTTAATAGTATCTTATATAATTAAGTTTGATATGCATGATATATAATATTATGTTCAAGTGATGCTATATTTTGAGTTATAGATAGTCCAGAACAGACTTTATGATTAATTTAATCTTGACGGAAGACTGGACCTTTCCATGAATGAAGTCTTTTTCACTTGAGACGTTTTCTAACTTCTGAATTCTGATTTATTCTCGAGAGATCTGTGTAACCTGAGTTGTTTTTACTCTTGCTGTCATAGATCAATCTGCAGTGTTAAAACGTGCCTACAAAAATGTATGTAAGTAGTGTGTAGACTTGTCTGGTCATTGAAGATTGTATTTACATTAGGTTTGTGATTTTGTAGTGCTCAGTATATGAAAAAGAAAAGGCTATATTTACTTTTATTATTGGTTTTTGCATGCAAATTGGCATGAAGACAGGAATATATTTGGTATGAATAAGTATTATGTTCAACTTATTTACGTTTTATAGCTTCGAAAATGTATTACGATACTGCAAACAAGTTAAGCTGTATTTGGAGCTCCCTAATCATTCTGAAGACGTGGGCTAATGCTTCATACAGGAAATCGGTATAATTATGTAGATTTGATGTGACGTAACTATCACTGACTTAGCATGCAGATGCTCTGATATAGTCCTTGCTCAAAACACTCATAGATTAAATTATGAGTCTCGTAATGGTTTTTTAGACAGAATATATAGCTAAAACGACTTTAAGACTGGCTTAACTTTGCAATGGATTGATGCTGACCTTTACAGTAGTCTGTTTGTAGCCAAACATGCTAGTCCCACAAGAAATATACATTTCTTTTCATATATTTTCTGATTTATTTGAGGAAGCTGCTTTTATGCGAAAGACAATCATATTTTTTCTGATTTTATTTTTTGAAATATATATATCTCTTAGGTTGTGTGTTTATATTCGATTTTATTGTTTTGTGATTACTAAGTATTGTATGATTCATGGTTGTTAGGTATCATACAATATGAACCTATTGTATATTATATCATATGTTTGTGACTCTTTTCTGCACAGTTCCTGTATTGATATATATATGTATACATTGTTGATATCATACATGCCTCAGAGTTTGCATATATTGCATATCCTGAGTTGCGTATATTGCGTATCTTGAGATCTTTCACCAGTTTTGTATTTCTATGTCTTGGTATTCTGATATTATTTCACAGCAATTAATACTCCTGATTCATTTGAGTATGTGGACTGCACTTGCCTCATTAGATGCCGCTGTGCATTGGTATTGAAAGCGCTACCGTAAAACGAGATTAAGTCGGCAATCCAGGTTAAGTTGCAAACTATTTTGACCCACTTAACGGCAGAAATGCCAACTTTTCCTCATTGGCACGAATGGCAACTTTGCCAAAGATACCTGTGTCAGTGAGAAAAGTTGGCATTTCTGTCATTAAGTGGGTCAAAATAGCTTGCCAACTTTACCCCAGATTGTCAACTTTACTTAGTATGATGGTAGTGCTCAACACATGATCGGATACCGTGCAAATGTTCTTGATAAATTGAGTTGTGTTTTTACCTCTGAAAATCTAAAATGTGTTACAGAGAGTCTATAGATGTTTGAAAGCTTTGCATCAGTTTGGTATTGCAAATAGATATTTTATGTCGCAGAACTTGGTGATTTTTGGCCTGGATATACTTCGTATAAAATGCATTTGATTTGGCATTAATTGTTTTGACCCTCTAGGAGTCTAGGTGAAGATGCTTATATTTGTTCCAAGTTCGCTTCTAATGTGGCAAGTGTGCAACTTTATATGATAATGAGTTCTTAGATCTACAACAGGTGTTATAAAAATGATATTATTTCTTAACTGCACATACTCATATCCAAGAGAATTTCATCCTTGACAATCTTGAGCTGCTGTTCGGCTACATATTTAGGGATCATCATATGCCTATTGAAAGATGTTTATATCCCATGTGTATTGCACAGTTATTATTGCACATGAAACATGTTAAATGTCCATGATGAATGTTTGATGATTATAATCAGATAGATTTGTTAGCAAGTAAACATTTTAGGAAATTATTGATTATTTTTTAATGAAACTTCATGAAATGTTTTAGATTTGATATTCCAAGTGAATGACAGGTTTTAACCACAAGTTTAAACATCAATATGCTTTGGACTAATGCTTATACTGAAACGAAACTCTTGTCAAAATCAAATTTTCTTTATGTTGCTATTTGTTGCATTTTATATAGTGGCCAAATGATTTTAGAAGGTATTAGCGCCATGTTATATCTTGCTGTAATTCAAATATTTATTAAAGCCAATATGCAAACATCAAAGTTTATGTAGTAATGAATGACTGATAGCTTCTTTTTTCCATGATACTTGCTATTCAAAATTTTACCTAAAGTTGGGAAATCCCTGTATTAAAATGTTTTATTATGTAATTGTTACTTGTTATGACCTCACTGTTGTCATGCTCATCTTCTATATTTATTCACAATTTTGCTACTTGTATTGTGCAACATTTGCCTATCTGCTTCCTTTACAACTTTCTTGTATTTTATTTTTTATTTGGTATGATATGAAGTTATGACCAAGTATGATAAACCCTAGCCAGTGATTTTATCCTCGTTTAATTTTCTATAAAATTTATATCAGGTAGGCATATGGGCAGCATGCAATTTAGCTTTATAACGATAAAGATATTTTATTCTTTCTAGCAATGACTCCTTTGACTAGTCAATTTGTGTTTGATGCTTTATCAAACTAACTCAAAGTCGGACTTATTATTGCGATGTCTCTCGTAAGTCAGTTGAGCATCTATTCTGGTGAATATCCTTTTATTTTTTATGGTTTCGCCCTTGTTGGTATTTATCTGTTTTCTCGCAGACTCCTTTACGTTGTGCAGAATAATAATACAAAATATATCTTTTTAAATAGCATTATATTTACTGTTGATAAGCAAGTTGTTTATGCCTATATTTGTCAAGCAACGAATAGAGCTGTTTCTTAGCTTTATGTCATTTTTTTATCCCTGCGTATATGACCAAGCTGGTATTAATTCAGATACAATTTTTATTGCATGGCTATCAAAATTATGTTGAGATTTGTATAGAAAGCTATCCTTTTGCAGTAAGCACATTCTACACAAAAGTGTATTGTATATCAAATGATTAAATAAACAATGTTGGTTGTAATTTTATGTACTAAACATCCTCATACGGTGTTGTTTCTACTTCTAATTGATTTTATCAAATGGGACACTGCTGAGTCACATATTGTTTGTTTCAAATGATCATCATGTCTATAATGGTCTGTGAATCCATCAGAAAATATAAGAAGTTGGATAGTTTGGCGTATTTGGAAGTTGACTTTGTGTTCTTTCACCTAATACAAGATAGTTTCGAATGCTCTTGTCTATAATGGCCTGTGATTTCATCAGAAAATATAAGAAGTTGGATAGTTTGGCGTATTTGGAAGTTTACTATTGTGTTCTTACACCTAATGCAAGATTGTTTCAAATGATCATGTTTATAATGGCCTGTGAATTCATCAGAAAATATAAGAAGTTGGATAGTTTGGCGTATTTGGAAGTTGACTATTGTGTTCTTACACCTAATGCAAGATAGTTTCAAATGATCATGTTTATAATGGCCTGTGAATTCATCAGAAAATATAAGAAGTTGGATAGTTTGGCATATTTGGAAGTTGACTATTGTGTTCTTACACCTAATGCAAGATAGTTTCAAATGATCATGTTTATAATGGCCTGTGAATTCATCAGAAAATATAAGAAGTTGGATAGTTTGGCGTATTTGGAAGTTGACTATTGTGTTCTTACACCTAATGCAAGATAGTTTCAAATGATCATGTTTATAATGGCCTGTGATTTCATCAGAAAATGTAAGAAGTTGGATAGTTTGGCATATTTGGAAGTTGACTATTGTGTTCTTACACCTATTAAATGCAAGATAGTTTCAAATGATCATGTCTATAATGGTCTGTGAATTCATCAGAAAATATAAGAAGTTGGATAGTTTGGCATATTTGGAAGTTGACTTTAATGTTCTTACACCTAATGCAAGATAGTTTCGAATGCTCTTGTCTATAATGGCCTGTGATTTCATCAGAAAATATAAGAAGTTGGATAGTTCCGTGTATTTGGAAGTTGACTTTGTGTTCTTGCACCTAATGCAAGATAGTTTCGAATGCTCTTGTCTATAATGGTCTGTGAATTCATCAGAAAATGTAAGAAGTTGGATAGTGTGGTGTATTTGGAAGTTGACTATTGTGTTCTTACACCTAATGCAAGATAGTTTCAAATGATCATGTCTATAATGGTCTGTGAATTCATCAGAAAATATAAGAAGTTGGATAGTTTGGCATATTTGGAAGTTGACTTTAGTGTTCTTACACCTAATGCAAGATAGTTTCAAATGATCATGTCTATAATGGTCTGTGAATTCATCAGAAAATATAAGAAGTTGGATAGTTTGGCATATTTGGAAGTTGACTATTGTGTTCTTACACCTAATGCAAGATAGTTTCAAATGATCATGTTTATAATGGTCTGTGATTTCATCAGAAAATATAGGAAGTTGGATCAAAAAAATCCATGTTGGTTTTTTGCATTGAAATTAGGTTTTTCAAAAAACCATTTTGAATCTAAAAAACCAATTTTGTCTGAAATCTTTTAGAGTGCATTCTCATAAACGTTTATCAGAAAACCTCACAAGTTTTGAAAATAAAAGCAGATGTTTGAAAAAGGTAATTTGTCTAAGTGAACTCATCCAATACAACACAGATATATTGAAGATTGGCATTTTATTTAAATCATACAAATCTTTGTACAAATATACTGTTCTACTTCAGAACGTGCACGTCAAGAAATTGATATACTTGTAGCTTGTAAAACATGTGTGAAGTTCTGTTTGTCTTATTTTGTCTGCAGTAACGTTTGGAAACTAAATATTTCAAAACAAAACAAAACTTGCTAGTGTATGTACATGTTATGGAAAATCAACAGGACAACAACACTGAGTATCATAGTTAATTAAATTTTACACCATGTGTTCTTTACAATTTTATACAGTGCTTATATATATATTATAGCAGTTGCTTTTGAATCCACTGGCTCGATATGACACAGGGCCAAACCCTTGATGTGGAACTAATTTGGAGGGAGTTGGAGTTGGTGGCAGAGGGAGTTTGTGGCAGAGGGAGTTGGAGCTGAGACAAGAATTTCTTGTCTCAGGTTGGAGACAGAGGGAGTTGGAGGCATTCTCCTCTCTGCTGTATATATGTGAATGCTACAATAACATACATCTTAAATTTGACCAGAAACTGATTATTTGGTATTAATGGCAATCTGTGAAGGAGCACATTTTGTTAAATTTCTGAAAGTGAATATAATTATTATGTGTCAACATGTTGTGTCCTCAAGTTTACTTTCCCAACCACAAACCCAACTGACCAAAGAGACAAGTCTCCCTGGCTAGGGAGTTAGAGCTGGGGTTATGCTTGAACACCTGGGATCTTACTGGGATGCATGCAGGATGAGAGTGAGCTATCTTTAGACACACAGACGTCCTCTGGCTCTACCATTGGTGGGTAGACACATAATAGATACATGTATGTATTGTATTGAAAAACCTTTTGTTTGAATAGTTTCTCTATTATTCTGTTTTATTCAGAAGATCATCCTTTCTTTACAACATAGGCCTATACCAATCTTCTATTAACTTTGAGAAAAACAAAATGTGCTCAGCACTGTTGCTGATGGTACTGGATTGTCGAGCAAGGTTTGACGTCTGTTTTTTTTAACGTATAAGAAGAAGGATATAACTGTCAAACGCTGTGAATGTTTTTGAATTTTTTCCTAGAATTTGTGTCATGTGACGTCCTGAATGACGTCGACGGTGGAAGGTGGTGACACCTGCTGTTTCTGCTGCAAAGTGATCTTCTGGGCTTGTTGGTTCTTGGCTTGTTGTGATTTCTCCTCCTTTACCCTCCGTTTTTCTTTGTTATTGAGATGCACCCCGTAAGCGATGCCTCCGAGAAATGTTGCCAAACCGATAACCAAAACTATTGGGCCAGACAAGGCCTTCAGATTGTTTTTCACATTGCTTTGAGGTATTCCATAAGCTGCGAATAATATTATAGCCACAATAACGATAATAAGTCCTAGTGATAGCACAACTAGAGCGGGCAGAGTGGTGACACTCTTTGAGACTCTTGTCTGTGATTGTCGACCTTGACGTCTGTAGCGATACACTTCCATTTTGATATTTGGTAGTAATTACCTCTTCATGTCATTTCACTGACATTCAAATTAGCTATTTATGTTGTTGTCGATTCTGTTCGAAATCCAGTAATTTAGTTGGCTTCTCTCTCAGTTAATTTAATTGCTGCAGTTCATGAATCTCTTCTTGTGACAATCAGATTTCTGAGAATCTTCCATATTGAGATCGATCAAATGCATGTTCACCTGCAAAGAAACAAATTTAAGTTTTAATCTAATCATCCTGAAAAGCACTTTAAATTTTGCCAACATTGTTGAAAAAATTAAAATTTTCCCAAATGTTAGATTCCTACAAACACCTTGTTGAACATTGAACATCTTTCAAACTGTCACACGTTGTATGCTTCAAAAACCCTGCTTAATATTTTATTAACTGAAAAACCATTGGAAAATAAAAATACTGGCTGGAGAACGTTAAAAAATCAAAGAAACGTTAACAAATTTTTACATTCAAGAACCAGCAAACCATTGGCAAATATCTGGTAATGTCTTAAGGATGTCTAAAGCCAACAAACCATTGGCAAATATCTGATAGTGTCTTAAGGATGTTCAAAACAAACAAACCATTGGCAAATATCTGATAGTGTCTTAAGGATGTTCAAAACAAACAAACCATTGGCAAATATCTGATAGTGTCTTAAGGATGTTCAAAACAAACAAACCATTGGCAAATATCTGATAGTGTCTTAAGGATGTTCAAAACCAACAAACCATTGGCAAATATCTGGTAATGTCTTAAGGATGTTCAAAACAAACAAACCATTGGCAAATATCTGATAGTGCTTAAGGATGTTCAAAACAAACAAACCATTGGCAAATATCTGATAGTGTCTTAAGAATGTTCAAAACCAACAAACCATTGGCAAATATCTGGTAATGTCTTAAGGATGTCTAAAGCCAACAAACCATTGGCAAATATCTGATAGTGTCTTAAAGATGTTCAAAACAAACAAACCATTGCAAATATCTGATAGTGTCTTAAGGATGTTCAAAACAAACAAACCTTTGGCAAATATCTGATAGTGTCTTAAAGATGTTCAAAACCAACAAACCATTGGCAAATATCTGATAGTGTCTTAAGGATGTTCAAAACAAACAAACCATTGGCAAATATCTGATAGTGTCTTAAGGATGTTCAAAACAAACAAACCATTGGCAAATATCTGATAGTGTCTTAAAGATGTTCAAAACCAACAAACCATTGGCGAATATCTGATAGTGTCTTAAGGATGTTCAAAACCAACAAACCATTGGCAAATATCTGGTAATGTCTTAAGGATGTTCAAAACAAACAAACCATTGGCAAATATCTGATAGTGTCTTAAGGATGTTCAAAACAAACAAACCATTGGCAAATATCTGATAGTGTCTTAAGAATGTTCAAAACCAACAAACCATTGGCAAATATCTGGTAATGTCTTAAGGATGTCTAAAGCCAACAAACCATTGGCAAATATCTGATAGTGTCTTAAAGATGTTCAAAACAAACAAACCATTGCAAATATCTGATAGTGTCTTAAGGATGTTCAAAACAAACAAACCTTTGGCAAATATCTGATAGTGTCTTAAAGATGTTCAAAACCAACAAACCATTGGCAAATATCTGGCAAATATCTAATAGTGTCTTAAGGATGTTCAAAACAAACAAACCATTGGCAAATATCTGATAGTGTCTTAAGGATGTTCAAAACAAACAAACCATTGGCAAATATCTGATAGTGTCTTAAAGATGTTCAAAACCAACAAACCATTGGCGAATATATGGTAATGTCTTAAGGATGTCTAAAGCCAACAAACCATTGTCAAATATCTGATAGTGTCTTAAGGATGTTCAAAACTAGCAAACCATTGGCAAATATCTGATAATGTCTTAAGTATGTTCAAAACCTACAAACCATTGGCAAATATCTGTTAATGTCTTAAGGATGTCTAAAGCCAACAAACCATTGGCAAATATGTGATAGTGTCTTAAGGATGTTCAAAACAAACAAACCATTGGCAAATATCTGATAGTGTCTTAAGGGTGTTCAAAACCAACAAACCATTGGCAAATATCTGATAGTGTCTTAAGGATGTTCAAAACAAACAAACCATTGGCAAATATCTGATAGTGTCTTAAAGATGTTCAAAACCAACAAACCATTGGCGAATATCTGGTAATGTCTTAACGATGTCTAAAGCCAACAAACCATTGGCTAATATCTGATAGTGTCTTAAGGATGTTCAAAACAAACAAACCATTGGCAAATATCTGATAGTGTCTTAAGGATGATCAAAACCAACAAACCATTGGCGAATATCTGGTAATGCCTTTAGGATGTCTAAAGCCAACAAACCATTGGCAAATATCTGATAGTGTCTTAAGGATGTTCAAAACAAACAAACCATTGGCAAGTATCTGATAGTGTCTTAAGTATGTTCAAAACCAACAAACCATTGGCGAATATCTGGTAATGCCTTTAGGATGTCTAAAGCCAACAAACCATTGGCAAATATGTGATAGTGTCTTAAGGATGTTCAAAACAAACAAACCATTGGCAAATATCTGATAGTGTCTTAAGGGTGTTCAAAACCAACAAACCATTGGCAAATATCTGATAGTGTCTTAAGGATGTTCAAAACAAACAAACCATTGGCAAATATCTGATAGTGTCTTAAAGATGTTCAAAACCAACAAACCATTGGCGAATATCTGGTAATGTCTTAACGATGTCTAAAGCCAACAAACCATTGGCTAATATCTGATAGTGTCTTAAAGATGTTCAAAACCAACAAACCATTGGCAAATATCTGATAGTGTCTTAAGGATGTTCAAAACCAACAAACCATTGGCAAATATCTGATAGTGTCTTAAGGATGTTCAAAACAAACAAACCATTGGCAAATATCTGATAGTGTCTTAAAGATGTTCAAAACCAACAAACCAGTGGCGAATATCTGGTAATGTCTTAACGATGTCTAAAGCCAACAAACCATTGGCTAATATCTGATAGTGTCTTAAGGATGTTCAAAACAAACAAACCATTGGCAAATATCTGATAGTGTCTTAAGGATGATCAAAACCAACAAACCATTGGCGAATATCTGGTAATGCCTTTAGGATGTCTAAAGCTAACAAACCATTGGCAAATATCTGATAGTGTCTTAAGGATGTTCAAAACAAACAAACCATTGCAAATATCTGATAGTGTCTTAAGTATGTTCAAAACCAACAAACCATTGGCAAATATCTGGTAATGTCTTAAGGATGTCTAAAGCCAACAAACCATCAGCAAATATCTGATAGTGTCTTAAGGATGTTCACCTGCAAAGAAAAAAATTTAAGTTTTAATCTAATCATCCTGAAAAGCACTTTAAATTTTGCCAACATTGTTGAAAAAATTAAAATTTTCCCAAATGTTAGATTCCTACAAACACCTTGTTGAACATTGAACATCTTTCAAACTGTCACACGTTGTATGCTTCAAAAACCCTGCTTAATATTTTATTAACTGAAAAACCATTGGAAAATAAAAATACTGGCTGGAGAACGTTAAAAAATCAAAGAAACGTTAACAAATTTTTACATTCAAGAACCAGCAAACCATTGGCAAATATCTGGTAATGTCTTAAGGATGTCTAAAGCCAACAAACCATTGGCAAATATCTGATAGTGTCTTAAGGATGTTCAAAACAAACAAACCATTGGCAAATATCTGATAGTGTCTTAAGGATGTTCAAAACAAACAAACCATTGGCAAATATCTGATAGTGTCTTAAGGATGTTCAAAACAAACAAACCATTGGCAAATATCTGATAGTGTCTTAAGGATGTTCAAAACAAACAAACCATTGGCAAATATCTGATAGTGTCTTAAGGATGATCAAAACCAACAAACCATTGGCAAATATCTGGTAATGTCTTAAGGATGTCTAAAGCCAACAAACCATTGGCAAATATCTGATAGTGTCTTAAGGATGTTCAAAACCAACAAACCATTGGCAAATATCTGGTAATGTCTTAAGGATGTCTAAAGCCAACAAACCATTGGCAAATATCTGATAGTGTCTTAAGGATGTTCAAAACAAACAAACCATTGGCAAATATCTGATAGTGTCTTAAGGATGATCAAAACCAACAAACCATTGGCGAATATCTGGTAATGCCTTTAGGATGTCTAAAGCCAACAAACCATTGGCAAATATCTGATAGTGTCTTAAGGATGTTCAAAACAAACAAACCATTGGCAAGTATCTGATAGTGTCTTAAGTATGTTCAAAACCAACAAACCATTGGCGAATATCTGGTAATGCCTTTAGGATGTCTAAAGCCAACAAACCATTGGCAAATATGTGATAGTGTCTTAAGGATGTTCAAAACAAACAAACCATTGGCAAATATCTGATAGTGTCTTAAGGGTGTTCAAAACCAACAAACCATTGGCAAATATCTGATAGTGTCTTAAGGATGTTCAAAACAAACAAACCATTGGCAAATATCTGATAGTGTCTTAAAGATGTTCAAAACCAACAAACCATTGGCGAATATCTGGTAATGTCTTAACGATGTCTAAAGCCAACAAACCATTGGCTAATATCTGATAGTGTCTTAAAGATGTTCAAAACCAACAAACCATTGGCAAATATCTGATAGTGTCTTAAGGATGTTCAAAACCAACAAACCATTGGCAAATATCTGATAGTGTCTTAAGGATGTTCAAAACAAACAAACCATTGGCAAATATCTGATAGTGTCTTAAAGATGTTCAAAACCAACAAACCAGTGGCGAATATCTGGTAATGTCTTAACGATGTCTAAAGCCAACAAACCATTGGCTAATATCTGATAGTGTCTTAAGGATGTTCAAAACAAACAAACCATTGGCAAATATCTGATAGTGTCTTAAGGATGATCAAAACCAACAAACCATTGGCGAATATCTGGTAATGCCTTTAGGATGTCTAAAGCTAACAAACCATTGGCAAATATCTGATAGTGTCTTAAGGATGTTCAAAACAAACAAACCATTGCAAATATCTGATAGTGTCTTAAGTATGTTCAAAACCAACAAACCATTGGCAAATATCTGGTAATGTCTTAAGGATGTCTAAAGCCAACAAACCATCAGCAAATATCTGATAGTGTCTTAAGGATGTTCACCTGCAAAGAAACAAATTTAAGTTTTAATCTAATCATCCTGAAAAGCACTTTAAATTTTGCCAACATTGTTGAAAAAATTAAAATTTTCCCAAATGTTAGATTCCTACAAACACCTTGTTGAACATGGAACATCTTTCAAACTGTCACACGTTGTATGCTTCAAAAACCCTGCTTAATATTTTATTAACTGAAAAACCATTGGAAAATAAAAATACTGGCTGGAGAACGTTAAAAAATCAAAGAAACGTTAACAAATTTTTACATTCAAGAACCAGCAAACCATTGGCAAATATCTGGTAATGTCTTAAGGATGTCTAAAGCCAACAAACCATTGGCAAATATCTGATAGTGTCTTAAGGATGTTCAAAACAAACAAACCATTGGCAAATATCTGATAGTGTCTTAAGGATGTTCAAAACAAACAAACCATTGGCAAATATCTGATAGTGTCTTAAGATGTTCAAAACAAACAAACCATTGACAAATATCTGATAGTGTCTTAAGGATGTTCAAAACAAACAAACCATTGGCAAATATCTGATAGTGTCTTAAGGATGATCAAAACCAACAAACCATTGGCAAATATCTGGTAATGTCTTAAGGATGTCTAAAGCCAACAAACCATTGGCAAATATCTGATAGTGTCTTAAGGATGTTCAAAACCAACAAACCATTGGCAAATATCTGGTAATGTCTTAAGGATGTCTAAAGCCAACAAACCATTGGCAAATATCTGATAGTGTCTTAAGGATGTTCAAAACAAACAAACCATTGGCAAATATCTGATAGTGTCTTAAGGATGTTCAAAACAAACAAACCATTGGCAAATATCTGATAGTGTCTTAAGGATGTTCAAAACCAACAAACCATTGGCAAATATCTGGTAATGTCTTAAGGATGTTTAAAACCAACAAACCATTGCAAATATCTGATAATGTCCAAAGGATGTTCAAAACAAGCACACATTTGCTAGTATCTGATAATGTATTCCTCCTCACTAAAATTTTCAAAAAATTAATAAAATCAAGGCTGTACAACTGAAGTCAAAAGCATATTCTTAGAAATGTCTGAGCAAGTCATGATTTACCTGTATCCCACTGTATAACATGGTGGGGTAATCAACCATTCCTGAGTCTGTACTTTTGACTTTTGCTTTAATAACTTATTATAAACCCGACTAGAGCAACTTGAACGCTGAGAGATAAATAATGTATATAAGGGATTTTCAGATTCCGTTTGACAATGACTGCATTGATCAAATACAGATAAAAATCTGAAGTGACAGCTTATACTGCTGCCAAGTTGTTTTCTACGTAATTATTGTAAAAGTAATAACTTTTAACAGTAGGACTTAACTCAATTCACCTGGTGATTATCCAAAGTTGGTCAAGTTCTGTCTTCCTAACCAGGTTGGATGTTATTTTCAAAGAGTTAATGACAATATTGCAACTTGTAATCATTGGCTTAATTAAGTTAATTAGTGGAGATTCTTTCGCTTTCTTACAATAAGAAATAGATTGTTATGCTGCTGAACTCGGTTGTGAGACAATCTAGGTAAATGTAAACTAAGCAATTATATATTATGCACAAAGGATGTTTGTTTACCTAGCAACCAGCCATCCTTCTATGAACATTTCTGGTTCATATTTGATGTGAACTTGATAATACCACATGGGTTTCTTGGCTCAATCAATTTTTTGTTACACCTCTTGATCAATGATGTAAGCCCAATATTTAATATATTTTTAACCCAATCATGCAGTTGAAATCAACAATTTGATGTGAATGTTTGGTTTAAATAGCTTTAATTTTTCTCCAGAACCAAATAGGTAGGTCTGACACAATTGAAAACCAAGTGTGTTAAACTGTGTCATGAATGGTTGCAGAAATGTAAATAATGCATTGAGACGATCAAAACCAAAAAAGGCAGATAATGATTAGAAAGTGATGTTATATTTTTGGCTCCTCCATCCATCATGCTGACAACAAGGTGCTTGATAATTTTATTTTATAATATGGTAGAATTATTTATTAGAATGATACATCTTGATGAGTAATTGAATAATTAATGATAATGTGTGCGCAACAGGTATTTTTGTCAGTTTTGGTTTTTGATTAACATATAAAGTGTTTTTAATCTATAGAATAAACCAAAAATTTGGTAATGAGGTTTGACGACCATTTCAAAATTCAAGCTAATCAAATAGCCTCTATGGTTTTATCTCAACACTTCATCAGTCATCATGAATCACTGAGTGAACTTTTCATAGAGAAATTTGTCTTATCTTTACGCACAACAAATTGACCAGCTGTAAAATGAAAAAAGGAAAAAAAAAGTTGGTTTAACAAATTCTGCTCATGATGTCATTATGGTATCCAAAATTAGGCGAATTTGGTTTGATGAAATGTCAAAAATGGTGTTGATGATTTGTTGGCTTCCATTCCTTTGATCTTTTTCACCTGGATTTATATTACCTTGGGATGGAAATTTAAACATATACGTAGCCTGGAATTTAGTGAGTTTCTGGGTCATTAGGCTGAATATTAAATCACGAGTCAAGTATTACATAATCTTTTGGTGCTGATAGGTAGTAATTGCCCTCCCAGAATAAGAACTGGAACAAGTTATAAATGGCCACCTATGGACTATAAGGTAGAGAATATAAATTTGTGTTTTGCATTAAATTTGATAGGCAAAGCATAAACGTAGGTGTAATGGCTAAATATTTTCACTGGAAGTTAGTCCTGAGAGCCCTGATATGTGGTACATTATGATAATATAGTGATGTATGTATACTGCACTGGCCAGTGGTTTTTGTTCTGCCTCATTGCTGCCCATTTCAAATCTGACCTTCCTCCCAGTCTGGTCGTGACTATTTTACATAATGCTTCATTTACTAACAATAGATGTGGAATGCTCTTAGGGTTTCCACACTATAAAGGCACATCCCCAGGAATAGGGGGGGGGCCTGAGGAATAGTGACAAACTGAAAATGCATGGCTGAAGCAGAAACCTTACTGATTGTGTACTATTGTTTTAGGTAATTTTTTTCTTTAATCGTGTTGTAGCCTGCCTTTAATTAATTCAAGTAGTTATATCTCAGTTATTTTACTGACATCACTCCAGATTTATAAGCGTACATTGAAGGTGCAGAAACAAGTTCATTCAGTGGATAGTAACAATTATGTCAATGAGTAAGGGCCATTATGCTTTACACTCTTAACTCAATAGGTTCCTGATGGTATATATAAAGAACCCAAAGCCAAAAACAGGTTCTAAATTTTGTTAAGGGTTCAGCTGAATTGATCAGGTTCAATACTCGTGGGGAGGTCCTGTGATGGAACCCTGTACTCCCAACTTAAGAGAAAGCGGTTCCATTGCTGGAGTTCACTGTTGATTTTGTTTGCTGTTGGAACCTTTTTAAGAGTTGGAGAATGAACCTTTCAGGAATCCTTATTTGCACCACCTAATAGAACCTTTAAAGGTTCCATATAAAACCTTTTTTGTTAAGAGTATGGTCAGCAGCAGTTACAAGTTATGGAACTGCCAACTTCAGGTGTATATGATGAGGCAATTCATAATCTTCAGTATATCAACTGTTACCCTTTTCGAACTTGTTGATGACTTTTAATTGAAAAGGTAACAATCGCTCAGAAGGAACGGTCCAGAGAGAACAATCATAATTGTCACTTGCCCGTTGTTACAGTTATAGGCGTATGGATGTTATCTTCAAAATGGTATAATGACAATATTGTGACATTCAGTCAATGGCTTTAATTACTGGAAGTTTGCCCAACCCTTGTCTTCTTACAATTGAGGCATTGATTATTGTATTTGCTGCACATAAACAGTGTCGTGAAAAGAGGTAAATGTACTTTTATTGTATGCTCAAAGCAAATTGGTTTACCTGGCAACCAGTTCTCTTCAGTTGGATGTTCTGTGAACTTTTCAGGGCTCTAATGTTGATGCTGTTTCTAAAAGGCCATACATTTTTCATGTTCAACTTCCATATTAAGAATGCGATCAACATCATGGTCCGGCATGGCATTCTGGAATTAGCAAGTGATTTGCCATTAGGGTGTCTCATTTTTTTAACTTTTTTCCGGATCACGCTCTTCTTTAAACCAATTGATCTCCTATGTGATCAGACCATGCAGTTAAAATTTCAGCCAAATCCAAATAGCCCCAAAATAGAAGTGGGTAGGGGGGGGTCTAAACATCAATGGATTTGGCTGAAATTTGAACTGCAAGTGATCCGGAAAAAAGTTCGAAAAATTCGAAAGTTCGAAAAATGAGACACCCTATTTGCCATGCCATATATTCTTCATTAGACCAGGCATCCACCAGTGCCAGGACAAGACCAGAAATCATCATCCCTTCAACAACTTTTCTAACTGAACCTTTCCTTGTGCTGTCCCGTGTGTTCCCATGTATATCCTGAAAGCTTCCTGGCATTTCTGCGCTCTTAGGAAAGGTAAACATTTTCTGGTCTAAATTTAGCTCCAGACCAAAATTTAACAGGTCCTTGTCAGTTTTCCTGATTGTCCTATAAGCAGTGTTGGAGTCAAAGCCAGGACATCCGAGACCGAGGCGAGGCCAAGGATTTGGCATCCGAGACCAAGGCAAGGCCTTGAGGACGAGGCCTCTATCTCCGGCACAAAGGCACCCGAGACCGAGGCAAGGCCAAGGATTTGGTATCCGAGACCGAGCCAAGACCGAGGCCATCAAAATATGGCTCCAACACTGCCTATAGCCCATGTTTTTACCCTCTCGCTGCGGTGTTCTGCCCACTTTCTGCTGACTGCCTGCAGACAAAATGAGTTCTTGGGAATGCAGCATATGTTACCCCAAATCTTCCTGGTCTTGCCCAGGCTCAGGTTGATGTTTTCTTCACTTGGGTATTTACATGTATTAATGCATGGCATTTGAATAAGATAATATGTAAATTCACACTCTGTTTAATTCAAAATCTATTATAAGCAGTACAAAGCAAGAACAGAAAATAAAGAAATGTTATATTTTTTGCTTCTCATCCATCAGCCATATTCTTTATGTATGTAATTTTTCCTCAGAATTGTTCAGTAGATCCTTAATTAGATATGCAAGAATACTAAAGAATATTGTGTAGTGAATAAATTGAATGAAAAGAATAACTAAATAAGGAAATGTATGTTCACAAGGGAAGATTATGCTTGCACTTGAAAAGCATTTGGTTATCGTGTGGAATTGAGATGAAGTTCTGAAGAGCACCTGCTTCGTCATTTTGTAATGGCCAATTTAAGATTTGTGATTGCAGACATGTGGTAAAGAAATTAATCAATCTTTGCCATGACAGCAATTAATTGAGAGTTTGAAAATAAATGACTAGTTCTCTGTTAACTAATTCTGCTAATGATGGTATTAAAAAATTAGGCTAATTTGGTTTGACAAAATGTCAACAACTGGCCTCTGATGATGATTTGTTGGTTTCCATTCCTTTGATCTTTTTCACCTGGAGTTATATTACCTTGGGATGGAAATTTCTACACGTGAGTAGCCTGGAATTTAGTGAGTTTCTGGGTCATTAGGCTGAATATTAAATCAGGAGTCAGCGTTACATAATAATGCCGAGGGGCTGTTTGTCTTACATTCATGTCCTTTCTGTGCTTTGGCGGTAGGCTATTTAGGCTCAATGTATTGGGCACAACACAACTTGGTGTCATAGTGTTTGGGGGAAACGTGAAATGGCTTGGATGGCAATAATCATACATTTAAAGATGCGTACAAAGGAGTATTACTATTTAAGAAATGAAGTTAGGGATTCTAAGTCTACTCTATGGAACCAAATTGTCATTCACATGTGACATAAAGCTAGATGTTACCTTGTTTTCAATTTTATATTCCCTAAAAAATAAGGATTAATTCAGATGATGATTGTACAAAATATATCCAACCTTTTGAGAGATGCTTGCTTACAAGCGGCATCTCTGTTGATAAACTTTTGGTGTCTTTCTGAGATGAAAAAATTAGTAAAGAAAAGAAACAGGTTTCTGCAGGTCAAAGGTCAATCACCAAAAGTAGGTCACAGGCCAGATACCCTCCAGCAGGTCTTAGTGACAAGTACCCTCCAGCAGGTCTCACATGCCAGATACCCTTGTGCAGGTGACAGGCAAAGGGGTAGATACTATCATGGGCAGTCTATCTACAAGTAGGGGGGGGACTTAATCCTACTTTTATATGTATACCGGCTCAAAATGTGCCATTGGGTGAGATATGAACATAACAAAAAAAATTTTGAAAATCGGAGCACCGCTACCCCCCTTGACATAGGCCTTGAAGTTTTCAGGATATATTACGGTTTCGCAAAGTCGCGGTTTGCGATATCTTTGGCCCTATCACAGATAGATGAATGGGGAAAACATATTTGGATTCTCTGGAAAATTTCCTTCAAAATGAATACCTGGAAGCTATATATCCGATAATCTAAAGGCGATGCCATTCGGAACAATTTTTGATGTTAAACACTTCTGACATTCATAATTATTTCATAAGCAAACATTGCCATTATATGTATTTTTTTTTTCACACAGGACTCTCAGTCAAAAATTAATTTTACATATTTGTGGTAGTCTGGAGAATGAGTCTCACAAAATGTGCTCAATATACCTTTATGAATGGAAATAATAATTTAATTGGTATTCCTTTTTGACTGTGAATGTTATCTTCCGTGTGCCATAAAGCGTTTGCATGGCACTGAAAAAAAGACAAGTGAGGATGAGATCAACTGTTTTAATATAAGTAATATTATTATTAGTTGTATTTTTCCTTTCATGAAGTTTAAATGTTATGAGGCCAAATGCTTCCAGACACAGAATTATCTCACGTGAACTATGTACAATATAAAAATTTATTTAAATAATGCTGATGTTAGTAGAAGCCATGGATAATTATCAATATAAGATAATTATACAAATTCAGTCAAAATTTCATCTAAAATGGGTAGAAGCAATTACACAAGCCATACAACACATGAAACTGTATGTATTTTACTTCCAAGGGAGAACCTTTACATGTATAATTAATTTATTACTTAGCTTTCAGAATCAACTGCCCGTTCATATGTCATGAAAGATTAGTAACATAAGTTTGTCTAAGCGATTCCATCCATTGATATTTAATGAGCTGCAGAGAAAATCAGAGCCTGATTGATGACCGACTCGGAATTGGCTGAAACTTTCCACACATCAAGGTTCAGGTCTTTAAACATGCAAGTGATGGTCAAAAGTCCAAATTTCATTTTTTAAGGTTGTGCCACAGCATCTTGAAAAAAAGATGTTTTTCACTTAAAATTGACTAAAAATTCACTCCGAGCGCCCATGAAATTGCATGTGTTTAAAGCCTCATTAAATCTGATAAACTGCAAATATAGTCATGTAAGTTTAAAAAGTTTGTCATTTGGAACCTTAAAAATGCAAAAAATTCTTTAAATAAATTTTGACATCATTCATCTGTTTTTGGCAGCTTGCCAAAAATTTGTCTTCGATGGATTTTTGAAAATTGTGAAAAACACCCTATGTTTAAGGGGGCTGTTCTCAATGCGCGACGCCTTTAGAAACCTGATTTAAAAAAAATAGGAATGCAGAACACTTGAATTTTACTAAATGGGTGTCCGTTCCATGGGATATTTTGTTGTTAAGTTGCAATAGGTGGCGCTAATTTTTGAATTTTTCATTAAAATGTGAAAAACTACATAGTTCAACAGCATCTACCTAAAAGCCAGATATGAAAATTTTTGGTTTAAACCACATTTTTTGGGTGAGAGAATTGCAATGTGTCATTTTCTATGACACTTCAACCCAATCCAAGATGGCAGTTGAGCTGGAATTCAAAATGGCCGCCAAAAAGTAAATTGTATGCAACTTTGCTCCAAATTGGGATAGAGCGGCACTATTTTGGCTTCAAAGAAGGGTTTAGGGACCTGAGAAAGTCAGTTATGATATCAATTTTCATTTTACATCCAGCCGATCCAAGTTGGCATCCAAAATGGAATTCAAAATGGCTGCCGAAAGGTAAATATTACCTCTTTTCACTCATAAATGGGATTGATCGCCACTATTTAGGCCCAAACATGGGTTTTTGGGGTCTGAGAATTCCATTATGATATCCAGTATAGTCCATTTACATTTTCCTACCAAGATGGTGTCCAAGCTGCAATTCAAAATGGCCACCAAAGGTGTATTTCACCTATTTTTGCTCCTAATTGGGATTGATCACCACTATTTTGGCCCAAACATGGGTTTCGGGGGTCTTAGAATTCAATTATGATATCCAGTATAGTCCATTTACATTTTCATAACAACACAGTGTCCAAGCTGCAATTCAAAATGGCCGCCACAGTGTCCAAGCTGCAATTCAAAATGGCCGCCGAAGGTGTATTTCACCTATTTTTGCTCCTAGTTGGGATTATTCACCAAAGTTTGGGCCCAAACATGGTTTTGGGGGCCTGAGAATTTGATTTTGATATCCAGTGTAGTCCATTTACATTTTCCTACCAAGACAGTGTCCAAGCTGCAATTCAATATGGCCACCAAAGGTGTATCAAAGGTGTATTTCACCAGTTTTCGCTCCTTTTCAGGACTGATCGCCACTGTTTGGGCCAAACATGGGTTTTGGGGTCTCTGAGAATTTGATTATGATATCCATTTTCATTTCTTTTAATCCAAGTTGACGTTCAAATCTGGAATTCAAAATGGCCACCACAGGTATATTTCGCTTATTTTTGCCTTTTGTCATGATGCAGCTTCGTCAAGTGTAAACAATGAAAGCATGAAAGTTTTATGGTCCATAAAACATTTCACAGGCGAAATGACAACTCAAAGTATTACTTTCCAGTGGTTACACTAGTCATAATGATACCCTACCTGGAATTTCATGTCCCTCCTCTTGAATATAAGATTGTAATTGGCCAAAATCATCTCAGATTGCATGCAGCCTTTGACATCCAAAACACATTTGTTTTGCAAAAATCGGATAGTGGCGTTTTGCAAAACCAGATGGTGGGATGGTAGGTAGTAGTAGCAGTAGTTTAGTTCTCCCTGGACTCCGACGAGGGAGGAGTTGGACATAAACAAACTCCAGACTGCCCTGCCACGTACCAGGCAGAGGAACAAATTGATCAAATTAAGGCCCGAGGACACCGCACATGCATTGGATGCTATTTTTTATTTAATCTCAGCCGACCAAGCATTCCTTCTAAGCTGGAATTCAAAATGGCCATCAAAATGTAAATTCTAATTTCCTTTGCTTTAGTCTTGAATCTTCAAAAAAATTAGTCTTGAATCTTAATAGGGATACAGCTGAATTGTTTTTGGTGCAAAGATGCATTTTTAGATTCTAAGAATTCAATTTTGATATAAATTACTATTTAATCATTACCTGATCCAAAATTTTTTTTTTTAAATTTGAATTATGGGTGCCAAAAAGTAATTTCTATGTAGTTTACCTCCTTAATGAGATAGAACTGCACTTTTGAGGCATCAACTTGCATTTTGCGGGAATTAGAAATGAAACAAGATATCAATTTTTATTTTACCTCTTACTTCCATCCACTACAAGACGGCATCCATGACGTAATTGAAAATGATTGCCAAAAAGTGAAGTCTACCTTTGCTCCTAATTGAGATATATTGATGAATTGTTCTGTACTTATGGTCCAAATGACCAAATCTGAAGTATTGTCCAACTTAGAATTCCCAATGTGGTAGCTGAAAATGGAGTTTTATCTATAATTGGGTAGAGCCTACCTTTCTAAATATAAAAGTAGAATTTAGCATCAGTGAATTGAATATTGTGTCAACCCAATCCAAATTTAGCATATCTGTGCTGACTCTTTTTTAGGTAGATCCCAAAAAAAGCTAAAGAAAACTATATTTACCATCAATAGGGCTAGAGCTCCTATTTTGGAGTCAAACAAATCATTCAGTTCCAACTTTACTGAAACCCAAGTCCAACATGGTTTTTGGACAGGGCCTGGAATATTACAATTTTACAACCAAAAGTACAAACTGATTAACTAATTAGGCATGCTACACAGGTGCCAGAAATGGTCACAAATTGAATTCCCATACCTCAAACTTCCTGAAGCAAGATAAGTTACATCCCAAGTAGGTCAAATTTACTACAATGTATAAGTGGCAATTCTGAATTCTACCTTAGCACTGTTATTTCTGTTGATTCTTAATATTTGTAGATTGAAACGAACTTGTGTGCTGCCATGTCGGGCGCTCAACCGGAAGTACCGGAAGTGCATTTTATTAACCAAAACACATTGACGCTGTTAAGCGTTGCAACGCGGATCATAACAAGCACTATCTTGGATCAGGTTATAGGGAAAAGAGCATGATTGTCAAAATTAAATGGTAAGACCAAAAAAATCCATGTTAGGCACGCAAAATAATGCAACTACATCTCAATTAGGAGCAAACTGATAGACATAAATATTATTCTGCAGCAGCTTTTTCACATTTGAATTCCGTTGTGGATGATAACTTAGATTGGGGTGATTGGGAGTAGTCAAAGAAAAAATGGACTGCATAATTGACTTCTCAGACCCCCATGTTTGGACCTGAACAGCGCAGATCGATCCCAATTAGGAGCAAAAATAGGAGAACCATTTTGGTTTCAGCATGGGCACCATCTTGGATCGGATGGAAGAAAACGAATATTAATAACATAATTCAAATTCTCAGACCCCAAAAACCCATATTTCGACCGAAATAGGTAAAATATACCCCAAAAACTACCACCACCATCCGTTTTTGCAAAACACCACTATCCGATTTTTGCAAAACAAATGTGTGTTGAATGTCAAAGGCTGCATGCATTCTGAGATGATTTTGGCCAATTACAATCTTATATTCAAGAGGAGAGACATAGATTCTTGGTAAGGTATCATTTTGACTAGTGTAACCGCTGGCAAGTAGTACTATGACTTGTCATTGTGCATGTGAAATGTTTTAGGGACCATAACAACTTTCATACTTTCATTGTTTACACTTGACAAAGCTGCATTATGACAAAAGGCACGAGGCGACCTCGGACACGAAGACGAATATCATACTTGAATTCTCAGACCCCAAAAACCCATGTTTGGCCCTCATGACAGTTCCATCCAAATTATGAGAAAAAATATGCGAAGTATGCCTGTGGTGGCCATTTTGAATTCCAGATTTGAACGTCAACTTTGATTAAATGAAATGAAAAGGGATATCATAATCAAATTCTCCTTTGGCGGCCATTTTGAATTGCAGCTTGGACACTGTGTTGTTATGAAAATGTAAATGGACTATACTGGATATCATAATTGAATTCTAAGACCCCGGAAACCCATGTTTGGCCAAAATAGTGGTGATCAATCCCAATTAGGAGCAAAAATAGGTGAAATACACCTTTGGCGGCCATTTTGAATTGCAGCTTGGACACCATCTTGGTAGGAAAATGTAAATGGACTATACTGGATATCATAATGGAATTCTCAGACCCCAAAAACCCATGTTTGGGCCTAAATAGTGGCGATCAATCCCATTTATGAGTGAAAAGAGGTAATATTTACCTTTCGGCAGCCATTTTGAATTCCATTTTGGATGCCAACTTGGATCGGCTGGATGTAAAATGAAAATTGATATCATAACTGACTTTCTCAGGTCCCTAAACCCTTCTTTGAAGCCAAAATAGTGCCGCTCTATCCCAATTTGGAGCAAAGTTGCATACAATTTACTTTTTGGCGGCCATTTTGAATTCCAGCTCAACTGCCATCTTGGATTGGGTTGAAGTGTCATAGAAAATGACATATTGCAATTCTCTCACCCAAAAAATGAGGATTAAACCAAAAATTTTCATATCTGGCTTTTAGGTAGATGCTGTTGAACTATGTAGTTTTTCACATTTTAATGAAAAATTCAAAAATTAGCGCCACCTATTGCAACTTAACAACAAAATATCCCACGGAACGGACACCCATTTAGTAAAATTCAAGTGTTCTGCATTCCTATTTTTTTTAAATCAGGTTTCTAAAGGCGTCGCGCATTGAGAACAGCCCCCTTAAACATAGGGTGTTTTTCACAATTTTCAAAAATCCATCGAAGACAAATTTTTGGCAAGCTGCCAAAAACAGATGAATGATGTCAAAATTTATTCAAAGAATTTTTTGCATTTTTAAGGTTCCAAATGACAAACTTTTTAAACTTACATGACTATATTTGCAGTTTATCAGATTTAATGAGGCTTTAAAAACATGCAATTTCATATGCGCTCGGAGTGAATTTTTAGTCAATTTTAAGTGAAAAACATCTTTATTTCAAGATGCTGTGGCACAACCTTAAAAAATGAAATTTGGACTTTTGACCATGAATTACATGTTTAAAGACCCAAACCTTGATGTGTGGAAAATTTTAGCCAATTCCGAGTCGGTCATCAATCAAGATCTCTGGATTTTGCATGATTTTCTCTGAGACAGCTCATTAATTATTCAGTTGGTTTTGGGATGATCAATCTGAAGTGTTAGTGCAGTGATTTCTGAGTCTTTTGAATATATCATTTTGCAAAATGTACTACTTGAGTTATTAGTCCTAATTTTCGGGCAAGGAATGTCTGATCTCACCACTGACACTAGAGACATCAATGTTTTCAGAAGTCCAAATTTCCTGTTTATTGAATATTGACATTTATAATATCCACATTACCTGGTCTACCTTTTCCAGATTTAAGTCTGAATCAGAGCAGGCAATAATATCAATGCTCATACATGGATGGTTTGATCTTGATATAACTATATTCTCATTCACATTAAATATATTATTTTATAGATAAATTTTGAAACATATCATTTCTCTTAGCTTTAATATTCCTTAATAAATTGCCTGACATTGCAGTGTATTCTAATTTTATTCTACTTCTTGATATCTTCTAAATTGCAGGATAAAAATTTTCAAAATTGTGAAAGGCAATTTTCTGTTACTCTGCCTCAAAGAATTCATTTCTATGAATTGCATGGTATCATTATGAGTATGAGTGAATGCATAAGTACTATGGTGTTTGGCGAATAAATCACCAAAACTTCAAGGCATATGTCAAGGGGGGTAGCACTATTCAGATTTTCAAAAAAATGGGTTTTTTGTTAATGGGGGACCCAATGGCACAAATTGGGCTGGTATACATATTGAATTTCCCGAAAAAGCAAATTAAGTCCCCCCCCTACTACAAGCATCTCTAAAAGTGCTTGCACATAATTTTTTTGTCTGAACCAGATTTGAATTGTTCAAAATCTCAATCGTCTTGATTGTTCCATTCTATTAATTGTCTGTTCCATTCTATTGTCTGCTTCTGACAATAAAATGGAACAATCATCAAAGTTGGTTGATATTTTGAATAATTCAGTTGTCTGGTTAAGACAATAAAAGAATGGATGTATATTGTTGAATTATTTCTGACATCAGACAATCTTTTTTTTTCCAGCAAATCAATGGAAATTCACCACTCTACGTCAGCAAAATTTTCAAATAAGACACCGCAAAGTGTTGAGGCATCTCGGCGAATTAGGCATTAAGCTGAATGGTAAAAAGCTGCCAGGGAAATATTTGAATGTACCTAAACATTGTTACTCCTAATTGACAATTCCTCATCCCTTCAGTAACTTGTCCTCCTGAACCCTTCCTTGTGCTGTCCCGAGTGTCCCTTCATGGTCCCACAACCACACATATGGAATGCACGGCAACATTGGTGCACACCACTGAACTGAGGTTCGAAACAGGTTATTTCAACAAACAGTCAATGCCAAACAATGTTATACAAGACAATCCACCTTGCTTTGTGACAGGGCCGCTCAAAACAGTTCATTAGAATATATGACAGAGCCAGGGAGCATTTGCCCAAGAATTTATAATTGGAACATTTGAGCATCCATTTATCCACATGGAATTGTTCATGGATTATATCTATATTGCATGGGATATCTATTATTTGGAATGGCTTTCTCTAAGCCAATGTTTTGATCAAACTGGAATTCATGTACGGCATGGACAGTGCTGCCACGTTGTTGCACCATGCGTTAGGCTAAACGGTACAAAACCCGACAAGGCTGTATTTGAATGTACCTAAATATTGTTACTCCTAATTGAACATGACACATTACAATTAATGATATATAGATGTGATTTCTAATGCCAGTTAAGACCATCAATACTCATCAATAATTTGTCGCAATTTGTCACTATGAATTCTCTTTTATGGCTTCCCATTGGAGACAATGTTTCCTCTTGGTTGATAAATGCGACTTATGACCCCTGGCATCCAAATGCCGCTCTAACAAACTATTAGTTGCAGAAAATAATGTGTTGGAAACGATTTAAGAGTGGGTTGCCTGATCCCCTTCATTTGACATAAAAGCCTGGGATCAATGAATGGAATCTTGTTCGATCAACCATGACCAGTTGTCACGCAGGGACACCAGCTGTGACCAAGCATATTTGTCAATCTTTGTGACCATTTTGTGCTGGCGTAGCCTTTGGCAACAGTTATTTTGAGATTTATATTTCTATGACTTATAGAAGTATTTATGACCTGCTTTATCCCGCTGTACAAGTGCATTCGATGATAAATCGCTGCCTTGGTTTATCAGTGAACTATTGATCTATCTGCAATAATTGTCAATTAGATTGTAAAGGTCAAAATATGACATTGGAATTGTCCGGTGTTTAACATCATGCAGGAGACAAGATCCCTTCAGTTTGACCTTCACTGCAAAATTTGAAATTTTAAGTCCGCCTAAATGATTGTAGATGGTTGCCCAAATTGTTTCAGCTAACATAGCTTGTTGTTTTAAGTTATGATAACAGCTGCCCATTATCAAAACTTAAATCAACAAGCTATTTCAGCTCAAAGGAATTTTGCAAACATCTCTCTCAATCCTGGTTATTTTCATATATTCCGTATTTATGAGCAATAGTGCATTTTACAGGGTAAAATTAGGTACCCCAAGTCACATCCTTCCAATATATAAATTGTGTCTCGATTTGCAGGTTGTAATTGATGACATCTTTCAAGAAAGAATATCTCTCCTGAGTGCCTTTTCATGCTGAGATGACTTTTGCATAATTGTACTAGAGATGCCCAGAGGAGCTGTTTGGATTTTGCTTTCACGCATTTGATTTAAAAAAAAGGTGCAACACCAGTGTTTCAACAACTTTAAAAGTGAAAGCAAACTTAGCGCAAACATAAGTTGGCAACTTGATTAGCAGTGTTCAAAACAGCTGTTGAATTGAAAGATAAAATTGAATGAACTGTAACGGAACCAAACAGACTACTTAGCCTCAAAGGAGAATTGCAATTACTGACAAAAAAATTTGTTTGAAATTGTGTTGACTGGTGTCTTGTGAAAAACAGCAACACATTTTGTTTGGAAAACAATGATGTGCAACACTCAGCTTAGACATGCGTTGTTTGTTGTGGTTGTATACAAATAGTAACATTGCCTGGCAGTTTTAATTTTCTTTGTCATAAACCGTGATGTCAAACTCTGAACTGATATGTCACAGATTGCAGATTAGACCAATTGCATTGACAGATACCCGATGATGTCAAGGTTTTTAAAACTGCAAAACAAAGTTTTTGAAAAACACACAGCTATGAAAACGATAATAACAAGTAACAATTCCTCAAACTGTATGATAACTACAAACTTTTCTGTTGAACTGATGTTTTGAGAACATAATCAATACAGCGTGGCTGACCCAAACAATCAAACATTCAACAAACACACTCAATAAGTTAGACTCCTTGGCTTGGTCAACAACACCATTCATCTTGTTGAAAGGCAAAGGGGATTCCATCAGAGCTCCTATTGCTTGAAGACACCACCTGTACATATATTCAGAACTACAAATGGAGGCAGACCTATTGACAAAAACATCGAAACATCAGTCTGCTCAGTTGCGGGTTCTTCACAATACACCTTATACAAAATATTTTGGCAGATCGTTACAGAGTTATTACTCTAATGCCTACTTCACACGGAGACGTATCAGGGGGTTCTTGCCACGTCGATTCTTACTTTTCCAGGAAAGTAGGAAATGATTAAACTACTTTCAACAATTCAGCGACGATAATTTCGTCTGCGGCGCATCTTAAACTTCCTCACCAAAAGTTCCTAGAAATCACGTGACAGGTTGGTGAAGCAAGAATTTGCTTCACCAAAGATTCAACCTGTTGAATCTTGACGAAGCAAATACTCATGATGCAAAAGACCTGAAAGACCCCAAAGTGCTTGGGCGAGGCTACAGACTGCTTGGGCGAGGCTAGAGAGTGCTTGGGCGAGGCTACTTTATCATTGAGTCAATACAACTTCGGCGACGCAACAGCACAACTCGCCGACGCAAAGATGCTTATGAAACGCCGAAACAGCTGTTTGCCTCACCGAAACAGCTGTTTGCTTGGGTGTAATTGAGTATTTGTGAGGTGCTTGGGCGATGCTAGAGCCTGCTTGGGTGATGCTAGAGCCTGCTTGGGCGATGCTACCTTAACATGGAAGCAATAGAACTTCACCGAAGCTCCTGCACAACTCGCCGACACAGTCCTGCTCCCCTTTGGGTGTTGCTACAGCTCCAATTACGAGCGATTCGGCGTAGAAAATGAGTGCCTCGTCGTCCTAGGATCCACCCACGACGATGTATAACCTTTAATTGATTATATAATTGTCCAAAAATGGCTTGAATCGCCGAAATGTGCCTTCCTGGCACCTAGACAGCTTCGCCTGCCGTGTGAATGGGGCATAAGAGTAATTCCATGAATCTCCTGTTTGTATGTGCATTCTATAGATGGTTTATTTATCTACAATCTACCCCAGCGATTTTCAAATTCCATTTATATTTGAGGGAAATATGGTCACAAATGTAAAACAATGTAGGTTTTTTTTCCATGGACATTTTAAAACGAAACTTCACTTTAAAATTTCAATTTTTTTGTGAGCGTATCTTGTAAAACTAATGCTTGCTGCCTATTTTTTTCCATGGCAGACTCGCTACCTACATAGTTTGCGATAAATCAGCAAACAGTGGAGGCGTTGCACATCTAACTTCTAAAGAACGCAAGAAAAAAGGAAATTTAATGTTAAACATAATACAAAAACATCAGTTGGCAACATAAGTATTTTCTATTAGGGTGTATGGTTCTTTTGCCACTTTTTGGTTTCTCTCTTTAATCAATATTTAACTCCAAAATCAAAGAAATTGCCATTTCTTTCTATCCTTACTTGTATCACTGTCTTTGGTTAATATTTCTTCCATCTATTTGATTTTCCTTTCAATCCAAGGTAAGAGTTGTTACAAACTGCCACTTCTTTTCATTGTTGTTCTTGAAAAAATAATATTTGCCAATTTCCTTTATGTTTCCTTTAATAATTGCCTGTCACCTTTTGCATTCAGCAATGTACACACAAAGATACTTGAGTACATTTATTTGTAAATTATTGAAAATAGTATTGATTAGGGCTCCCTATCTTTTGCAGAATTTCATGCAGGTTGCTTTGATTAATGCGGTTCATTGGAGCATAGTTCTCAGGCTTTTAAGATATTCATTATTCATGAGATTTATTGTTGGGCTAACTGGTAAATTTCATTTCATGACATTTAGTGCCGTTTACACTCAGGTCTTGTCTTGAAATGAAAATCTGAACAGGAACTTTCGGTCATTTTGCCATTTTTGATTCGCTTCTTGCACACAGTGATTTTTGCATTGAAGTAACTTTCACCGCCAAGTTGATGCAGGGCTTCTGTTTAAACCAAGGCTTCGGAGTCAGTAGCATGTGAACCCCTTTAAACTCCCAACTCCTTTGCCTTCACTCTAAAAAATTTCGGGACAAAATTGGTTTTTTAGATTCAAAATGGTCTTTTGAAAAACACTCTAAACATAATTGGTTTTTTAGATTCAAAATAGTTTTTTTGAAAAACCAAATTTCAATGCAAAAAACCAACATGGATTTTTCAAAATTCCCAGACTAATATTGATGTACACAATCCCATGGAAACATTTTCTTGTTAACTACAAAATGAAAATTGTGTGCAAAGACTGCTAAAAAGAGGATCGGGAGTTGTAGTCGAAATTCAGAAGACCTAAGGGTAGGGAGTCATTTTCAATGAACACTCTAAACAAAATTGGTTTTTTAGATTCAAAAAGTTTTTTTGAAAAACCAAATTTCCATGCAAAATCCAACATGGATTTTTGAAAAATCCATGTTGGTTTTTTGCATTGAAATTTGGTTTTTCAAAAAACTATTTTTTTGCATTGCACAATTCTTTTGAGCCAACATAGCTTGTTGTTTTCAGCTAAGGTAATCTGTCTGTTGTCTTAGCTGAAAACAACCAACGATGATTCAGCAAAAGCTCTGAAAGCAGTTTGCAACTCTACCAATAAGAGGTAATGATCAGTACAACATGTCACATTAGGCTGAGATAATGCAGTGATGCCATGGTGCCTCGGCTACAAAAGAATCATGCCAAAGCTTGCTTAGAATTTACAGTTGATCATGTGGAACTATTTAACTGATGATTGGGGGAAATTCTGCACAACGTTTTGCAACAGAGGCACTATGACAGCACTGCATCACCTCAGCCTTTTTGTGACATATTCTACTGGTCGTTACCTCTTGCTGGAAATATTGCAAACTGCTTTCTGGGCTTTTGCTCAATCATTATTGGTTAGTCTGAGACTTTCTCAAATGATTTTCGCACTTGCGGACACCTGTGTGGGTGAGATTATCGTGGCACGGCAGACCAGCATGTCCCAGTGGTGATTTCTTCCTTTGTTTACTTACACACGATGGCATTATTGTAATTTTCAGCCCTAGACCATTACATAGGGCCTGTGTACCAAGGCTATACTAGTGTCAGCGAAAAAATCATGTCTTTAGTGTCTTGGGATTTTTTTTTCTTCTGCAAATCTTCAAAATGAAGAAATTTCCAAAAAATTATTGGAGATGTTATTGAGGGCATTCAAAACTAAATAAAATTGGGGAAAACAATTGAAATAGGTTTTGATAACAATAATTTTCAGTTCTAATAGTTTTCCAAGTGTCAAATACTCATTTCTGAAGACTATTGGGAGTTCTTATGCATAATGCTTCTTTCACTTATTTTTTGTGTATTACGTTGTCTGCTTATGTTGGAACTTATACCATTCGACACCTCTGTCATCCAATCACATGCCAGTATTGCAGGGGAATAATTCCCATATTCTTTGTTGTCCAGTTATCCTCTCATGTTTGACTGTTTGAGTGTTTGTCTCATGGTATAAGCCGGTTATTCACCATGGGATCAGGAATATGTGTTTATCACACCTCGACCTAAAGGCCTCAGGTGATAAATCACATATTCCCTCTCCCGTGGTGAATAACCTTTACAAATCCACCCGAGAATTTCAGAGTTTTGGAGCAAGCACAAGTTCACAAACAGAAAGTATGGTAGGGGGTCAAATACTCATTTTCCCCACTGTACTTTCATTTTTTTGATTGCAACTTTTGCTAGTGATTGTTGTCTGGCAGCGCACTAGGCCTATTTCTGACTTAACTCACTTTAACTCAAAAGGGAGAGTGATTTTCCACCAAAATAAAGGAAGTAAATCATTCACAATTATTGAAGTGCTCCAGTTTATCAAATAATTCCTCTCGAAGTCTCAATTCATAATGTCAATATTTTACTTTTTTTTCTGGCAATTATTTAAAATGGCCAATCATCTGGAACGATTCTGCCTTTTTCAGTCCATTGGCACTTGGCTAACAAATGGCTCTTAGCACCTCGTCTGGCCTGGCTGCCAAGTGTCATTCTATTTCCTGGCCCATGCCAGTGGGATTGCCTGGACTGACATTCAGTTGGTTTTTGTTTTAAAAATATTAAAAACTCATTGGCATAAACATATACTGTGGTATCGACATATGAAGTGAATTACTGCCTCCGGCCTGTCTACTAGTTGACCGCTATTTGCTGCCACCTAGGGTGCAAAATTCGCGAGCTCCTGTGAGCGGTCAACAGAATTTCGATCTCTGGAAGAAACCAGGACAGTGTGGAAGAAACCAGGACATTTCCATCATTTAGTGATGGTCTAGTTTATTTCCAAAACCTCTGCAAGTGTCTAATCTGACTTTGGTTGGCTTCAATTTTAAGCAGACAGCTTGTAAATACCAAAATAAGTTGGAACTATTTTTTATCATGTAGGATGTATACATTGTAGCTCACATATATTGCCAGTATAGAGGGGGCCACTTGTGGCATGTACAAGACATTTTGCTGAGTGTAACACAGCTTTTATGAAATTGTGAATTATATTGTTGTCCTAGTTAATAAATCTCCATAAAGTAACAGAATAAAAACAATTGAGCATTTTTGATATCACAAAGCAAAAACATCGGCTTTGTATGGACACGTGAATAAGTGAGAATGCATTCTTTTTGGACCCTTTTCTGACTACAATTTAACATGCACTAAATGGCATAAGTAGATTGAATACCATCAAACTTCTGATGAGTAAAATCATCCCTTTCACAGGCAAATTGTATGCTAAAGTTTCAAAACTTTCTTTTTGTCTCATGATTTCTAAACATTTTCATTCAAAGCAGTGGACTGGATATTTGCCAGCAACCATGCTTGGTGAAAATAGTTTGGCGTAGTAATATGGACAGCTGTTGTTCGACCTGATTTGGCGATCTGTCCAAAACAGATCAAATTATTGTTGACCCAATTCGATTTTCCAGGGACTGTCAGCATTCTGCTGCCACTTGACAGTCCTGAACAGAGACAGGCCTCCGGCTGGTTACTTCTAAGCATATACTGCACACAATGAGGATTAAAAATACTTCTTTTTTTTATGTTCAATTGTTCCTGACTTGATCAGATATCAAGGTATAATCAGTTCAAACTGATGATAATCACATGGAAGGCAATGAATTCCCAAGCTCCATTGTACATTCAAGAACTTATTCCAGCCAGACCACAATCTGAGAAGCAACCATAGACACCTGTTAGCAGAACCTATCTCATGCTGCAAAAATAAGTTTGAGCTCAGAGTTTTGAGGACAGAGCTTTCTCGTATGCAGCCCCAAAACTCTGGAATAGTTTGCCAGAAAAATTGAGAACAATAAACACTTTGGAAAGTTTCAAGAAGAACCTTAAAACTCACTTGTTTAAACAATTCTACCCCTGAGCTCATTTGAGTAGTGCTAATGGGCAGTTTACTGGAATTAGCGCCATATTAAGTTATTATTATTATTATTATAATATCTTGGCCAGAATTGAGACAAGTTTCAGGGTAACCGGACCATTGTGTAAAGTTCAGACCAAAATAGATTAATAAAAATTTAATCCTATGTTTATCACAGGCACAACTCACCCCACCAAAATGGCACAACTTACCCCAAATTGGTTTTCTTGGGAAGACGGGTTGTCAAAAATAAACCAACAATGCAAGATTAAATTTATCAACACAAATGTCTAGGTATACCTCCTAACTCCATCCTACCTGAGGGACATCACCTTATCACTAATTCCAAATGACCAAGAAACAAAGATGTCAGTCCTCACTACTTCAACAACAAAATTGAATTTATGAGTGTAGATTAATTACTCACTGTTACATAATCATCAGTTTAGAAAGATTATGTAACTTTAATTTTGTTTTGTTTTCTTGTTGTCTGTTTTGAAATGAAATGAATCACATGTTAATAATTAAATTTAGCTTGTCAAGGCTTATAATTAACTATTCTATAAAAATTATAGGTAGGTAATACTTCTGTAGAAATTTTTAAGACACTTTTGAATATGAATATGTCATGTTTTATTAAATTCGAAAACTAAATCATTGATAAGAAGCTGGACCCACTTGACCTAATATCCTGCTGTCGACCATTGATGTTGAGACAATCACTGCACAGATCTTTGAAACCTCTCTTGTGCGCAATTCGCTTCAGGAATATTAATTCAGGGATGCCCTGGGTCTTTCAGTTGCTCCAGCACAGAGCACTGGATACAACCTGCCTCCATTTATTGTCCGATGGGCTCGGACCAAATTGAGTTCCACGAGACATATGACATTACTGGTTTCCACATGCCATGGTCAACAGTTTTGCATCGTTTTTTGCCACTTTTATTGTTTGGAGTTTTACCTGATGAAATGCAAAAAATGCAGCGAATGGCATGATAGGGGAACGAGGGGCAAAACGGGCCGTCTAACTTCGAAGGCTCACTATACCAATTTGGTATATCATGCGAATGCCAAATAAGGTCTGATCCATGAAGAAGTACCAATACCACTTGCTCAAAAACAGAAAAGTGCTTTTTTAACGGTTTCAATTCTAATTTTTCCCTTTTTTCAAAAATGCAACTTTATCCCGTTTTGCCCCATGCTTGGGGCAAAATGGAATTTCATGTGGGGCAAAATGGGAAGAAATAAGAACACAAAAGTTCTGCAAAAAATAAGCTGTTTTTATAACATTCCAACTAAAAAGCATGTTAACAAACAGAAATGCATTAATTTACCTGATTGCAATGTAAGAATATTGCAGAATACTAAGAGTAAACATAGCAATAAACAATGAAATCAACATCTCAATACATAGCTGGGGAGTGATGCTGGAAATTATACATTCTATGTAATTATTTGACAAGGTATTTAACCATAAACATTAGGTTGCAAAAGAAACAAAATTATGTGAATTTTATGAAAATGGGGACATTTTTATGAATTTTCACATAACTCTGATTTCCAAGTTTTCATAATTTAACTATTTAAACTGGTATTGGATTAGACTATGTTTTTTGAAGGGTAGTTACATTCAATTTGTTTCAGTTTTAACAAAACAGGGTTTTACCACTAAGCCTAAATCCTCAAGGGATTATTGATGACATGAAACTAGTGATTTTTCAAATTTTTGTCTGTTATGTAGCCAGAAAATGTATCAAATGTCTCAGTGGTGTTGAATTGAACCAATAGCAAGCTTCAACCTCTTCAAGGCTTGGATTGCTTTTTTGTGCTTCTCATTTTGCCCCCACAGGAGGACTCCATATTGCCCCAACCATGCAGGGTATATTAGTAATGACCTACTTACAAATGAATAAGCCCCAGACTACATTTTTTTGCTTAATAAGCAAGCTTAGTAGTCCTCTTATAACACTGACTATAAATTATTCTGCTGGGAACTTCATTGGAGGTACTACATCATTTCCAAAAATTATGATTATTTTAAGAAAAGCGATCAAAAACTTCAAACTTACATAGCTGTATACCTGTAATGTTCTCAACCACGAAACTTTCAGAAAAAGTTGGTCATGTATCCTATTTTATTTTCCGACCAAATAGTTAGAAGGCAGGTCAACGTGTTCCAAGAAAACGCAAAAACGTTTTGCCCCACCAGTCCGTTTTGCCCCTCGTTCCCCTACTGAAAAATGCCTGAATTGACTGAAAACAATTGGTATAAATTAATGAGAAAACACCCAGAGGCAGTTTAAACAATTGGTCAGGGGCTAATTTCATCTCACTCTTGTGTGGCATCTTATCAATTATTTAAAGTCCCTCTGTCACATATATGAATGAATTCCTCTTTTGACACATTGGTTGGCTTTGTCAGGTGACATGATTAAATGCTGTACCACAAACTTTTTTATTGATTGCCATAGGGTTTTGCTATTTGATTGTGATGTGAATATAAATCAATGTATTTGTGAGATTTTGTGGCTTGTAGAAACTTCTCATACAGGCCTACATAATATATTTTGTATCATACAGTGAAATATATATATTGTATATTTCTATTGTCAGATGCTACTCAATCATATATGCCCTATTTTCTCTTTGGTTTTCTTTTTCTGCTTCAAAGAGGTGATGGCTCACCTTTTACCATTATTTTTCTCTGGATAGGATTATGCAATTCTGGCCCATAGAAATTTCTGTGGTCAAAGGTCAATCACCAAAAGCAGGTCACAGGCCAGATACCCTCCAGCAGGTCTTGCTGACAAATACCCTTGTGCAGGTCTCACATGCCAGATACCCTGGTGACAGGCAAAGGGGTAGATACTATCATGGCAGTCTAGTATCTATAAACATCTCTTAAAGTACTTGCACGTTGTTTTATTATCTGATAATAGTTGTTGTCACCAGCACAAGGGTGATGATGAATGATTTACGGTTTGCCAGTGGGCAATCTCATGTTAAAATTATATGGCTTGGTGCAACCTGGGCTGGTCCACATTTCAATGAGAAAATTCAAATTTCCTGAAACCCCCAATTTGAAAGTGGAAATTGATGACTACAAACGAACACATGCAAAATTTTGACTTTTTAGTATATGATAAAATTGACATGGCAGAGTAATAACTAGTGGTTATATTTTATTTATTATTTGAGTCTCTAAATCTGCCTGAGAGAGTTGACTGGCACAAGAAAGTAACCGGACTGAAAGAGCTCCAGAATACCCACGAACAGAACATGCTGCCAGAGATTGACATTTGTGTTATCTTTACTGGTCTAGATGAGATTGAACATGACGAAAGTGGTGTGATTCTATATCAAAAACTGAAGTCCATCGTTGAATTCCTTTCTTCCAATGACTCTTGCAAAATTGTTGTTATCGCCCTTCCAGCCGTCGAGAACCGAAAATACTCGCTTCAAACCAAACTCTTCAACTGTCAGCTGTCCGAACTTCAAGGCTGTCAAGTCATTAATCCTGTCTCCTCTCTGGTTAAATCCAACTTCTTCAGTGAAGATGGTTTCAAAAGATGGAATGACGATGTTCGTGAGAAAATTGTAATACCTAGCGTTCCCACCAACCGTAAGCGTAACAATGACCAAAGTGGCATGCACGTCTCGGAATTTGTTCAAATCCCGGGTGATTTCATCGGGACTTTGATTGGCACTAGTGGTAACAGAATCCGTAGCCTAACCTCCGACAACAACGTCAAAATGAACATTGGCAAATGGTTTGCAAAGGACAGAGGAAGCGCTGATAAATACGTGGAAAAGATGGATGCAGTAATCATCTCCGGGGACAGCACCTGTGTTAACAAAGCCAAAGCGATAGTCACTGAAATGATCGAAGACAGCCCTGAGCCTACTGCTAAAAAAGCGAAAAATAATTGACTTTCTACGCCATGGAGGCAATTCAACAACACTTCCGTCCACCGTCATGTCCTTTCTACTTTTGTAAATAAATCTTATGTTAATCAGCCTTCTAATTGTCCTTCCTTTTGTTATACAGACTCAAATCAATTAAGTCATGCCTCCATGGCTGTCTGCAATGGTCCTTAAATTCATGCAACTCAGCTGGTATATCTGCGTCAATAGTTCGCAATCATAATGGTAATACGACTAGAACTAGGTCTTTTTTGTGTCTTGATAACAAAACCAAGTTGTTCAGCAAATATGGTGCATCGCTTCCTGTTGCTCACTTAACTTCCAAAAGCATTCGTCCTGTCAATCCTGTAAGGCTCAGGAATAGGTACAGCTGTCTGTTTAATGATCGGTCTACTCTCAATCGTAATAAGAACACCGGTACTTTTAAAGTGGGTTTTTGGAATGCTCAAAGTTTGAGACATAAAACGCAGCTTATAAAAGAGATAAGAGATGAAAATTGTGTCGATATATTTCTCATTGCTGAAAGCTGGTTGAAATCTGATGATACACTTAAAATTGGTGAACTTGAAAGAGGGGGAGAATGCCAGTTCTTGCACACACCGAGAGATAACCGAGCAGGTGGCGGTGTTGGCTGCTTGTTTAGCTCTGAACTGAGAGCGAAAAAACTGAACAACTTTCAACCCAAAACTTTTGAATTACTTGAAACTGAATTTGAGCTATCTCGAAAGAAATTAACATTCATAAATATATATCGCCCAGCGTCGTCAGCTGCGAATCGATACACTATGGATGAATTCTTTGAAGAATTTACTGGCCTTCTAGCATATTTACAGCCCCGCAAAAATGAAGTGGTTATCTCCGGGGACTTCAACTTCCACATAAATAAGCCTAATGACCCCAGAACAAAAAGGTTTACTGACATCCTTGATATGTTTGAACTAGTTCAGCATGTTACTTCACCAACCCACAAAGATGGCAACACACTGGATCTGGTCATCACTGGCTCGAATTCATCAGTGAGTAATTGCACTGTGGGAGATCTTAACTCAGATCATAACTGTATCTTCTTCAACCTTACAATCAACCGAGCTAACACAGCTGTGAAGAGAATCAAAGTTCGGCAGACCCGCAAAATTAACATGCGGGACTTTAAGTCTGACCTTAGAAGGCACTTGAAGATGTCTGAATTCACTCAAAACAACCATAACGGGCTTGATAAACTTGTTAAGTTATACAATTCAACCACCATTGTCCTAAACAAGCATGCCCCAGAACAAATCATATCGGTTCGAAATCGCTCGCCTACACCATGGACAAACGCGGACATTAAGAATCTAAAATCAGAGAAAAGACGAGCTGAGAAAAAATGGAGGAAAACTAGGAATGAAATAGACTGGGAAATTTTTAAGGAAAAGAGGAATGTATATAATGAAACACTAAACAAACTGAAAACCTCTGACCTCAAAAACAAAATTGAACAGTCCAGAGGCAATTCTAGAGCGATGTACAAAGCACTGAACTCCAGCCTCAACAGAAAACAAGAGTCTCCACTGCCTACACACACCAATGCAAAGGACCTAGCAAATGAATTCAACAATTTCTTTAATGAAAAAATTAAAACCATCAGATCTAAACTCACCTCAACACAACAAACACGTATACCACCCACATACACGGTCAAAAACTTGATAAATTTGCAACTCTCTCACATGATGAGGTCAACAAGTTGATCAAGGAAATGCCTATCAAACACTGCCCTTTGGATCCCTTACCAACATGGCTAATGCTTGAATGCATGAACGAGTTGCTACCAATCACAACTAAGATAGTGAACCTGTCTCTGCAACTTGGAAAAATGCCGACAGAACTCAAGCATGCACTGGTAAAACCCCTTTTGAAAAAACCAGGTTTAGAGCATGTAAAGAAAAACTATCGCCCTGTGTCTAACCTGTCTTTCCTCGGAAAATTGATTGAGGGTGCTGTAATTAAACAATATATTGACCACTTGACTGAAAACAATCTGGACGACAAAAAGCAGTCAGCCTACAAAAAATTCCATAGCACAGAAACTCTTCTAACAAAGGTTCATAATGATATAATGATAAATCTTAGCAAAGGTGAAATCACTATGCTGATACATCTTGATTTGTCTGCAGCATTCGACACTATTGATCACAATATTCTTCTTAACAGACTCCATCACAAACAGGGTATTGATGGCACAGTTCATCACTGGTTTCAATCATATCTATCAGGGCGTTCCCAATCCACAATCATCAGTAATGAAGTCTCTGATATATCTGCAATTGAATTTGGGGTACCCCAAGGCTCAAAATTAGGTCCAGTACTATTTAACTCGTACATATCCCCTGTAAGTGATATTGCCTCAAAACACCAGGTACAAGATGAGAAATATGCTGACGATCAACAACTTATTTTATCCTTCAAGCCCAGTGTAAACATGCAGAATTATTCAAAATCAAAGATGGAAAATTGTATTGCAGAAATCAGAAAATTCTTACATGAAAACATGCTATGCAACAACGAAGAAAAAACTGAACTTCTTCTAATAGGAGGACCGAGACAGCTAAACAAACTACAGTTTTCACAAATTCAAATGGAAAATGTTGATATTGCAACGTCCAATAGTGTAAGAAACCTGGGCATGATCTTTGACAGTAAAATGACAATGGAGAAACACATCAATAAGATGTGCCGCAATGCTTATCACAATATAAAGAACATTTCAGCAATCAGGAATAGTATTGACAAAGAAGTCACCAAAACTGTGGTCAACGCACTTGTAACTCCACATCTGGATTATGGAAATGGACTACTGTACGGCATACCAAAACTTCTTGAAAATCAACTCCAGGTAGCTCAAAACTCAGCAGTTCGTCTAATTGAACGTCTCAAAAAATATGACAACGTCTCTAAATTTAGAAACGATCTACACTGGCTCCCGATCCCAGCAAGATGTCAATTCAAGATTCTGACAAACGTATGGAAGGCTCTGAACAACCAAGCGCCGCAATACATTAATAATCTTATAGCAGTAAAAAATCAACACACACGAAGCCTCCGCAGCAATAACTTAAACTTACTAATTGTACCAAATTCCAAAGGCAACAATAATGAAAACAGGGCCTTCTCACACTCTGCTCCCCGACTATGGAATATCCTGCCAGAAGATGTGAAAAACTCTGTTTCACTGCCGAGCTTCAAGCGAAATCTTAAAACCCATCTATTTAAACAATTCTGCACATAACATCAATGAAAGCGCTGGTGAGCAGCTTCCTGTAACTGGCGCTATATAAATTTATATTATTATTATTATTATTATTATTATTTATCATAGTAAGTGAAATATTTCGTTGTTTTTTTAATGAAAAAAAGGCTTAATAATTAACCTATATAATATCTATGCTGACCTGCCACGAAACATTGTAAGTTTGAGAGAATATCAGGACTGGATTAGGCATCCTGGACATACTAAAGAAAGGTTACTTTATCAAAATAATACGCTGTTATAGCAAGATTTGCAAATACCGATGATTTTGAGGTCTGCCGATGGGCAATCGCATGTTAAACTTCAAGGGTTTTGTGCCACCTCTAAATATTAATTGATTTTGCTGAAATTTTTACGCAATACCTTCTATCCATATAAGATCAGAATGCAAGATTCAAATCAGAGAAATTGTGAAGAAAGTGTTTTTGGACCAACCTCTATTGAAATATTGATAGATTTGTCAGAAATTTTGAAACAACGAGCTCCATCAATTTGAGAATAGAATGCTTCAAATCAGGCAAATTTAAAAGAAAGTTTTTAGAACACCTCATCCTGTAATGACGATAAATGATAATAGTAATTTATTCAGCACCTCCTCCAGTAAACTGCTCGGAAGCACTATGTATAAAGTTGAGTCAAAAGACAGTTTTCCGATTGAAGACCCAAACAAGAAACAAAGTTCTTCTCTTTTGACTTGATACCAACGCAAAATGGTCAGGAGATCATTTCCATTCCTGAATACCTTCAAGTATTTTGATCTTATATTTTGTTCTATCGTTTTCTTTTGCAAACTGTTTGATGCTAAACTTGTTTCCCTGCAAAATAAAAGTTCTTGACTAGCCTCCTTGGCCTTCTAAAATTGAAAAACATTCTGGAGAGGCCTTCCAAATACCTCAAATGTGGCATGGTTCGTCACAACTTGCACAGACTTGGCATCAAGTGTCCCCTGTGTTTGTAATGGCTTGTGATTTGTGCCGCACCTGCTGCAGCTTTAGTAGGCCTATGATAAAAGTTCAGAGTTTTACATCTTTCAATTTTGTTGCTGTGTACATTTTGTTTCTGTTGTATAGAATTTCTCATAGTCTTGTTGACCAATATTTCACTGGAAGATCGGACGTTAATTGATATGGTACGACTGTGACACCCCTTTTAGAATAACCCGATTGACTATTGCATCAAATTTTAATTTTAAGTCCTTGTTAATGTTGCTGTTTCTTTTCCCTCTTTTATGTGCTTATGAAGAACTTTGCCTCCATTATTTTGCCAAATGCTGTACAGTGTCCCTTAAGAAAGTTTGGGATTTTCGAAGTGAAACCCGAAAACTAAAAGTGCATGTTTGCAGAGCAAGGTCAGCAGGATCACTTTACAATATGTGTTCGGTGTACATTTTCAACCATTAAAAAAACTCATTTGAGGATCACATCAAGCAATGCTATGCAGAGACAATATTTCAGAACTTTTCATACACTTCAAAATATCACAACAATGATGAAACTGCCTTACCTTAAAACTTGTGACACATCCTCCAAAAGAACCCGAGCAGTTTGTGAGTGGGAGTCAACTCAGGTGAAGCCAGTTGCCATATATGGAAATTAAGTGTGACAAACAATAGTGTGGGGGAGCCACCTGTTCTGTTTTATTGACTTTATGCTGTTGCTATTCCCTTCTCTCTGTGTTGCCAGGTCCCCTATGCCTCCAGTTACTTTTTGCTGGATCTAAAATACATACACTGATTTATTTCTATGCACTGCATATAAGCTGCCTTGCACTCATTTGACCATTGACAGTCATAGGTTCATCCTTAGTATCTGAAAAGTGTTACAATTAATCATACATCCTTTAAATCACCCCGGGGTTTTAGTTCTGACTTCTTTGTGCCTTTGTGTTTTTTTAATGAAGGCAATTTTTGTCTGGGTTGACATTTCCAGAATTTGAATACGTGATGAATTTTTTATTCTCAAAATGTTTGATTTTTATGTTTTGTGTTTGTATTGTTGATTATAGAAAACTGCATGGTATACTTCTTTAAATGGCAATAATATCGTCAGGATTTGTTAAGTGCCAATTCCGTCAGACAATTCAAAATAATTTTTCAATTAATTTAATTGCAGTACTTCTTGAAGTTGAATAGATGTTTTTTTTTCTGCATGCTTTCTAGGTTTTGCCACTCCTTACTTTTTCTGGCAGGCTGGGCTTTTGTTCTGCTGCTATATATATTTACAGTTTAAGTCATTATGAGTATTATCTGTAAAGTGGTCATATAATGACACCTTTTTGTGTAACAAAAGCTGGAATTTCCTCATATAATAAAGATGTTATTTCTATAATTACCTAGCAATTTTGGTCCAAAATGTGTGCTAAGCGCAGCAAAATTAGGATATTTCCTGAATGAAGTATTTTTCTTAAAGCAAAGCCAGCTGCTTCAGGGACCACAATAACTTGCACTTTTGCTACCAATTCTGTTGGCACTAAGACTCCTCAGTGCCACATAAATTTGATATTGATATTTTTTATTGAACCTCAACAGCTGTGGCAGCTGAGAAGAATAGTTATTGTTGTCCTTCTTTGATTCAGGTGGCTGAGTGGTTATGGTGCAGACCTGCTCCGCTGAAGGTCTCTGCCTGCATTGGTTCGAAACAAAAGGAAGGGGGCTAAAACTGGATGACATGTCATTCAGATAATGACATGTCATTCAGATAGTTATTGTTGTCCTTCTTTGATTCAGGTGGCTGAGTGGTTATGGTGCAGACCTGCTCTGCCAAAGGTCTCTGCCTGCATTGGTTCGAAACAAAAGGAAGGGGGGCTAAAACTGGATGACATGTCATTCAGATAAGACATTAAACTGGTGGCACCTACCAGCATCTAGTACATATCTGTGCTGGGCAAGCATAGGATCCACCACAAGGGGTAAATGTGTGACATGTTGAGGACTCCTGTTCTCTCCCATCCAATCAATCAAACCTCATGACAGTCATGGGCGGCCATACTAATCATTGAGAGACAAAAGGTATCAGGGCATGCAAATGGCTTCAGTCCACCCATATAATATGCTGGCATATGAAAAATCAAAGAAATGCCCAAGACATGTGTGTTTTGATATATTTGTCACAGATTCCATCCAATTTTACAGTTGAATATGAAAAACATTTTCTCAAAATTCAGTTATTTTTGGGTGTTGTTGGTTCCACAAGTTGTAGATTCTTATCTACTTCTATCTAGTGTCTAACTGCTAAAAGCACAAATAGTAACAAACAATGTGTAAGAGTTTATGATCACTACTGTTGATGTATGTTAATTAGAATTTGTCATGTGATTTTGGAATAGGTTCCCACTAGTTATGAATTTCTTCAAAATATGCAAATGCTATAAAGGAAAAAATGATTTGCATGCCACAACATTATCAAAATAAGTGAGATGTACAAGGTCAACCATTGCATTTGCACCATATCTGTATGTTATTTGCAAAATGACCCTGCTTCTGCAATCTCCAAATTCGAATTGCATACGCTTGTATTGTCTTCTAGGGTATTATTGGTATGCATGCACGTGTGAACTATACATGTATCTGACCTCTATCCTAAGCGGCCAACAAGAGACAGTGTGCATGCACGGTGTGTCCCCTTTTGCTAAAAGACTATCGCAGATTACCTGAAGCGCCAAACGAATGGCACATTCCTCCTGAAACCTGCAACTTCTGAACAACAAAAGAAATTGACTTCCATCAATGAGATAGCCAATGCCAAAGTTGCCATTGAACCTTTTCAAAGATCAGGCAAAGGCATTATCTTCTCCATAGAAAGTAAGACCTGCTCAGACAATGAACTTACAAATTGGTTTCACAAACATGACATTGAGAAATTTAAACGTCTGGCTCACAAGAATAGCTATGAGTTACTGTTGCTAACATTCAAAGACTAACAAGTTCCAAAGAAAGTACCTGTAGCCTTTGAATGGTGCAGAGTTTCTCCATTCTTTACCCATCCAAAATGCTGTTTCAATTGCCAAATGTATGGCCATTTTAGTCGTACATGCATCAGGTCAACAATTTGTGCCAATTGTGGCGACCGTGATCATACTCACACACACGATAAACCTTGATCTAAACTTTCACATTGTGTAAATTGTTCGTTGAACCATCCTGCCTTTAGCCATGAATGCAGAGTTTTCAAGAAGGAAAAAGAAATTCTACAACTACGAACTGAAGACAACTATCATTTCCAAAGCCTTGTAGAACAGGACACGGACAAACCTTGCTTAGAAGCCGTTTACCCAAAATCTGCTCTTCATTCATCATCACAGAGAAAGATTCATCTGGACAGGAACAGATGTCTTAATAATAACAACTTCACCACCTCAAGCAAAGACTGAAGAACTTGAGAATTGTCCTGTGTACTGGACCAGTTGTGCACACCTCACCACTGAAGTTCCAACGAAGTCAATCCGCTGATAATTCACAGACAAGGACTGCAACCAAATGCAAGGAAAAAGACTCTTTATCATCTTCTGAGAAAGCACCCAATCCAGCAAGACAAGAATGCTCGACAGACCACTTGTTACTTCCCAAGGACAAAAGTGGGACGGCCTGCAGAACAGAACAATCCTCAAATTCACAAACTTGTCATCATTTCACGGGATGGCAGCCTGAAAGGTATGTCATCCTATGTCATCTACAAGACAATTATGGACATGATTGGCAAACCAAAGTCAGTTAAACGACAACATAATGGCAATCTATTGGTGTAAGTCATTGACCCCACTCACGCCACGAAATTATGCGAGTTGAAAAAGATCTCTAATGTACCTGTGACCGTGAAACTTCTTCAAGTTTGAGCATGTCTCAAAATAGCCCACTCAGGTGCTGATGAGACGTAAAACTCAAATACACACACACACCATTGATAAGGGCTTTATCAATTGGTATGTCTACTGACAGCTGAATCTGGCATAATGCACATTGCTTTTCTCAATTATACACCATTATCAAAGCAGACAATAGAAATATTTGTTGAGATTACTTTTATTTCAATATCATCAATAATTATTAATAATATATAATACAAATAGCACCTAAAAGCTAAATGGTGTAGTATGCATGTATAAAAGCAATGATACTTATCACAATAAAATATCTCATCATGAGTAATGATTTTGTGTGCTCTTTAATATGACTTTATAAATGATGTACTAATAGGATGAAAATGAAATCATTAGTCTCGTTTATGCCTTTCGATCTGTTTAAAATGTGATGGCTTTAACAAGATGACATTGCAAGTATGGAAATTACTCAATACATATATTTCATATGGTTATGGCATGTCAAAATAATAAGTATGTTAATTTTCATACAAACAAATTTTTCAACTAAAACCTTCCAAAGAAGGACATTAGCTATTTAGATCCAACATTTAAAATTCATGTGTTATCAAAATACCAGTATGAATAAGCCAGCTTTCATACAAATATTATTATGCAGATCTAAATATGATTGTTGCAGAGATTATTGAATATGGAGATTACCACCTAATTTGGAATTGTCTCACTAGGTTGTGATACTTCCCAAAATACTAAAATGTGCAAGAAGTGGCTAATAAGTTACAAATAAACAAATAGTGCATAATAAAAACTGCTTTACAATGACAAAGCTGGTCAGGAATCTCTTTGGTTGATGCAATGGTGTGCTAGATCATGTCAGTAAGGCTGCTTCCAGGAACTGAAAATATATCAAAGAAACTAAAAACTTCTTCAGTACAATTGAATTCTTATGAAACCTACAAAGCAAAACACCTTGGCAAATATTAATAAGATACAGCTATATAAATACAAACCAATGACATTTTATATTTACTTCCACATTACTCAATTTTAGGTGGGAAAAATACATTTTAACAATGAGAAGAAGTGCAATCACACTGAACAAGTGTGTTGTTGTTTTTTTAATTTTTAAAAAACTGACATTACAGATAACAATATTGATAAAAGGCAGTTTTGCACCGTTTTATTTGCATTAATGACTTGCACGTTATTTTGCAAAATGATTCAGCAATTTTATTCACATAAGATGATAGACTCTAGATAGACTCAAGTTCCTATAAATAATTCATTATCTGGTGAATTTGCAACTGCTTCACTTACATCGTCAAAACTCATGTCAGTCTGTTGGTTCTGGAAGCGATCTGAAATTCAGATGAAATCGACAAGTGATAAATTATTCATAATATATATGCAGACTTCCAGAGGTTCAAATAGAGATAAGAGTAATTTTACTCTTTTAAATTCTGAATTGTCAAGAGAAGATAAAAGTACTAATAGCTCAGATGGCTACAAATTAACTGGGCTAAATTGCTTTGAAATTATAGACGGATAGATAGATAGGTAGATAGATAGATAGATAGATAGATGAAACTGGTGAAGTTTTGCCCTTGAGTCAATGTTAAGATAGATAGATATACCCATAGATATACCCATAGACAGGTAGATAGATAGGTAGATAGATAGATGGATGGATAGATAGATTGATTGATTGATTGATTGATAGGTCTGGGATCCTCATCCCAGCTGACTGACAGTACAACTGGCAGTTCGCTATTGATGGGTTTATTGATGATGATTGACTTATTGATTTCCTGAAAAATGACGCTTAATGATGGAAAGACCAGTCAGACATAAAGAAAAAATCATTTTTATTACAATATGTATCAGAATATATCTACAGTATTACTGTCAACCATTTGCAAGAAAGCTACTGTATAACCTCAGTAGAAATATATAAATGGTTCGCTAATTACCGTGAACGTTTGATGTCCTGACAGCTAGCCGGATGAAATCATCCAACGACAGGCCTTCCTCCTTTCCGCAGTATTGATCAGCTATCTTTCCTAGGGTGGACTTCCGCATATCATATCCTAGACAAACAGAACAATTGATGCAGGTTTGTCATGCATGCACATACATTAAAATACACCTATCAATTATTCAGGACCCTTTTATGGCGAACGGGTCATCCTTTTGTCTAATTCTGTAACCAACCAACAAGAACTGAAGAAATATCCTGCGCACTATACTACGCAGTGATTTACTGACTTGAGAGATTATAATGCTCCACGACTGAAAGATACATTCAAATTTGTGTTATGCTACCTAGGTCATCTTGCCGCAATGAAATCAATGTAGCATTTATGACTTCATAGGCCGACGGCGATTGAGAGTCACTGAAATTTACAATTCAAAGAACTATTGTGTAAGTCCAAGAAAGGGTGAGATTAGTATAAATGTGAAAAGATTTATTTTATAATACTGCCTCTTTTAATAATGGAAATAGGTTCTAATTAACATTTAACTTGATCTTATGATATCACTCATTTAAGAATGATTTATCCTTTTCTGGTGTCTGTTGTGGTATATATTCATTGCATGAATTGCAAGTCCTATGCAGTGGAAAATTATTTCTGTTGGATGCTGATGTGCAAAGAGCTGTGAAATTTATTTAAAATATTGTAAAAGCAATTACCGATAGCTTTGAAGGCTTCTTTCAGCTCTCTCTTGTTTAATGTGAGACTGTCATCCACATCATAGTCTTCAAATATGCCCTGTTACAAAAAAATACATCAAAGTTTATCAAATTTATATGAAACAAAGCAATAGAATTGGACATCCGTTATATGATATAAAGAAGTTTTTATTGTTTTAAGTTTACCCCACTCCAGAAAATCATTGAAGTGATGACACAACACATCAACTTGTTCGATTTTCCAAGCATTTGTGTCCAAATGCACCTAGAGTTCCAGAAAAATAGGATATATTATGTTTACAAGTAGATGTAGGATAGATAATTAAACAACTCTCTGTGCAGTTATATATGAAGTTGCCACAATGGCACCTGTTTATTGATATCCTTCTGTATGAAATCTATGACAGAATCCTTGAATGCATTTAAAATGTCAAGAGTTGCTTTGGGTCCAAATTAGTCGCAAATCACATCTGACAACAAGGCACGATGCCAGCGAACCGCGTTAATTTAAGATGTAATAAATGTCAGAAGCAACTTGACATGCTATTAAGATATTTAATGCATGGTTTGAATGATTTATTGGTGACCACTGCAGGTTATTGCTGTGAGAATCATGACTCGCTGGCCGCTGCCTGGGCAATTAAAAAGAGAAATGTTTGAAAAATCAATAAAAGGGTGTACCTTAAGGCGCCTTGCTTCCCTCCATGCTTTTCTTGTTTCGTTCTTGGTGGCTGTCCCTGCTGAACCTTGGGGCTAATTAATGTTAAGGATTTCAGTAACTAATTTAGGCCCACCTGTTTCTTAATATTAAACTTGTTTACTATTAGTTAATAATTTGTATATTTTTAACCGGCCAAAGGCCGGTTATTAGAGGAGGGCTTAAGGTGAAATGGGACTCTTGTCCACTTGTCCATGAGTAAATGTGTCCTGTCCATGTCCATGTCCACTTTTCTTGTCAACATATTTTGAATTGCCCATTGCGACTTTAGTATTTCACTTGGATTTATGAAACTTGGTACAGGGATTCACTTTGGGGTCTTCCTCAGAAATTTTTGGAAAAATCCAAGATGGCTGCCAAAATGGCCGCCATATTTTAAATTGCCCACTGTGACCTTAGTATTTCACTTAGATTTATGAAATTTGGTACAGGGATTCACTTAGAGGTTCCCCTCAAAAAAATTTAGAAAAATCCAAGATGGCTGCCAAAATGGCCACCATATTTTAAAATACCCACTGTGACTTTAGTATTTCACTTACATTAATGAAACTTGGTACAGGGATTCACTTAGGGTTCCCCCCAAAAATCTTTGGAAAAATCCAAGATGACTGCCAAAATGGCCAGCATGTTTTTAATTGCCCACTGTAACTTGGCTATTTTACTTGCAGTTCTGAAATTTGGTATAGGGTCATTCCATGTCAAATCAGGCAAATTTTCAGAAAGTCCCTGCTCGACCGTCTCAGATCTTCTTGAAACTCCAGTCAATCATTGACCTGTTATCCAAATGAGGATTTCCAAAATAATAGCTTTGACCGATACATAGTTTTTAATTTAGAGGCCCTTAAGCGAACCTTGGTTGTCAACAAGATTTGAAGCAAGTCCTTCTAGGCCATTTTTGGAGCTTCACTGTGCAAAGAGATTTTAAACTACATTCATCATTGTTTCAGCATCTCTTTAACTATTGCTAGGGACAAGGGAAAACATAGTTTCATTAACCTACACAGATTGATGAAGGTATGGGAAGCTGCCAAACTAGGTGTTTGTGCTGCGGAAACTAAAATTGACCAAGTCATAATTACAAAATACATGGCCTCATGTACTAAATTTGTCCATGAATCATTATTTGGCTAATAAATGAATAGATTAGCAATGATTAGGCTCAAAAATTATAGCTACCTATAGGATATATGGAGCACCAAAGATGCTAAAACATCGATTTTTTGTCAAAACGTGTCATGCTTGAAGGGGCAGCGCTCAGTCCTGACACCTAGTACGAGTCTGATATTCTGGAATATGGTAGACAAAGGGTTAGACAAAACATATGATAAATCCGATTTGGTGATTTTTTTTTAGTTGAAAAATTTTTGGGTTAAAATTATACAAATTGGCACTTATCTCTAAAGTCTTTTTTTTTTAATTTTCAAAGGAAAACCATACAAATTCATCATAATATCCATGTTAGAACATGATGTTGTCTACTTGTCTTACTGTAATATTCTATTTTCATGGCTTAAGTCTTGAAGTCTTCACTTGAGATACCATGCTTCCAGAGATTGAATATGAACTTAACAATTCATTTAACACTGAACAAAAAAACTTATCATCTATTAATGTTTCAATACCGTTGAACCAATATTAGTTATATTAGTAAAATTATCTATTCTGAATTAATTCAAATGTTGATCATCTTTGTTTCATTATTGTGCATAAACATGGTTTGTACGGAAGTCTCTATGTGCTACAATAATTTTGTTTAAAGTACACTCATTAAGGGTGCAATTTCGCTTTGAAGATGAGGTTGGTAGTGGATTTATACCACACAAGATATGCTCCATTGGCACAAAGCACTCATCAGGATGTTTAGGCCAGAACAACGACCTTGTTGGGCCTTTGGGATGCAGGAATTTAATGAAGACATCCTTATTTGTCATGCAAATATTCTTGATGGTGCCGATATACCAGTCATCATCGTACACAGCAGCAACATATTGACCAACCTGGAAATTATTGCCATCAACCTGTGTGGAATGTTGTGCTGTGGTACCTAGAGTATCTGATAAAACTCGGTACATGCAGAGTTTGTCATTGACAATTAGAAACGCATGATGAGTTCTGGTGCCAGGTACAGTTTTCAAGTTACTGAATCGACTTTGCAAACGCTGGTCATAGTTGTCCTGAACTGCCTGTGATTGAACAAAGAAGAAGGTAATGCCCAACAGATTGGTCTTTGCCCATTCATAGAGTTGATGTGGTGTTAAAATATGGTTTGCAACTGTGGCTTGAAGACTTGCTGCTCTGGCCAGTCTTTTGAGAGTCCCCCCAATACCATCACATGGACTCTTGCCATGGGAGGTAGCAAAAAAATGCCATTCAGCTTTGACGCCAAAATCTTCTTCATGCTTCAGAAGATTTTTAAGATTTGCAAAGAGGTTCCCCAGTCAATCTGTTTGTCCTTATATATCACCGAAGAACAAAAATACACTTGGTTTAATAATATATCTGTTTAATCATTACCAGTGAATACTTTGTGACCAACGGCATTTATGACAGATATATATAAAATGTACTCTCACTGTGAAAATAAGTCTGAAACCTCGATTTCAACATTCCTATTGTGCAACACATCCATTGTGATGATTAAGGAAGGTTTAGCTTTGAAAATTTATCAGAGAAACACCTTAGCAATAAGTGCCGATTTATAAAATTTCAAAGCAAAAATTTCTCAACTTAAAAGAAAATCACCAAATCAATTTAACATATGTTTTGTCTAACCCCTTTGTCTACCATATTCCAGAATATCAGACTCGTACTAGGTGTCAGGACTGAGCGCTGCCCCTTCAAGCATGACTCATTTCGACAAAAAAGCGATGTTTTAGCATCTTTGGTGCTCCATATATCCTATAAGTAGCTATAATTTTTGAGCCTAATCATTGCTAATCTATTCATTTATTAGCCAAATAATGATTCATGGACAAATTTAGTACATGAGGCCATGTATTTCGTAATTATGACTTGGTCAATTTTAGTTGCCGCAGCACAAACACCCTAGTTTGGCAGCTTCCCATACCTTCATCAAGCTGTGTAGGTTAATGAAACTATGTTTTCCCTTGTCCCTAGCAATAGTTAAAGAGATGCTGAAACAATGATGAATGTAGTTTAAAATCTCTTTGCACAGTGAAGCTCAAAAAATAGCCGAGAAGGACTTGCTTCAAATCTTGTTGACAACTAAGGTTCGCTTTAGGGCCTCTAAATCAAAAACTATGTATCGGTCAAAGCTATTATTTTGGAAAACCTCATTTTGATATCAGGTCAATGACTGACTGCAGTTTCAGGAAAATCTGAGACGGTCGAGCAGGAGCACCGCCTGAGTTGATGTGGAATGACCCTATAGGCATTTGCTAAAGGGTTCCCCTCAAAGTTTAATGGCTTGCAGCAAACACTATCTGGCTATCACTGCTCAATACAAAACAATCCATGCAGTAATATATAAATCACCCTCTTCATGATTTCAATCCCGAATATACAATTGCCAAAGGCCGTTTTGAATCAATGGATTCTTTTATTGAGTTAACTTTGGAGGTCCAAAATTTATACTTAGGAATGTCTACAATGAAATTGATGTAGAGCACAATAATTATTACTCTCAGAGATATTTACAATGTATGCCTTGACCCTTTTTTTCTGCACTGTTTCTATCCCCAAAGAAATGTCTTTGTATTATGGTATTGTTAAAGGATACAGTGACAACTGATGCTATGAGAGCTCTGCAAGTTTCTTTTGAGATATTTTCATCTTCACCTGGAAAATCAAAATTGACACACATGTTGCAATTGTTATACTAGATCAAGGTAATGACAAGATATTACCTGTAAGAAAATACAATTTTATAATATTATTGGTCATAATCATGAAGCTGGTTTAACATTAGTGATGCAGACCGGACCGCCTTGGACCGGTCCGGTCAGCGGTCCAGCCCTGGACCGCAAATACCAGACCACCAACAAAAAACCGGTCAAGTGTTGAACCGGACCGGTCAAGTGCCGGTCTGGACCGGTCCAGTAATTTTTCATGTCATGAAGAGTATCACATGAATTTTGTCATATCTAAAAAATTAAATTAATGTCATATAGCTTGTTTTCACCCTCATTTTATCATAATTTTTGAAAAGCCGATGGACCGCTTCTGGACCGTCCAGTAACAAAATCGGACCAGACGAGGACTGGACCACTTTTGTAAATACCGCACCACCCTCTGAAAGGTGGTCCGGTCTGCATCACTATTTAACATCGCTAGCGTTTTTTAAGCCTCACACCTCTCAATACTGATAACTTGAACAACTTCTTCTTGTGTCTTCTCTATAATTTATATTCAAAACACCACACTGTTTTGTATTCTTTCCTTTACTTTGTCATAGGCAGATTCAACATACCAAGTTTGAGACCCTTGTTGAGTATTTTCCTCAACTCTGCTGCATCTACGACCTCATCGTCCCCAGAAAACTTGTCAAACATCTTGTCGAAACGGTTCGGTCTTTTAGGGGGTCTCTCTGCTTGTTGTGTGGCCTGTTGGGTTGTCCCTACTTCTCTGTAAACATGAAGAAAAGGATATAAACCACTGACGTTAAAAGACCTTTACAGTTCTTTTGTGACAATGGAGCCGTAGAATTGTCACAAACAGATATAATCTATGGAGAATGTGATCATGTTGGTTGGAATCAATATCAAATTAGTTGATACCATGTCCACAAAGAATATCAATACTATTAAACATTTTAGTGAATTAAATGGATGTTAAAAAGTGCATACTGCACAACAAAATGCATAACTAGCATTTTGTTTTTAAATTGCTGGTTCTGTGAAGTGTCCAGTTCAATGAAGTTCAGCAAACAGCCTTTTTTTTTCGTAATATTGAATAATATCACGCATGTGTGAACACAATTAGTTCTGTGAAGTCAAATATTTGTGTTCTGCTTTATGAGCTTTTTTCATAATAAAAAATGAATAAATAGACTTTTCAAATTAGAATGGTGTAAGGCTTGGATATCATTGATTAATTTCAAACAGAAGCTGTTATTTTAGTAGAAGATGAAATAGTTGCTTCCATAATTGCAGAGTTCCACTTCCAAAGCACTATAAAAATACCTTTTTGTGAATTTGTCAATATTTTACCAGTAGCCATTGTCACAAGCTAAAGGTAAATACACAATAGCCGCTGAATAATTAAGTAATATCTGAGCAAATAAACAGAAGGAGAGGATATTCTACGTAATTGGATAAATATTTACTTTGATTTAATAGAAAGTGGATGCTATTGTGTATGTTTACCCAGATTCAACTGGCTTCATAGTTGCCAAACGAAGCAGAAATTCTCCCTCAGTATCAGTTTCGTATGTTGCCGGAATGATGCAGTAGACTCCAGGTGTCAGCACAAACCGCCCTGACCTCTCGCGGAGAAACTCGTATTGCGTCATCTTCCTCTCGATCCTTAAAGCTCGGTCGTCTGCATTCCAGCCATTTAACTCCTCCGGTGCATCTCCATTGTACTGTCAATGAAATGTATTTAAAATGTGCAACAAAGAACTCTTAAATTTAATTGGTAGAAGACAGTGAAAGACCAATAGACAGCGGTTATGCCACTTTAATGACTTTGATGGCTTCATTGGCCATATCATCTCCCTCTTAAACCATTTTCTATCTCCACGACCACGCTTTACCAATTTTGTTCAAAACAATGTAACAGTCTCATATTCATGTCAGAAGGACAAGAGTACCTTGCATAGTGTAGAGAAAATACTGGAATTTTAGAAATAATGTAGTTGAATGAGAAGTGTTTCTCTGCATCTGGTAATAAATTTTGGGCGACTGCTTCGACTAAACTGATCTTATCATCTCAGGTGTGTATGCAATGTACAATGCACAAATTCAATATTTATCAACTTCAACTTTTTCTTCCATATGCAACAATCTATCAGTTATTTGATATTTGCAAATCTACACCAAAGTTGGCCAAACCATCATTAATTTTTCATATGACTGCAGAAATTGGAGTGATTTTAAAATCTCAGTGGATCTCTGCCAGCTGTTTGTATAAATGTCCTCAAATTATTGAATGATGTGACATCTGTTTAATCTCTAATTAAATCTCTTCATGTAACTCACCCTCATAAGATCAAATCCAATGGGGTTTTCAATGTCTGTTGTTGACTGAAGGGCAATCTTGGCATGTCGTCTGTACTTCTGCATCAAGGACACCACCAGGACTGCTGTGTCGTCATCATCGGTCTCATCAGGGTCCGAAACTCTCACATAATACTGAGGGTTCATCCAGTAGTTACCTGAAAAAGACAGTAAACAACTTTCAGATTTATGATAGAACATAAGCCTATTGATTGTTCACCTGAATTTTTTTTTCCACATTTTTTTAAATGCCATATTTCTTTTGATGTATCCCAAGGTGTTCATAACTATTTCCTACCCATGTGAAGAGGTGTGTTCTTAAAAAATTACGAATACCATTTTTAAAAAATAAATCTGGAGCAGTATAAATTCTTTGAGAGTATAATTAAATTGTACAAGATTTTATGATGTTACTGAAGGAAAAGGTTTGGAATGAACAACGAGGCTTAGGGGTCAGGATTATCTCGATCAGCAGTCTGTGTTCATACGCTTCAAAGATTCTTTTCGCTGGAGAGCAGTTTGCTTATTATTCTCATAATAAATAAACTCTTGACACATGTACCATAGATCTTCAATGTACCTTGGTTTGGGGGTGCTCCACATCCCCCTGCTGTGACCCCTTTGATCCAAGATCCATGGAATGACTCCACTTTCCATTGCTTTTCTGGGGACTGTGAAAAGATTAGACAAATAACATGAAAACAAAGAAAAAAAATTTAAAAAATTAAGAATTTTGTTTGAATATAATGCAAATACATATATATGTAATCAGTTATGTTCTGCTTATTGTTATTTGTAAAACTGCGAATACCATGATCCATGGTTCCTTTACTAAAACTACCAGGGCTACCTGATAGCGGTGTAGATTCAGTTGATTTTCACTCCACCTTGTGGTGGAAACTAGTATCAAAAAACTGAAGAAAGATTCATCAATAGACAGTTACACGTGTACATTCAATGTACATGTATGACCACCAATGTCTCCATATGGGGATTACGACAGGTATTGTGGGTAGGTGGCACTACGATAAGGGGGGAGCGCTATTTTTGTCTTGGGGGAACCTACCAAATGACATATCATCTGGTTTGTTTGCCAAGTAAGTGAAATCCTGGGACCAACAGTAAATAATAACATGGTTGTTAACAATTTATAATCCCCCTCATCTGTATGATAACAACACTCCTTTCTGTTGAACTGCTGTTTTGAGAACATAATCAATACAGTGCAGCTGACCCAAACAAACGCGCTCATTGAGTCAGGCTCCTTGGCTTGGTCAACAACACCAATCACCTAGCTGAAAGGCAAAGGGGATTCCATCAGAGCTCCTATTGCTCGGAGACACCACCTGTCCATAAATTCAGAACTACAAATGGAGACAGACCTATTGATGAATCTTTCTTGTACTACATTGTAAGTGCAATCAAATTCTTCCACTCAAGCAAAGAAGATTCTCTAGTGACTCTTTCTTGTTTTATTTTCCCACTTGGAGTTTAGGTCAGACTTTTTTAATTTTTAGCTTCTCGGGTTACCGACCCAACAGATTTTCTGCATACAGAAAAAAAATAGTATTTATAACCAGAATTTTTATCAAATTGACAGTATACAAAATTGAGATTTCACTTTTTTTTGTTCTACTGACCGACCCTGGAAAAAGTGCCTTGAGAAGATCTGAGAAGCTAAAGATCAATTATGTCTAGCCTAATAACATGCACTGAAAAACGCTGGTCAATATGATAAATTTCCAAACCAGACACCTAACTAAAGTGACCTGCATTTTTAAAATAAAATAAACATAAAATGTAGAGATGCTTTCACCTGCCCTCCTTGGACACTGTCTGGAGTAAGATGACACAACTGAACACTGTCGAAATGCTGTAAGAAGTCTTCATAGGCAATCCTGAAATAAGCCAAAGTTTCATAACAAGTGACAAGCATCTGTTTATTTTTACATGTAGCATTTGGAGTTTTATGAAGTTATAATTTATTTTTAAAAACATCAGACCTACCAAAATTCTCCTTCATTTTCTGCCTTGAATTGGAGTCTCTCCTTCACATCTTCAGGAACTTCAGACCATTTCTCATCTCTAAATTGAAAAAAAAAGAAATCACTCTTTTTTTTTAATGTGAAAGTGACATTTATTAATGTAACCATTATTTTACTAAATCATTTTATTCACACACACGTTGCAAGTGGTGTAACATACGGTATATATGTATATTCACACGATTCATGACCTTCATTACATAAATCTGCAGCTACAGCAAAACTAAACATAGATATAGGAGACAAATTATAAAATTTATGGTATGGCCATGACATAATGACAACACAATGGTTATTACACAAATATTTGGACCACAATTGTCAATTTGAAACTTTTAAATATATACAATGAAAAAGTTTGTATATTTTACAGCAATACAAGAGATTGGCCCACTGTTTTAGAATCCAATATAGTAAAGATTGTTGGTCTATTACTGCACTTACGAGTCACTCCAGGCTCCATTCCACTCCTTGTATCCCCAGGGATTCTGTAATCTGAACAATCTCACTTTCTCTTCTCCCAGCTTGAACTGAAACAAATATATTTTAGTTAATATTAAGTATCAAGATTTTTAGGAGCTGTCTGATGCACAACTTTTTAAAAAGAAGGCATACCCATGGCAGTGACATTGACTCATCTATAAAAAATGTAAATGAAATAGTAAGAAGAAAATAACATCTTTTTTCAGTTTTTAACAATATAGAGAATATAGGAGCCAAACAACGATGAAGTTGTTTAAAACTACAGTGTGATGATTGATGGGTTTGAGGCTAATATTCTAATGTGCCCTCAGTGAGCTGTCAATATTCTAATGTGCCCTCAGTGAGCTGTTAATATCCTAATGTGCCCTCAGTGAGCTGTCAATATTCTAATGTGCCCTCAGTGAGCTGTTAATATCCTAATGTGCCCTCAGTGAGCTGTCAATATTCTAATGTGCCCTCAGTGAGCTGTTAATATCCTAATGTGCCCTCAGTGAGCTGTTAATATTCTAATGTGCCCTCAGTGAGCTGCCAATATTCTAATGTGCCCTCAGTGAGCTGTTAATATGTTCAATATTTACCTGTGCAACTTTGGTAATGCTGTAAGCATGGCCGACCACCAGCCCGTTGTCCATTTTCTGCTCGTATGTGCCTCCTTCTTTGACCTGTGAAGAAACTCAATCCCATAATACAAACAAATATGTCTTGAAGTAATATGCAACAATTTGTTGTATTCTTCCGCAATCTGACATTCATGAGGTTCTTTGCTGTGAACCACACTCCCATTAACTTTTATTATAGAACTCAACATTTAATAATACCTTCGAAGAAACCCACCTGAAGACTGTAGTCTTTTATGAACCGTAGCAGCAGACGGCAACTTGGGCTGTCAGGATATATCGTTATTTTGGGTTGCTATAACTCAGAATATTTTGCTTACCTCAATACAAGTAGCCATAAGGGAGTTCATCTTCTGGGTGTTCCTGAGAGTTCTGAATAACTTGTCTTTATTCTCCACCTTCTTCAGGTCGATGAACTCTCCTATTCCTCCTGTGAAGTCCACCAAGGCATCGTGAGAGTAACCTGTCTCCAAGGACTGGTAACATCCATACATCCTAAAATGTTTCACCAAAATAAAAGTATTTTCTTTAATCATATAGTTTTTGGGATATTCTTTTGGGATATTTAGACGAATAGCAAAATTGTAAAAACCTGGAAGCTTGGTTAAAAATTATAGCACTATTGAATTCAATTATTTTCCAAAATTGATATGAAGTTTGATAACTTCAGAAAAAAGACTGTGTTACATCAATTTAAAGTGCAGACCTTTAAATAAATGACTGACTTCAGGTCATATTGTATTAACTGGTTTTGTAATGGCTTTTGTAATATTTGATAAACCTTGTTTCAAGCACCTTTTTTTTAAGTTTTATTTAAAAGTTATCAATTGAACAATGTTTATTTGGTGTACTGATCCAGTCCTCATAAATGTTCAACTGCAAATTGCATGACATAATTATATTACTCATAATGCAAAAAAGTATGTTTACAGTTGCACCTACTTGGCATAAGCCTTCTCCATGAGGGCACTCCAGAATTCATTTGGGCTTTCTCTGTTGTGGCAGAAGACAAGTTTGTTGTTTCTTGTTGGTAACCTGTCATCAACAATGATCTCCTCCCAGTGGCCATACTGCCAAAAGTTGAACCTGAATATTCCTGTATGATAAATGCATCTCATATTATAATATCATGTACATTGTACTTTATTAGAGCTCTTTGCGGATTGGCAGTCCACTGGAAAAAATAATTTTCTTATTTTCAATTGGCAAACTGGCTTTGCTGCATCATCAACAGTTTTCTGTTGGTCTCCTAATCTTCTTATTTGATCAAGTGCCTCAAGTCATTTAATTAGTTTTTTTATTGTCACCTATGCTGCTAGATATAATAAGCACTGAATCAACTGATTAACCATAACTGACACAAACAAAATATTTTTAAGCCAGTTACATCCCACAACCAAGTTGAAAGTTAATTTTGAAACTGTTTTGGCCGCCAATCCCCAAACAGCTGTAAGTTAATATAAATATCATGTATATATACATTTTTATTGACACCTTTGAGTCTTTGACCAAGATGTGATGTCATCATTGTTTGTTTACCTGCATAGTCTTCCTGAAATGACTGCTGGTCTCTGGGTACAACTTTCTTGAAGAGTTTTTGTTTGCTGGCCAAAGTTGCAGCAGCAGAAAGGAACCAGCAGTTGCCTGGAGAACAATAACAATTGAAGTTACTTAGATACATATACATCATATTAATTTATGCCTTGTTTAAAAAAGTGCATTAACACATCCGTGCATTAGTACATCATGAATAATACAAGAAATATATGTAAATGTTTAATAAAATGCTGATGACAATTTTTATATCTGCTGTGTTGGCATTTTCATATCCTTTTTTGTTGATAGGCAGTGATGGCAATATTGTCTGTAAATGGTTTTCTGTGCGGCTTTCTGTTACATCTTTCAAAGGCTTACACAATACACATTTGACTCTCAAGCATATACTCCAATAATTTTAATTTTCTTACCCAAGGCTCCTTGGTCTAAATCAAAACGACTTGCTCCATCAGTGTAGAATTGTGGTTCTTCACAGATATCCTGAAGTAATTATACATTTATCAGTGTATAATATAGATATATCATCTCAAAAGCTTTTCAAAGATTAAGCCTCAACAAATACAGCACCAAATGGTTTACTTCCAAAACACCATGCATATTAAAATATTTAGGAATACAATTGGTTTATGATGACTTATTTATGAACTTATATTCATTTGTTATGATAAGAATGGTATACAAATCATTAAACTATCATAAACAATTCATTAAATATTTTAAAGTTACAGTTGCATTTTTTGTAGGCAATTGCTATTAATTGTATTTCCATGCTATTATAGTGCATGTGACTATTGTGAGTCATGAATATTATCCACAGATTCCCCGCTTAATTGGTTAAAATAGTTTCTGGTGAGGTTGTAATTGTAAATTGTAAATAAATACAATACTCTCAGTCATGCACTGCATTGCAGGCACGAAATTCGTGGTGAGCCTTCCACAATGATAGAACGGCACCCATGGGCAGAGAATAGAGGAACATTGCCCAAGGTTCCCATGCCATAGCATTTTCCAGTGTTACAGTGCAACCCAATGTATTTCACGTAGAATTGTAGATGCTCTTACTTGCACATCCACATGCTATGCACTTCCATGCCTTTGCACTTCCAATCTTTCCCCTGCACTCACTTGTTAAGTGGTCACCAAAATGATAACAGTTAATTTTTAAAGATAAATTGAACATAGCAATGAACTTTCACTAATAAAGCAAGATTTTGGTCCTTACTATTGGATTAACTATTCGTATTTTAGCTATTTTTTTAAGTGACTTTCTTTTATAGTGGGGAGTGAAGGGGTTAGAAGTGAGAGAAAGGGATTTAGGAAAATATTGTGAGTAAGCTGTATCTTATTGGAAATTAACTTCTGACACCAATGTCATTGATCATAGAAATTCTTGGAGCCAGGTGAGTGTACTAATGAGGACATATAACATGGTCCACGTGCCACTGAACAGGTGAGCTCCTTTTGTATTTGGCGCCACAGGCAGCTGCTCCTGTCTGGGCCATGTATCTGGGTCAGTGTTTACAAACAGCAGAGCTCACTCTGAGCTACTCTGCACCTTATAAAAAGAATTGCACTTGCTTACCTTGGGTCTCTTCCATTCTATGTTGTCCCAGCCATCTCCCTTGAATCTCTTGTAGAAGATGGATGTTTCAGCAGCTGGGAATTCCTCATCTTCATACAGATCCCCAGAATCAATCAATCTTTGCCTCTGCCGTTTGAAACCCACCATGTTTATGGCCACTGCCTGCACTGTGCTGAGTTAGCTAGCTTTAGCTGTGCTGGGGATGACCCTTCACTGGGCCACTAGACTAGAAAGCAGTGAATGTGTTGCTCTGCCCCAGCTGTCTGTGTATACACACTGTATCTACTGATTCAAGTTTTCTTTTTTTGTAAATGAGTGATATCTAGTTGTCTGAACAGTTGATTATTTTAGCATAGTACACGAAGATATGATTATCCCTCATTCCATACCCCTGCATACATGTGTATGTCAGGTATGTGGGACAGCAGTATCAGTAGATCTACAGTATTCAGCCCACAATACATACAATTGGATTGGAGATATTTCCATTTATATAGGGGTATGGGATCCAAATGTTAAGTACTTGTTTCACTGTTGGCTTGGCATAATCATGCACTTGTAATAAAAATCAATCCAACTGATAATCAATAACCAAGTTTTTCTCAGCAAAAGTATAAATTGACCTTGGATGGTCACTTGCAAATCCCAAACAATGAATTGCACAGGCCCTTTTCCTTTTTCTCATTTTCCAATAAATTATAAATTTTGTTGGCATGTGTTCAAGCCAATTTCCATCCCACTTAGTGTGGCTTAATTAACCTTGGATCGAGTGAACTTGTATTATTTCCCACCACATTTTTCGATTGTGAAAACCCAAATGGCCTTCAGATGGCTTTTTTGGTTTACTATTTGGATCGGGAAACATTCTATGTCAAGTAATTGTTATCAATAGGATGATGAATGAGAAACAACTATAATATTTCAGAGCAATGCATTTTCACTTATTTTCTACAGGGTGAGGAAGCAAATTTTTCAAAATTTGGAATATTTCAAACTTCAGTCAAAATGAAAGGTTTTGCTAAGTCATAACAAATTCATATTTTCAGGCCTTAAAAACAAGACAAAAAGGATCCTTTTTGTGAAGTTTGACTTGTATTATCTCCAATCAAAAATTCAATATGGCCGTCTAAACTTGGTGATGCTTTGAAAAAAAGTGCCTTCATATTTTGAGGCCGTGAGCTATGAAAACAGTAAGGAGGACAACAACATCGTGGTGACAGGTCTTGTTGACCAACTATTCTAAGATGCCCCACACGGAAAAGTAATGGGAATTAAGGTCCGAGCTGGATAAGGGCCAGAAGTTGGCCGCCCAGAAGTCTCCAAAATTTCTTGAAGTGGAAATCCTGAACTTTCTTGGCCATAAGGCATGGGGAACCATCCTGAGTCTGCCTATAGTTGCCGTTGGAGTAATTCGGATCCAGCCATGGCAAAACATGACATCACAAGTAGTATGCATCAGGTCCGTCCCCCTTTACTCGCATAAAAAAGAAATAAAGCATAATTTTTCTATCTGAAGTCAGGACTCCCGAAACCATTGCCTGAGCTGGATACTTTGCCCTGAATGTCCAATCGACATCTTCTATTGATTTTATATAGAATTTGCCATTTCTTTTGTTGACAATAGAATCCACAACCAAACGTTTATAGTTTGAGAAAAAAATTGAATATCGAGCCATGCTTCCTAATGTAGTCCACCATTTTTCACCTTTTCTATCTTCTGGTCTTCATGAATAGGCTGAATTATGTCTTTGGGGTCCTGACATATGATTTCAGGCCAAAATCATTTTGCATGGCCGCTCAGGCAGCCTTGAGGTCCACCTGAAGCTCGTCAACCACCTCTCTCATGGAGGTTGGAGGTACCTTACCAGTTTTGTCGTCAATCACTCCAGGAATGCTCCATTCCTCTCTTAATTCTCTCCACAAACTCCCAGACATCCGTCTTATTCCTTTCCAATCATTGATTGCCTTCATGATATTGTATTCCAGTCGTGAGGTCACTCTGACTATGTCAGGGATTGTTTTTTAGTCCATTTGGCACTGAAGCAAATCTGACCACCTCTTCCTTTATGTCTCCTGTGGAGTCATTTTTAATCACAGCTCATTCTAACCTTCCACAGGTATGGCCGATACCTTAATGATTATGCTGTATTGTTTTCACAATTTTCCTGTAGATGTGAGATGCTTTTTTAGCACAAGGAAGTTCATGGAAAATTTTGGTTCCCCACCCTGTACAGCTCAAAAACAAAGAATCATCAGAATTGTGAAGTTGATACTTTCTTTTTTCAACAAAGTGTAATAAACCCAGAAGGTCATTGTACATTTTAAGAGTTGGTATATACTGTATCACCAGCTTAATGGCATTTATCATAGGAACCTACACTCTAAGAAAAAAAGTTGCGAGGGGTGGAGCGAAACACCTGCAAGGTGGATGTAAAAACCTTTGGGGTGCACAAGGTTCATCATCATTGTTTTTGTTCATCAAACAAGGGGTGCATGAAAAAAAGGTGCGTCACACATAGGGTGCATATTACGAGAGGTGCATCACACATTACAAGGTGCATGGGGTGCTTCACCATCCTTCCGTGGTTTCTGAAACTGGATATGGAAAATTACGAAATAATTGGGTAGCTGGGTTATTGCATAAAAATGCCAGGCAATGCCTAACTGACAAGCTGGTCTGCTGTGTGAAGGCAGTGACCCCCCAGACCAAAGAGAGGCACATTTGAGGCACTGAATTGGCATATTTGAGGCATACCATGGAGTAGGTAGAGGCATAAGCTGAGATCAGAGGAGGCGTAAAGGAGGCATATCAAACTCCTCATTAAATATGCAAGAGGCATATATGAGGCATTTTCGAGGTACATTTGAGGCATATAGGAGGCGTATTTGAGGCGTTCCAAAAATTTTAATAATGCCTCAAATATACCTCTAGATATGTTAATGATGTGCCTCAAATGTGCCTCATATGCATAAGGAAGAGGCTTCTTTGAGTCACATATGAGGTACATTTGAGGTATAACTGAGGCGTATTTGAAGCGTAGGCTCATCATGTAAGTGGAGGCACATTTGAGGCATAAATGAGGCGTATTTGAGGCATTCCAAATATCTTAATAGTACCTCTTCTGTAACTCCGCATGGAGGTACAGAAGAGGCATATCTTGTGCATGAACGAGGCACATTGACAGTTAAGGAAGTGAGCCAAATATTGAATTTTCAAATAGTGCTTCTATCTAAAACAAAGGAAAGACTTGGCACAAAAGTAGGACTACAAATAAACTTAATGACATTGATGTAAATGTCAAATGGGTGGCACACTCAATCTGACATGTATTCAGGATTATTTGTGAAATTAAGGACATTGTTATTTGACTTCTAACAAAAGATCACATTGTCATGTGAGTGATAATATAGTCTGTTGAGCAAAACACAAAATTCTAAGAGTTACATCAGCAACACTACCAAATAAATTGAACTAATTGTTCAGAACACCTTTACAATAAAAACTACAATTTGCATATTTATAAGTATGACAAGTAGAGCGAAGTATAAGTAAAAATGTGACTTACAACATTGGCACCATGCTCCCTAGTTGGGGTTTCTCTTTTCAATGCAAATTTAGGTCACCACAAGGAGACACCCTAGTATAATCTACAGGAGAGGCATGTTTGAGGCGTAAGGGGGAATTCAGGCCACACAAAAATTTGGCTATGTTGGAGAGGCATATTTGAGGCACAGGGTAGAAAAACAGAGTCCAGTTTGAGGCACATTTGAGGCATGGATGCAGGTAATGCTTTTCTTGGTAAGTCAGGGAGGCATGTTTGAGGCATATCATTATGCAGGGAGGCATAGATGAGGCACATCATTAACATTAAAGGCACATTTGAGGCACACTGCACTTGGTAGACTATGCCTCAAATTTGCCTCGAGTATGCCTCAAACGTGCCTCAATTGTACCTCTGAAAAATTTCTGTGCCTCAAATGTGCCTCTCTTTGGTCTGGGCCAGGGCATACTTAGAAATGGCCTGGGTGGAAGAGGAGGCAGTACATGAGGTGAATGGGCAGAACTCTGGGTTTTTCCTATCTCCTCTATGTCGACTTCAGGCCTTATGGGAAGGCCATACCCCCTAGATACACCACTGACTTTACTGACCTGCCTCCAGTCGCATATCCTGGTTAAGTGTAGCCATGCCAGCTTCAATGGAATGCTGAAGGTGTATCTGTGAGGCAGCTGACAGCAATATTTACACCCTGTCTACAAGTTGACCGCTATTTGCTGCCACCTAGGTCCTAGGGTGCAAAATTCGCGAGCTCCTGTGAGCGGTCAACAGAATTTCAATCTCTGGAAGAAACCAGGAAAGTGTGGAAGACACCAGGACAGTTCCATCATTTAATGATGGTCTAGTTTATTTCCAAAAACTCTGTAAGTGTCTAATCTGACTTTGGTTGGCTTCAATTTTAAGCAGACAGTTTGTAAAAACCAAAATAAGTTGGAACTATTTTTTATCATGGAGGATGTATACACTGCATTCCCAATTATTATGCAACTATGCTTTTTTGCAATATCTCAAAAAGAAATAAAACTATTGGGATATCCTTTACACACAATGTCATGTGTGCCATGAAGCAAATATTCTGTGACTTTCGTCCAATTCTGTTTCAGTGAGGAGTTATGCTATATAATCAGGTTTTTGGAGTGTTCCCAATTATTATGCAATTTCTTGAAAAGCTTCCATTGCCACCCAAAATAAACAAAGTTGATTATAAATTGACATTAAAATATACCTCATAACACTAAATAAAAAATGGAACCGTCATTTCAAATGTGGATGCCTTCATGACCTAGAAATCAATATAATACAACTACATTGAAAAACCATTGAAATTGGCTTTTTTCTCAATAAAGAAGCCTCCCATGCTCTTAGAAAATTAAGTATCAATAAAATTCCAGCTTAGAATATACCTATAGTACACCACAGTCATTCTGTGAGATGAAACACCAGATCCTGTATCTCTACAAAATATGACACCAAATCAAAAACTCACACTTCTGTTTCCCATTGGAATAGCATTGGCAACTGGATGCGTTCAATTCATTTCAAGATATTTGTCAAATATAGTGGTGCAACTTAATTGCCATTGGTTTACAGGAGAGTTCTAAACCCAAGGAAAGTGGTAAATGGGTTAGGTAATGATTTTTCATTTTGTCTGGCTATCAGAGGGTTTTTATTGCAATAAAACTGTAATTTCAATGTCATTTCAATGCAGTAAAATAACTTGAATTTCTTGGCTATGAATGCATCTATGTTTGAAATGATGGTTATACTTTTTCTTTTGTGTTATGGGGTATATGTTGATTGCATCTTCAGATTAGTTTGGGTCATTTTGAGTGGCCATTGATGCTTTTCCAAGAATTTGCATAATAATTGGGAACACCCCAAAACATCATTATGTGGCATAACTCCCAACTGAGTCAATGGAATTGGACAAAATTGGCAGAGTATTAGCTCCATGGTACACTTATCATTATGTGTAAAGGATATTCAAATACTGTTATATCTTTTTGAGATAATGCAAAAAAGCATAGTTGCATAATAATTGGGAACGCAGTGTACATTGCAGCTCACTTATAATGTCAGTATACAGGGGGCTATTTGTGGCATGGACAAGAACTTTTGTTGAGTGTTACACAGCTTTTATGAAATTGTAAACTATATTGTTGTCCTAGTTAATAAATCTCCATAAAGTAACAGAATAAATACAGTTGAGCATTTTTGATATCACAAACGAAAAACATTGGCTTTGTATGGACACGTAATTAAGTGAGAGAGCATTCTTTTTGGACACTTTTCTGACCACAATTTAACATGCACTATATGGCATAAATAGATTGAATACCATCAAACTTCTGATGAGTAAAATCATCCCTAAAGTTTCAAAAGTTTCTTTTTGTCTCATGATTTCCAAACATTTTCATTCAGAGCAGTGGACTGGATACTTGCCAGCAACCATGCTATGCTACAGTTTGGCGTAGTAATATGGACAGCTGTTTTGCGACCTGATCTTGTGATCTGTCCAAAACAGATCAAATCATTGTTGACCCAATTCGATTTTCCAGGGACTGTCAGCATTCTGCTGCCACTTGTCAGTCCCGAACAGAGACAGATTTACACCAGAGCTGCTCTCTTTCACATCTGCTTATTAATTGACGGGCATTTCTACTGAACACAGACAAAATAGGCAGCTGTCCTAGTTTCCGATTTGATACCCATTCACCTTAAAATTCACCATCTGCAACCTGTCTCTGTTCGCGACTGACAATTAGTGGCAGCAGAATGCTGACAGTCCCTGGAAAATCTAATTCGGACAACAATTATTTGATCTGTTTTGGACAGATCACAAGATCAGGTCGCACAACAGCTGTCCATATTACTACGCCAAACTGCTTTCACAAAGCACGGTTGCAGGCAAAGATCCAGTCCACTGCTTTGAATGAAAATGTTTGGAAATCATGAGACAAAAAGAAAGTTTTGAAACTTTAGCAAAGCTTTGCCTGCGAAAGGGATGAACTGCATAAAGCCTCCCAGGCTGCATATCTCCTACAGGATTACTGATTCTGCTGCAGAAACTTTTTAGAAACACTGCGATGACAGAGGACTACCAAAACCCCGACCCCCCAAACCACAACCCCCCAAACCACAACCCCCCAAACCAACTTCCCAAATCGATGTTTCCTTGGTAGCGGCAAGCCCAATGTCAAAGAGGTCTGAACTGTAAAGATGCAATACACTGGAGGAAGTAACAGAGGTTCAGAAATCATGCAGTTTTCTGCAGAACTGCATAAAACCTCCCAGGCTGCATATCTCCTAGAGAATTACAGATTTTGCTGCAGACACTTTTCAGAAATGCTGCAGTGACAGAGGACTACCAAAAACCCCGATCCCCCATACAACAATTCCCCAAACCACGTTTCCTTGGTAGCGGCAAGCCCCATGTCAGAGAGGTGTGAACTTTGAAGATGCATTGCAATAAACTACAGGAAGTAACAGAGGTTCAGAAATCATGCAGGGAGCTGCAGAGTTTTTTTTTGAAACTGCAGAATTCTGCAGATTTTTTTGGAACTTGAGAGTTCTGCAGTTTTTTTGCAGAACTGCAGAATTCTGCAGTTTTTTGCAGAATTCTGCAGTTTTTTGCAGAACTGCATAAAACCTCCCAGGCTGCATATCTCCTACAGAATTACAGATTTTGCTGCAGACACTTTTCAGAAACGCTGCAGTGACAGAGGACTACCAAAAACCCCGATCCCCCATACAACAATTCCCCAAACCAAGTTTCCTTGGTAGTGGCAAGCCCCATGTCAGAGAGGTCTGAACTTTGAAGATACATTGCAATAAACTACAGGAAGTAATAGAGGTTCAGAAATCATGCAGGGAGCTGCAGAACTGCAGAATTTTATTTTTGAAACTGCAGAATTCTGCAATTTTTTGCAGAACTACAGAATTCTGCAGTTTTTTGCAGAACTTCAGAATTCTGCAGTTTTTTTGCTGAACTGCAGAAAGAAATTATATACTCCTCCATATTTCACTTGGTAAGAATAGTCACTTAGGCATGCCAAGTTCATCATATACTAAAGAAAATGCTAAAAATTTCGCTTCTGATAAATATTTGGGAAATTCAGTGATTTTTCAGTTGCATGAATCTGGAATTACATTATAAACTTCCTTCAAAGGATTTGTGCTACCTCGAAATATTAACCGATTTGCCTGAAATTTGGAATGTGCTTAAGTGATCATCAGTTTTTTCTTTATATTTTGGGGGTTTTTTAGGTTGATTTGTTTTGTTTTTTTGCAGACAATTGTGGACTACCCCAAGAAATAGGGAGGGACTTCCATAGCTCAAAACATTTCAAGATGTTTTTGTGGCAGACAAAAACAATTCCCAGTAATGTCAAGTAGGTGGCAGCCAAGTCATGAATTTATGTTGGTTCCATGAAAATCAGTAAATGTTACTGGGCTTGGCTGACATTTATATATATAGGAAATTCTTAAAATAGTTCCCTTTTCTCTGCTACTAAAAAGTCTGGTGCCTTTATTGCCTTGCATGTTTATAGGCCTTTCTCAAAAATAATGAAACCAAAGTGTGACATCACATTTTAAAATGTATTTTTGCATGAAATTACCAAAGCATATTGTGAAGAACATAATTATTTTTATCAAGCGGGGTTTCTGGACCTGCAGGAATTGTCTTTGATGGGTCAGTGCTCAGTCATGATTCCTCTTAGAACTGTCATATGACTAATATTTTAATGAATAATGATTTTCAAGTTTGTCTGGTCTTGTATTTAATTTTTTATTTTTCAAATTTATTACATTGTACATGATTTATCACCTCCAAATTGAGTCCTTCTGATCAGCACAAATTGTTTTATAGAATTCACTTCAGCGCCGTGACGTCGGGTAACTCAATGGTATTTCTAGACGGGTAATTTTTCCTGTACCATTTGCCTAACAGAGTACTGAGTGTAGTCGTAATAAAGAGCAATGCTGTGAGTGACATGCAGACGTAGACAAAACACCAGGGGGTGTATTCCTCAAATAAGAATCCACCTAGTGGAGGAAAAGCTAGAACCCCGGCCGCACTGCCCTGAAGAAAGAATCCCCCAATGCGACCAGATATTTGGAGATATTTTTCAGCCCAGCTCATGGAGGCACTGTAGAATGTAGCAACTCCACTTCCAGCTAAACAAGTGCTGAGCCAAATGATCCAACGTGCTGAAGGAAATAACCCTGAGATCCACAGTAGCGAGAAAGAAGTCGTCAGCATAACAATGTCCATGAACATCATCTTAGTTGGAGTGATGAAGGTTGCCAGTCCCACACCTATGGCCCTCATCACTGCAAAGGATATACGCAAAGTAAAGACCGCCATTACAGCATCAGCTTTCGTCCAACCAAGCCCTTTCACCAAGAATGTCATCTGCAATGCACCAAGAGTGACCTCGATACCCACGCTGAAGCAGAATCGGAAAAACAATAGTACCACCATCGATACGACGTACCATTGCTTTTGCTTTTTGATTTTCAGTTCTAGAGGCTCTCTCTTCTTTTCTTGGTCTCTCGTTTTGGACTTCCTTAAGACTACAAAAATAATAATAGCAATAATTCCACTGATTGAGGACATTCCTCCAACGACACCAAACGGTATTTGGATCTGCGATTCGGAATATCGCACTTCTTTAACCGTAATATTCTCCATTGTTGGAGTGACGCTGGTGATATTGTCCTCCAGTGCTGCCATGAATGTTTCGTTTCCATTACTGTAACTCATTGGCATTGCTAAGAACGGTTTAGTGAACAATGGGGAAACTGCAGATCCAAGCGCGAAGATGAAATGGTAAAATTGCAACCACATGGCTCCGTCCCAACCCCATAGTTTGACTGCTGTGATGTTTCGACCTGAAAATAACATCAACAATATTGGAATTGTAGTTAGATATCATCTTCAGGTATTGGATGAGAGATGGATTTTTATTTTTATAATATTTGTAACAATTTTACATGGCATTTTACAATATATTATTTACTTTCATATATTTTGCAATGGATAGCTTGCTAAGTGTGAACGAAATCAAGAATTCACGTTCACTGAATATGTTTTCTTATTTTTTAAAATTAATGAGTGCCATTCCGTGCAACTGCATGGCACACTTTCTTTACACAACATGTTCATACGCTTGCATTGCTGAAACATGTTGCAATATATAATTTATACTTACCAACATCAAGCAGTCCCAGGAAGATGCCGAGGAATGCACCAACAGCCATGATTTGAACAAAATCACTTGCTAAAGGCAAGCAGGCTATGAGAACCCCAGCACAGATTTGACAAATTCCTAAATACAACCTGAAAAACAAAGAATTTCTTTATTTATAGAGCTTCTTTTAAGTAAGTGAAATTAGTGATGTTTTGTCATTGATTCAATGATAAACATCCTTAGCTAAATTTTTCGTGGGAGCATGGATTGTCATCCGATGAGATAAAATTTAAGGGGAACCTAGGCACATTGGAACACTTTGCACATCTACTAATTTTACTCAGTGCTGAAAACACAGAGCATCCTAGACGTTTGCATGAAAATCACCACAGTGTAATATCACTAAGTCATATGCTTCCATCCTCAATACTGAAAGTAGATAAACACCATATGAATACTTCTGCACTGATTTCTGAATTCATATTGAGTAGAACAGTTGGTTCAGTAGATTAGGACAATTTTTACATGCATATTTATGTCACTGCTGTGACTCTGTATCAAGATCTTTCTGCCAAAGTGAAGAAAACTTGCGGTGATTCTCGTTGGAGTTTAGAGCTCTAGAAATAGTCTTGAAGGACTGGAGATCCTGTGACAAATGCCAAACAATTTTCTTTTGTGTGTGCTACATTGTTAAAATGGATCAAAGGAAGAAAGGTAGATGTAACTGGTAAATGGACTACATAGTCACAGCAGTGCCATATAGGCCTATATAAGCATGTAAAAATTGTCCTAATCTGCTGAACCAACTGTTCCACTCAATATGAATTCAGAAATCAGTGCAGAAGTATTCATATGATGTTTATCTGCTGTCAGTATTGAGGTTGGAAGCATTTGACATTTTGACTTGCAAAACGCTGTTATAACCAGTATGAAACCGAGAAAAAAAAAACAGTTTTTCTATATAACTCCAGAACTATTGAAGTTAAGCCTATAATATTAATGGAAGTTGGATATAAACATGACCATTACGAATCTTTCGGTCTTTGTTTCATGTCTCTATCTCAAACGGTTCTAGAGATTAAAACACCTTTTAATGACTTTACACAGTCTAAAACATTTGACATGTACCATCCTGGGTGCAGCAATTAATGTAAGCATCACACAGTATTTTTCTATAAATTTGTTCACAAAGCATGGTAATCCACTAGAGTCAAGGAGGGTAAATCCGTCCACTTTTGGCTGAAACTGTATTTGCACAAAAGTGGTAAAAGATACAAGAACACAAATTAGTCCAGTGGAAGGGGCATATTCCGTGTTATCACTGGCAGCCAAAATAAAAACAAATATTCAAATAATTTTTGCTGAAACCATGGCAACAAAATTGAAGGTTGGGGCATCTAAATCCGTCCACCTTGCTGCTAAATCCGTCCAGCCGGATGGTGGTAAATCCGTCCACAGGACATAATACAGCCAACACCCATCATATCATTTTATTTTTTAAAGTTTTGCAATTTGTTAGGTCTTAAAAAGGCTATTGTGTTGATTTTAGAATAATGATTCACAGATTACACTTATTATACACGAATTAAATAATAGAGGTTAACTTGGTTATCAAGAATTTCAATTGACTGCCTAAATTACAATTGAAGAACTCATTTAGCCCAATCAAGTGGTCTAATTGTTCAATCCAGTTTCTTTAATCAGTGTTATACCATTTAAGAATATTAAAAGTCATTAAAGTACTTTTAAACCCAATTTGAAATGGGTGGACGGATATACAATCACCTGGTCAAACCAGTCTTAAAATAATGATGGTAATTCCGTCCACTATCATTTCCATTGTATCTCCTTTCCAGGTGTTGCAATTAAGTTATTTAACAAATCCTACAGAAATAATGAAGTTCTAAGTCTCATTCAACAACTTTTTTACCTTCAATACCTTTTTTTGATGATGGAAATAGGCCTACAAAGATAAGTACCACCAACTGCAAAATGGCTGTGATGACGTCACAGGATTTCATTGCATTTTGTCTTATGTCTTTAAATGGACCTGAAATACCATTTTAAATTCTGTCAACACAACAAAACCGACAAAATAAGTTTAAAACTAGTCACTCTTTCATTTAAAAGCCACACAAATGTAATAAATGTAATTGTATGCCCATATCAGTGGGTGGACGGATTTACCATACTTGACTCTATGCTTCAATTCACTGTGGCCTGTATACCTATTGTGCGCTGTCCAAGGTCGACCTGGACACTTACATTATGCCATATAAGATGCGTCCCAATGTGCCGCGTTTTCAGTGTCCCAATGAGTCCTGACATGTCTGTTCCACGATAATGCTTATTTCTGAGACACCGGTGAGTGTGTTTATAAAGATAGCAATTCATAACTGTTCATTACGACGTATCGGACTTCTACAAACATTTAGAAAGACTGATTGGTCATAGTTTGTCGAGATTTTTTTTTCACTCTCATGAATGAACCCTACACATTACAGCAATTCAATTTTTTTGTGAAGAAGGATAAAAGACTGTGCCATGCTTAAATTTCCACTTTGTGAATCATGATAGGGTTGTGTCATTATTATACTTTTGGAATGGGTATTACAGTCATTATCAATTGATGAGTCATAAACGATTTTAGCTGCTGTATCATGTTGATTAAAGAAGCAGCTTTTTAATATATTTACAATGTAATCCTGTACACCATTGTAATAAGTAACTTAATCTTGACAGAAGTTGGTCTCCCACCTAGTCAAAAAAAATAAGGCTAATGTATTTGTTGATTAACATTGTAAATGTATACATTAAAAATTAGAGGATTTATTGTTGCATACAAACAATGTAATCCAATTTACATTTAGATTTTTATCAGATAATTGAGAACCAGATTGGGTATCAGAATTATTTATTGGAACTTTGTGTTCTTTGTATAAGGAACAGAATAACTTTTCGTTAAAATGTTGCACACATGATCTTGTTATTCAAGATTGACTTATCGAATGATTACATTTTTTGTAAAAATTAAATATGCTATATCAAAGATAAGATACTCTAGCCTACTGATGTCTGCACTAAGTGGTGAAAAAAAATCAAATCAATTTTCTGAAGTCATCTTCATTGCATCATTCTTGGGCCCAAAGTGTCATTTCTATGACCAGATAAGGAATATTAGGGTTTCCATTACAACTTTGTTCTTTCCTTGCAAAATAGTTTTTTTACAACATGTCTAAGGGGGTATGAAATTTGAACATTAGACAAAAAATTTAGACAAGCAAAAAGTCCGCAAGTCTTTAAGCGCAATCATCCAAGATGTCCACATATAATATTATGAGAGTGTATTGCTATGTTGTCGGGGGAGTACAAAAAAATCTGCATCGATGCTAAGGGGGGTACTAAAAATCTGCAGGAACCCAAAGGGAGGTATCAATTTTTAACGGCAACTTTTGACAAAACTCCCACTGCCTCCCAGTCATAAATTCTGAATGGTCCCTAGGATCAATTGTAGGGAAGCAGCTTACAGCCTGGAAATTTGATTTGCAAAAAGAGTGGACTGCTGCACTGTGAAAATGGCACTTCTTGTGTCATCATGCTGAAAATTTGTCACGATCATACCCAATACTTTCAATGTTAATTTGGTGTAAAGAGACTAATCCTGCTTGTTGGTGAGAGGCAAACAAAAGTATTATGCATCTGATTTTTACTCTAGAATCAGTTATGACAAATCAAATGGCCTTCTCATGATCATGACTAGTCAAACAGCCTGGGTTTCCCATGTTGAATGCAGAGAAGATGACACTTCATCAGCTATCATGAGTCACAAAGAGCCATTTTCACAGCGCAACAGTCCAGTCTTTTTGCATATCAAATTTCCTTGCTGTAAAATGAGTTTAAATGACTCCTTGAAGAACATTTTCGCATCCAGGAATAAAACAAGAGGCGCTAGACCGAGAAAAACAACCGGAGCACAAGACACTCTTAATTGTAGTAAAAACATGTTTATCGCTGTAATATATAATTGGGAATGTTACAGATGACAGGGCACCCATGACCTTAGAATGAGCCCTGAGACCATTATCTTTCTCCATATTGATCTTGTTTGTTGGAATTTGTCAAATTGACATGAGTGTAAATGTCGGCTTCCATTTTAGATCAGCACCCCAAAATGTTACCTGCTGTCAGACTTGTCCAACAGAAGTCCCCCAATTGGTCCCATGAAAGCGCTGCCAACAGTGAAAGCCGTCCAGATGAAGGATATCTGGGTGGTGGACGTACGGGTGATGAGTTCAAGATCCAACATACTGCTGTTTATCACACCAATAAACATTCCCTGAAATTAACGCAAGAAAATTCATGATTCATGAGACATTTTAAAATTTTGGTTAATTCAAGAATCGTATAATTATCAAAATAAACATTCGTCGAACAAAGGTAAACCCCTCCCCTTATAAACGTCATTATCTCAAAGATTTCTTCTCTGACATTTAAGGCGTGTAGCACACTATTGTGTACAAATTTTGGCCACTGATGATGAAAAATGAAAGTTATAGCACTATTAACTACTTCTTATATTTTGATAGCTGATATATCAGGGAAACTAAATCCAAAAGGATTGAGCTTAATGAGCATTCGTTGTTCTGTAATATGGGGTGAATTGGTGCACTGGGGTGAATCCTGACAGAACCGAAATCTGGTTTATTTCTTCAGACAAAATAACTACTTCCACTAAATCCAGGAAGTTAATTATTGGCATACTTATAATACACATACTGGAGTATATTTTGATGGGGTTTTACATTTTTAATTGCAGGCAGTGAGCAGCTGCACCTTAAGCTTCTCCCTGCAAAAAATGAATTCTCCACCGCTGGTCAAAACACTTGTGCCACAAAAAGTATAGATATTAAAGCCACCAAACAAACAGGAAATGTTCATGATATAGTGTTGACCAACTTTGGAAAAAATGGTAACCATAGCCATAACAGCATTGACTATACTCAACAAAAACCAAGCCGAAGTCAATTTTAGTATTATTTTTGGATGAAAATAAATGATTAATAGCAGCAAAAAAAAACAAATAGGAAGGTCAAGTAATATGAAATGAATAATGAAAATGGTTAAAACATAGTCGAAAATCAATTTAACCTTTTAAAATTGGTAAATAATGACTAAACACTTCAATATTGTAATAAGGATAAATTCCCTGAAATTAACAAGAAATCATGTGACATAATATAGAGATGAAGGTATCAAAACAAGGAAATTCTCTTCCAAATCAGTTAGTAATTGTTCCAGGGAACCAGATTATAAGACATAGTGTTTGATTTTGTATGTTGGGTCTTGGGTTCTGTTCCAAGTTAATAACAGATTTTTGACTCTCCGCAAGATAGCCCTACTCATTTTCATTTGAACATATATGCATAGTCCATTGAAGAAAATAATTCAAATTCGCATTATTGATATTGAATTTAATCCAGAATTACCTGTCTTTAGCATAATTAAGAGAAAAATATGGCTTTTGATAATTTTCTCTAATTTATCATATTTAAAAAAATATGCTAATTTTGCGCTGTATTGAGTTCAGATTTTTCTAAAAAAAATTGTTTGCTTCTTAAATATGTTTTCTAATGATTATTTACAAGTATCCATGCAAATTGGCACAGCCGCGGTGACGTAGCAGCAGCAAGTGTCGGTTTTTTAAAACGTGTCGTACCTGTGAACACACTAAAATCAGCTCTAACAAGTTCAATATGATAGTCAGAGACTTAACATTTTGTCAGGTATTGTAGTTTGATACATAAATATCTGTAAAAAAATTGTCAACCTAACCTCTAAAAGTTTGACACCTAAACCTTCGAAATTGTAAAACGTGTCGTACTTGTGAACATTTGCATAAGCCACGCTAAAGTATCCTAAATGTGCTCTTATAATGGTCTCAGGAACTGAAGAAGTGTTGGTCTGGAAGAGGGATACTATGGGACTTCTACACAGCCATTAGCAATATTCCAGATATATAGTATATATATTCCAGGTGATATCAAAAGGGCATGTAAGAAAATTAATGGTTTTCTCACGAAGTGGCATCTTCATGTAAAAAATTCTCCTGGTGAACCCTAACACTGTAAAACTATAATTTTTTTGGCTAAATATGTTCTTTGCACTTCAGTCTGTGATACTGAACCAATTATTTCATTTTGAAAATTGTCAGAATACCAAAAGCATCACCCTTAATAAGCAATAATATTTGTGAATGAGCTATAAACAAAGCAAAAAATGTGTTTTTTGAGCGGAATTTCGATTTATGGTGATTGGCAAATCAACCAACACACCTCAAACCATATATTTCTGAAAACTAGGCCTACACATTCTCCTCTAGTCAGTCAGATATATGCCATGTCCAAAAGACATGTTATGTTGAAATAATAAGCTTTTCAGTCTGTAAAAAGCCACTGTACACAATACCATGCTACAAGCCTTAAATGAGAGTTACATCAGAGGCCTGCATATCAACCAAAAATGTGTGTATTTATAGGTTATAGTGGCATTATTCCCGGCTGAGCAAGTAGCCTTCGAGTGAGTTTCTGCCTTTTTTTTGAAAATATTTGGCTCTTCCTTATGGATCCGACAAATTTTACCATATGGGGAGCCACCAACTGGATGTTCCTCTTCAAGTGACTGCATGTTGAAAACGTATGTGACTACTGGGGACTTCTTTTGTGTAATTTTTGCTCTTAGAGTTCCTCTGGTGATTTGAGAGATGAGCACCTTTCAAATTTATCTTTGGACAAGCCTAAACTTCAATTTTTGAAAGCCAAAAGTTAAGCTAATTTCCGATGAAAATGGTTCAATTAGTTCACCTATATTCTCCAAACAAATTACATTCTCAAGAAGTTTTGTCCGGTTATCAATACAATTATCAGTTGTAGTATCTTAAAAACAAAGAAACTTTAGTGAGAGACCTAAATTAATATATCTTGTAGTTTTTTTTTCTGTGATAGCGGTAACTTACAAGTCTGTAAATATTTGCACCAGTACTAACCAGTTAAAATTCATTCTCAACAATTTGAAACCTGGACTTTCACTTTTATTTGCTTTTTACTTGTAGCACCTGGAATGCTCTGGAAACTGTTGAGTGAAGTGTTTTATCAATTTACAATGTGATAACTCAAAATAAGACATGTTTGTACTTATGTAACATTGCCATAGACCCACACTGTATATGTCATCCAATTGATTTTCGAAGGCCGTTTTGCAAAGCGAATTTATACACAAGAGGGCTCGTTTGTACAACAATTGCTTTACAGCTGGTAATGTTGATACGCAAAAAATGAGTGGTTCTTATAGATTTTGGCACTCTGTGAGTCTTAATAGCCGATGAAGTGTCATCTTCTCTACATTCAACATGGAAAACGTAGAGACTGTTTGATTATTCATGATCAAGGAGGGCCGTTTGATCTGTCATAAGTGATTTTAGAGTAAAAATCAGATGCATAATCCTTTCATTTGCCTGTCACAAACAAGTAGGATTAGTCTCTTTAAATCAAATTAACATTGAAAGTATTGGGTATGATCATGACAAATCATCAATATGATGATTCACAAAGTGTCATTTTTCGCAGCGCAACAGTCCACTCTTTTTGCTTCTGAAAGTTACAGACTGCACCTATAAGGGGCCTAAAACTAACATATGATTTGGGTTCTGAGACTGATCAACCGTATGTTCTGAAATTCTGCAGATAGGCCTACAGACTAACTGAACACGTGAAAGGCGTTATTAAGAAGTATGATTACCAAGGTGCATTGGTTAAAGGTTGATTTCTATGTACCATTGAAAAAGGTCAAAAAGTTTAACATCAATACACTGTGCGATCAGCTCATGCAACTATGTTTTTTGTGATATCTCCAAAACAAATACGACTATTTGTTAGTATTCACGCAAAATGATGTATGTCACAGAAGCTAATATTCTGTAAGATACGTCAAATTCTGATTGTACAGTGAGCAATCGTGTCATATTCCAGCTTTTACGGGTGTGCCATCAATTACAGTCTGTAAATTTCATATGCAAAATGAGTGTACTGTTGCATTGTGAAAATGGCCATTCCTGACTCATGAGTCATCATACTTATGATTTGTCATGATCATACCCAATACTTTCAATGGGCCTCCTAGTGGCGGTGGGTGGTAACACTAAGGTGAAGACCTCTATCCTTAGTGGCCAACATGCGACAGTGCGCTTGCACAGTGTGTCCCCTACCCTACCTCGCAGGGGAATGTCAATTATTATGCCAAAAATCATGTTTCCAAACCGGATTGTACTACAACATGGGTAACCAAAGCGCGTGTCCCTCCGCTGGAAACCAGGCTGAGATCGAAAAGTTAGCAACTGGAACACCAAGATTTCAATGGACAAGGACATCCTAGGATGACTTGATTGACCCTGACTGGCCCCCACAAATGTTGAAGACTGAAGATTGGCTTGTCATAAGAGGAGATCAGAAATCGCTCGACGATTTGTCACCGATCACTGTTTGCAAGAAAAAAGCCTCAAACTTTCTGAACGCCCCTTGTACAGAATACAAGCAGTAGGTTTCAATGCTCTGCAACAAACACTTCCACTTGTGTCTCTCATTTCATTATTTTGCAAGTCTGTATCTAAACAAAAACACTTCATAATATGTTTTGACAGTGAGTATGCAAATAGATAATGCAAATACTAGACATTGATTTTTATAGAAGGAAGAAAAATATTGAAAATAAAAACAAGTTTGACCATGAATTGTGACCATGATTTGATGTTGTGTAAACAAAATCTGCATAGAAAAATTTTGACAAAAATATACAGAACAAATGTTTAGCTACTGTGTGGTGAGGGAAAGATGGTGTGTAGTACTATGAACGCTAAGTATTTACTTCAAAATTTGAAAAAAATAAGGGCATGTAGGAGAGAACGAGGAAGTTGTGCCACGGGGTACGATTTATCGCAGACTTTCGAACCATGTAAAGAAAGTGATGAAAGACACCCATGTCACCCATGCATGCAAAATATTACACACTGTATTTTTATCATCTTGCAACATGAAAAGAAACTTGCCAATATTATAAGTACTATGAAAATTAGGGTGGTCCAACATCCAATTGAAAATAATGAAAGTGTAAATTTGGTGACGGTACCCCCTAACTTTTTGCCTTTGACCATGTGGAAGAAGCGTGCAAAATTTCAGCCTAATTGATTGATATTTAGAGGTGGCTCATCAAGGTTGAAGTTTTGCTATAGGCCTATTTTGCAGTGGTAGAAATTCCCCGGCGCTCCGGCGCTTTTGCTCCCGAGAAATGCTAAATGGCTCCAGAGCCTGTGCCTCTCTGGAGCCACCCATGGCTCCAGAAGCTCTGACAGCTATCAGCTGACTGAACAGTTGAAGTTCAATCCAATTGAAGCCAAGAGGTGTAGAACCTTGATTGCAATGACTGCTGAAGTGCCATGCTTCAGTTAATTGCAATTTGACTTCACACATGCACCAGAAAGTGATCAGTTACCAAAGGTGTAATCTTTATAATTTTTAATGGCAATTTGCACCTGTGTAATTGAGTTTAAAGATATATGGATACAAGTAATTTGTATAACTTAGCTTTTTTTTACAAATTTGAAAAATTATGGCTCCAGGAAGACATTAAATGGCTCCTGAGTCTAAACAGCCTGGAGCCACATGTGGCTCCAGAGCCATTGAAGTAGATTTCTACCACTGCTATTTTGCATTGAAACGCCTATATCTGAATAATGAAAATTGTGTAAAATCATATTTTCCTTTCATTTTAGGCAATAATATTTATTAATAAATTTATATTAGTGCACCAATTTTGCCAAATTCTCGCCTAATATACATCAATTGACATAACAATTGTAATAATGACAAATCACTTTTTTTTTCAACATGGAGAGAAAGATATACAAACAAGTGTTATGTTGTAATTATCCTCAATTGGTGAGTGTCTTAATATAGGCCTCAAATGAAAGGAAAATATGATTTTACACAATTTTCACTATTCAGATAAATAGGCGTTTTAATGCAAAATATAGCAAAACTTAACCTTGATGAGCCACCTCTAAATATTAATCAATTTGGCTGAAATTTTGCACACTTCTTTCATGTGGTAAAAGGAAAAAAGTTTGGGAGTACCATCAATGAAATTAAACATATATTAAACAGTTTCAAAATTAACTTTCAACTTGGTCATGTGATGTCACTGGCTTTACAGTGTTTTGTTTGTGTCAGTTATGGTTAATCAGTTGATTCAGTGCTTATCACATCTAGCAGTATAGGTGATCATAAACAAACTAATTAAAAGGTTTAAGGTACTTCATCAAAAAAGAAGATTAGGAGACCAACAGAAAACTGCCAATGGCGTGGCAAAGCCAGTTTGCAAATTGAAAATAAGAAAATTAATTTTCCAGTGGACCGCCAATCTGCAAAAAGCTCTAATCAATATAGTATACCTACCCATGCTGTCATCTCGAGAAACAAGCAGATAGTAGTAAGTCTCTTTTCTTTGGACCATTGTCTGACAGACAGACATCCACACCTCTTGTCTGTCTTTGTCTGTTGTGTCTGTATTTCCACTGTTGGACAGGAGGAGTAGCCATTCCCATTGTGTTTGTCATCTTGATGATTGTAAATTGCCATGTTGATTGAGTAATAGATCCAATTAATATTATGTCAGAGATCCAAGTAATATTATGCAATAGATCCAATGAGGCAGTAGATCACTGGAGTGCCTATTAGTATGTAGCTGTTGAGAAGCCTAAATAATGGAATGCAATATTTGTCAAAGATATGTTTATCCAGGTAATTCCAGTATTATGAAACTGTTAGTGGAGGTAATAGGTTGATGATGTAATAGTCCCCAACTTATCCCAAGTGGTTTAAAGCTGGTGAAGTTGGTTTTGGCACTTCAATGCATGATCACCTGGAATGGTGTTGAAGTTATGAGTGGAAAGGGTAATAAAACCTTTAAGTAGTCCTGTGTCCAGCTGAGCTAATGTTGACATCACAACCAATGAATAGGCTGCTTTCTGTGCCTAGATTGGACATTAGATTTGAAGGATTTTGCTGTAGACTTCTCCATAAACACAAACAAATGGCACATTGCATTGTTCAGTCTTGCATCAGCATCAGAATATTGTCCTTGTTCCCAGGTCCATGGTATCTGCAAATGACAGAATTTAATTGGCTAGCTAAGAGTAACTTTAAAGATCCATTCAATTCAAACTCCACTGCTGAATAGCTCTGAATCTATGAACGTATCAGCTGAATTATCTATGCACCAAATCTATTCATAAAATCTCCTCTGCACCGTTGAGATAAATCCCACTGATAACAATAAAACAAATTATCTGTGTGGCTGCTACTTGTTCAGTGCAGTGGTCATGAGTGATGTGATCCACTCTAACTATTATCAGTGAAATTGTCTCCAATAAGGTCACAACAGCCAAAGTTCATGCACCTGGTTTGTTTCTGATTTGTTTGTTAAGAATGAAAAAGCTATATATCTAATACTGCTGATATGTTCTGAAGGACTCTCTTATTTGAGTTACTGATCAAAACTATTTACTTACATTTTTACTATTTCTTATCATCTTTTGTTTTTGTTGGTATATTTCTCTATATTTTCTACTTTATTTACATAACCTTGGGTGTATTGTTGTGTGTGCATCTACACTCTAAAAAATGTCGGGACAAAATTGGTTTTTTAGATTCAAAATGGTTTTTTGAAAAACCAAATTTCAATGCAAAACCAAAATGGATTTTTAAAAAAATCCATTATGGTTTTTTGCATTGAAATTTGGTTTTTTTAAAAACCATTTTGAATCTAAAAAACCAATTTTGTCTGAATTTTTTAGAGTGTATACATCTATTTGTCATCATATCTTTGTGATTTTATTGGCAGTTACTTGCACACAGTCATCAGGCCACATTACACATTATAGTCTTGGATAATTGCCAGTTTCATGTACACAACATTTCACACTATTACCCCTATTCATGTCAGATAAGAATCACCCCCTCCACATTATATACATTAAATTAAAATGTGAATACAGGGTACACTGAGTTGCAGATATATGTGCAAGGTTCAAAGGATCTAGTCGTATTTATTGCAGATTTTGTGTCATTACTGGTCAATGTCCCCTCTGAGGACATGACCCTACAAAGATACATAATGTGTACTGGGGAAAGAGGGGCTGGTACAACATTTTGGTATAGGTAATTGGTTTGAACTGAATTCCATTACATTACTAAACAGTCCAAACAAAGATAAGTTCCCCTGATTAAAAAAAGCTTGAAATATATCCAAAATATACATGTATTACATTTGGTCCAATAAACTGAATTTGAATTTGAAAAATACAATCTCCAGGAGGCGATACTGCCTTATAGGCGTACAGCGCATCCGATTTTTGGGGGGCGAGCAACATTTGCCCGAATTTAACGATCTAAATTAAATACCACTTCAAATGAAATAGCCTGGAAATCATTAGTTTTCAATTTAATCATCTTCCCAAATTTTTTAGCCTTTTTGCTCGGATCTTACTGTTGAAAATGCCCCAGAAGTGAGTGTCCTTGGACCATCCCTTTTTTCTCATATTATCGAAATGAACTCTTATTTTGTCATTTCGATACCGTCATTCTATAGGGGGCCAATTAAGGCATATCTAAATTAATTTACTTATAAAGACCTCAATGGTGAGTGAAGTGACTCATTCAGTGACCTGTCCTGATAGCATTGTAAGTACTGGATATGACCTCACTAACTACTTTTGAGTCACAAAGAACAGCATGACAAGGATAGGGACATGACCTCAAAGGGCAAATTTCAGTGCATTTCTGTGAACACTTGTCATTCTTTGGCTGTGCGTAAGTTATCTCTGTTCCAGCTGTCTAAACAGTTCAACAAAAATAAGTTCCCCTTTGGATAAGCCCCGCAGGTCTCGGGCCTCCTCGTGGCGGTGGGTGGTAACACTAAGGTGAAGACCTCTATCCTTAGTGGCCAACATGAGACAGTGCGCATGCACGGTGTGTCCCCTACCTTACAGGGGAATATCAATGATAATGTCAAAAAACATGTTTCAAGACCGGATCGTACGTCAACCTGGTAACCAAGGTGTGCGTCCCTCAGCGGGAAACCAGGCTGAGATCGAAAAATTAGCGACTGGACTACAAAGATTTCAACGGACAAGGACATCCTCGGATGACTTGATAGACCCTGACCGCCTCCCACACATCTTGAAAGACGAAAATTGCCTTGTGATGAAAGGTGAAACAAAATCCCTTGACGACCTGTCAGCTATCGATGTTTATGAAGTTATTGCGGACACTTGTGACAACACTGTAGCTGGAGAAATAAGACGTCAAACTAATGGAACCTTCCTGATTTATCCTCAGAACGATCAACAAAAAGAGAAACTGACATCAGTCAACGAAATTGCCGGAACAAAAATCTCCTTTGAACCTTTCATAAGACCAGGCAAAGGCCTCATCTTCTCAAAAGAGAGCAGGACATGTACTGATGCTCAGCTAAACAAGTGGTTCAAGAAACATGGCATTGAACACTTCAAACGTCTTTCCCAAAAAAATGGATATGAATTACTACACTTGACATTCAAAGATGATAAAGTTCCAAAGAAAGTACCTGTAGCTTTTGAAAAGTGCAGAGTTCGCCCTATCTTTCCTCGCCCAAAACGTTGTTTCAATTGCCAAATCTACGGACATTTCAGCAGTATGTGTAGAAGGTCGACAGTTTGTGCCAATTGCGGAGAACTGGATCACACTCACACAAGAAAGCAACCATGCTCCAAGCCCTCGTATTGTGTTAATTGTGCAGGGGATCACCCTGCATTTAGCTAAGACTGCAGAATCTTCAAGAGAGAAAGGGAAATCCTACAACTACAGATTGACACAGGAATATCGTTCCCTGAAGCCAGAAGCTGTGTAGAAGAGGATACGGACAGCGTGGACCAAGGATCAGACTACCCCAGACCAGTTTTACACTTATCTCCAAAGAGACGGATTCAACTGAAGACGAACCTCTTCATGGATGTCGTGCAGAAGAAATCTTCACCAGAACGCCCAAAGAAGAAAGAAACCATGCACTCTCCTGAACCAGTTTCATGCATATCACCCAGGAAACAAAGTCATATGTCCTCTACTGATATCCCTCAAACGAAGATGTCATCTGAACAAGCCAAGACGAAAGAAGCATTGGCTTCTGAGAACAAGAATCCTAAAAAATACAATGAAGTGATGGCTGCATCCAACAAAGACATCTACCTCAAGTTGGTACACAAAGATCTATCACTGACCACGTACGACCGACTAGCTTTGATTGAGAAGCATCTAGAAAATTCTAAAAGTACTCTGACAAATGCAGGCCTTGAAAATGGATATGGACTTCTCTTACAGAGAACAACTCAAAGTGCAGGCTGCTGGCCAAAAGAAAAAATATTGTACTGTTGCCGAGATCCGGGAAGCCACAGCATCACACCTATTCACAGTTGTCTGCTTGGTGTTAAACAACAAATGGCAAACGAGTAGAAGGAAGCTCACAGAAGACTACCTTGAGTATACAAAAACACTTCTTGCATCATTGAGACTTTACCAAGCACGCACACAACTTGTACAACGTACACAACAAACAAAGGGGCCGTTCAGCAAAGACGGTTTCAGTACAAAGTCGGACCTCATCAAAGCTATCAAAATTACAAATTTACCGAAGAAGGAGCAGGTGCTCTGATCCTTCTTATACGCCACAACCTGTTTACAACAGCGCTAAAAGTAGCCCAGAAAATCCGTAAATAATTTCTTCACCAACCTACAAAGTTAGTTCTTCCAACACAGACATGCTATGTGGACAATAAATAAGGACAAATAACACCTGAGCAAGCCTCGATATAGCCCAATAAGGTGCTGCAGAGGCGTAAAACACAAACACACACACACACACACTCCCCTTTGGATAAACTTGAATATTTCAAAGATTGGATCACAGATTTTTTATGACAGTCGGCTGAATTATCGCCCCGCATATCGACCTTCCATGTGTGTATATATAGCACAGAGGCATTATACCTGGCTGAGCCAGCAGCCTTCGAGTGAGCCTACCCCTGTTTTAAAAAATCACAGGCTTTTACAATGGATATGAACAATTTTCACCACGCGAGGGAGCCACCAGCTGGTTTTAAAAACTTCATCATGTGTCTGGAGAAAAAAGTTTTCTCAATCGTATTTAGAAGATAACTAGGGACTTGTCTACAGTTTAGGTAACTTTAGGTTCCTTGGATGCAACAACAAATAATTTTAGTGGAGTATAAACCCCTTTCAGTAAAATTTGATTTGGAAAAGCCAAAACTTGTATTTTTGAAAATAGGCGTACATGCACTCGGGATGTGCTGGCTCAAACAAAGATTAAGCAATAAAGCTACAAATACACACTCACACAGTCAAGTTTCAATATGCAGGCCTATAAACTGGCCAACTTTCACAGAAATCGAGGAAGAGGTCTTTGAGATCTTCATGTTTTCGTAAGGGCGACTTATTTTTGTTGAATTGTTTATTAAACTTCTAAGGGACAGCAACTAGCCTTGAAGTAGGCCTAAATGACAGACAGTTCGCAGTTTATCTTGATTAAATTTAATCAATCTTTGTAAAATACCTGAATAAACTATCACAAGTGCATGGATGACAACTGCATGTGTAATGTTTCGAGCGGGGAAGGCAATTTATCATCTTTTCATTGTTATCAATATCAATTAATTGATTTTAACTTAAAGCGCATTATGGTTTAGTAGAATACTGTTAAGAAATGATGATTAATGGTCGTTTACAAGTGCTGTATTCATAATAAAAATTTCTAGGCAATGTCTTTTCCTATAGTTTACGTAACATATTGACAAAGAAAAGAGGTGTCGCTTTTCTAAATGACATTTATGGCAAATTATGACATTTTGTGTTTTCAAGTATGAAATCAAACCTACCTTAAAGTGCACATCTCTTGCAGAGGACTTTTCTGTCTTGTGGCCTTTCAGCAGAGCAATTCAGAACTCCTTGTCCTGGATGTTGTCCATACATATACACTGCTTGCTGTATGTTGTGTTGATCAATGTTTGAGGGCACAGCTGCTTTCTTCCCAAGCTTCACTTATGCTTCGGTGTCCAGCAGTCCCTTTCTTTTTATGGGGCTTTTAAAAGTGCTTTACTTCAAAGGTGTATTATTGAAAATCAAAGGTGCGCACAACATATAAAAAGAAGTCTTAAAGGCTATACAAGTGGCAGTGGATTGTTTTTTTTAAATATTCATTAAAATAATTTATGAGCTAACTGGGTCTTTTTTGTGGTCAATATTTGTTACGCCCCTAATCATGTGAATGGCATGAATTAAATTTAATCTTGTTAAATGTGTGAAGCAACTTCATTCATTGTGAACTTACCCTCGTCATTATGGACTTACCCTCATCATTGTAAACTTACCCCTCATCATTGTGATCTTACCCTCATCATTGTAAACTTACCCCTCGTCACTGTGATCTTACCCTCATCATTGTGAACTTACCCACATCATTGTGAACTTACCCTCATCATTGTAAACTTACCCTCATCATTGTAAACTTACCCCTCACCATTATGATATTACCCTCATCATTGTGAACTTGCCCTCGTAATTGTGAACTTACCCTCATCAATGTGAACTTACCCTCATCATTGTAAACTCCTCTAAATTCCGCCAGCTCCTGCAGGATACCTCCAGTTCTTCAAATTCCTGCAGGAATTCTGTAGTCCTGCAAAAATCTACAGAATTTGCATATATATATAGATATCTGCAGGTTCCTAAGGTGTTCTGTGTGTAGGCTACTTCATCAATCATGTGCCTGCAGGACGGTAGGCCTATCCTAAAGAGGTACAGCATTCCTGTAAATAGCAAAATTCTGCAGATCTCGGCAGAACTGCAGAATTCCTGCAGAAATGCAGGATTCCTGCAGGGTGTCGGAAATTCCAAGGCTGCAACATTTCAGAAGAATTTGACTGACAAATTTTTAAAACATGCCTAAGAGCCTTATTGATTCAAAAGTCGCCATGAAGTCTGCATCTTCTGCGGAACCGGAGAACTCCTGCAGAAAATTCCTGCAGGAAATTGCAACATTCCTACAGAGAGTTCTGCAGGATCGCTCCAGGAATACAGGAATTTGCAGATTTTTTTAAGAATCATTGCCAAACCGCTTTCTATTTATAGGCCCAACTCCTAGCAGAACTGCAGAATTCCTGCAGATTTTTGTGCTCCGGTAAATATAATTGCAGCATTCCTGCAGAAATTACACAGAATTACATGATTCCTGCAAAAGAAAACTTGTGCAGAATTCCTTGTTGTCTAGTTGCTGAATTCTGCAGCTGCAGGTGCACAAAGAAAATTTAAGAAATTTCTAAATGAAAAGGTGTACTGCTCTGGCACAGAGGTATTCCTCTGTGGCTCTGGAAACACATGTAACCCACCACCAGGTGGCTTTTAAGTCATCAACTTTCATACTCTAGTGGAAAATCTCTGAACTCTAAAAACTTAGCCACCTAGTGAATATCCATTGAAGCCCTAGCAACAACACGATGAATTGGGATGATTTTGTCTATGCTACTCTTTTAATTCTTTCTGTACCTTTTGGATTGCTGGTGAAAAAGACTTCTGACTACACGACCAAGCAGATTTACAGTTCTGCAGCTGGGGTGGTCTTGGTGGCCGTAGTGTGTGGATGGGATGGGCTGCATTCGCTAATTACTGCCCTTGTCAATGCTTGCATAGTCCATTTTCTCAGTCCAAAGTGAGTATAATGCACCGATAAATGATATGGGGTGACACTGACTTGTCACAACTCCTAGGACGGTGACTGTACATTCTAGTCTTTGTGAGTAAAAATAGCTATTCACATTGCAAAACCATTACTAAAAGGATTAGCCTTCATATATATGCGGATCCAGGGGGAAGGGGAGTCGCAGGGGGTGCCCCCCCCCCCCATTTTGTCAGATGAATCCTTCATATTGTTTGGAATTTTTTTCCAATGTTGTAAGTATTGCCGTGCCCCCCCCCCCCTTTCGAAAAATACTGGTTCCGCAACTTCCGCCCCTGGCCATTATTTTTTGGGGAGGGTCATATTTTAGGAGCTCCCCGGAGTCCCACTCTGTGTCTCTGTCTCAAATCTCATTGATCAACCTTTGTGATTGCCCAATGCCCAGAACTGGCCTCAGAGGGCTGCACTTTACAGATCTATCTATCTGTCTACCCAGTGCGTGAAGGAAGCCGTCATGCTGCCCCTACCATGTATGATCTCCCCTAGTACCTGATCTCTGTCGATGTACGGTTCTTGAAACACCGTGAGCAATTTTGCACATGTGCACTTCTTAAATATTTTGTTGTGGAATTTTAAGACTATGAAGAAAAATCTTCTTACTATTAAAATTTGCCCGAAGTTATGAAATTATCCATTTTAGCGTTTGAGTCCTCACTGACAAATTGACAATGTGACGCACATGTAGTTTATTTTTTCTATCTGGAGAATTACATTTGATTTTCTCTCTTTTCAGAAAATGTCACCTCGTATCGTTTGCATGGTGTTTCGGCTACATAGCGTTCTTCCGAACAACCCACTTCTTCGGACTGCCAAAAGTCATTCCCCATGCCAATGCAGTGCAACTGTTATTAACTCTCAAGGTTTGCTGATTTCAAAGTCAAAATATTTCTATTTCTGCTGGCGGTGCTCGAATTGCTATGTAAATGAAAATTTGATGTGAGAAGTCTGATAAGTTATGACTCAGTCAACTAAAAGCAGGTCGTTATTGCTCAGAAATGAAATAATTTGCAGTTAAGCGGCACATTGAAAGAGGAATGACCAATGTAATTTTTTTTTTCATGTCACTTGTGAGGAAGAAGGCTCAAGTCCCTTCCTTAAAATATCTTTCTTGTTTGTGGAATTTGTAACCTTAACCCGATTAGCTGTTTAATTATTGAACGTATATTCCATTTACAATTTTCAGCTGGTGGGAGTTGCCTATGAGGTGCACGATGATCACATGAACAAAGAAGCTTTGAAAAAAGAAGAAAATGAAGAACTGAGGTTAAAAGCCAAATACCAAGAAGTGAAGCCGTCTTTTATGGACATGATGCACTACAGCTATTGCTACATAGGCTTATTGACTGGTAAGTTTTATTTAGATTTTCTGTTCCTGAACCAAGTTTGATCTCAGAAGTCTGGTGTTTAGCTTTGAGCATGTTTAGTAGACCGAAAAATGCTGGCATGTCTCAAGCAGCCGTTTTGAGTCAAATTTTGTCGGGCTAGCTTTTCAAATTATCTGATATATCAACTCAAAAATCTATTGTAAAGTTCATGACACAACCCAAGTCCCAAGAATTATTCCTCATGACTACAGTGTAATATATTATTGCCCTGGGTGATTCACCCAGGGTACTTTCTTTGAAAAACCAGTCTGAGAGGTTTTCTGAGAAGTGTTGTCCTGGCATGAATAGGGGTGTGGGTACAGCCAATATGGCCACTTCATGTTCTAATGATGTTATAGTAAAATGCGTTTCAGGTTTGGGTTGAGTTGGGTTGAGTTGTTTTTTGTTTTTTTTATTGAAAAAAAAAAAATTGTTTTATTAAAATTTTTTTTTTTTTTACGGTTTATTGATAGATTGTTTGAGTCTTGAGGGACTGTTTTCAAGCTGACTTTGCATTATAATATCGCCCACATGACAATCGTCCATGCGTTTCAAGGAAGGCCAATAATGCATTTAGCATTTGCTTTTTGCAGTGCATCTATTCTCAAAGCAGTCTAACAATGCTAATTGCAATTCTGCAATTTCTAAAGCCTATTTTCATCCTCAGTTTACCAAATTGCCATTGAGGAACAGCACTTGAAGGCAATCTGACAGGTGTCAAAGCTGATTGCACTTCGCAGTGCAGTGCTACTTTGATGTTATATCCATGGATCTTATGCTTAGGCCTATTACTCATTCCCAACAGAACCCAGGGTTTGAATCCTCGGATTCTTGTTGAAAATCACTTAAATGATAACAATCCATTTGGAATAATAGCTTAGTGATATTCTGCTATTATAATATTATAATATATAAATAAGAATGTATCAAATAAGTTACTCAACCAAATTCTAGTAAACTTTTGTGATAATATCTTTTTCTAACAATTTACAAATTGCACTCCTGAAACAAGTGTAAAACTTACTTTCTATGAATAATACTGTAAATATCTAACTTGTTATTATTTTCAAGTTTCAACACAAAATTTTGCTTCATATATATAATGAATATTGTCGATTGAACTTAGGTGTTTGACTCTGGAATTTTCAGGTCCTTACTACAAGTACAGAACGTACCACGACATGTTGACCAACAAAACCTCAGAACATCGAGATATCTTGAAGTCTCTTGGAGATCTCGTTTATTGGATTCCAGCTGTGGCCATAACATTCCTCGTCCTCTCCCATTTCTACTACATAGAGGTGAGTTATGCCATTATTGCCTCATCAAATACTTGGAGGCTGCGTTTGTAATAACTTCTGTTAAACTTGGGAGGATATTGAATGAATGCCGGATGTTCTTCTTTAGGAAAGTACTACATTCAACTGACTCTATTACATTATTATAACTTTGGGTTTTCTACATATATGTGCCTGAGGTTGATTCTGGGAGGAGGGTGGTTAGTCTAGTGGTAGCGTGTTAGGCTGCCAATCGCTGGGTCCAGGGTTCGAATCCAGCTCTTGCTGGATCACCTGGGCCTGTGTTGGACAGCAGTTTCAATCATCCTTCACCTCATTACTGTGTCCTGACTGTCCTCTTCCTGTCATGTAGCCAACCAAGTGCATAAATGCAGAACGTAAAGCCCCAATCATCAGCATCTGGCAATTAGTCTCCTTAAACTGAATAGGCTAATAAGCAGACAGGCAGTTACATGATATAAGTAAAGGACAATTTCAATTTTACAACATCTCCATTCAATTGATTTGATATCTGAATATTTCGTCTTTCAGTATGTGAGGAGTGACGAATTTTACGAGAACCCTTTCTGGTATCGCCTCTGGTTCATGACGCCAATGTTCTTTGTCTTCAAAGTCCGAATGTATTTCGCTTGGCTCATGTCCGAGGTTGTCTGCATCATTCCTGGCCTCGGAGCTTATCCCAAAGAGAGCAAACCGCGCTGTGGAGCCGGTCCTATGGATTTAAAGGCTCTGGATGAAAGGTAATTTTTAAAGCAAATTTTCTAATGAGGCATTCTGTAAAAAAAAATTTTATAGGCCTAACTGCTTCAGAAACGTTTGTAGATTCGACACATGATATGCTATGAATGTTCCAAATTTGAGAGTATTTAAAATTTAAATAAAACAACCACAAACAACTAAAGAATGGTGAGCGTCAAGAAGCGTATACCAGCATTTTCAAAAGGTGTGAGTAGAAGATGATAGTACGTTTTACAAAGCAATAACTACGTGGCCATTTTGCTTTTTAAAATACCCATCGTAACCCATGTTGCTTTTGAAAATACCCATCATAACCCATGTCTTTCAATGGCTGATATATTTTTCCATTTCAGCCTGAAACAAGATCCTGAGAAAGTGGAAGTCAACTTCGCAACAGTGCACAACATCAACATGTGGGGTTGCGAGTTCTCTACAACTTTGAGAGATGCCATGAAATGCTGGAACATGTCCGTCCAGTACTGGTTGGCTCAGCACGTCTACAGGAGAGTCAATAATAAGCAATGGAGGTACGTGAAATTCTATGTTATGCGCTCTGTTGGGTTAATGTGTAAGTTCGTTTTTGGGGGGTTTTATGATTCTCAGAAATTTTCAAATTGGCTAGATTGACTTGTGCCATACAGACAGCCTCAGTTTGCAATACCAGATAATGCCTTGGATCATAAGAAATTTAGTACCGTAAAGGGGTAAAGTTGGCAACCCGGGGTAAAGTTGGCACACTATTTTGACCCACTTGTGGCAGAAATGCCAACTTTTCCTTAAACGTATGGCAACTTTGCCCAAGATACCTGTGTCAATGAGGAAAGTTGGCGTTTCGTCATTAAGTGGTCAAAATAGCATGCCAACTTTACGCCGGATTGCCAACTTTACGCCGGATTGCCAACTTTACCCCGTTTTACGGTAATTGTTGGTTTACCAATTAATTTTGTACTATCTCCAATTGATACCCATAATATGTTATGTAGGGCTATAATATATAGTTATGACGGTACACACTACTCATGTAGCTACCCTAAAATTAAGTTTGGGGTTGAGAGAAATGAACAAGAAAACCGCTATGACAGCATCTTAGAGGAAGGTAAAGAAAATTTCTGATTAAAATGAAAAAGTCTGTTGGGAATTCTTTTGTGATTTCATTATTATGTGATTTCATTAAGTGAAATTGGTAATTTTTATGAAAACTATTTTTAGGTATGTGACAAATAATAACTTTGCAGCACTTTTTATGAATTATTCAGTTAATTTTTAGTTGATATTTGTTTTAATAAAAATGTATTTTTAATGTGTTTTTCGTTCTGCAGGACCACAGTGACAATGTTGGTGAGCGCATTTTGGCACGGCATTCATCCAGGATACTACCTGAGTTTCTTAACAGTCCCACCGATCGTTTTGGCCGAGTCTGCGCTGGAGAAAACATTCTGCAAAGGACGTCCAGAATCGCAGCAAAAAATTTACGTTATATTTGGAAAATTCATGACTGCAAGATTTTTAGAGTACATGTCAATGGGTTTCTTGATATTAGGAGGGTGGCAAACCATGAGGTATTGGTCTAGCATTTATTTCTGCTGCCATGTTGTTATAGTGATCTTTTTCATACTCAGTAATGTATTTAAGCCGTATAGACCAAAAAATGTAGATGATTCGAGTACGAGTAGTTCTACTAAAGAGAGTCTAAAGAAGGATTAAATTTTATAAGTGATCTCAACTTTTTTAAGTTATTGAATATATGTAATATCATGTGTTACTATACCTGTGACTGGAAAGAAAGTAGTCGAGTGATATAATGTGTAAAACGAAAAAATAAAAAAATGTCCTTCAGTGTGCAAGAATGAAAATATCTCCATTTATAGTATTAGTGTGAGAAATTTAGCTTTTAAATTTGTATTAGGCTCGAAATCAAATAACAATACTGGCCATGCTATGGATATGAACATGTAGTGGAGTTATATATATATCCCAAAATTATGAACCTTGTTTAATAGGAACTTGAAAGGCTGATAGCTTCCTATACATTTATGTGAATTATGATTCTAATTACTTTTTTCAGCAAGTAATAGTTTGCAAAATAATCTGATATTGTTGTGATTTATGTTAATTTATTTTGTAACTTATTTATTTCATCAGATAAAATGATTTTAATACATACATAATTTTTGAGTTGCTGGTATTTTTCTGGCCAGAAAATTTTGGTCGAAGTGTAACTGAAAGGTACTTTTGGTGCTGTGGCCAACAAGAAGTGACTATATATCTATTTGATCGCCAAAGGCGGATCGATCTATGTTTCTGCTTAGTCACATGTCGGAGTTTCAGGCGTCGGGACTTTCAGGTGTCGGGAGTTTCGAGCATTGGAGGTTTTCCTCATTTGTGCAGTATGAAAGCTGATGGTCAAGCTTACGTTTTTTTTGTTTCTTGCCTTTGACTTCAGTGACTTTCCAAGTGGTCAGTGGAATGAAGTGGTTTTTTTTTATTCATTCCATATTCATCACCACAGCTCTTGAGGTTGACACCAGCAAGTGTCAGGATTGTGTTACACAGCACCAAAATAAAGGTGAACTTTGAATATGAGCAATTCACAGCAAATAAATAGTCATAGATGCTACACATTAGCTTAAGCGCCTTTACAAATGCTATGAAATATATCAATACTAAACATCAAAGTATAATTTTAAGCCTTTTATTTCATCAACAAGCAACAAACACTGTATGCAAGCAAAATACAATAAGCCCACATGTCACACATATTCTTACACAACAGGTTTGCTTTTCTTTAACTCTAATTGTAACTTTAATATTATCCTCTATTGTACACAATCAATCGGACTAGATGTCTATTTTCTGAGGATGACAATCATAAACAACCTAGGTATATAGCCAAAGGTTAACAATTCAGTAAGCACTGCTAAGCAGGCCAAATTAATTATTTTTAACAATTCCTATGCGGTGATATGTTTCGTTATTTTCAGTCATTAATGTTCAATCCTGAATCCTGCTATATGAAAATATTATCTAATATCAATTCAAAAGTCTTAATAAACACTAATAGTTTGAAATTCTAGCAACTGTAAGTCAAGTATTAATATTAAAAGATGGACTTTTATCACAAAGCTTCAACATTTATAACATATACATATTGATGTAACGATGTTAAAAAGTACATACATGTAGCTAACAACAATTTAACCTTTAGCTAACGACAACGTAGCTAACAACTTTCATAATATTCTACAAAGCCTGCCGCAAAAAGTTTATGAAAAATGTAAATATAAAATCAACCCTCACATAAAGTCATATGAACAAACAGATGCCAACAAAACCTCGTAACATACAATACAAATATGGATAGCACCTATGAATGAATCCTTCGTAAATATATACAAGAGGATTGAAAAAATATCTATATGCAATAATGTGAGAGCATAATTGATAGTAGTCAAATGTGAGAGCATCAAACGGTAGGCAATATCATTGCGAAAAGTTTTAGACAAGAAATACTTCAATGTCATTAAGTTAATCAACATCATTTTCATTAACTTGATGACCGGTTAGGATTAACTTTAATTAAATATTTTTATAATTAAATATTTTTATAATTGAAGAAAGGGTATGAGTTGTATAGAAAATTGAAACAATTAAGATGAATGAAAATATTTTAAAACAATGATGCACAACCCTAAACCTATTAAGTATTTTCATGTACATGACTCATCTCAATTCACAAATGAAAATTATGATCAAATTATGATCAAGTTTAAATTTAAAACACAATATTATATCATTTTATTAAAAAACTTAGGTTTTAATATTACATTATTCTAATTTAGAATACTGTTGGTATATCGATATTTAAAACTTCGTTGTTAATCACATGTCTTAATGTTTTGTTTCAGCAAGTACCATTCTAAAACAAATAACATAATTTACCGTTTAAAGTGAAAATCAGATCCATCACTTCCCTTGAGAAAAATGAGATTGCTTCAAAAATGTCAAATGGACAATTAAATGAGAAACATTTACATGAGCCAATTAATTTAAAAAGTAAAAAAAAGATGGAGAAAATTAACTTGAGTCGTAGGCCCTCTTTCTGTACTTGAATAAATACTTCCTATCTTCAACTTTCTGGATAAATGTGAATACCAGGAAGATGCCGAGGATCTGAAATTAAAAGTAAGATCATATCTCAAGTTAGAGAAGTAGCAAAAGGATATGTATCCTATATTTGGAAGTTAGACAATGAAATAGTGAATATTCAGAACGCAAGTTCATGCAGATGTTTTCTACCAGGAAATATCCAAGCGTCAACACAATTGTCAAGAATAAAATATTAAATAAAGTAGTGACAAGGGTTATAGATGGTCTAAGATAGATAGATAGATATGGTATGTGCAGCCCTCTAAGCCTAGTTCTGGGTGCTCGCAAGGGTTGTTAAATTACGTAAATTATACATGTATGTTATTTCCTGAGTTACAATGGAATTCAAAATCACGAATTTAGTATCTCGATTATAAAATAATCACTTAATCCAAATTACCTGTGGAATGGCAAAGGCCAGAGCGAGAGCACCAATGACGTCAAGGTGTTTCGCCAGCCAAGCCAAGAAGGGCCATCGACATCCCTTGGTGTTGATTCCACGCCTCAAGAGGGCTGCGTTCTGAAATGAATTAACAAGAATCCATGGATTCAAAGCTACTGTATGGTCTTGTAATTAAGGGACAAGACTGAGAAGGTATAGCATAATTGTGCTCATAATATGGATTAAAAAGTCGATGATAAAAGACAATAACGTGACTGCATGAAGTAGCGTACTCATAACAAGAACGGGTCAACAGAGATCCCAACATAAAATTTATGCCGACTCCTAACTGATGACATTTTGCTTAATCTAGGCCTTGACTCTTACCTGGCTGGATGCTTTCCTGATTCCATTTCCACATGTATCACCTTCCTGAAATGATAACAAAGAATATCAATCAACGCATCAATTTAATGAACATATCCTAGGATTTTACTTGAAAAATTAAAGACCTTCTTATAATTTACTTGGTTTGCACTAGTTTGCTGTAGGCCTTCCTGTAATCCTAAATTTCAGAATTTATTGACCATTTTTCAAAGAATTACATACTTCTGTTAGAGATTTTGAAATTATGAATTGTGTGACACATACCCTGTCTAATCTAGCCTCTGAACAGCACGAATGTGGCACACTGCAAGCTTCCGTGTAATTTGACCCACAAGCAAGCGCTACGTTCTGCTCCCAGTCGGAGGGATTAGCCGCTCCACAGCATTCAAACTGAAAAACAAAGCGAACAATCTATATATAATTACACTATCTTTGTTTCTTTGTTGTTACCCTTATTTCTCAGCCATTTCTCTCTCAATCATCACCAAACTCCGCATGTCTATTGGCATTGACATTTTCCCTTGCAATAAGCTCTGTTTTCCTTCAAAACCCTCTCATTCCTGTAAAATCTGCCTTCAAATGCCATCTCATGCATGGAAAAACAACCCACAGTATTAAAGCACTGTTCCTTCAGCTGCTCATGCTCCCAGGGCTACACTCACTCAGCCTATGTATTTCGGTAGGGGTACTTTTAATGACCAGAACAGCCTGCACTCATAATGATCAATGATATGCTTAGTGCAAAATCACGTTTCAACACAGACAACAAAACATAACAAAATTGAAGTAACATGATCCTCCAAGCTGATGATTGGGCCTATGTAAAAGTTAACAATCAATCTACATTCTACACCCAAATCATGTTTTTCATTACTGTTATGTAATATCTACAATATAACCTACACTTTTCTTTGACAGCTTTTAGTGTTGTCTATATTTTAACACTTACCTGATTACCAATCATTTATCCATCTTATTTGTCCATTTCAGATCTATACATATAGATACATAGATAGATACATAGATAGATCGATAGATAGATAGATCAAAAGGTCATGCATAATTTTACGCCGCTTCAGCCAAAGTACTGATCATCACCCAATTTACTATGACATTTTGCATACAGCTTTTCTACACTTAATGCCTGCAATAAACTTACATGCGTTTCGTCCCTTCACATTTTCATATTATACCAGTAGCTATGCTTATTAGTAATTCTTCATCAGTATCCTTCTTCTCCAATGTTTCAACTCCCATTTCACTGATTTAGCAAAAGGTGCAGTGCCTGCATTTCTTACAAATACACACTTTCTAAACATTCTTAATGTACATAGACAGATACTTTGATTTCCTGCTTCACGGGTACTATGCTAGTTTTAATAAATGCTTCAAAGACAATAAGATAGAATTTATTGTAGGTCCTAAGAATTAAATCTATTTTCAAACACCATCTTTTCAAAATACAAGATGGCCACTATACATTACTTCAAATATGTATTTGACTGCCCTAGGTAGTCTATTATTATATATTTTGATGATATTTAAATTGCTCATTGCTGCTTGGGAGTTTTTTCACAGAATAATAATTAATAGCCCTGTAATCTCTTCCACACAAAAGAACTTATATTCATACATAAATAAATCAGTATCCCATACTTTACGCTGAATGTAGTCTACAGCATGTTTTACGCCATCATCTTCATGGTAATGTTCAATTCCAAAAATCAACTGATCCGCAACTAGTTTTTCAGTCTGAAAAATCAAAGGCATTAGAGTAATGAAAATCAGAGACTTATAATATTAATAATATGTGAGATAGTGAGACGGGCATTAAGGCATATATTGAGAATTACTTTATCAGTAAATTGTTTTATAGAACTAAACAAGAATCCATCGATTCAAAGTAAGAGATTCGATGTAAATATGAATTACAGAAGAAAACAAACACTGCTGCACATTGCATCATGGAGACATGACACCATGAACAAATGAACAACATAAGATGGTGCTCATTAAAAGCTTCAGCCACCAGGCAACTGTCATTGGAACAACTATAGAATACAATGGCTTCATTATCAACATTAAGCCAATGAACAATGATGAAGGGCTTCATGAATTACAGTTCCAAGCCAACAGCTATTGCACACAAAGTTTGGCTAAAGTGCACAACTCTCAATTTTATTTACAGAAAAAAACAAACTGCGCAAGAAGTGTGATATATCCGCATAAAGCCCATTCCTATTCTACTTGTCTTCTACATTGAACTGAAGCTCTGGCTAAAAATATGTGCCCTCACCTTTTGCCTGTAAACAAAAGCCAGAATGCCAATGATAACCTGCACCAGGAAGACAATAATCACTGCCGCCAAGAACTGAAATATGAAACAATTTTATCCGTCAGATAATATTACCACAGGCATCATAATTTCTTACAAAAAGCTCACATTGCTAAACATATCCTGTATACAACACATACAAGGTTGGCAACTCCCTCAAGATTCCTGGTTTGAGAATCCCTGCTGTAATGCTGTCTCAAGCAAGAGCATGAATTCTCAAACCAGGAGTTGCCAACCTTGTATATAAATTCAATAAGTGCATGCAGTGACAAGCTTTTTTTTCAAAATGATTGTAATGCCTGTGAATATTACAATCAAAAAATAATCTCAAATTAAGAAAAATATATATCTACAGTACACTTGTTAAACGTTAGTCACTAGTGTTTATTTTAAATGCTGGTTGCCATAAAAGAAAACATGTAGTAATCAATGTGTGTTTTATTGATACTGGACACATTTAATTACCATTTCATAAATGTTCTTTTTATAACACCCAATATTCTTTTTAAGTAGTACTTTCCATTCACAATGAGAAATGTAAGAAAACTACAGGGCTTTTCCTAGGATCAAAATACGATTAGCCACACAGGCCAAATTTGAGTGAAATGCATGGATGTGTGGCTGATCTGCATGCAAAATATGCAATTTTCATTAGCCACCTGGGGGATGCATTAGCCAATGCTAATGTGGCTAATGGCTAGGAAAAGCACTGGACTAGCATTCGACATAGCTGTATTTACAAACTCAGATACTAACGATTTTGAGTAGAACGAGGTTTTCCCTGAGTGCTCCGATGAGTCCACAGAATGCAGTGAGGATCATGAGGATGCCGACGATGATGCCGAGAAGCGTCGGACTAAGGAGGGCATCGTTGATCGTCTCGTAATCGGAGCGGACACTCTCCACCCAAGCACTCACTCCGAGGAGGACCACTCCCAAGATCTGGAATAGACAAAAGAATTGAAGGTGAAATAAAGATTCGAATAGCATCATAATTATTCCAGAAATAGTTAGCTTTCTAAGAAGTGTGTTGTACTGATGCCTAAAGTTGTATTATTTTCCTTCCAAATTAGGTCTGGGACTCTGGGGTGAGTTTTTTTTTTTGTCCCATTAACACCGGTATATGGGCTTATTTAGAAGCATCAGTGCTGCATCACCCAAATCAGTTCTGCTTTTCTGGCACATTTGTATTTGTATATTTCATTGGTCCCCTGGTGTGGGGAAGTTTGTGGTGAGCCTTTCACTGAATACAGCTCAGGGCATGGATAAATGGATGGATGATTGGAACTTTACATCTGCACTCTCTCTGTAGGTACCAGCAGGCTAATTAGGACAGGAAGACGACACAGCAATGAGGTTGAGTATGTTTGAAAAAGCCGTCCAACGTAAGTCAACGTTACGTGACCTAGCCAGGATCGAACCCGGAATAAGGGTCGCTCATCGCAGCGACTGCTGCATTTTGGCCTAAAAAGAGCAAAGACCACAAATAGTGTCAAATTCATCTCCACAAATACCAGTTGCAGTAGTGGCAAAACAGTTGTGATCTGGTGGTAGGACCTTATTACGGAGAGCCCTAGCAGTTGCAGACTACTTGCAGTTGGAAGCAATAATCAATACTTCAGCTTGAGGCTATCAAGTCCATCAAGAGATGACACTGACAAGAAGGGTGGGAGAAATTTAGGGCAATCATATTTAGAAATCCCTTTTGGGCTGGTTCTTCTTATATGGACTGGTGTTTCACACTCTTTTCGAACAACATCAGGTGCAGATTTTTCTTGATTTAACACCACATTATCTATAAACATTAAGTAGAGTTGCTGCAACAAAATATGTCCTTGTGAGTTTATAAATTTATACTTACATGTAAGGCTAATCTGGCTTTTGAAAGTGATACAAGCTCTTTCTTAATTTCAATGATTTAACATTGGGACTGTGTTTCACTTACTCCGACTAGACCTACAGCAAAGAAAATTAGCTGCCATTGTTATCCCACATGCCTCACATATCGGCCTTTATGACCCAATATGTTTTCCTCTCATCGGATGAGAATTCATGCTTCCACAAGCAGTTTGGCTGAGGATGTTTAGCATTGATGCAAAGGCACAATATCATGCGTTTCACTTATTTACAGGCGGCACTGTAGGTGACAATTCTCCAATTTATATTTATCTGAGATTTTCACTTTCATAAAGTTCCATAACTTTTCTTGGAAAAACAATTGCAGCAACGATATATTTCAAAGTTTACCATAAACAATTACTGCAACTTCCACTTTCAAAGAAAAAGAAGATGATTGATTCTAGAGCGTTGTACAGACTGGCAGCCAATTTAGAAGCCGTCAAGACGCTGAAGCAATTATTCAAGTCATATAAGCCTTGAGTAAACTCATTTCCGAAACACAGCAGTCTGTAATTCGTGTTGGGCATAAGTCCCCTTTACCACAACTTAAAGACAAAATTTCAGTGAAGAAACTTGTAAGAAAACCCTTTTTTTGAATCTGTTTCGAATATAAATATTATCCATCTAATTTACTAGTTTTTAGACCAACCTAATAAACAATACATGTTAAACTTCTTCTTTTTTCTTTCATACGTTAGATTAGTCATGAATAGAAACACAATTCAGGAGCAACTGCATTATGCAACAGATTTAATATTCTTCAAAATGTCCCTAGCTTTTTCCAAGGCATAGAATCTTAAGTCTTATCTATAATGAGGTTTAAACAGCTGTAAATGCACTTCAAGCAGGGTGCTCATGGCTGGCCATATTGCAGGGCAATAAATAATAAACAAATACCGTATTTCCTCGATTACAAGCCGGGCGTTTATTGTTTTACAGGGCCTAATTGACCCGGCGTTTATACGAGCCAGGCGTCTATTTGAGACCGGCGTTTATTGTTTTAAACAACATAGCAATCAAGTAACATCTGGGTATGCAAGGGTAGGCAGTGATACGCACGTAAGTAAGCCTTGCATGGAAACACCTGGGGAGCATGCAAGGCAGTCAATTATAGTAGCTGACCCGGCGTGTAATTGAGCCAGCTTCTATTATTTTAGCGTGGGCCGTACCCCCGGCCTCTAAACGAGACAGGCTTCTATTTGAGACCAGGCTTCTATTCGAGGAAATACGGTACTAAAATAAATGCAAGAAAACAAAGGCAATGGCAGCATGGCAGGACAATGGCAAGAACTCATTGTGTACACAGAGAGGCTGCAGTTGGTAAACAATCAGAGGCAGTTGGTAGAGCTGTCAGGAATACAACAGAGGGCTGGCACAAGGAGCAAGATTGGCCCCACAAATATTGTGCAGGCTCAGCTGCTCTGCTCAGCTGCCAAGACCTGAAAGTGGTATAAAGAGCTGAAACCGTTATAAAGAACAGAAACTGGCATAAAGACCTGAAATTAGTATAAAGGTCTGAAAGTGGCAGGCCTAAAAAGGCCTTTAACCAATCACCATGCAGAAAATATGTTGTAGAGAGTTAATGTGGACCATAGTGGTATTTGAAAATATTGCATTAGCTGCTACCCTTTATTAGATTGCAAAAATATATATATATAATATATTTATATCCTATTTTTTAAACCAACTGAAGCAGAATCCACTGATCAATTTTAACCATCAAAATTTCTAAATAAGGTTAAGGCAATCAAAACATAGTTTCACACCCAAGCCTGGTTATTATGAAAATCGGAGGCATGTTTTGAGCTTGATAAGAATCCCAAAATATTCCCCGAGCTACCAAAGATGCTGATCAATCAACCTACTTCCTGGAAAACATCCACTCAGAGAAATCCCTTAGACTTTGCAGTTCCTGAAATGTTGAATAGATAGACAGATAGATAGCCAGATAGATAGATAGATAGATAGATAGATAGATAGATAGATAGATAGATAGATAGATAGATAGATAGATAGATAGATAATGTTTGAAAATAAGTGAGTGTAGTGTTATTATTCATTGTATTATAAACTGCATAATGCATAACATATATATTTAATTCAAAGTATATCTATTTTACCTGGGAGCAGTATCAGAATGGCTAATTCGTTAATCAATGTGCTTATAACAAGTTTATAACAAGGAAAATAGACAAATTCATTTTTGATTGATTACAACAGGTGCAAAGGCTCATTCTAACATTTGAAATTAGTGCATCATGGAGCAGATACATGCACAATGTACACTCTATACAATATACAATAAATGTGATAAACACACAAGCTGTTGCTTATATCATGCTTAATGCTAGACAGAGCAGAATCATATGGGAGCAAATTAAACATCACCCAAATAAAAATACAATCGAATTTCGACATATTATGCTGCTTAATTCAAGGTTATAAAAGTGTGGATTTATATATAATTATTAAAAGCACAGGAGTCTGAATGCTACACTGTAGTGATATGCCAAAGCCCTGCACCTATTCTAGAGACCCAAAAATAATTCCAACCCATTTCTTATCTCTCATGGTGTGCCATGGATGACAGAAGAACTAATCTCCAACAGGTGTCATCCCTGAGTCATTGGGGAATTATCTGGGTATAGAAAATAACGGGGGAAAACCCTCTGTATACCTCCAAAATATCCAGAATATACTTACTCAGAACTTAAAGTAGATAGATAGATAGATGGATAGATAGATAGATAGATAGATAGATAGATAGATAGATAGATAGATAGATAGATAGATAGATAGATAGATAGATATAGATAGATAGATAGATAGATAGATAGATAGATAGATAGATAGATAGATAGATAGATAGATAGATAGATAGATAGATAGATAGATAGATAGATAGATAGATAGATAGATAGATAGATAGATAGCTTTTCCTCACTCTCTATCTTTTCCTTGCCTATTATAGATCCTTGGTCAGCATATTTTCAGTCAGGTTGGAGCCTAATCAATCATTTATGACTATATGAATGGCATAGCTGAAACTTGGAAGCAAGTGGGCTGCTAAATTTAGCTTTCTAGATTAGGAAGTTACACAACAATGCACTTTAAACTCGATTTAAGGTGGCAGGCAAAATTAATAAACTTTCAATTTGGACACATTCATCCCCCTTTCCTCTCAAAGCTTCTTATATTATGTAATAATTACACTTTTTAGATAACCTTATTTCTTCGTGTTAAAGTAGACGAAAACGAGTGCTTACAGAAATGCTGTTGGTGGCCATCAATGACCTCACAACATGCCCTATCAAATACATTGAAATGAAGTGTCAATTTGTCATTATCAGGTATCTAGTGACCTTGATGAGTGGTATGACACATCAAATGGCTTTCCTTTCTAGCATTGCAAGTATATAGGATATGACCTCACAAACTGCTTATGACTCATACAGAATAACGTGGCCGGGAGAGGAATGTGACCTCACAAGAAGCATTCCAGGGTTTTTCTGTAAGCACACGTTTTTCGTCAACTGTAAAATATTTCAATTGGGTCATGGATCTACAATACCTTTATAGCTGTTTAGTGACAAGGTATACCTGGATTACGAGATATACAGTATACCTTAGCATAGCTAAACAATATAACGTGTTCACAAATGCCCTCTATAGATATAACTAGCACTGATATTATCCATCAATCAAAAGTCAATTAGCCCAGGTCAGTAACCCTCAATAGGGCAAATACGTCATTGCTCTGTCAGTTTACCCTCAAGGTAAAGGGTGAAAGAAAATGATAAGGGTTAACTGATGATATTCCATACCCTCTACGTCCCAGGTGTGACGATACTGGTCCCTACAGATATGCCCAGGTAAACTGGGAAATGGGAGATATCACCAAAATTCTGTGCATGATGTCATGCATCGTTACTATGTTAAACTAGAGGTAGTGTGGAGATTGAATGGATCGCCTATGCTGTCCCACAGGGACTAAATGATCGCCTGTGTTACATAATACGCAAGCCAAAACCTTGTTTTGCGAATTTGATTGGGCAATACCCCATAATGTTTACAATACCACATGAAAAAGCAGTGGATATATCCCATGTGGTATTGCGTTGTATACTCAATGGTTTGTTGTAATACTCAATGGTTTGATCATTGTTGATGATGTCATTGCATTGTTTGCTATTGTGACGTCATGCCCATGGTGACGTCACAACATTGTGACATCATCACTTGAGCTGCTATCTGTGCTCTGATTGGCTAATGCAGCTGTTGAGTATTGATTATTTGAGTGAAGTTCAGCTTTCTTTGGAGTTACATAATGGGGTATAAATAAGACCAAATGGTTGTATGGTGGTATTTTGAGATGTACTCCCACTCGTGAAGATATCCTGAGTCCTCTGTACCCACTCGTGCTGACGCACTCGTGGGTACAGAGGACTCAGGATATCTTCAACTCGTGGAGTACATCTCAAAATACCACCATACCCATTTGGTCTTATTATAATACTTCACACCAAGTTCATCTATAGTTCTTTATCTATCATCATTGCTTAGTAGATATTAAATGGTTGCCCCCTTGGTTCATTCATGCATGTACTTTTGTTATCTTAGCACCTTAGTAGATATTAAATGGTTGCCCCCTTATTCTTAGGAGATTGATTGCCTTTGTCTACGACTACGCCACATGAATCTCCGACACATAAATCCTCCGACACATCAACACTTGCACCCGTCGCCAACACTTGCACCCCGTGCCAACACTTGCTGTTGCCAACACTTGCACCCGGTGCCAACACTTGCACCCGGTGCCAACACTTGCACCCATTGCCAACACTTGCACCCATTGCCAACACTTGCACCCGGTGCCAACACTTGCACCCGGTGCCAACACTTGCACCCGTTGCCAACACTTGCACCCGTTGCCAACACTTGCACCCCGTGCCAACACTTGCACCCGGTGCCAACACTTGCACCCGGTGCCAACACTTGCACCCCATGCCAACACTTGCACCCGTTGCCAACACTTGCACCCGGTGCCAACACTTGCACCCGTTGCCAACACTTGCACCCGGTGCCAACACTTGCACCCGGTGCCAACATTTGCACCCTGTGCCAACACTTGCGCCAGTTGCCAACACTTGCGCCAGTTGCCAACACTTGCACCCGGTGCCAACACTTGCACCCGGTGCCAACACTTGCACCCGGTGCCAACACTTGCACCCGGTGCCAACACTTGCACCCGGTGCCAACACTTGCACCCGGTGCCAACACTTGCACCCGGTGCCAACACTTGCACCCGGTGCCAACACTTGCACCCGGTGCCAACACTTGCACCCGGTGCCAACACTTGCACCCAGTGCCAACACTTGCACCCCGTGCCAACACTTGCACCCCGTGCCAACACTTGCGCCCATTGCCAACACTTGCACCCGGTGCCAACACTTGCACCCGGTGCCAACACTTGCACCCCGTGCCAACACTTGCACCCGGTGCCAACACTTGCACCCGGTGCCAACACTTGCACCCGGTGCCAACACTTGCACCCGGTGCCAACACTTGCACCCGGTGCCAACACTTGCACCCGGTGCCAACACTTGCACCCCGTGCCAACACTTGTGCCCGTTGCCAACACTTGCACCCATTGCCAACACTTGCACCCGGTGCCAACACTTGCACCCGGTGCCAACACTTGCACCGGTGCCAACACTTGCACCCAGTGCCAACACTTGCACCCGTTGCCAACACTTGCACCATTGGCAACATTACACCCAATGGCAACATTACACCCAATGGCAACATTACACCACCCTCAGGGGTATCCCACCCTTAAGGGATACCCTTAAGGGATACCCCCTAGGGTTACCCCCCTTATCTATCTATCTATCTTTCTTTCTATCTATCTATCTGTAACTCTCTTCGCCATGTATGTATCTATGTATCTATGTATCTATGTATCTATGTATCTATCTATCTATCATCATTGCTTAGTAGATATTAAATGGTTGCCCCCTTGGTTCATTCATGCATGTACTTTTGTTATCTTAGCACCTTAGTAGATATTAAATGGTTGCCCCCTTATTCTTAGGAGATTGATTGCCTTTGTCTACGACTACGCCACATGAATCTCCGACACATAAATCCTCCGACACATGAAACTCCGACACCCGCCATGTGACCGCGTAATTACAGAGATCAGCCTAAAGGCGATCAACAAGTATATATTGGATGACATACAAGTGGATTTTAACAGATACTGTAGCGGATTTTGAGGGAGGCACGCCCCCCCCCCCCAAAAAAATTATAAATCCTTCACATTCCTTTTTGCAAAAAAAGACAACAACAATGCATGTCCAATGTTAAATATATTTCCATGTCTTAATAGTTATTCACTCCAAACAAAAATTCAGCTGTAATCTGACCTTGGGCCAAGGAATAGGTCAGCTTGGTAAGGTAGATGCATTGATCTCCCAGGCCTGCACACATTGGCCTATCTGCCAAGGTTGCCTGCCATGCTAAAACATGTGGGTCATGTTTGTACAGCAAAATAATGCAAGTGCTGGCAGCGAGCAGTACAATGCCTTGCCATACCATACGATACTTTCATATACTGTCTAATAGTCCAAGTTCCACATATAAGTATACATATAAGTCATTGCACTCCACAATATGCCTCGGCTATCCCTTTCCTTTTCTTGATTACATCAAAATACTATCAGAAGAGAAGAGATGGTATGAGCCTACACATAAAAAGTATATCAATTGTCTTTCTGTGCACATACGATTGCATCAGTTTGGTATTTCAGTAGGCAAGCAGATTAGAACTGAAAAAGACTATTTTGTGCTTCAAATTCACCTGACGCAATTGCCTTAGAACTCTGGTATCAACCAGCCCAGAAGATGAATCAATACAAAAACATTGGCATTGTTGAGGCTAATGGTATGGGTGACCCACAAGTGTTTGACCAACTACAGTGGTGTCTACATGCCAATGTCACTAAACAAATAAAGCCAATATTGACCCTACATTTTCAGAATTGGTTGTGGAGTTCGTGATTTGGACAATTTACAAGTTGCAATATTTAGGTCATCCCGGTTTAATCGAAAACACTTATATAGGAGGCTTTTTATGTGTATGCTCTGAATTTATTTGAGTTCTCGGAGAACCTACAACTTAAGATTTCTGACAAAGAAGTCAAACATAAGAACTTGAGAAAACAACCTTTCTGAGTTATGTGACTGAAAGTCCCATTAAGTAAAGTGCTTTGTTTCGCTAAAATCTCTTTTTATGTAATGATTTGACAAATTGAGAGCTAAAATTGATCTCAACTGTCTGAAAGAAACTTCTTCGTCATACTTCATTATCACCCGCTGCCAATAGAATGAATTTGTGGCGCTGGAATAAGCGGTGCTTTTTTACAGCTGTGGATGGTAGGCAGCCTTGGCAGATATATCTATACTATTATCTAGGCCAATGTGTACAGCCCTGGAAGATCAATGAATCTACCTGACCAAGCTGACCTATTCCTTGGCCCATGGTCAGATTCCAGTAATTAGACATGCATATCTATAAGCATCGTTTTGAAGTCATTTTCAATTTTAGGTTCCTATGATTTACTAATATCATGTAAGTACACTGTAAGGTAACATTCAAGCTTCTAAACTCAGCAGAAAATGACACACTTAAGAACTTGCTTTGCTAGTTAGCTCTAGTTATGGTTAAAAAACAAAACTTCTCTCACCAACTTTTTCAATGTGCAATACCAACAGATAAGCTGTCTGCAAAAATACAGCAGGAGCAAACACAAGACCAGTACAACATACAGGCCCCTTCTTAATGAGACCATCACTGCAGCCGTGAGGAGCAAGTGAGAAAGTCTCGTCGAGGGGATACACTGATCCGATACACCAAGTATCGGTATTGGTGCCGATCCAGCACCATAGAGCAGTATCGATATCGGATCGGAGGCACTGCTACATATAATAACTAATTGTATCGAAATTGGAATGTCGGTGTCAGCAATATCAGCAACAAAATACTAACTAGTGGCAACAGTATATAAATATCAGATCAGAAGTGAAATGTGGTATCGGAGCATCTCTATCAATTGTTGAACTCAGATTGAACGTATCTGGTATAGTCTTATTTCACAAGATGACTTAATAACATGAAATGCATACATATATCACAGTCCACAGAGGACAACTGTAGCAGTATTGCCACAAGAAACTACTTCCAACTTGACATGCTAAACAGCTGCTGCAGACATAGTTTTCTTCTGAATATACTTTCTTTGACAAAAAGATGAGAAGCACTCACAAATGCAGCAACTGAACAATGAATAATAGATTGTGACAATGTTGCTGCAAAAATGCCTTCACTCATTTGCTGATTGGTTGAGGATATCATATCTTGGAATTCTTTTGTATAATGGTTGGGGAAGTAAATTAATTACAATACCGTCAAAGAAAAATATAATTGCTAGAGAAAGAATGGATCAAGTGAGGCAAGTGAGGCTTGCAATAAAAGATCTCGTTCAAATGAAAAATATTTTGAAGTGCAAATACATGTGCCACACAGCATTGCCTTGAGACAATCCTTATAATCCAAAATGTCCTTATACGATTGACTGACTGAAGTTGAAATCACTCTGAAATTAGTCTCTATTGTTGCATTATGACCATGCAGGCCCTATATTTCCAAATATACCATCTAAGTTATCTCAGTTCATCAGAGGCGGATCTAGACAGGTAGTTCAGGGGGAGCCCGGGTGTCGTTTTGGCACTCTTGGGCTTGCAAAGGCATCATTTCGGCATTTGCAGGCCGGTGTTGCTCCTTATCTTTTTCAAAATGTTATTTCCATCTCTAGCAGCGGATCCTTGGCCTGTACATTTTAATGCAAAAAAAATCCGGATATTTCATTTTCATTTGTAAACCCCCCCGTCTGACATTTTCTGGATCCGCCCCTGATCTCAGTGGTATGGATCCCCCGGATCCACCACTGTTCATCTAACATCAATGCTGCTAATTATAATCATAATATCATAATGAGCAAAAAGATAAACCTCCGGGTTTAACCTACTGTAACCCCATTCCAATAAGAACCCAGTACCAGTAGTACTCCCAATGTAGTGTAATTCAACACTGAAAAACATAGTGTTGAAAAATTCCATTAGAGAAATTAAATTCACATGTATATGTTTGACATTGAAGAGACGAAATTTAAAACTAGCCCTGGGAATAACAGCAGTATCATCATAGTCCATGAGCTGTTTAAAACGAAAACTATTCAGGCAAAAATCCTTACTCATAAAAAGTGATAGACTAAATGTGCCAAGATCATAGATGTACACAATTGCTAAAGCAAAAACATTTCCAGCACTCCAAATATCTCACATCTAATATTTTACCTCCCTAATAAACTTATGAAATTGCAAACAAGAACACTCATAAAGATCAGGCCAATAAATACAAGCCATCTATAGAACTCCAGAACTTCTGAAGGCAGAAAAGTTCTTCTTCTTAATTATGAAAGTGGTATAATTCAGTTTGACTCCCTTTTTGCCAAGAGATCTGATCACAGTATTTTTAATCATGTTAATTGGTGCCCTCTTCACAAAGACTAAGCTAGGCTTATTACCCAGGTTCTCAATCTGTCCTTCTTAGAAGGTCCTATACAACCAATGAATCATCTATCTATCTACCTATCTACCTATCTCTCTATCTATCCATCCATCCATCGATCCATCCATCCCACAGGCATTATAATTTCTTTCAAAAAGCTCACATTGCTAAACGTATCATGTATACAATAAATTATAAATTACATTAATTAGTGCAGTGACAAGCTTTTTTCTCAAAATGATTGTAATGCCTGTGATCCATCCATCCATCCATCCATCCATCCATCCATCCATCTATCTATCTATCTATCTAAATAGTATCTATCTATCTATCTATCTAAATAGTATCTATCTATCTATCTATCTATCTATCTATCTATCCCCAAACACCAACAACTTACCTATCTGCCTAACATAATTGCTTTGTCCAAAGAACACTTTAGTCAATCAATATTAATATCATAGGGTCTTAGGACACCTCCCTGCATTACACTTTCCTCTGCTCTCAGCGCTGTTCTGCCATGCTATCTTTCATGTCTGTGATATATTTCCATGGTATGTGGTCATTATTCATATCACTGACGATTGACTGTCAGGCCTAGTAGGTCCATGCTTTGATCTTTGATTGGCAACAGGGCAGTGTCACTCTTATACCAGATAGAGTAGTTGCCTTCTGGAACAGAAAAGGCTTTTATTTTGACAGCAACATTTGCTCCAGCCTGGAAGCAGGAAGGCACAGTGTAAAAATATTGCTGTAGCTGTACCTACCTAACACACATTATAGATCTTTGCGGATTGGTAGTCCACTGGAAAATTAATTTTCTTATTTTCAATTTGCAAACTGGCTTTGCCGCATCATCGACAGTTTTCTGTTGGTCTCCTAATCTTCTTATTTGATCAAGTACCTAAAGTCATTTAATGTTTATTGTCACCTATGCTTCTAGATATGGTTAGTACTGAATCACCTGATTAACCATAACTGACACAAACAAAACATTTTTAAGCCATTGACATCACCCGATCAAGTTGAAAGTTAATTTTGAAACTGTTTGGGCTGCTAATCCACAAACAGCTCTAATGAGTTTTTAGCACAGTTGGGCATGAGTACATCCAAATGTACTAACTCGAGTATGAGTATGTAGGACTACATTTGCCATATCTATGATACTACATCTATTTCTGCATACACTCAAGGACAAGAATTCAGTACTTTGAAATGTACTGGAATAAAATTGTTCGATATTAATTAGATATTTACATGTCTACAGTGGATAATCCCCCGCCCCTTGCTGTTGATGATATCATATGAACGACAAATTTGTTGAGCCGGTGGATAATAAATTTATTAAAACTACATTGAATCAAATTGACTGGCGTGTTTTATGGACCAGCTATAGGAAGTTGCATAAAATAGTTACCGTAAAACGGGGTTTCTTTGGCCGTTCTGTACTACTTTGGCCGCCAAATGAGAAAAAGATTCAGTATTTTGTATCTCTCAAACCAATATAGATATCACAAAATTTCTTTTTGCATCTGCTAGAGTTACTTGTCTACTTTTTATGTACATACATTTTGTTTGAACATCATGATACCAGTGGTTCTTGTGAAGGCCGTTCTGGGAAAAAGCAGATTTGCAAAAAAGTGTGATTTTGCAGGGAAGTGTCTACTTTGTTCTTGGTGGGTCAAGTGCAAGCTTACACAGTGAAAACTCTGGACGATTTTTAGAGATAATATATCACAGATTCAAACTACACAGGATTTGTTAATATGTTATGCAAAATAGCGAGTTTACGGCTATGGCCAATGTTACCCCAAATCTCCAAGTCAGTGTCGGGGTTACTTTGGCCATCCCTGGAAATGACAATTATTAAGATTTGGAACAGTTTGAAGTTAATAGCAGTCGAGGAGGTATAAACCTTGATTTGACAAACAGGTAAGTGACCCAGAAAATTATGTTGACTGCCATAGATGCTAAAAAAATACCATAAATGGTCCAATGCAATAATTGCAATTTGTGTCATCTAACAAGCATAACATAATGATGTTGTACTGGCTGCCTGGGAGGCTGTGAACCACCGTAGACATATGATTTCATCCAAAATAACATTAGACAAAGTTATTTCATCTTGGATTATTTTTTATGGTGTTTGTCAACATAATGTTACATTGGTGAATTACGCAAAAAATTGAAAATTAGAATAGAAATCTAAAATGTCATATGATTGGTAAAAATTGTTTTAAAATGACACCTTTTATGACTGGTAGCATATCTTCCATTCTTGTGACCTAAAAACTGGGGTATGTTCACACAATGTCATTCTGAATTAGGAGGCAGTAGTACATAGACTGTGGTACACATATCAATACATAATTTTTGTTCAGAATCTATGAATTAGTCACAATTCATTCTAGATTACAAAAATACATTCCTCGGCTCGTTGGATGGCCAGAGTAACATAACTAATTAAATTCTATTGCGGTACGTGATATTAGATGCTCAAAATCTAAGGCTGCCAAAGTTACCCCAACTCCGGGGTTACTTTGGCCGACCAATTAATTACGTAATAAAACATAGAACCATCTCAGATTTTGGAAAGCTTTTTGACAGATGGCAACCTAAATGTGCTGGCTGTGTTATGGTACAAAACTGTTGATATTCAACGAATAGTTTTTTCTCACAACACAAATTTGGTGCTCCGAAGCGGCCAAAGTAACCCCGTTTTACGGTAGCCAGAACTTAAACAGATGCAATGCACATGGTTGCACAATTGACAAACCTGGTAAACCAGACAGCAAATTGCCACTGTGCTTGGATATCTAGACACTGTGACACTGTGACAGTGGATGGCAAACCTTACAGAAACCCTTTAACAGTTGCATTGCCTGAGTCAACACTAGAGGATTCCAGGGCAACACAGGAAAGCAATATTTAAGGCACTTGCTGTGAGGGGAAAGTGGAAAAACTGCTGTGAGCATCTGCTGGGGGATGCAAATGTGTCCTGCTGGCAGCTTTCCTTTTGTCAATTCCATATTCTATTGTAGTATCACCAGATAGTATAATTTCATTTATCATGTTTATGTGAAAGTTGAACTGTCCAATTCAATTGCAGTCAACTACCGACTTGTTACAGTTATTCAGAACTACAACATTAATCATTAATCGGTTAGCGCTTTACAAAGTTTTGTTGATAAAATTCTGCATTTTACATAATTTTGTGCGAAAAATTGTCAATCCATGCATCATGGCAGCTGCTGGAAATTCATAATCGCTGATGAGTGATGACATTAGACTTTTTTTTTATTCGAAGGCTCAAATTTTGAAAATCTGTGGCATAGAATTTTATTTGATCCTTATTTTAATTATATATATGAAGAATATCATGTTCAAATTCATAACAAGGTAGATGCCACAAAGACATTTACAAACTAAAGCAGTCCTAAACAGCGTACTAAATTAGGAGCGTTTCGTAGATCGATGTCGGCCAATAAAAATTTGAAACAAAGAATCGACAACTCTTGGGAGTCTTGGGATTCATACCTCTGCCAGCTGCTTTATCACAACAAAAATTATGTATTTTGCAACCAACACCCCATAATTAACACCTGCCAAGACCCTTCTGTCTGTGGTGTGACTTGGCTGAAGTATGAGGAGATAAGATCACCATGGCAACAGACAAACACACAAATTCCAGGTAAATCTGTTGCTAAGCATTTCGAGGCGAGGTGCAACTGTTAGAGATCATGTTTTCTTAACATTCTTAATTCATGGACATTTATTCGTATTCCTGCTACTTCATGGTAAATTAGTCTTTCCTATGATATGTACATGTAGACGTGAGGCAATGGATCAATATCTCTGAAATTTTCTCTTGATGCTACATCTGTATAGGCCTATTGTCAAATTGAGTTTTATTCTGATCAACCTGCTGAAATAGTCAACAAATATAATTATGAAATTTTTGATCATTTGTGCAGTTCATGCATATTTATCATTTACCTACAGTTTAACTGTTTCGTCACAGCAAACGAGGCGCAAAGTTTTCTGCTTAAAGAAATTGTATTTTCAAAGTGTGCAAATTACTGTGAAGACACCGGTAGGCCTACTTAAAATCAAGAAACCAACTAGAGCCCCTAAGTTATTGAGCGACATACAATTTACATGATAATATTAATTACTACAATTACCTAGACCATCTGGATAGATGAAATTCCTTGGCAATCCAGTCTTTAGTCTGCGTTATAAGACTACCCCTTCTGCGGTCTGAAGCGGGGTGCGGTCTCTCGTCGGGGTGCAAAATGCACTAGAAATTCTACTTGGAGCGGGAGGAAGGCGGTCACACTTATGAGGCAAATCGGTCTTACAACAGGGGGTCTTACAAGGCAGGGACCACTGTATAGCCTTAAAGGCTTACACAATGTGATCACCAGAAGTCCAGATCTTTTTTTGTGACTCCAGTTAGCAGTTACTATGACCAACTGGCATGACTTGAGGCCATCAGTGGAGAGAGGAAAAGTGCCTTGGCAAAATGGGATCATGGCAGAGAAATCTAGAAAATAAGCACTGATTGATACCTGGTATATACTGGTTGAGAATGGCGAAGAGAGAATAATCAGTATGTAGGACATTGCATGGTCAATATTCATGGGACTTGGCTGTATTTATACTATAGATATAATTCTCATAGATTAGAAAAATACCTATCTGTTGATTATATTTTATCTTTCTGCATGTATCTATCTGTCTACCTGCCTATCTATCTACAGCGTTGCTAGAAGTTAAGCGAAAGAGGTGATGTTTTGTCATCGAGTCAAAGCCAACATCCCCAACCAAACTGCTTGTGGGAGCGTGGATCTTAGATGAGGAGATGGAAATATTTTGTGATATGAAGATATTTTAGGTATGTCTGAGACAAATGGCTACCACTTTCTTTTGCCCTACTCAAGAGAGTTACATATTGGTCAAAACCCCGGGGGGGGTACTCAGCCAAATTTTGATACGGATGTGCGGCACGCACTCCGAAAGTCGTACCCTATGGTCAGGTTTTCGGAGCCCGAATTTCATACCCTATGGTCAGGTTGTTATATAGGCCCTATAGCCTATTTTATTGACATACAAGAATCCGCGGATTGCAAAACGAGTTTCCATCAGTGATTCTCTTTTGTTGTGATCACTCACCCCTTTTGATCTGGCAACTCAAATATGCTGGATCCCCTAAAATTAATGACATCATGGCACTTATCGCTGCATCACTCATGCGCATCTACAGGGCTAGAAAAAATGTGAATTTCGAAGCAAATAGGGAGACAACGATTTTCCACAAATGGTCGTGAATCAGGCAACCCCTTCATTGGTTAAAAATGTGGATCTTTCTTAAAGTGAGATTTAAAAATTTCCAGGCCATAACATGCCAAAATTCCCTGCTTTTCCAGCCATGCACATCTATTATTTATGTATATGTTACTCAAGTGTATTATTCTCATTATTGTATTACAAATAATGACCAAAATAAAATGAATCAATCAATCTTAATTCACTGTCAACATCGATGACGAAAGGCTAGACAATCAACATTTTTTGAAAGTTTCTTGTGCAATAGTGGAAATTTTGGCATTGTATAAACAACCAAAGTAGCGCAAACATGCAGGACAATTATTAAAGTACACTGTCGGAATTTGGCAGACAATGGTCACAGAGATGCCTTGTATGGGCGCACTTATCTTGTGACCAAAGAGAGCAGTTTATGTGCAGTTATCATGGACCATGAGCTGAAAAAAAAAAAAATTTAAAGAATGGAGACCTGACAATGTGGCTCGTGTGTTGGCAAGAACCTATGTTAGCGCAAAAAAATTTCTGATGTTATTCACAATATTATGTAACAACCTGAAGGGCCGTAGGCTGGGCTAAATCCTGGGGGGGCAGAGACGCGTCCGGAGGCATGCGCACCCTGGAAAAGCCCGAAATTGAAATTTTTACATTTAATAATGTCCCTTTCTTGGCGAAATTCCTGTCTCCCTGCAGGTTACGGTCCTGACCTGAATTACATGACCCTATTTAAGGCTAACTACATCCATATGCCATCTGATCCCATGGTAACAGTTGTTAGTATAATCGATGATTAGAATTTAGAATTTTTACAATAAAAAGGCAATTGGAGGTTTCATTTATTTGGGGAGGCATTGATATCCTAATATTTTGCATTTTTTAATTGACTACAACCAAACAAAGAGCAAGACAGTTTGATAATTTTTTTGGTGACTGAATGAGACTGAAATGGGTTGCTACATGGTACAATACAGTGTTTTCTCAGTCTCATTGTGATTGCATTTGAGAATGTTGAGGCTCTGGATTTTGGGATGTGGGACAGGGAATTCATAAGTAAAATAGTCAAGGGACATTGGGGACAATTTAAAAGGCCATGTATCCAGAGCCAACGGACAGGACATTCAAAAGTGCTATTAGTAGAAGTGGAAAGGGACAGGAAATTCAAAAGTTAATAACAGAAGGTAGGCCTACTTGTTTTGTCTATTTCTGAAATTGCTGATCCGGAGTTGTCCTTCACGGACGCTATTTTTCCAAGGAAAGGCAACAGTTATTACTTTTGAGCGAGAAATGTACTCAAATATTTTCTAAATCCTTGCTAAGAAATAATACCACCAGGAATTATTTATTTCAAGACTGCCAATAATTTATTTACTCCACTAAAACTGCGCAAGAACTACCGGTAATTTATTTGAAAGAAACTCCAAGCCTTCCTTCCCTAAGGTTCTAAATTCTAATGGTTGCCCCTTAGGAATTGGTAAGGATTTTCAGTCTGTTACTAAATGGCCACTGTGAACTTGTCAGTGTATCTTTCCTGTTATTTACAACGTTTCCACTTTTGGTAAACTTGAGAAAAGGCCCTTTATAGAAGGTGTGTTGCATTCATGATCAATGCCAAAAATATCACATTTCAAATCGTGTATCCCCCCCCCTCCCCAAGTAAAGAGTTTGTTGGAAGGCCCCCCCCCCCTACGTCTTGGCCACGGCCAACTAATTTCTGTTGTCTTGATTGGCCAATTACTTTTTGGCTCCTCCTTTGTCACTGGGTCACTGACCTTGTTTTAATAGTCTGACAATGTAACAATTTGTAACACAATGCAACAATGTAACAAGTTCTTTCATAAAACAATTACAGTTCTGAAACTTAAATTTGTATAGCTTTTTACTAAGGATTGTCTAAAACTGTTTCTCTGTGGACTGTTTTTTGTTGTAGTTTTTTTTTTCCAACAAATAAAAATTATAACATTAATGTTGATAGCTATATAAATAACACGCTGACATTTTCCAACAGACAAACATGCATAACTAAACATGGGCCTATAACGGTATTGAACTTGAGACCTTTGCAATCAACTGAAGTGCGTGTTTTTTAGCAAGTTTGACTTTGTATTCAAGAAGAGCCCTTTTTAGAAAATAAATACTGGCAATAATTGACTTTGTGCTCATAGATTAGTTATATATTTAGCATGTTAAACATTAAATGTCCTTTGTGATCTACTCTTGAATTCCTATGTCATATAGCGTAGGACATACATCTAACCTATGCAATATTGGCCTATCCATGCATCACTGGAATTAAGATTAGAGTTAATGACAGACCATGGACGTACTATCCAAATAGTACCATAGACGACAGTAAAATTCGCCACTTTTCTGATAAATTGCTTCCTGGGGACTCACTGGCAAGGGCAAGAACGTGTGTCATAGTGTCAAATGATGACAAAAATAGTTGAGAACAAATACCTATTGAATTTCTATTTTTTCTAGAAGTAATAGACTCACAGGACGATCATTTTTGTGGCAAAATCGGCGATTTTCGCCGATTTTCGGGCGACAGCAGGATTCGCCATGGCTTCCCATTGGTACCAGGGGGGCGAAAAAAATCATTCAGACTTATGCACCCCTAGTATGTGATGTACAGCAGTATTTCTCAAAATTTCATGCTGTTTGCAGCACCCTGTCATGCTCTGTTATGCATGTTTACAGGTGGCGAATTTTACTGTCGTGGCGAATTTTACTGTCGTCCATGGTACGTCCATGGACAGACTTACCTTCGATGTTGTCATTTATACATGTTTGTGAGAATCCATTCTTGACAGTTTAAACTATCAGAAATTCAGAATGGGTCGCATGGAACGAAAAATAATGTGAGATGAACGAAAAACCTTTCATTGAGCATATTTCATGCATTTTAATGTATTTTAGTTTTCATTAATCTGCCTTGCCAACATCCCATTTGCAATTTCAACGAATTCTCGGCAATGAAAAGAGATATTGAAACCAAACAAAAAGTGGCATGTGGGACAAAAACTGTAGCATTTTGTGGATCTAAAATGGTAATTTTATGCCAGACAGAAGTGGCGATAAAGATGTCTTACCCGTCTTGACCAATCAGAGGGCAGCAGGGTAATTGAACCAAGAGTTCCGTTTCCTGTCTAGCACAGAAGCCACGAAGGCTCGATTGTACTAAACTATAAAACTGTAATCAGGGCTACGGCCTATGTGTGATATTTTCTGATGATGAATAGGATTGGGATAGACCACAAAACATTTGTTCCTGATACATCTTTCTGGAATTTTTGAATTGATGCCACAGTGGCCAGTACTGTTGGTTTGACTTAATTGACATTTCGTTAAAACATCATAACACAGACTCAAAACAGACGTTTTTGTGATGTCTGCACTGATAATAGGCAATTTCTTTTGATACAATGCTAAACAACTCAAGAACAACACAAAAACGTTGATGCGCACACATCTATAACGTCATTATTACTAATTTAAGCAACTTGCTACATTGTAACAAGTCATTATTTCGCACAATAAAGGTGCGTCAATAAATCGAGTCAATCACTCTCTCCACATAAGTGACTAGTATAACTAGTTTTCGTTCCGAAAACTCGTTAAAAATGAGAAAAAGTAATCAGAAAAGTTGTGAAAAGTAAATTGCAATTAAGAATGACACCTTACACTTGAAAGTTCAATGCAAATTAGACATTGCATGATTGCAATTTTAAAGGCAAAACACCGTTGTGTGATGTCCAATTGAGCAGTGTACCCTATGGTCAGGCTCTCCAGGGCTCAAAAAATGACCCTATGAGCAGGAAATCCTCTTTAAAACCCTATCTTTTGAGCGGCACATAGGTAGTATGACTTCAATGTGAGTGCCCCCCCCGGGGTCAAAACTTACTATGAAGTGAGACCAAATCAAGGCCAATCATTTTCATTTGGAGGGAGAGGTTTAACTTACGTATAAAATATTTTGATCCACATGTGGCTTCTTTGTTAGAACAAAGAAATTTGCTAGCCTTCTGAATTCCACTTGCCTAAAATATCCTCCATTATGATACAATTTGTTTTCATATCACAGAATGAGAATCCATGCATGCTCCCACAACAGTGTGGTTGAGGGTGTTTAGCATTGACTCAATGACATTACATTACCTCTTTCCTGCTTCACTTAGTACTTTCTAACAGAACATCTATCTTTCAATCAATCTATCAGCAGATCTACCAATCTATCTATCTATCCATCATTCTATCCATCTGTCTATCCTTCTATCTATCTATCTATCTATCCATTTGACTTAAATTTAGAATGATGTTTTATATTAAATTTTAAGGTTCCAGAGGTCACTGAGTCCAGAATCCAGACCAATCCATCAGCAGTTTTCCTTTCCAATCAGCACTTCTGTCAATCCAGGTCAGGTGCAGTGTTGGTAATCATCTTAATTCAATTAGCCCGAAGGCTGATATACCAATTATGTCTTCAATTGAACCTTATCAGGGTTTCTTTCATCAGAGCTTCACACATGTGTAGCTTTGGATACATCTACTCCCATGCAACTCATTATGGACATACCTAAGAATATCCAGTACTGGATATTCTTAGGACATACAGTTCATTCCCCTATTCCTTCTATAATCATCAGCCTTATCACGTTAAGACCAATTCTAAAGTTAATGTGCGAACTAAATTAATCTTTATTACACTATTTTGTCTTTTCTGTACAATTCCATTCCAATGCAGCATCAGATCGCATTGACAATTCCCTTAACTAATTGATAAACGATGAATATGAATCTAGACTTCACCAGTTGCCTCTGTGCTTTTGGTGGAGCACCAAGTTTTGCAGTGCATGTATCTGCCAGTCAGTCAATCTGCCAACAACTGTAGCCTTTTAGCTGCCCATGTTCCAATTATTTCTCAGACAGCCAGGAGCCTGCAGGAACTGCAGTCTTGTTTTGGACTTACAAAGCACAGTGCAATATTTCTGCCTTTTTGTTTGCTTTAATATTTAAAAGGGGAAGGTCAGCTCTGCGGGTAAAGTCCAGGGCTTCTGATTCCTTGGTATACCGATGGGGGTTCGATTCTGGCTGCGGCCGGGATATCAGAAGTAATGTTGGACAGCAGTTCCTTTAAATTATCCCTCACCTCACTAAGTCACTCATCTCCAAAAGGAACCAATACAGTAATACTGAGTACTAGAAAACCCATTGCAAGCAGGCATTTGAGCCATTTAGGGTAGGATATGTGTGCCTGAATATGACAGTGAAGGAGGCTATGGTTTTGCAAATTGATAAGCATAAATGGAAATGTTAATATGAAACAGTTTACATAAAAGTAAAATTTAATGGGCTAATGGTAATGTGTCTTATTGATGGAAAATGTCAGATTGAGCTGGGAATACAAATGCGCTTTGTACAATGTATTTATGGGCATATTGTGGTGGCAGCAGTTGTCGGTATGCCTGGCCCCTGCTGCCACCTGGATAGCCTGACAGAAAGTATGTGACCCAGTTGTCCACATTGATCAAAAGTTGCAGGGAAAGGTGTGAAATGAAGGTGTATCTTAAAGAAGGTAGGAATTGTTTAAGTACAGCTACTATTGCAAAACAAAGTAAATGTCAGTGATGTGGCACATGCAACATTTAATGAGTGTGATGATAACAGGGACAGAGGTATGCTTGAGACATGAACCTAAGAGAGTTAGCACTTTTATGTTTGGATCCTCACATGCCAGATGAACATCGAAAAGGCATTCCCTTATGTTATACACCGGAAAGGAATAGCTGCAGCCATTTGGGAACTGGTCTGGAGACATGTCAGTTGCCACTGCTAATGCACTGCCAAGGTTGAACAAATGCAGAATCAACAGCTATGCATGCTATACTTATATCTGTATCATAATGTAAGGTACCTTGCAAAGGACAATTTAAGACAACTATGCATTAGGTGCAATGTTTCCGAACAAGTAAACAATTGTAAACAGGTAAAGGTGAATAGTTTTTTCAGTACAATGTTAGCTGTATTCCTGAATGTCTTGTCAGCCTAAGCTTGTCAGAAGACTCAAAAAGGCTGCTTCTCCAAAATTCTTGTAAAATGTGGGTAGCTACTTCATAAGTCTTTTGTATTTTTCATGAGAAAATGCACCACTAAAATGCTTTAGAAATACCAAATCTCCAAATGAGTTTCTCTTGTTTTATCAGTTTTACAATCATGCAAAAATTAAATGGAAAGCTCTGTACAAGAAACTTGCACCATGGATCTATGCATACAATGCATGTCAATGTAGCATGCAAAGTAGTCCTAAGTAGTCCTGAGCAGCCAACAATATGGCAACAAAGTAGAATGCAAGCATAGGAATGGCCAAAGGACAGCAAAGCATGGCAGGCAAACAAAGGCTGTAGATCTGCAGGAATTGTGCATTGAAAAAGAATAATGTTGCAAAGGACCATGCAGAAACAACCTTTGTAGCCAGCAGATAAATGTATGTTGCAAGGTTGATGTAGATAATATAATTACTGATATGTATATATATGCATGATATAATTTGGCAACATGCATCATGTGCAATGTTAGCCAAGCATGCATTCATTCAGTAAGCATAACATCATTATCGTGACATCATATATGCTCTTAAATAGGCCTACTATTTATCTGGCACAGGCAGATATGGTAGCATTGGGAAGACTGAAGTTCTATCACATCACCAAATCACTTAAATCTACTCCTTGTCACAAGAACAACAGAGAGACCAGTCCCCTCCCTGTCAACAATGCTATCACTGCCTCAGTCTGCCTATCAAGAGCTGGAATTGCTTTGATTTGCAGTCATTACTCCATCCAGTGAGTGGCATTATTCCATCCATGAGTGGCATTATTCCATTCCAATGACATTCATCCACTTGCTTCTGATTTTACTATGATTCTACAGAACTGCCCTACTTCCAAGGAATTCCTTTGACACAGGCATGGGTTGGAGAGATAGAGACTGGGTGTCTACAGCATTCAACAACACCAATCCCTTAAGGCCATAGCCACCAAAACACCACCAGGCCCTTCCATTCATTGATTTTTTTTGCTATGCCCTCATCCTACTAGTCCTAGCTATATGCAGGTCTAGTGGTCCTCATGGAGGGAACACAAAAGAGGGAACAAGTATTAGACTGGTAATCTCATAAGGCTAAAAAGGATGATGGGGGCAAACCACTGAACAATGCCATCTGCAGACAAAGAAGCATTAGACCAGTAAGACTCCATACAGGCATGATAGGTCTATGATATCACTGACATTACTGCATTGCCTCTGGTACAGGAGCAACAAGACAAGAGTTATTTCTCATAATTATGATTACCAATAAAAGCAGTCCTTTTGCATGTTTTGTCTGATTATGGACTATTACTCCTCCCTCTAGTCTGGATCAGCAGAGTACTACTGTATGATCATGATTTTCAGTTTCTATGCCACCGCAGGTGAATACCTTTTTGTGGATGACATTACCTTGGAAGATTTGTAGCCATAATTTTGGAAAAGCTAGACAAAATCTACATTAGCTGGTGTCGGAGTGGCGTCCGTACAATCTCTTCGTGCAATCTCAGTCAAAAGCAATGCTCAGTTTTGACACTTCTTTGTGTAAAATATACATTGGATTGGCCAGGATTGACATTTTTCAAACTCATGCATTGAATAACTTGCCTGAAAAACATGAAGACTTTGTACCAAAATTGTTTTTTTGTCTGTTCTACAGACACCAGAAGTGTATATATATACCATTGAAGTGATCAAACCTCAGAGCCTCTCAGAGGCATTGGGCAGGCTGGTGGTTATCAGAAGGCATTTGAGGCCCTGAGGACCTCATCAGAGGCATAAACAAGGGCCTAAGTTGGAATGAGCTTGTCAATCTCCCAAGGGCCCTGAGCATCAACCTATGACAGCCCTTAAGCCTTGTGGCAGCCTTTTAGGTCAGGATGAATCCGGATATATCAAGTTGGGCAGGTCTGGCATCATCTTGACTTCTGTCTCACACTGACACAGGCAAGTATAGAGGAGAATTGTTTCAAAGGTAGGCCTATCCATAATTATAATGTGCAGAAAATGCAAGTGACAGTATGAATGAATGTTAATATTCGCGAAGCAAGTTGAGCACAAGAAAGTTTTCAAAATCTGTGCAGTGATGGTCTCAACATCAATGGTCGACAGCAGGAAATTAGGTCAAGTGGGACCAGCTTGTTATCAATGATTTAGTTTCGAATTTAACAAAACATGACATATTCATATTCAAAAGTGTCTTAAAAATTCTATTTTCTCCATTAATATTCCCTGTATCTATTATTTTTAAGGAATAGTTAATTATAAGCCTTGACAAGCTAAATTAAATTATTAACATGTGATTCATTTCATTTCAAAACAGACAAAAAGAAAACAACAAAATTGAGGTTACATAATCTTTGTCAACTGATGATTATGTAACAGTGAGCAATTAATCTACATGCAGATCATGTTATTGTTTTTGTTATCACTATTATGTAATATCAACAATCTAGCATAGACTTAAATTCGGCAGCTTTCAGTGTTGTCTTCCTTTTTACTATTTAGCTGATTTATCTATCAATTCTATTTATTCTTAATGCTATTTATTTGCTATCCTATCTATCTATCTATCTATCTATCTATCTATCCATCTATCTATCTATCCATCTATCTATCTACCTATATTTTCTACTTTTAATCAATTTTATCTTTCTAATAGTTTCTAGATTAAATTTCTCTCGATTTTTCTATTTTTCTGTCTTTCAATTTTTTTGAAACAGCAACATAACTGTCTTTCATACATTGAATATGAAATAAATTTAATGAACGTGATGGTAAAACCATAAGTCCTAGAAAATATTTTAAAGAGCTGCGCGAATTTCATGGCTGTGCCATTTACATATTATAATTGAAACTAACATCACTTTGGTGAAAAAAAGCTGAAGAATTCAAACTGACTAACAGGATATATACATTGTACATGGGAATATAAGTGGATCCAGTAGTGGTTTGTCATTGGACCAGTCCAGTGCTTAACTTCCACACAAAACTGGATCAATGAGTAAGCAGTGTGATAAAAATAATTTCCAATGTACTTTTCTTTCCTCATGGGGAAAAAGGGTCTGGTGTTGTACTACAAATATGTGGACCGCTATATATGGCCATCCGTATTCCGTACAACCATTATATATTCATTAATCTTCTGTCATCTCTAAATTATGCTTTGGTATATATTTTCCTGGAAGGTGACTTCCAGAAAGTATTTCATTCATTCATCACATTGAGACCATATTGTTCCCAGAAGTAATTTTTGGCACAGTGGGAACTACAGTCATGAGCAAATCCATCCCATTGACATTGCAAATTCCATCACAATTTGCCAAATGACATAATGACTCCTAAATTGTCTATTTGAATAAGGACCACAATGGTCCCACATAGACTGTCTGTTGACATCTATTATGCCTATTAGACAATTGTAGTCTATTACAGAACCATTAGAGAACTATTAATAATACAATGCAGTGTGTAGTACACACTATTACTGATTGACACAACTTTGGCATTTTACCAACATCAGTTACTTCCAGATTTCTGTAGTGGTCTGTCCCTACACAGTCAGGGAGATCGAGAGCAGAGCATAAAATTTCAATGATTATGCGTGGCAAAAGACGATTAGCCCTAACATCTCTTTTTAATTAATTATGTCCAATGGACATTTTCTTTTTGTCTGTGTCCAGTGAAAAAAAGCCAGGAAATTATGTTGTAAAAATCTGCCACAGACAATCAATAAAGTTTGTAAACAAGAGCTTATTGGTATTCTGAGCATCTTTTGGGGCCAAAATGGCAGCCATTTGCAGCCAACTGTTAAGCCACTTGCCCCAGCTGAATCACCTTCGCATTTTAAACTAATTTCCACTGGCTTTACTGCTGGCTTTACTATAGATCCAGGAAATGCATATAAAGCTCTCAACTTGTGAAATGTTGTTGGGTATTTGAGCCCACTGCAGAATTTCTTTAAAAAGGATAAACAGACAATTGATAAATTTATAGGCCTCTATTAAATTGGGAGATAAAGATTCTTCCACAACCATTCGGAACATAAGTTTAGGTTATTCACCATGGGAGAGGGGATATGGGATTTATCACCTGATGGCTTTAGCCCGAGGCGTGATAAATATATACCCCTGTCTACAAGTGGACCGCTGTTTCATTGCCAGTGCTTTTTCCAGCCTTGACAGAACATAATGCTGACATGTGTTGCCACCTAGTGACTAGTGTGCTATTCCGCGAGCTCTTGTGAGCGGTCCACCTCATTTCAGTGTGGGGAACTCACACAATTTTGTCTTGAAGAAACCGGGGCTGTTTCTGAGTGTGCTGATGGCCTTGTCTACTGCCTTAGAGAATGTGATTGCCGAATCTGACTCTGGTATACATCAATGTTGAATAGAAATATTGTGAAAATGCACATGATGCAATGGAATTGGAACTATTTCTTGGGACAGCAATGCTGTAGCCTACAAAATCAACTTTAGTGCATGCAGTTATCATTTTCACTAGTAGGCCTATATACCCAATCCCATGGTGAATGACCAGCCATGAGACAAACACTCAAACAGTCCTCATGAGACAATATAAAGTGGACAACAAATAATATATGATTTATCACAGTGAAAGGCTTGTTGTGATTGGCTGAAAGAGATGTCGAATGGTATAACTTGAAAACATCACTTTTTCAGTTGTGTAGAGTAGGCTATATTACAGATGTTCAGGTTTTTTGTTTTTGGTCAATCTAACGTCTCTCTCCTCAATGTGGCAATCCAAAATAATATAAAGCAAATAATTGTTTGCTTTCTATTTAAAAGCCATTTGTTTCATTTCAGAATCCTACAACCACGCTTTTTTCCAACAAGGATGATTGAGATATAAAGAGCGCCATAAACTGCTATTGTGACATTGAAAGGCTTTTTAACGCAGACCATAAATTCCAATGGGGAAAAAAGATCTACATTAAAAACAAATTCTGTGACAGTGTAAAATGATGGAGTTATAATTCTAGGCTCTATTTCTCCATGTTAAACAGCAATTTAGATTAAATGATAGGATATGAATGCTCGGGTGGATTATCAACCAATCCATGGGAAAACTGGATATGGATTTAAAGAAACAACAATGCAACCAAAGTGTAATTGAGACAAGATTGACATACTTATTTCTTTGATTGACATATATTGTTATGAATGAGCGAGACTTCTTATTCTAGCATCTAACTTAACTTACTTAAGAATGATCTCATAGGCAATTAGTCAATCTTTGACTTTTTTCAAGGATGTGGGCAGCAGATTTCATCCAATATCACTGAATATGCACCCAGCAGAGAAGTGAATCATCACCCAAACCCTCAAAAAGGGTGTTGATGTCATGGGAACGGAAGTCCTTTGTTTTCTGGCCCTCTTTACCCAAAATGATGTAATTGGAAAATGATTTCAACAACTCTGTGTGACTTTTTTTCGCATTTTGTAAATATTGCATTGTAAACATGGTGATGTTGTTGTTTCGATGATAGTGACTAGAGACAAATAGTCTATCTAGTATCTATCTTATCTAATGCATGCAGTGTATATAATATATTACATCAGATTCTATCTATTCCCCTTGATCTCATATAGTGTGACAAACAGCAAATTTATGCGTGAACTGTTTATCACAACTGTTCAAAGCAAATTCATGCATTCAGCATACAAAAAATACCATAAAACATTCATGAGACAAGCACTGTATGAACAATACATTTTATGACTAGAATTTCAAAATGTATATAAGCCTACATAGATATTCGCGTCTATGACTATACATATTTAGGAAAATGTCAAACCTGTCAAAAGGCAAATGAGAAATTTTTAAACTCAAGTCTTTTATTGATTTCAAGGCCAGTTCCAATCCACTAGTTCTGATGCTGGATATTGATAGCTTGTGAGGTGCCAGTTCAATAGCTTATAGCTTCGGGCCATTTAAAATGAGGGTCTGCTCACGAGTAATTACAGGTAAATGGTTATTTGATGATTCCAAGTCCTGAACACATGAAGGACAGTGACTGTGTGAATGAAATAATCAATTTGTTGCACTACATATGCTGACAACCTGCAGGTAAGTAATCGTGGAATGTCAGAAAAAGAGCGAAATATATTCAGCCATCCATATTCGGGCATTTGTTGAAAGTATACATGGTTAATTAGGTCCATATATAAAAGCGCCATTTATATTTTACTGGTTACCCAATAACTCTTAATTAGAATATATCATTCTATACACAAGAACTGCAACAATATGCCTACCTGAAATGATTCCATGCATGTTTAATCAACTTCCTATTAATATTGGTGATGTACCATATATGACAACAGAAAACATGTTATATAAACATTGTCCAATGGCCTGCCTTCTGCCAATTCCACATGCTCTAACTTATTAGCATGTTACCTATCTTCAGTGGATATCTACCCCATAAGCAGTTTATGGGGTACTGTTATCTTCAATAGAAAGCTCCCTGCCACATATGATGATCAATTTTTGATCATGGTATACAATCAACATATCACTTTTATGATCCCAGAAAAGTTGTGAAAAAAATATACACTATATTCTGATATTGGCTAGTTGTGGAAACATTCAGACACAATATCACTCCAAACAATATCTCTGTTTATTGAGTCCTATATATTTTCACACCTGTTCCCAAGTTTTGATATTAAGCAATGTTAGGCATGTTAAAATATATGGATTGATTTTGTGCAATATGTGAATAAAAATGAGATATATAGGCTATATTTACAATGTATTCCAAATAGCATTTACAGTGGCGTCAGTTCCTATGGATGATGCCCCACCACTTTTTTGCCAAAAAAGGGTAAAAATGTTCAGAGCTTCTCTGCTGTAGCCATGCAAAAAAAAATTTAATGTTGTCAATGCCCCACCACTATTTTGAAAATGACGCCACTGAGCATTAAGTAATAACACATTTGATGAAACCGGTATGGAGATATAAATATAGGCCAAGCATTGGTATAAGATTATAATGGAATCAATAGTGATGTAATAAAACTTGCAAGAGAGAAACAAGAGAAATATATATTTAATTCCAGAAAACTAAAATATTGCAAAGAAACAAGCATACATATGCTATAACAGTGTATAAGAAAGCATGTATTATATATAGTGGATGGCGAGGAGACCAATATTGAGTTTTATTGGCCGAAGCAGTCGACATGCCACTCATGTAAAGAATAGTGATTTACCCCACTAGTCTAGTATCAGACTATTCAAGTCATTATATTAATATGATGAAAATTACACAAATTGCTTTAAAAGCCATCACATCAAAGTGAATGCAGCAATTGCCTGACTTGGAAGCTGGCCATTTGTACTGAATGAACTTGGTATCCAGACAGTTTGACTGAACAATGTACTCACTTATTGATTACGTTCCAGGCCATTGAATTTACCTGGGATACCTGTCAGAGTGTTGAATGGTTAACTTTTATATGTTTTTAAACGTAAATGTTTAATTAGCAATTTAGACAACATTATGAGAATTCAACGTCTTGTTTTAAAGATTTTAAATATTGCGAAAATCAGTAAAATTCGGAACACTGGACCTTCGGAACAACGGACATTCCGGAGAGTGGACCTTTGGAAAAACTGGTCTTCGTTAGTAACTGCGTTTAAGACATTGGCCATGGTCATGCATGTTCTGCGACTGCTGTAGAATGTGTCTGTGCATATTTTCACACATTAAAAGCCTTCCAGTTTCTCCTCATAGCTGATTAGCCTCCATTTTTATACAGTAATTACTACACTTCAGCACCATATTTTTAATCATGGTTACTTTGGTTAGGACTGCTTCTGTTCTATCAAAGACAAGAGAAAATCAGAGGTGGCAGATATGGAGATATGTTCTAGATATCTTTCCAGAACCAGCCATATAACACAATCATACAGCTCCATGCATGAAGTTATGCCACATTGTTGAGGGAGTATGTTTGTTTATTTAAAAGACAGGCCATATTGTTGACCTGCTACCTGCCCTGGGTTACTGCTGGCTAGAAGGGTAGGATCATAAGAATGGGTTGTTTAGTTGGGCATATGCACATGTACATAACATTGTAAGTTAACTGTACATGAATATCCTTGTAACTGAGATTTTCTCCCACACATGCACTGTTCAACTTCAAGCTCTATATAAGTAAATACATTTCAACCATGTTTGATGCAAAATGGAACTTGTCCATCTTTTGAATTGGGTATATACATTTGGAGTTTAGAGTTTTTCTTGCAGTTTGGAGTTTTCTTCTGGAAATTATTTATCCTAAAATATCATTTTCTCGATCAAACAAAACTGTGGTCAGAAATCTACCCCATTGAAAATCATCTTTCACGAAAGCCAGGAAAGAACGTATTCATTTTTTTTCCCATTAAAATGGCAGTCCTAAGATTGTTTATAATTAAACAGAAACCACTGTGATACAATGTATTTGTAAGTCAACAAGATGCCAAAATATGGTATCAGAACAACTATTGTACTATTTACAACCAGAAAATCAGTGAAGAGCCACTAGATATACACTCTTCAGAGATAATGGTTTTTGCAGATCAATTATCAGACAGTGAACATCAACTGCTGACCTGAACAATCAAGTGAGAGAGGAAAATAGGTCCAAAACATTAGGCAGGCAGAATGTCAGAGGTCATGACCCCACAAGGTCAACCTCCTTTTGGTGTAGTGCTCACCAGCCAAAATAAACCATTTTCAAGTTGACTACCTACTCAGCTGTTTGTGTGTATGGGCTCCTGTTGCTCCTTTTTCCCCCTTCTTTTTTTTGTCTTTTTTTTCATTTTTTTTTTTTTTTCAGATAGAGTCTTTTTTAATGCGGTTCAAAATCAAATTTAGGGGATTGCCAGAAGTAAATTAAAACATTTCAGGTAACCATCCTTTCTTCATACATCAAAGTTTAAATATATATGTAAGCAGTACCCCAGATGGGGTACTGATATAAGCCAAAGGTTTCTTAACAATATTTACAATAATGAAAACATTGATAACAAAAAGTCACTGAATTATCATGTTCAGAGCTAACGGTACATAAAATGTATACTTGACTTATAAAGTGTTATGTGAGAGCAAATCATCATTATTACAGTTTATAAGCAATGTATCATGATTCAAGAATATACTTCTCTTTATAATAAGCCAACATTCCAATTGCCAAGGCTATATAAAAGTACAGGAAAGAATGTACCAGCCTCACCTGGCATTGCAACAACTCACTGCAGAGAAAAACAGACAACTTCTGTGCAATGAAAGTATTTTACAGACCTGCATTTACACAGAAACTTGTTATTTACCTTCCTACAGCAATAAATGAGCAATAAAGCACAAAGAATGAGTCAAAATCACACTCCCAGGTGTAACATTGATTTGTCCTGTTTCACAAAGTAGACTTCAAATTGCAGCCAATCTGGCACTCTGCAATAGAACATGATGAGAAATGGCATTCAGGAGAAATTCTAAATTGATTCTCAGAACCTTAGAAACCATTGAATCTGTTTCGTCTAGCAAACCTAGATCAATTGTACACATCTGAAGAACCTCAGGACGACTCACGACGAAATGTCTATCTATCTATCTATCTATCTATCTATCTATCTATCTATCTATCTATCTATCTATCTATCTATCTATCTATCTATCTATATCTGGTAATCATCTAACCAGCTAACACTAGGCCTGTATAAATATGTATTACACATGTGCATATCTGCAGCACATGTTACATGTATCTTCCCAGGAATATTGAACTATCATTCAGTTAAAGAGTTCTAGCCTAAATCTACCTGTGACAGGAACCATACAGTAGGCTAATTACAAAATAGATTCACGTAATATACACACAGTACTCAACACAGTCAATAAAATAAAATATATTATTATTATACAGCATTTTATTATTATTACGAATTCACATCATGACAAAGTACACTCCATCACGAAATATGTTTAATTTTGAAAAACAGGGCGAACAAAGAGTCACTATAGCCTGCTTATAAATATCAGGAATTGGGACTTTACAGGAGACCTCCCATCATCACCCACTCCTTCCCCCCTTTTTGAAGAAAAGTAAAGAAAAAGTGTCCTTCAAAAATGTTCATTTTACCACATGATGTCCACATCCATCAAAGGCTCCATCTACAGATACATTTAACTAGTCTGAGCTCAGTAGCTATTCAATATAGCACACACTCATGAGTGGAAATGTCAAGTATTCTAACTTTGCTCTATATACATTACATGAAAACAGGGATTCATACATGTTTTACAAGTAAAGATAGATTGAACTTCTGAAGCCCAGAGGTGGAGTCATGTGCCAAAAGCATGTCATAAGCCAAGAGGTTAGCATCTTCGTGTTTATGAAATCTGAGACTTTTCAGACATAAGCTAGGTTAGCTTAGGTTATATGTTATTGTTAGACACAAGCAATGATTGTCAGGCTGAAATATATGACAGATGCTCTCAGAGAAGAAAGTGGAAGATTTTATTGTGTAGTAGTAGTAAATCATAGATCCATAGATAGACAAATTGATAGATACATAGGAATAAAGAGAGAGAGATGGAAAGAAAGAGAGAAAGAGCGACATAAGATAGATAGATAGATAGATAGATAGATAGATAGATAGATAGATAGATAGATAGATAGATAGATAGATAGATAGATAAACCATATTCTATCCCATAATCCCAATTAAGAGTAACTCTCAAAGTAGCATGAATGAACCTTCCCCCCTGAACATGAGTATCCATGTGGACATCTGTATTGGTTTAGGTGAAAGTATTTCTTTGCAATCAACATAACATGTGGAAACTATATAGGCTAAGGCAGCTCCAGGTAGTCTGAGGTGGAGCTCCCATGATTCATCCAAGGACTTGTGAATCAGTTCTTTGAATGATACACACAGTGAAACACCTACATGTACACTGTAAATCCAATTCATCTTTACAATAATATATTGTTTGTTTTACACACAGAGACACCAAAACACATGCTTGCATGCAAATGGTTGGTAGCGTATAGTAACTCCACTGACACTTTTTACCTGTGTATAGGCCTATAGACAGAAAATCCATTCAAATTAAATTGTGGATCTAAAAATTAACTTTCTTAATCAGAAATAAGATTATATGTCATTTTATCAGGCCTGTGTAGATTTCACTTAACCTCAGCTGCTTACTAATTAGCCATTTGATATTACTCATCAAGGCCTTTTTTTCAATTTCACATATTCTAAGGTTGGCAATTCAGCTCATAAATCCATCATCAAATCACGAGCCACTTCACCATGTTCAAACTGCCCCACCTAGATTGGAACTCAGTAGAAAGTACACTTCTAGGTTAGACATACCCTGTAAGATAGAGAGGGTTAAAAGAAGGTAGAAAAAGAAAAGCAAAAAAACGTGTTGGCTGGGGGATGTGGTTTGCATCTTTTAGCTGGTCCTGCAGCAGAGTAGGCTGCAAAATAACATCACTGTTACGTAATATTACATGTATATTATCTGCAATTGTAGCTGCAGGCAGCCAACATGACATATAGATTATGGAATTGCATACTGTGTACAGTACTACACTAAACTTTCAACTACATACCGGGTATTTTTCCTTTAACTTCAAAAGAGATGTTTTAAAATTAAGCCATATTTTAGAACTTCTAAAAAGAATCAATATTGTGTTCACTTTTTGCAAGCCATAATGATAATCAGTCAGTTGAAAGACATAAAACTTTAATAAAGTTTAACAAGTAGCAACTGAATACATTTCAGCCATGACTAGTTTTGTACAGCATTGGATTGGTACCACAAGAAGAAATATATCAACAAAATGTAAATATGTATATAAATCTTGCATTTTTTTTTAATTATGAGTTACAATTATGACTTTAATTTACCATATTGAATATTCACAGAACTCTTCCTATTATTAACGAAAGACCACCGAAACGCCATCTAATGTTCATCATAACTCATATACCATGCCAGTCATATTGTTAACATTGTGTTATGTAATAATGAGTGCCATCTGTTCAATAGAGCAACACCTGACTAGCTGGAACATGTTGATGAAATTGTCAAAAATATCAAAATCCATAGTTTTATCTGATCTAGTTATTATTGACTAGAAACATGTGTGTGTCGAAAACATCAAGTAAGTCCAAAATTATTATAGGGGTTGATTTACATGGAAATCATTGATTAATTGGAAATTATTCAAATTAAAACAATATTGAAATTGTAAAAAAAAGTATGTGAAAAACAAGGAAGAAGATATCAATATTATATGGATTTATGATAATGCTGATTGAATAACATAATAATATATACATTGACAAAGCAATCATATATAATTTGGAGAAGACTATACACATGATACAGACAGTTTAAGGTGTGATAAACTTTAAATGTAAAGAATACAGATATACTTGCATTAAAAAATGTATCATTATTGTTTTATTAACGACCTAACAGTCTCACAGTCATGAGTAGCCTACCTAAACATTTGTGTCAGTAAAATTCTGTAGAACTTTACCCTACCCATAATTTATTAAGTAAAATATGTACATGGACGCATGGAGGCATTGTACATCATGTAGGTGGACTGGAGTGTTGTGTTAAGTTGAAATTGATACCCCTGTGCCATTTAGTACATGGTTTCCAAGGCTATATCAACCCCCCCCCCCATTATCAAGTTATTATTGTCTTTCAAAAACAAAAGAGGGGCATTTAAGGTCAGGAAACCCATTAAGGGTGTGATAATGCAGGATTAGAATTTCCAATAGTCGTCCTGTTACTCTCCCCTCCTTTTCTTACACCTTTTATTTTTATTTATTTTGATGTCAACATCCTTCTTTCCAATATATATATATATATATATATATCTCAATCCCTTTCCTTTCATTAGCTCTCTTTTGTCACTCTCTTACTTCTTTCCCTCCCCTTATATTAATTAGTCAGTTTCTCTTTCGTTCGCCACTTGTCTGCGTTTCTGGTTTTCTCTCTTCTAAATCCCTTTCTCAATTATTTTTGCATAATTCTGTCTCCCTCTTTCTCTTTCTTGCTTCCCTCTTTCTCTTTCTTGCTTCCCTCTTTTCTCATGCTCTCACGAGTCTTCCTTTTTCTCTTTCTTTAATTTTTCTTTCTTTCTTTCTCTCTTTCTTGCTTTCTTTTGCTCTTTCTTGCTTTCTCCCTCTCTTTGTCTTTTTTCTTTCTCTTCCTTTACCCTTTGTGTCTTTCTTTCTGTTTCTTTTTCTTCCTTTCTTTCTTTCGTTCTGTCTTTCTTTTTCTCTTTTCCCATTTCTCTCTTCTCTTGCTCTTTTGATTAACAATCTGCTTGGAAAAAGTATTCAATTATTCAATGCGATCATTAAAAAATCCTCGATACTAAACAGACTCCACCCATTGATAAAAATAATGACACTGTCAAAGCCCCAGCCAACACCACAGATCCATGTTAAATACTGCAACTATTTACTCCTACAACTTTTAGATGAAAATAGCTCCTACAACAACAGCAAAAATACTATTTCTATGAATACTTCACCATTTCCTGGCGTCAATTAGAATGAACTATTAACAAGAACTCAGGGGTTCAAAATGGAGGTGGTGTACATTGTAGTGACTAATTTCGCATACCATGAATCCAGCAGATCATTCATCCTGCACTGCTATGACCACTCCGATAGATTTATAGACATATACATTTATTTGCATAGAGATTAGAAATCCATCATTATGTATATATAGATATACAGATAGATCTATAGCTGACAGATAGATAGATATACACGAGTGCTGCCCTTTAAGAGCAGTAGTTGCTCACAGTGATTGATCGATGAGATGGCAGATAGAACACGAGTTCTCTACATGTGGCACATCTACCCCATTTGAAAATTATCAAGAGGGACACCAATTTAACATCTCATCTGAATGAAACACATTTGGGATTTTGATCTTGAAATTCCACTGAAAATATTCAAAATTGACTTACTCACTAATATGCTGCTCTATACATATGCCAATCTTCCTACCACAGCCAGCTAACTTGTGGACTGCCAAATTGACCAAATGGTTAAGAGCGCTTGTCTACCTACCACTGGCGCTGAAGGAGTGGGTTCAAATCTCGGCCCGGGAACTCACTTCAGTCTGAGCCCATGGGACATTAAACGGAGGCTGGTTGTATCCAGTATTCTATGCTGGGGCAACTCAAAGACCCTGGGCCTGGGCATCCCTGAATGAATAGGGTACGTGCCAGACTCACAGTCTTCTCATCACTCATTATCACACGGCGGTCACCAAAACTTGAGAATGCTCGATGGAATGGGAACCTTTGGTAAAGTTCCCTTAATCTCAGCCCATGGGCACTGCTCTGCGGCTGCCCTGAGCTGTATCATGTGGAAGGCTCACCAGAAATTTCTTGAACCCCATGCGGAACATGACCAGTAATGGTTACGATTAAAGTTAAAATTACAACTGCATCAATAAATCTATAAATCCAGAATTTGATAATAGCTCTGATAGCTTAAATGAAGTGACATCTAATGTCGGATAGGCTTGAATATTATAGAAAGATGGATAGATGATTGATGTTATATGTCCAGTATTTATGCATTTTGTAAGCTAATTAGGAGGAGGACATTGCAATGAGGCGAAGGATGATTGAAACTGCTGTCCTAGTTGACCCGGTGAGAGCGTTAATCAGACCCTGGAGTCCAAGACCCAGCGAACCAGGCTGCAATTGACAACTCAGTGTGCTACAACTGAGCTAGCCCAACCCAGTACACTTAAATTTCTTCCTGCACCTTCATATTCTGCAATAGAAACTGCAGAATTCTGCAGAAAACTGCAGAATTCTGCAGTTCTGAAAAAAATCTGCAGTTCTGTAGGAAACTGCAGAATTCTGCAGAAAACTGCAGAATTCTGCAGAAAATTGCAGAATTCTGCAGTTCTGAAAAAAATTCTGCAGTTCTGTAGGAAACTGCAGAATTCTGCAGAAAACTGCAGAATTCTGCAGTTCTGCAGCTCCATGCAGTATTTGTGAACCTCTGGTACTATTAATGCATCTCATAAATTGCAATGCATCTGCTAAGTTCAGACCTCTTTGACAAGGGTCTTGCCACTACCCAGGAAAACGTTGGTTGCGGTTTGGGGTTGAGTGGGGGGGGGGGGGGTCTGGGGTTTTGATGCTCATCTGCAATGCATTCTGCAGCTTGCAAAATGGTCGGCTTCATCTGCATGGTCCGCATTTTACACTGACCCCGCAAAATGGCATTTTTGCGAGCTGACCGTTCGCCGAAAAATGTGTCGTACGGCAAAAAGAAACAACGACGGACAAAGACTGCCTACTGCAGTCTATAGACCTGGTTGTAGGGTACCTGAAACTTTTTTCTGAATGAAATTTGGTTAAGAATTGACCGAACAGAGAGGCAAAACGTCCATGGAAGTTTATTTTGATAGAGCACTGTCAGTAGTTTATAAAATGACATTTTTGCGAGCTGACAGATCGCCGAAAAATGTATCGTACGGCGAAAAGAAACAACGACGGACAAAGACTGACTACTGCAGTCTGTAGACCTGGTTGTGGGGTACCTGAACCTTTTTTCTGAACGAAATTTGGTTGAGAATTGACCGAACAGAGAGGCAAAACGTCCATGGAAGTTTATTTTGGTAGAGCACTGTCAGCAGTTTATAAAATGACATTTTTGCGAGCTGACAGATCGCCGAAAAATGTATCGTACGGAAAAAAGAAACAAAGACGGACAAAGACTGACTACTGCAGTCTGTAGACCTGGTTGTGGGGTACCTGAAACTTTTTTCTGAACGAAATTTGGTTGAGAATTGACCGAACAGAGAGGCAAAACGTCCATGGAAGTTTATTTTGGTAGAGCACTGTCAGCAGTTTATAAAATGACATTTTTGCGAGCTTACCGATCGCCGAAAAATGTATCGTACGGCGAAAAGATCAACGACGGACAAAGACTGACTACTGCAGTCTATAGACCTGGTTGTAGGGTACCTGAAACTTTTTTCGGAATGAAATTTGGTTGAGAATTGGCCGAGCAGAGAGGCAAAATGTCCATGGAAGTTTATTTTGATAGAGGTCATTCCACAAACTGCTACCTGGTAGAACTGACGAATTCTGCAGTTTCCTACAGAACTGCAGAATCTTTTCAGAACTGCAGAATTCTGCAATTTTCTGCAGAATTCTGCAGTTTTTTGCAGAATTCTGCAGTTTTTTGCAGAATTCTGCAGTTTTTTGCAGAATTCTGCAGTTTTTTGTAGAACTGCAGAATTCTGCAGTTTTCTGCAGAATTCTGCAGTTTTCTGCAGAATTCTGCAGTTTTTTGCAGAGCTGCATAAAACCCCCCAGGCTGCATATCTCCTACAGAAATACAGATTTTGCTGCAGAAACTTTTCAGAAACACTGCAATGACTGAGGACTACCAAAACCCCGACCCCCAAACCACAACCCCCCAAACCAACCCCCCAAACCACGTTTCCTTGGTAGTGGCAAGCCTCATGTCAGAGAGGTCTGAACTTTGAAGATGCATTGCAATAAACTACAGGAAGTAACAGAGGTTCAGAAATCATGCAGGGAGCTGCAGAACTGCAGAATTCTGCAATTTTCTGCAGAATTCTGCAATTTTCTGCAGAATTCTGCAGTTTCCTACAGAACTGCAGAATTTTTTTTCAGAGCTGCAGAATTCTGCAATTTTCTACAGAATTCTGCAGTTTTTTTGCAGAACTGCAGAATTCTGCAGTTTTCTGCAGAATTCTGCAGTTTTCTGCAGAATTCTGCAGTTTTTAGCAGAATTCTGCAGTTTTTTGCAGCTAGCTGCAGAAGTGCATAAAACCTCCCAGGCTGCATATCTCCTACAGAAATACAGATTTTGCTGCAGAAACTTTTCAGAAACACTGCAATGACTGAGGACTACCAAAACCCCGACCCCCCAAACCACAACCCCCCAAACCAACCCCCCAAACCACGTTTCCTTGGTAGTGGCAAGCCTCATGTCAGAGAGGTCTGAACTTTGAAGATGCATTGCAATAAACTACAGGAAGTAACAGAGGTTCAGAAATCATGCAGGGACCTGCAGAACTGCAGAATTCTGCAATTTTCTGCAGAATTCTGCAATTTTCTGCAGAATTCTGCAGTTTCCTACAGAACTGCAGAATTTTTTTTCAGAACTGCAGAATTCTGCAATTTTCTACAGAATTCTGCAGTTTTTTGCAGAACTGCAGAATTCTGCAGTTTTCTGCAGAATTCTGCAGTTTTTTGCAGAATTCTGCAGTTTTTTGCAGCTAGCTGCAGAAGTGCATAAAACCTCCCAGGCTGCATATCTCCTACAGAAATACAGATTTTGCTGCAGAAACTTTTCAGAAACACTGCAATGACTGAGGACTACCAAATCCCCCCCCCCCCAAACCACAACCCCCAAAACCAACCCCCCAAATCAATGTTTCCTTGGTAGCGGCAAGCCCAATGTCAAAGAGGTCTGAACTGTACAGATGCAATACACTGGAGGAAGTAACAGAGGTTCAGAAATCATGCAGTTAGCTGCAGAACTGCAGAATTCTGCAGCTTCCTGCAGATTTTTTTTTTGAAACTGCAGAATTCTGCAGATTTTTGCAGAATTCTGCAGTTTTTTGCAGAATTCTGCAGTTTTTTGTAGAACTGCAGAATTCTGCAGTTTTCTGCAGAAGTGCATAAAACCTCCCAGGCTGCATATCTCCTACAGAAATACAGATTTTGCTGCAGAAACTTTTCAGAAACACTGCAATGACTGAGGACTACCAAAACCCCGACCCCCAAACCACAACCCCCCAAACCAACCCCCCAAACCACGTTTCCTTGGTAGTGGCAAGCCTCATGTCAGAGAGGTCTGAACTTTGAAGATGCATTGCAATAAACTACAGGAAGTAACAGAGGTTCAGAAATCATGCAGGGAGCTGCAGAACTGCAGAATTCTGCAATTTTCTGCAGAATTCTGCAATTTTCTGCAGAATTCTGCAGTTTCCTACAGAACTGCAGAATTTTTTTTCAGAGCTGCAGAATTCTGCAATTTTCTACAGAATTCTGCAGTTTTTTGCAGAACTGCAGAATTCTGCAGTTTTCTGCAGAATTCTGCAGTTTTCTGCAGAATTCTGCAGTTTTTAGCAGAATTCTGCAGTTTTTTGCAGCTAGCTGCAGAAGTGCATAAAACCTCCCAGGCTGCATATCTCCTACAGAAATACAGATTTTGCTGCAGAAACTTTTCAGAAACACTGCAATGACTGAGGACTACCAAAACCCCGACCCCCCAAACCACAACCCCCCAAACCAACCCCCCAAACCACGTTTCCTTGGTAGTGGCAAGCCTCATGTCAGAGAGGTCTGAACTTTGAAGATGCATTGCAATAAACTACAGGAAGTAACAGAGGTTCAGAAATCATGCAGGGACCTGCAGAACTGCAGAATTCTGCAATTTTCTGCAGAATTCTGCAATTTTCTGCAGAATTCTGCAGTTTCCTACAGAACTGCAGAATTTTTTTTCAGAACTGCAGAATTCTGCAATTTTCTACAGAATTCTGCAGTTTTTTGCAGAACTGCAGAATTCTGCAGTTTTCTGCAGAATTCTGCAGTTTTTTGCAGAATTCTGCAGTTTTTTGCAGCTAGCTGCAGAAGTGCATAAAACCTCCCAGGCTGCATATCTCCTACAGAAATACAGATTTTGCTGCAGAAACTTTTCAGAAACACTGCAATGACTGAGGACTACCAAATCCCCGACCCCCCAAACCACAACCCCCAAAACCAACCCCCCAAATCAATGTTTCCTTGGTAGCGGCAAGCCCAATGTCAAAGAGGTCTGAACTGTACAGATGCAATACACTGGAGGAAGTAACAGAGGTTCAGAAATCATGCAGTTAGCTGCAGAACTGCAGAATTCTGCAGCTTCCTGCAGATTTTTTTTTGAAACTGCAGAATTCTGCAGATTTTTGCAGAATTCTGCAGTTTTTTGCAGAATTCTGCAGTTTTTTGTAGAACTGCAGAATTCTGCAGTTTTCTGCAGAATTCTGCAGTTTTTTGCAGAGCTGCATAAAACCTCCCAGGCTGCATATCTCCGGCAGAATTACAGATTTTGCTGCAGAAACTTTTCAGAAACGCTGTAGTGACTGAGGACTACCAAAAACCCCGATCCTTCATACAACAATCCCCCAAACCACGTTTCCTTGGTAGCGGCAAGCCCCATGTCAAAGAGGTCTGAACTTTGAAGATGCATTGCAATAAACTGCAGGAAGTAACAGAGGTTCAGAAATCATGCAGGGAGCTGCAGAACTGCAGAATTCTGCAGCTTCCTGCTGAGTTTTTTTTGAAACTGCAGATTTTTTTTGGAACTGCAGAATTCTGCAGTTTTTTTGCAGAACTGCAGAATTCTGCAGTTTCCTGCAGAATTCTGCAGTTTCCTGCAGAATTCTGCAGTTTCCTGCAGAATTCTGCAGTTTCCTGCAGAATTCTGCAGTTTTTTGCAGAATTCTGCAGTTTTTTGCAGAACTGCAGAATTCTGCAGTTTTTTGCAGAACTGCAGAATTCTGCAGTTTTTTTGCAGAACTGCAGGAAGAAATTATATACTCCTCGCCCAACCAGCCTACCCCCATCTCCCAGACATTTTTGATCATGTCACAAATGGTTTGAAGTACCAAATTGCAACCTATTACTCTGGCTTACCAAACCCTTTTGATAAAACTGCGTAATATAGATAATCTGTGTAATCTATCTATTTGATCTATATAATCTATCCTTCAAATTAATGCAATCAGATCTATCTAATACACCCATTTAAAAAGTCACTTATCTATCAATCTATCTATCAATCTATCAATCTATCTATCTATCTATTTGCCCATCCATATATATATATCTGACTAAAATAGTTAGAGATTTATAAAACTATTGAAATCTCATCTCTTGTGACCTGGTATTATGTTGACATCAATCTTCAGGTCAGAAAAACTGACCAATACACATCCTAATGTCACCATGACATAGTTCCGGGTCAGCTCATTTGCATACACTAAACACAATACACATTATTTTCAAAATGGTGGACTGTAAGACCCAAAAAAAACTCCAAACAAAAAACTGATGAAAGGAGTACTTAGAATTATTTTTGGTTAAAACAAGTAAGCTGCAATATTAGCCCTGTACCTCTAGTTTCGGGCAATTTAACAATTAGTAGATAATTTGAAACATGCAAAGAGTAATTTCAGATTTTCTTCTCCAATTTCAAATTTCCCGCCTAAATCTTACATTCTTACACTCTCTTACCCGCTCCCTTCCCCCCCCCCCCTTCTCACCAACTACATAAATGGCGGTGTGTAAACACCTCCATTAATAAATATAATAAAATTACTATACTAACATAAAGTTTAACCACCAATTTCATTCATGTAGACCAATCAAACAGGAAATAGCCACCAGGCTACTCATAGACTCACAATGTTCACCAGATTCACCACTCACTATACTGACATAGATCTATAGACATTTTTCCCAACCATCTATCATTGGCCTGCAGATCTAAATTTCAGAGCTGCATATTTTCTAGGTGAGCAAAGAGCATTTTGCAGGAGCTATGTCTAACACCTTTGAAACTGCGTATGATGATCTAACAGGCCAGATATGCAGGGCTCAGCTGCAGCAACTCTATGTACATTGTGTGGTTTAAGCATCAGATCTGCCATCAATTGGTTTTGGTATAATGCAGCTCACTAGTTTACAGAGTAATTGTGAATCTGTGTTTAATTTGATAGAAGCATCTCAATTATTTGGCCATGATAGAAGTTATGTAGAATAGGAAATGCTGTTAGGATCAGTTTAGCAATCAAATAGTTTCTACTCATCAAGAACACCATCTTTCTTTCTTTCTTTTCTTTTTTTCTTCCTTTCTTTCTTTCTTTCTTTCTTTATCCTATGCTATGCTTTCTTGCTACCTTGCTGTTACTTCTGTCCCGAGTTAGTGAAAATAAATAAGATCTTGAATCCTTGACTATCACTTTAACCTGAATATCAAATTTACCTATATCATGTCTATCTACTTATTTGTTTTACCTCTACCTGCTGCCAACCTATCTTCCAACAAGATATGCATGCTACACAATCAGATAATGGCTATTAAATTAAAACTACATAATAACCAAACATTTTTAAAACAGAGTAACTGAAACAACAGATCTATTCTGTTCCTCTCTTTGTGTCTGTTGTGTTTACTTTTTATGAATTGAAAAAGATCTGTTTGTGTGTCAAGTTCACTCTCGACATAGTCCAGAACAGCTGCAGGAGTACATTGAACAACAGACAGTCAACACAAGGTTGTAAAATATTCAGTACACAAATACAGATGAAAAAAATACACCTTTGTAATTTCAAGGCATTTATAAGCATTAATAAATGAAGTAATTAATACTATAATATGTGTCATTCAAACTCTCAAAGTAATCTTGCTGACCAACTAAATTATCTTCCTAAGTGCAAACAGGGCTGGGCTGTAGATAGACTGCCAACATTTGGAAGATGAATTGTTCAACTGGCTGGGGCAGTCACCTGGGCAGGTCAGCATATTCCAACTAGCCTGACCAGGTCCTGTGAGTCATCAGTGGAGACCTTATTCATGTCTTTGCAGCAACTTCCAACATTTTGGAATTAATGGTTCAAGAAATATACATTTTTACATACAAAAGATGTATGGTATCCCTTCCATGTGATGCTTATGATGTTGGAATAAAGAAGTGCTCAAATGATATTGCCAGGAAGAAGGCCGTGCCTGGGCAGGCTAGTTTTGTTTTGATTTGCCGCTCAGATGAGTGGCAGACGAAAAGAGATCGAAGCCTTGCAAACTGGAAGAAATGGAAGGAATTTGAATAGAACTCACCAGGAAGAAGATGGCAAAAATGGTGACCATAGCCTTGTAACAGTCGTATCCTGAACATGACTTCTTTTTTGGAGGAGGGTCAGAGAAGACCGTCTCCTTTTTGTGCAGGGGCTGCTGATCAGACGACATGTCTACTGCCCTGGACACTAGCACGTTGTGAGTGAGCAGAAAGGCTCTTTGGAGAGTCACGTGACTGGCTTGGTCATGTGATAAGCGCCAAACAAAATGGCATCCACAACATGCGTATGGATCCCTTCACTGGCTTCAATAGCCTTGTTCCTGGCTGTGTTTATTGAAACCACCTACACCATCCGTAAGTACAGTTAAATCTTATATTTTTTGACAAAGAATCTGAAGATGGTCTGCTTGCTGTATAGCTGACAAACAAAGGGTAGGGGATTCCCAAGATGATCATGAAAGCTTATGAAAGAAAGCTGGACTTTGCCCAGTTATGACTATACACGAGGTGGCAGCACCATACAGTTAGTGGACCATTATGTTGCTCTGCTTGTCCAAGTCAACTCTTCTCAGATGTGATAAACCCACCTTCCCCTATATATCAAGACAAAACATGTAATCAAAGAAACAGTTGCTCGCAGTGGTCGAAATAGACCATGTCATTTGGGTGGGGGTCTGTCACTGGCAAGGCGAAGTGTCGAAGCTTTTTGGGCCGAAGGCGCGTGAGCTGCCGGAGATCCGTGGGTCCCAGAGGCCCCCAGAAGCTGAGGAGTTTCATAAAGCACTACATGTAATGTACTCTGAAATGAATTCTGAGTTTCAAGAATGTATTATGATTATTATCCTAGAAAATTACTTTTGAAAACCCCATTTCTGGATTAAATCATGCACATTTAGTATTTGAGGGGTTTTTTCAGGACCCCCCTGGGTCCCTCTAAAAATGTATTTGAGGGGGTCCTTATAGCATTTGGGGGGTTAAAACCCCTTGACCCCTCCTCCCTTATTTCGAACACTGGTTGCTCGTATCTTATGTCTATAGGGAACCTTGGGAAAGTTGGGCCGAAGGGAGGGTTGGTCCACCCTGATTTTTATAAAAATAAACTTTTTATTTTTGGGCATCCTGGCATCCTGGCAACTCTCTTCATGTAGACTCCCATGCAATGCTGTCTTTTATTTCAGGATTGGAAGATTTGCCTAGTGTAGAAGTCATGCGCCAACGTGAACTGGATGCTAGGGTAAAGATCCTTTTATGAAAATCGTTCTCATACATAAATTCAACCATTATTTTTAAATATTACTGAGCATTATTAACCTTCATCAAATTCTTTTCAATAGGCTGATGCTAGATGTGTTCTGTGCAAGTTTGTGATGGAAGAAATAGACAATTACCTCACTGGACCTAAAGTGAGAGAATTTATAAAAGAAGACTTTATCCCATCATGCAAGAAATACATTCCTTTTGAAGCGGAAAAAGTGGTATGTTAGATTTGTTTTATTAGAAGAATCTGAATAATATGTATGGCACAGCCATGAAATTCGCGCAGCTCTTAAAAAGTTTTTTTAGGACTTATGGTTTTATCATAACTTTCATTAAATTTATTTCATATTCAATGTATGAAAGGCAGTTATGTTACTGTTTCAAAGAAATTGAAAGACGGATATATAGAAAAATATAGAGAAAATTAGACTAGAAACTATAAGAAAAATAAAAAAGATCAAAAATAGAATAGATAGATAGATAGATAGATAGATAGATAGATAGATAGATAGATAGATAGATAGATAGATAGATAGATAGATAGATAGCAAATAAATAGGATTAAGAATGAATAGAATTGATAGATAATCAGCTAAATAGTAAAAAGGAAGACAATACTGAAAGCTGCCAAATTTAAGTCTATGCTAGATTGTTGGTATTACATAATAGTGATAAAAAAGACAATAACATGATCTGCATGTAGATTAATTGCTCACTGTTGCATAATCATCAGTTGACAAAGATTATGTAACCTTAATTTTGTTATGTTTTCTTGTTGTCTGTTTTGAAATGAAATGAATCACATGTTAATGATTTAATTTAGCTTGTCAAGGCTTATAAAGAACTATTCCATAAAAATAATAGAAACGGGTTATATTAATGGAGAAAATTGAATTTTTAAGACACTTTTGAATATGAATATGTCATGTTTTGTTAAATTCGAAACTAAATCATTGATAAGAAGCTGGTCCCACTTGACCTAATTTCCTGCTGTCGACCATTGATGTTGAGACCATCACTGCACAGATTTTTGAAACCTTTCTTGTGCTAAATTCCGCTTCGCGTGAATATTACTTATTTTAAAAATGAAAAAAAAAAATGAAAAGACATGACTTTCAATCTTCCAAATTAATAACCTGGGTTCGAATCTGGACCACTGCAACCATCCAGGCATCCTTTTTGCAATAGGCCTATGAGATGGTACATCGCTAGTATAAATGTATGTTTTAGTATAATGACCATTGCATTAGACAAAAATCTACATAAGTTAAAACTCTATTTAAATTATCAAAAGTTAGGAATTTGCTGGAAATGCCCAGAAATTGACCAATTAAAAGGATTCCCAGGCCTTCAACATTGTGTTTTATATTCCTATCCAGTGTCATGTTCTGGCGGACCTCCTGGATGATGCATTGAGTGAAGTCATTTACTCGGAAATGTCTCCTGAAGCTGCGTGTGAAAGGGTCAAAATGTGCCCCAAAGGTTAATATATATTTACTCTCCAGAAACGCAATATAATAATATGATTAATGATTCAATGTTTATAGCATATCCACTGACCCATCAGTAACATTTTTCATTCTAAAAAAATGTTAATTGGAATGTTATTTAGAAATGTGTATCTTCTTTTTACAATTGATGTCTATATTATGATAATAGCGAATTTTTGAAATATATTTTTAATGTCAAAATTAATTTTTTTAAATATTTTTTCCTGAGGATTATAATTTGTTTCTCTCCTGAGCTGCTTAATTTTTTTTAATGACTTTATTTGAACAGAAACATTTGCAGAAGCCAACCAAATCAAAATGCCACACTCCAATATTGCTCCTGACTCAGAAAATTACCTCTGTGACATGTGCCAAGAAATGACCAAATCTGCGCTGAAACTGTCTATTAAAGTTCTGGTAATGTTGTATTTTTTTAAATTTTAATTTAATGTAAAATAGAAACATGCTATACTTGTAATAACTTGTAATTGGCTTAAAATAATTAATGCTTTACAAGTCACATTTAAATGCGCTCTCTGATAAACTTGTGCCTGACGCACATGCATGAGAAATGTAATAGGCTAAGAAACCCCTTTTGGTTTATAAATGCCTTTTGTTTTATATTACCTTGTTAGCATTACTATTTATTTATTTAACCTCAAAGAATTAGCCATAACTAACCTGTATTTTTATGAATCTTGCAGGAAGAAGTGTCTAAAGATGTGACTGAATATTGCAGTGAAACCCCATTGAATGAAAATAGCAAGGCCAAGGTGGGTGTTACAAACTTATTCATTCCATTTACACAGAGAACGAATTTTGATGTACACTAGGTGGCAGCAGCAGTTAGATGTGCTTGAGTTTCTGTCTGCAGGAGTCGCCACAAGACTGTTTTAGTGAAAAATCTGTGTCTGATCTCGACCTCAGAGATTGTGTTGCCTTTGGTAAAGTTAGTTTGTATTTTGTGGAAATAATGAGATAATCAAAGATATCAGGATTTGGAAGACCATTTAATATCCAGGGGGATTGGAATTTTTTGAAATTTATAAATAATTTCGTGTTCAGTTTTGGTGAAATAAATAATTAATTTTTGGTCAGTCTTGAAATAAATCATTTCTGCTCGGGGTATTTGCTTGATTTTGGAATGAATATTCGGAGACTTCGCGTGCTTGAAACAAGTAATTACTGTTGCCGCTGACATGAAAAGAATAATTTCCAACCGCGGAAAACTCCAAGCCCCCCTGGATATTAAATGGTCGCCCCCTATATCCACCATTTATCAAACCACGGATGCCTCTATATATAGATCTAAAATGTTTTGGACTTCAATTTCAGTGTACAGATGTCATCCATGAAGCGATACACAAAATCATTGACAAGTTAAAGACTGATCCCCTGGAACACAAAAATCTCTGTGTTGAATCTCTGAAGGCCTGCAAAGACTAATGATTTGATGATGTTAAGAAGATTGTGATGATGATGATTATGATGATTTATGATATTGATGATTATTATTAAGACATTTTACATGTACACTGTGTGCTGTATAGGCCAATATGGAGGAATATATTATGTGATAAACATAATTAATGTCATACAAATTTTACTAATAATTTTGATATGCAATACATACATGTTTTACAATGATCTAATGATGCAATTCATTAAATTTTCTATGCATATATACACACTTTGAGTTTTGCGTCTTTCTCATTCCACTGACGTAATTGCATGGATTGTGGAAATCCTTAAAATATTCATCATGATATTGTAGGCACAGCGGCGTAACAAGGACTGGACAAGGTGGGGACAATTGCCCCATCCGTGGTAACTCTTGCCCCACCCCTTGCCCCGTCTCTGGAGTTTCCAATAAAAAATTAACCTGAACACATGAAGGGTGGGAGATAAAAGAAACAAGTTGAAACTCCGTAAAATCATTAAAACCATAGACCGACAAAGGATGAACCTAAAATGAGCTTGCCTTGTCTAGCACAGACTTGTGTTGCAAACGTCCGAACCTTGGCGAAGTGTCCCGCGACACAGGGGATTTACGACAACAAATAGTCAATGCTAAACAAGATTATCCAGCTTGCTATTTTGCAACAGGGCCTCTTGGAAACACTCGGAACATAAGAATATGTGGCAGAGCCAGGGACTTTTGCCCAAGAAATGGTAATTGAATCATCCATCCATCTTGATTGTGTTTGTGACCAATTCTCTCGGAATAAGGCAGCATTTTATAGAACATTTTAATTTTATTTTATTTAAATTTAGTTGCCACGGTAACCTAAATAATATAATTCAATGTTTCCCAGGGTTAGGGAAAAAAATAATTGCCATATCCTGAAACTAGGTTTCAGGGCTACCTTTTGATACCCAATTCTGCCTGTTATTATTTACTTCAAGGTATCATCAAAATCATGTCAGTATTTACGGGACTAATTTCCCCGCCTGTGACGGAAGTCTGGCTACGCCACTGCAGGTATTGCGATGAAAACCTTCAAATCCAAACTGCCAAGTGCCACCACCAACAGAAGAACCGCAGGTGTTCAGATTCACTTCATAATTACCGGCCATGCATGCTATGCATAGGCCGGTAATGCATCGATATCCACCCGATGTGAGTCACGAACCTCCTGGCCCAACCTGACCATTCCAAGGGTTTATTTTACATGTATTTCTCTATTATAACATCGTAGATTCTTCCAATTGTGTCTTTGTTTAGTTAAATGCAATATTATACGATTTATAATCATCCCTTCTAACCTCCTGCGCTGGGTCAGTCAGGCTGATATTGCGCCGCCATTTTGTGTATTGGGGCTGTCAATGCACTGTGTGCTGTATATATGTCTCTGTAAAGGCCTACATGGTGTTGATATCATTTATTGTATTTGCTCCATTCCAATCAATACCAGTAATTGCTGTTCAATGCTGACTTGCTCTTCACCATTTAGGCCTAAAGTGCAATTCACTTTCACACCTCCCTGCCATCTGTCAGCGTGTACCCAATATTTTCAATCAGCTTCATACTTATTTAATTTTAATTTTAATTCCATGCATAAAATAATATTATTATTAGGAAACATAAAAGTATTGACATATCTTACAAAATCAACATCATTTCAAGAAAATCAGGACTCTGAATATTTATGCATAGAATTTTAAGTCATGGAATAATAAAAATAAATTAAATATATTTTTATTTTTCCCATACACCATACATGTGTAATGTTTGTGCATTGATCATATCGATTCCACTGATAAAGCATGTGCAGCATGGCCGGTGCTGTGCTCTAAGAGTGCTTGTTGCTAGTTATAAAACTTGAAAACTAAATACATATCTCCATCACAGTTGGAAATCCGTCTTCACAACCCCATTCCTTTTCCAATTTTGTAGTTATTCAGCTTTATTCACTTTCAATGACCCCCCCCCCCCTCCTCGCAGCCCCGTCCCAGGCGTCCCTCCCATGCAATTAACCATCCTTCGACCTTCGTTTTCTTCTCTATGAATCTTCAATGTGGATCCTCCTCATCTAATTCCTTCAAACTCCTACAACTTTTCCCCTTCCTCCCCCCTAAATCCTTTCTCCTTCCCACTTCCTCCCTCTACCTCTACCTCTCCTGTCCCCTTCAATTCCCTTCTCCCCTCAGCTCTGCAGGAAGTTGCAGAATTATCCTACACTTACTGCAGAATTCTGCAGGAAACTGCAGAAATGCGCAACTCTGCAGCTGGGGGAGTTCTACGGGAAGCTGCAGAATTATCCAAGAGTCTCCCTCCTTCCTTCCTTCCTTCCTTCCTTCCTTCCTTCCTTCCTTCCTTCCTTCCTTCCTTCCTTCCTTCCTTCCTTCCTTCCTTCCTTCCTTCCTTCCTTCCTCGTTACTCTCTCCTTCCTGCCTCATTCCTCCCTCCCTCCTTCCCCTCCTTCCCCTCATTCCCCTCCTTCCTCTTCCTCTTTCCTCCCTCCCTCCTTCTCCCCTCCTTCCCCCCCTCCTTCCTCCCCCGCCTTTCTCTCTCCCTCCTTCCTCTCTCCTTCCTTCCCTCCTTCCTCTCTCCCTCCCTACTCCATCCCTCCTTTCTCCCTCCCTCTTTTCCCCTCCCCCCTTTCTCCCTGCCTCCTTTCTACCTGTCTCCATTTCTCCCTCCAAGATTTCTCCCACCCTCCTTCCGAAGACTGCCTCACTTCCCCCTCCTGCACCCTATCTGCTTGGGAGTATGCCTTCCTGCTGCTTTCCTCCCTCCTTTCTCCCTTCCCTTTCTTTTCCTTCTCTCCTTTCTCACCCCCTCCTTTGTCTGAATTGTCTCCCCTTCCTCACTTCTTCCCTTCTATATATCTCTTCCTCCTTCATCTCTACCTCATGCATTTATCTCTCCCTCCTTTCTCCATCCCTCCTTTTCCCTGGGCCTTCTCCTCTATCCTTCTTCCTCCCTTAAAGCTTTCGTCTCCCTTCTTCCTCCCTTTCTCCCTCCCTCCTTCTCATCCTATCTTCTCTCTTCTCCTCTCCAGCCGCTTCACACAGAAGTGCTTTGCAGTTGATTCAAAAGGACTCTGCAAAGAGGGCATTTAGGTGCTGGAATGGAGGGAGCAAAGGGTGTCTCTTTAAAAGGGCATTGATGGGCTGCAAAAGGGCCGGGACAAGGTCATCCGCTGACCCTTGTGACTCCGACATCTGACCCCAATGACCTTGATGTTTGGCGGCCCTTCACAGCAACACAGACCAGCCAAGGTCCATTCTGGGGCCCTGCGAGGTCCATGGGGGAGGCACACAAGGTCTAAAGGAGTGGTAACAGAGGGCATGAGTCAAGTTGAGGCCCTTTTCAATGTGTACCCCCAGCATCCCCCATCAGCTGGCCACCCTTTGAAGTGAGAGCTACAAGATGATCAGCATTGTGGGGCTGTGTGGTCAGCCCCCAGCCCAAATATGGCATGCCTGACCCTCTCCTGGTGACACTCATTACTGCCAATTGCTCAGCCCCTCTCTTGCAGTTGCAGCGCCCTCTGGCGGCCATTGCCTATTTGCTAAGGCTCTTCCAATCTCCAAACTCATCGCAGCGAGAACCGCTTAAAACCAATTTGCTCTATTGACTCCAGTTATGGAATTTTAGAAGGGACTGCCGTTCAAATTTGTCCGGGGGGCCAGCCCCGGGATGAGATATTGTGGGGTTTATGTGCTGATTGCCAACTCGCCTCCCTTCAAAGACCAGATGAGAGCTGATGAGCGGCCCTTTTTCAGGGGCCCTTTTGAGGGCCAAACGACAGTTGCTTTGATTGCTGGCCCCGAGAAATGCTCGGCGGACGTTTGGCCAGCGGCCTTTGGAGAGAATTTCCGCGGCAAACAGAAGCCCAGGAGGTCGGGGCAATGGAAGAAGGGGGGGCAGTTGAGAGAAAAGATCGAGGGGTTTGCTTTGACAAGACTTGGTCTCAACAGTCTGCTGTCTACTTACAGAGTCTACTGACTGCATCTGCTAACTGACAGCCACCCATTAGCCCTCCCCTATCTCCTCTGTCTTCCTACCCCCCCCCCCAACTTCCTCTCCTTGGCTTGAGGATGCCTCGATCCGGCGGCTGCATAATCGCTTGTGCTAATTAACTAGCGCCTGGGATAATCGAAATTAGCTCTAATGGTGTTGACAGTGAAAACAATCTGCTTGACAAAGAAATCTCCATCATTTCCCGCCTAGAATTGTTTTGGGCTTGACAAAGATGCTGAGCCAACAGCCAGTGTCAAGTGAGACTCATGCCCAGCTCTCCCTTGGACTAATCTTGGTCGTTTCAAGGGCTGTGGGCGACTCAGCAGAGACTGGGGGAGGGGACGCACCCCCTTTGCCTAATTAAATAAAACAAGAGTTGAATCGGCCTGAATTGGGCCTGTGATGGCTCTGAAATGGGCCTAAATTGATAGAATTGTGCTCTTTGCCTGAGCCCAGCACTTATCCCATCCATTTCCTGGGGAGACCCCTTTGTCTGCCACACATTCTGTGAGGAGAAATTCTAAGAACTCCTATCAATAGTTAATTGCAATTGCAGCCTGTACACAGACAGGACTTTGAAAGCTCATTCTTTTTGGGATATGGACTTTTCATTTGTGTAAGCCACCTCGTCATTACTTGCTGGCTAGCTGCAGATGTGCTTGCTCCAGTGCGGTCAAATTATTAGGGCATTCTGTGTCGATTGTTTCAGTTACGTGTCAGCGATGTAACTTGAACTGTCATAACGTTGACTTTTGTACTGATTAGTAATAGGCATATCAGCTGCATACTGATTTGTATTTTGATGAAAAGCTATTAATCTGTAGGTTCGATCATTAAAAATTCTTCCACCATGTGCACGAATCAAATCACAATGACTGGAATTGAAAGAATGTTTTACTGGAGCTAAAGGTCATTTTCTTCTCAATTGGGCTAATACATACGTTTATCACAGAATAAAACTGCGTCATTAAAGAAAATAAGGTAGAACTATCAAACCTGACATTGCAACACGGATGGATATGAGGACTCTATAGGCAAGAATACTATTATATAAATGCTGTTGCTGAACCTGGTGCTACTCAGATAAATTGATGCGATTCAATTTTTTAAAATTTTCAATTCTTTTATTCTAGATGCAAACAGAATACTCATATACAAACAATAAAAAGAACAAATTACATCTAGGGGCAGATGTCCGATAGACATATTATGCCAAAATGCTCCTGCATTAATCGCACTTTGAAAAGAAAAATGCTTTGACTGGAAGGTTGTGTAGAAGGGTTTAATTCGTTGTATTTATCAATAGACCAATTTCACTGATGGTTCTCCCAGATAACACTAGGGGAAAAGTGCATGGTGATTACTGAAATCCCACTGGCTAATAGCTTTCCCGCCCTTGCCTCTGATTGGTCCAGCCAAGGTGTCTCCAAGCTGGAGTATTTTTAGTGCATTTTGATGTAACTTCAAGGCTTTATAACTTGGTCATTCTTTCAGTTTAAATTTTGAAAGTAGCCTTTTTGGATTTAGAGTGTATAAATCTCCAGTGTGTGAAAAGCAAATTAAGAATTGTTGAATTGCAAAAAAGTTGTCTGGGGTCCATGTTCAGGCCATTCAGTGAAATAGGTCTATTGCATCAGAACGAGTGAGATTCCTGTGCATGGTCACTCTTTTCACGAGGATATCCGATCTCATCTCAAGAATCAATCATTTATAGCACAGCAAGAATATGATTTAGAGGGCTGCACCATCACACCTATTTACCAGTATATCCATCTGTTATACACTGCTGCTGTTGCTGTTGATCCTAACCCCTGTGCTGTTGAGTCGATGCTGTTGGAGCTGCTGCTTGGGCCGGAAATGAAAAGGGCTGCAGCATCCTCTTAGAGCAGTATCGACGGTGGAGGATTTACTGGGCCAAGAGAATTATACAAATACGATTAGGCGAGGATAAAGGCGGCTTAGCGACTCATAATTTTGTATACAGCGGGCCGGGTAATCCCTTAAGTGTAGTGTTGTCAGGAATAATTTCTTTGTAAGTATTTAGGAGCTCCTGCATTAGAAGACTTAGTGGGGCTTAGGAGGCAGTCAATACAGAGCAATGCCGCACCCAGGGGATCCTCCATCCCCAATATTCTTGCAGGGAAGCTGAGCTGAGCCTCTCAAAAGCTCCAAGAACATGGCAGCTCTTGGTATATCAGGTGTTGTGTGCTTGCCACTGCTTGGTAACATACTGACAGTAGCAGAATGGTTGAAGAGTGTTATGCAATGTTGTGACCATGCATGCGTTGACCAGATGCTGATCAATTAATGTGTCCATCTATATGATTCAGTCTTTTAAAGTTTTGCATCTCAAAATACTGAGGGAAAAAAATCTTTCGGATGGTGTCTTCTTCTTCTTTTCAGAGATCTGAAATTCTATAACAGTTTTTAAGGGACAATTTACTGAAGTCCAGAGTAATATTTCCAGATATTATCTCCACTTTTCCTGATACAACACTGAAAGCTATCCTATAGATGGGCGTTGATGGGTCGAGGGGGCAGGGGATTGATATTGGGTGTAAGAAGGATCATTTTAAGATAGTGGATAAGACCTGGCTGCTGAGACAGCCTGCATTACATTGGCAGGCTGGCCTATAACCTTGTCATAATGTTTCCATATCGCATTGTCCATCGGATCAGTGTTAAGGGGCAGCTTGGTCATGTCATGCCCCCTCTGCCCCCTCGCAGTGTTCTGTGGCAGTGTGCCCTATCTTGCTTGCCCAGCTTTTCTCTACCTTGAGCCGTTTAGTGTCTGTATTCAATCAGTTCTTACAGTGCATTATGAGTAGTCACGAAAACTAGAACTGTATGCAGATGATTTGTTGTAGTTTCCATTTGTATCTTACTGAGGTCCCAGTAGAATTAGATTGATCTACTTTTGAAATTTGTTACAGCAAAATTGTTAAGTAATTTAAACGCTTTTATTTTATGGACAACTTTTTTTTTAGCACAATTTAGATCTTTTGAAATTTGATACTGTCTTCAGTGGCGTAACTGGGGGTCTCGAACTGGGGGGCACCTGGGGGAGCACGCGATTCTCTGGGGGGGGGGCACCCACTATACTAATTGAATATTTTAGCCAGAGTTGGAAAGTTCATATGGGGGGGCACCTGGGGGGCACAGGTCCAATATGGGGGGGGCCTGTGCCCCCCGTGCCCCCCATAGGGACGCCACTGACTGTCTTCATTGTTGTATCCATCAACTGCATCAAGCTCGCAAACCTCAGAAGCAATGGAAGTTATTAAAAGAGGAGCTGGTTCAGTTGGTAGAGCACTGGATCGCTAATGCTGTATCGACCCCGGATAAGGTTCCTGCAGCACTGGGCGTCACCTGGTTTAGCCTATGTTGGACAGTATTTTCAAACATCCTTTGCCTTGTTGTCGTGTCCTCCTGTCCTAATTAGCCGACAAAAGGGCATAAATACAGAACTTAAAACTCAGATCATCCATCCAATCATCCATCCATCTGACTGGTCGATTTATGCATTTCTATTTAATGTAGCTACCTATAAAATGAAATAAAAGCAAGCCCTATGCCAGTCCAAAAGCCCTGATATCTACAGCTATACAGTTACCAAATTACAGTAGCTTTTCGATCCCCGATCCCCAAGCCCAATTCTCCTGCCCCCCCCCCCCCCTCTCTCCATTCCACCTTCCACCTCGACCCTGCACCCTCAATCTGATTGAAAGCAATTAATTTAACGGGGAAACGAGCGGCCACAAAGCCAGCAGAAGCTTTCTCGCAGCTCTCCTCCTGCGGGGATTAAGGGTCTTAGGAAAGCCAAGCGATTTTCCCCTATTGTCATTGCTAATCGGCTTAGTCTCGCCGATAATAAATAAATCAGTCTCAAGTGAGATAAGGAAGACTACCAGCTTCTCTGTGTTGCTCACAGGGGGAGCCTGCAGTTGTTAGTAGCTGTTGGCTTGGTAACAGCTCACATGGCTGAGGGTGTGATCAGGGGATCTCCCATATTGCCCTGTGTATTACCGTTAGCTGTGTGTCTAATTCCATTGCCATATTGGGTTTGTTAGCCTATTAGCTTATTAATTCATAACTTCAACATAAGCCATGGACTTGCTTTGGAACGCATAATGATATCTGAGGAATTAGGAATTGCTTCTTATAGTTAAATATATGGGCCATATGCTGGACCTTTTGCACAAATTACATAGTTCTGTGGCAATTTCTACAATTTCTTTATTTCACTGTAACATTTAGTATTCTGTACATCTCTTCTCTTTCCCTCTTAATATTAATAACATAATATATGTACCTTGGTCTTCTTGAGCTTTCTTCTTCACCTCTTCCTTTTTCTTCTTTCCCTAGCAGCTCTGTCGTTCTCTCTTTTCCTCTCCTTGTGTTCTCCTCATGTTCTCCATATGTTCTCATATTCTCTTCATATTCTCATTTTATCATCTCGTAGTCTGATTATATTCTCATCTTCTGCTCACTGTAGTCAGCATATTCTCCTTGTACTCTCCTGTGTATTTTCCTTCCATATTCTCCTTGTATTCTCCTTGTCTTCTTGTATTCCCATTACATTCTCATAGTCTCCTTATATTCTCCTCGTATAGCCTACTCCTCATATTCCCCTCATATTCTCTTAATTTTCTCCTCATATTCTCCTTGTATTCTCTTCATATTCTCCTTGTATTCTCTTCTTATTCCCCTCATATTCACCTCATATTCTCCTTGAATTCTCCTCATGTTATCCTCATATTCTCCTTGTATTCTCTTCATATTCTCCTCATATTCTCCATATATTCTCCAAGTCTCTTCACATCCTAATCATATTCTCCTCTTAATCTCCTCATATTCTCTTTGTTTTCTCTCATATTCTCCTATTCTGTTCATATTCTCCTCATATTCTCTGTATATTCTCCTCATATTCTCCTTGTATTCCCTTCACATTCTCTCGGTATTCTTCATATTCTTCTCCTCATATTCTCCCCACATTCTCTTCTTATTCTCCTTGTATTCTCCAAATTTTCTTCTCATATTCTCCCCCTGTTCTCCTCCTACTCTCTTCGCATTTTCCTCACATTCTCTTCATATTCTGCCTCCCTACATTCCCTCTCGCATTCTCCTCATATTCTCCCCATATTCTCCCTCATCTTCTCCTCATGTTCTCATCATATTCTTCTCCTCATATTGCCCTCTTGTAACTCTCCTTATATTCTACTTTTATTCTCCTTATATTTTTCTCATATTCTCACCCTATTCTCCTCCTACTCTATTCATATTCTCCTTGCGTTCTCTTCATATTCTCCTTAAATAATCCCACTCACATTCTCCTCATATTCTCCTCATATTCTCCTCATATTCTCCTCATATTCTCCTCATATTCTCCTCATATTCTTCTCATATTCTCCTGGTATTCTCCTCATATTCTCCACATATTCTCCTCATATTCTCTTGGTATTCTCTCAATATTCCAAAAGTCTTTAATCCCCAAGAACTCCTCCCAAGTCCCAAACTTAAACCAACCTTGATGAGAAAAAGAGGAAAATCTCACTCATTTGTTGGAGGGTGTTTTATGATTTAGAGGCGTGTGGATCCATAGGTAGTGTGGATCACAGGTGATGTATGTTCATCTGCATCTGTGGATCACATCTGTGGATCAATGGCTCAGCGGGGATGAGGGAGGATTAGCCAGCCAGAAGCGGCTTGCAGACTTGTCCAGCTCAATTTTAGCCCAGGAATGGATGCTACCAACAGTTAAAGCACCTATAATCCACAGGAGATATCCAGCTCAAGTCCCAAGAACAACAGCACGCCATAGATTTTAGATTACAGGTTCGAGATTGCAGCAAAGGCAATCCATTTCTGCCATGCAGGTTCTCATCTCTGGGAAAGCATCTCGTAGAGATAGATAGATAGATAGATAGATAGATAGATAGATAGATGGATAGATAAAGTGATAGATAGATAAAGTGATAGATATAGAGTGATAGATAAGAGCCATATTTTGATGGCCTCGGCCTTGCCTCGGTCTCGGATGTCCTGGCCCCGACTGCAATACTGGAGCTATAACCCACCTTCCTCATATGTGTACATATGTGACATACATTTCATTCCCATAAACCTAACAATGTGAGAACTGTGGCATCAACATGCAGCAATCGAATGAAATGTCCTCAAGCCGAAGAGCAAGCCAGAGATGCCTCAGCAAAGACCCTGCAGCCCCTCTTGAAGAGGAGACTCCGAGAGTTGAGAGGGTGGGGTGTGAGGGGGCACGCAGGAGGGTAATCACTGATGGCAGGGGTTGATTGTGTCAGCTTCAGAAGGGCCAAGAGGAAGATCAAAATTGTGAAAATCCTCTTGGCGTTTTAAGGCAGAGAGGGCAACTTCTTGTTTTTTGTCGTGGAAAGTTCACAACAAAAGCAGGTTGGCAATAAATCGTTCTTAAAGGTGTGACGCGGACAGAATGACAATTATGATGGGAGTCAGACGGGATGCGGATCTGGGGATGCTCAGAGATCCCCAAAGATGCTCAGAGCATCATGCTCAGAGCTGCATCATGCTCCCTTATCAAGGAGACAGCGTTTAGCTGCTTGCCCCGCCAACTCAGGCCAAAGCACTGCCTTGTTTGTCCCATAATCATCTTAGCTAGATTGATCGAGGCTCAGTGGGCAGGGTCAGATAAAATTTAATACTTAAAGCGGCTTGCTTGGGTCAGAACAAAGGGAATTACGGCGCTTGTGTCTCATTAGGGGAAATTAAAGTGCCCTCTGCCCTGAACGGATCATGGGCCCACACAAGCCACCCGACCCTGGGCACCAGGCAGTGTGAAACAACCCTCCACAAATACTACAATTGCTGCCAAATGCTGCTAATGCCCGCGCAAATTCCATTTTGATGTTACAATATGCAATACATGAAAAAGTATATAAGTTGAGAGAGAGCTACTCAATAAATATATTCTACCATTTCACTTAGGCCTATGCATTTATCAATGTTAAAGTCAAATTTGAGGGCGGGCGGGCAGTATTCCATGATCCAAAGATCTGTAATACCTATTTTCAAAACACAAGGTTCCAGCACAAAATATGCAGTGGCGTCCCTACGGGGGACATTACTATAAGTACTACGACACATGTAAAATGACTTAACATACTTCATCAAATAAGAAGATTAGGAGACCAACAGAAAACTGTCAATGTTGGGACAAGGCCAGTTTGCAAATTGAAAATAAGAAAATTAATCTTTCCAGTGGATCGCATCATCCCAAGTCATAGCATGACAAAATGGCCCATAACCTTTGCTAATTCATGAATACTTAATTAACTGAACCAGTTTTGGCTCAGCCAATCAGGGACTGCTACATCACAGTTTGAAATTGTTGCTTCTGTTTCACACAGTTACAAATGGAGAAATTGTGTATTGTTGAAAGGTGCTATCACAGTTCCGAAAATTCCATTGAATTATCATTTTCACAGTTCTAAAATGAAACTGTTTGAAAGTTTGCTTGTTTTACACTGTTTTTCTTAGTTGCCAGTAATTCTCTAAGTGTCCATAATCGGACTAAATCTGCCTGCAAAATGCTTATGACCTAAATAAGCAGCCAATCACAGAAGAGATTGGAAATAGCAGAAAGCCCTGTCCATTTTAGCAGGGCTTGCGTGGGGAGGATGAGTGGACCGCCAATCTGCAAAGAGTCTAAAACTTTTAGGTATTACGAAATATTTAACAGTGTATCTGGCAGAACTTGGAGAAACAGCCTTATGTGGTGGAGGGATGGATTTGCAGTTGAACTCCAGAGTGTCATCCTCCTCACAGGTCATTGCCCTTATCGTCAGATGGACAGTGCAAACCCAGATTGCATTATTATTAGAAATCATTAAATGTTGACTGTCTCATATCCATAGGCGTACAGCGCGCGCGATTTTTTTGGGGGGGCGAGTGACATCTGCCCGAATTTCAGGATCTAGTTTTAGCACCATTTCGATTGAAATTGGCTAGAAATCATTAATTTTCAATAGTGTTTATTTAATCATCTGCCCAAATTTTTCAGCCTTTTTGCCCGAATCTTTATACTGTCTCCCAAACTTTGAGGGGGGGGGGGGGCAACTGCCCCCTGCCCCCCTCCGATACTCCTATGCTCATATCTCATGTAATGGCCCAAACGTAAGGGAAAACAACAAAAGAAAGAAAAAGACCAAAAAAATACTTGTCGTAAATACAAAAATTTGCAAAGTTTTACTAAATGAGATTTTTTTTAGATCAAAGGTGCAAAATAGAATACTGAGTAACACACATTTACCAGTTTAATGTTTCAAATAAAGCTATAAAGAGATATAGTGCCCGTGGTCCACTCGGCATGATACCAGACTCACACACGCATAAGGTTGTGGTTTCAAACCCAAACACATGGAGGAAATGGGCACATAGGACGTCCTCCTTGAATCACTGTTTCACTCCACCCAGGTGTAAATGGGGAGGTTGCTATATGCAGAGAAGGTACTAGATTGATCAGCGATGGTGCCATGTGAGGCTGCCTGTTGTATTTTGAGCAGATCAAGAATGATCAGTGAGCATGTCAACCGAAGGTACTGCAATAGGTCTGCCTCCATATGGGGATTACGACAGTGATTATGGGTAGGTGGCACTACGATAAGGATGTAGGCTATTTTTGTACTTGGGGAAGCCCATCAGATGACATATTATCTGGTTTGTTTGCAAATTAAATGAAATCCTGTAACCAACAGTTAATAATAATCTAGTTGTTAAATGTTATAATCCCCCAATCTATACGATTCTAACCAACAACACACTTTCCTATTAACCGCTGTTTTGAGAACATAATCACAAGCTGACCCAAACAATGAAACATTCAAGAAACGCACTCATTAAGTCGGACTTCTTGGCTTGGTCAACAACACCAATCACCATTTTGAAAGGCAAAGGGGATTCCAACAGAGCAGCCGTTGCGTTGAGATGCCACCTATACATAAATTCAGAACTACAAATTGAGACAGACCTATTACTAGCGTGTAGGCGGCTATAATAAGCCCCACCTTCAACTTTACCTTTAGATAGGCGTCGAAATCTTGCAAAAGTACATCCCAAATCTGGCAAAAGGTAGTAGGCCTACAAGCCAAGTGTTATTCCAATGGAGCAGAATACAAAATATAAGAATGTTGATTTTTATGTTGTGGAAATACCATTTATCTTTCTTCCCAGGGCTTTTAATTCTGTGTTTATTACTGTTGATAAACAGTAAAAAAAAGAATCTGGAGGATCAAGCAAACACCGTTGAGTTCATTAGGCGGAATAATTATTCGGGCAAAAACGGTCTTAAAAATGGAAATTGGTTTGTTTTTGGAGACGCCGATTCTGCTAAGTCAATTTTGTTGATGTAAAAATGAGCTGTCGTGGGCGCGAGAATTCACTGTGATTATCCTTCTAAAGCTAATGCAGTAAGTGGGGGGTTTGAGGGGGGACCAGGGTGTTTTAGGGGCATTTGTGAGTTTCTATCAAGCGAAAAAGGCATTTGAAGGGGGGGGAGATCAAGTAGCGTGTAGAACCCACTGAGCCTCACCCCCTCCCCTATACTCAGGAGCTCTTAGGCTGCAGCAGCTTCACTGATGCCATCAGAGCCAGTGAGCCCCAGTGAGCCCCTGCCCCGGGCAAAGATCCCACGTAAAGGCCTTCTTTGCTTGGTGTAGCCGAGTTTGCTCCAGGCCCTATCGGTCCATGCGCTCTTATTCCACTTTTTCGCGCCATTTCTTGAGTTCAGTGGACCTGACGTTCGTTTTGCTGCATTTCCCGCGCGAGCGGAGCAGACGACGACCTAGCAGACTTCAGCAGACGGTTCTGACACAGCCAGTGGGTCTGCTGCCGATAAAAACCAAGTTTCCAAAAAAAAAGGAAAAAAAAACTCTCTGTTCTGCCCCTAAGGCTATAGAACTCTCAGAAATCACAAGTTTGGATGGCTTATCAGTGCGCTTATTTAAATCGTCACGTAAACTGGCGTGGCAACCATTTTCACTTTTCACATGTTCCGAGCGGAATCAAGCTGATGCCTCCAGCTTTGCGGGCTTTGTGGATTTTGCCTTCAGACACATAACTGCCACATTGCTGGGTGATCTGCCGTCAGGAGTGCTCAAGACCGATTATGGTGATATCGACTGGCTGCCTTCAAAGCTCGGGGTCTGTTTAATTGCATTTCCCAACTAATGTTTGTCGATGCGATGTCTGATTCGAAATAACAATAATGGCCGCTTATCCACTTTCTGGGAAAGGGAATTATTTCAAGAAGCGGGGGCTAACAAGATAGCAAGGGCTGTAATGCACTTGAGAGCTGCCGAGAGAGGCGTCTAGCCCTACTGCCTTTCGCCTTAAGTGGGTGCTCACAGTTTCCGCCGTCTATGGAAAAAATCCAATTGCCAGCGCTCGTCTCAAACTTGAAAATCCCCAAATACTCCGAAATGACATTACAAAAACAAGAGAAAAATCAGAAGAAAAACATGACCACCACAAGAGAAAAAGGGAAAACTCCACAAGAATTGCCAACACAAATAGGACTAGTCTTAATGGAGGCAAAGTCAGTTAAGTTGCAGTCACTGTGGACTTGCAAAAAGATAATGTAGATTGTATTATACTTCGCTTACACCGGGACTTACCGCTCTACGTACACTTTTACAGATATATAGTCTCAAATGTAGAATCTTTTGCCTTGCAAAATCCTGTAAGACCAGACGCGTCAAAGAAAGCAGCAAATTCCATATAATTGGCTGCCGGGTTGTCCATGCAAGCAGTAAATGCTACATATCGCTGGGCTATAAAGTTATTTCAGTGCTTGCACACAAAATTAAATCCTAATAGGATACCCTTCCTACATTTGTGACTGGAGTCACCATCAACTGGCCAGAAATATCTTGTACATTGGAACAATATTTACATAGACACTTCACTGAGGATCCTATGTTTCATTGCACAAGTGACAAATATATTCTGACAGACAAGATAGTGCTACTACTGACAGACATGATAGTGCCATTACTGACAGACATGATAGTGGCACTACCAACAGACATTCTAATGCCACTACTCACATGCACAATAGTGCCACTACTGCCAATCATGATAATGCTATCACTGACAGACAAGATAGTGCCACTACTGGCAGACAATCACATGACACAGCTGGCAGACACAATAGTGCTACTACTGACAGACATGTTAGTGCCACTACTGACTGACACCATAGTGGTTCTACTGACATGATAGTGCCACAATTGCCAGACGTGATAATGCCATCACTGACAGATACAATGTATGATAATGCTACTACTGACAGCCATTTTAGTTGCACAACTGTGTAGTAGTGGCATTATCACACATTGTGTCTGTCGGTGATCATGTCTGGCAATAGTGGCATTATCATGTCAGTAGTGCCACTATGGTGTCAGTCAGTAGTGGCACTAACATATCTGTCAGTATTGGCGCAATCATATCAGTAGTGGCCCACTACTGACATGATTTTGCCAATACTGACAGACATGTTAAAACCACCAGTAACGGACATGTTAGTGCCACTTCTGACAGACATGTTAGTGCCACTACTGACAGACATGATAGTACCACTACCAGCTGTAGTATTTCTAATGCCACTACTGACAGAAACAGTTGTGCAGCTTCTTTCAGATCATGTCAGCGCCACCACTGACAGACTAGGACTAGCAGCCTTTTAATCTGCTGCCCAGAACTCTGAAACCAGGTTGATACCCATACAGTGCCGTCTGTTAGTAAGTGAAACGCACGATATTGTGCCATTGCATCAATGGTAAACATGCTCAACCAAACTGCTTGTGGAGGCATGAATTCTCATCAGAAGAGAGAAAAACATATTGGGTCATAAAGGCTGATATGTGAGGCTTATGGGATAGCAATAAATTTCTCTGCTGTAGTCGGAGTTAGGTATGGGTCATAGTCTTTGATGAGTAAGTGAACCACCCTTCCAATTTAAATAACACTGGCCTTGTGTTTCACTTATCAAAGACTTTGACCCATACCTAACTCGGACTACAGAAAAGAAAATTGGCTGCCTGTGTTATCCAACATGCCTCACATATCTACACTGTAAAATTTGAAAACTGAGTTGATGCAATAATTTGAGCTGTCTGAGAATGTTAATAATTTTCAAGCTATGATAGCTCAATCCCTGTCTACAAGTTGACCGCCATTTACTGCCACCTAGGGTGCAAAATTCGCGAGCTCCTGTGAGCGGTCAACAGAATTTCGATCAGTGGAAGAAACCAGGACAGTGTGGAAGAAACCAGGACAGTTCCTAAATTTAGTGATGGTCTAGTTTATTTCCAAAAACTCTGCAAGTGTCTAATCTGACTTTGGTTGGCTTCAATTTTAAGCAGACAGCTTGTAAATACCAGAATAAGTTGGAACTATTTTCTATCATGGAGGATGTATACATTGTAGTTCACATATATTGCCAGTATAGAGGGGGCCACTTGTGGCATGCACAAGACATTTTGCTGAGTGTAACACAGCTTTTATGAAATTGTGAATTATATTGTTGTCCTAGTTCATAAATCTCCATAAAGTTATAGAATAAATACAATTGAGCCTTTTTGATATCACAAAGCAAAAACATCGGCTTTGTATGGACATGTGAATAAGTGAGAATGCATTCTTTTTGGACCCTTTTTTGACCACAATTTAACATGCACTAAATGGCATAAGTAGATTGAATACCATCTAACTTCTGATGAGTAAAATCATCCCTTTCACAGACAAAGTGTATGCTAAAGTTTCAAAACTTTCTTTTTGTCTCATAATTTCCAAACAGTTTCATGCAAAGCAGTGGACTGGATATTTGCCAGCAACCATGCTTTGTGAAAGTACTTTGGCGTAGTAATATGGACAGCTGTTGTTCAACCTGATCTGGTGATCTGTCCAAAACAGATCAAATTATTGTTGACCCAATTCGATTTTCCAGGGACTGTCAGCATTCTGCTGCCACTTGACAGTCCCGAACAGAGACAGGCTCAATCCTATAAGTTGTCAAGGTATGATAGCTCAATGCTGTAAGTTGTCCAAACGAATCATAACATTAAGCTGTGAAAACATGAAAGCTTCAGTTGTTTCAGATAGCTTGACATCTCAGTCATGCCACATATAGCGCCATCTATAACAAGCACTTCTCATAAGGCTGCATTTAGTTTTAAATAATTATTTACTTACAAGAAAAAATGACATTTATATTACACTATCCCAGAGAAAAAATGAGTAGCACACTTTAGCTGGTTACTTTTTTATTTTTATGTTTCTTAAATTAATTTGTGGGAGTAATTAGATTCATGCTTTCACACGTCAACCAACATTTCCAAGTCAGAGTGTGTTCAAATATAGGCTTCTAGCACTGTATACCAACTGAGATGAGCCACAGGCCATTGGGATTTATTCACAAGAAATTAATTTTTAAATCTCCTTGTGATGCAATGGTCTTTGTTGAATGCATCTTGGGCCTGTCCATGATGTACTGAAATGAAGCATACTGGATCGGGTGGATCCCTTGAGAGATCAAACAATATTTCGGAATTACAGCCCATATTCATAAATAACTTTATAAGACAGGTCACACAAATATAAATGAGAAACAACAAAGAATAAGTCAACACAGCTCAAAATTTTGAGTTGGGTCAGCTTTGATCAATAAGTCAACAAAACTCAATATTTTGAGATGTAAGTCAACACAGCTCATTGTTTTGAGTTTTCTCAGCTTGAATACCTTAGTCAACATAGCTTAGTATTTTGAGCTATCTCAGCTCGGTATTTTGAGTTATCTCAGCTTAAAACATTAATCTATGTTAGCTCAATCAACTTGTGCAACCATCTCACTCAATCAATTGAGCTGAATCAGTGCCTCCGATTTTACAGTGTACCTTTATGACCCAATATATGTTCCTTTCATTGGATGAGAATTCATGCTTCCACAAACAGTTTTGCTGAGGATGTTTAGCATTGATGCAATGGCACCATTACTTACAGGCGGCATTGTACCTATGTATTTATGTACACTAGCATTATACCCATAGAAATGTAAGGAGAAAATTATCTAAAAGTTAACGGGAGTGTTCCAGGTACAGCTGCCATAACATAATATGTTAGTGGTGTAGCTAGCAGAATCACACATTTCACTTTTGTTACTACGAAACTTTTGTATGGCTAAACTAAATTTAGTTTGAATCCATTTTAAATCGGCTTACCAAACTAGATCTCTTGCCTGTATAGTATCTCATCTATACAAGACATGCATTCCCAATTTCTCAAGACCGAGTAACAAAATCTCTCCAGGAGTAGTCCATCTCTCAAAAAGCAAGCCGCAAGAACTGGAGATGAGATCAAGTGTGTCCCCGGTGGCTACAATGCAAGGCTTGTTTGGCACAGGGAGGCTTGTTTGGCACCAGGGAGGCTTGTTTGGCACCAGGGAGGCTGCTTTCTGCCCATAAGCGGCCATAACGATGCTTATACCTGATAATGACTGGGGCTTGACACATCTTAGGCCTCAGCCTGATCAGATCCGGGGACAATCCCGAGGCATAAGATGCTTATATCCCTCTCAGCGCTAAGTCCACAGAGCTCCCCAGAAAGCTAGCATAGCTCCAGAAAGCCAGCCCCCTAAGAGCTGCCAGCCCCAGCAAGCTAGCTCCAGCAAATCGTATTAAGGATATTTCTGTGTGTTGAACTTGTTCCCCCAATCAATTGAGAGCTGATGTAGCAGGATAAACAACACTTTCTGTGCATTAGCATCCCTACATGCAGCATGGACGTCCAAGGACACTGGAGAAGGTCACTGTCATTTGTGCTCCTCATACATTTTCATAAGACTACACTCACTAAAGTGAATTTACCCAGAATCTGTTTATCTGGAAACATTGCTATTGTAACAACTCCAGGAGCGGGAGTCGAACCCTGGTCCCCTTCATCGTTATCCATTACACCAAAGAGTCACTCGTTGGTGTTGGGGAAACACCCTGCCACCAACCTGGAACCACTACACTCCTTCCTCCTTAGAATGAAGCTTGACCGCAAGCTTCGCCGTTGTTACCCTGGCCTGCTCTAACTATCCAGGCCAGATTGGACATGAGTCCACCAGTCACTACATATCGGGCGCCACTGTAACAACTCCAGGAGCGGGAGTCGAACCCCTGTCCCCTGCATGGGAAGCAGGAGCGTTATCCGTTACAAAGAGTCACTCGTTGGTGCGAGGGAAACACCCTGCCATCAACCTGAAACCACTACATTATCTGGAGTAAAAAGGTTGGACAAAAGAATTGACTTGCTTGTTTCACCCTTATTTATCTGGAACATCGTGTGCTGGAACAGAGGCAGTTAGCCTAATTTCAGGATAATTTGCTCTTTTTCTAAATAGAAATGGAACTCATTGAACCAGAGAAATCACTGGCAATTCTGGGACCGCAAATGCCAAATTTATGAAACTAAATAAATACCCCAAATCTTCATTATTTTTGCAGTCCATCATAATAAAATGCAGGCTATTAGATACACAGCTAACCTTTGAAAACGTCAATTTTTCTGTAAATCTTCCTGAAGAACATTTTACAGTGACAATTTAAGAATGGCCAAGGATGCAGATTGCTCAGCAGTACTTTGCCGTGGACCAAGGGCATTTGTCAAGATGCACAGCAAAGCTACATCGTCAGGATGCATTGTTGAAGTGCTTTGTTGAGATGCTACAATGATCCATCATGTCCATGGGCATCTTGTTTGCACAGTTATGACGTCATCTGATTGTGCAGGCTGACCTCAACTGTCTTTGCACAAGCAACAATGCACACTGCTTGCACAATGCACATCCAGGATTATGAACACCGAGATTAAGGCTTAATTCCAACTGTCCTCGTCTTTCCCCATTTTCCCAATGTAAACACACATCTTTCCCTTCTCCACTCTTTCTTTTGCGCCTCTTTATTTTCTTCTTCTTCGGCATTGCATCTCCTCTTTTATTCGCTTTCCTCATCTCTGCTTTCCTCATCTTCGCTTTCTTCATCTTCGCTTTCCACACCTTCGCTTTCCTCCACTTCACTTCACTTTCCCAAGAGTTCCTCTCCAATTCTATTCACTTTCCTCCTTTCAACTTCACTTTCCTTCTCTTCACTTCACTCTTCTCCTCTCCATTTCAACTTCCATCCACCCCAATTCACTTTCTTCCCCAGAGCTCCCGTTAACTTCACTTTCCTCCTCCCCCTTCACTTTCCTCCTCAGAGCTCCTCTCCACTTCACTTTCATCATCTCCACTTCACTTTCTAATCGGAGCTCCTCTTCACTTCACTTTTCTCCTCTTCACTTCACTCACCCGACTTCACTTTCCTCCTCTCAACTTCACTTTCCTCCTCAGAGCTCCTCAGAGCTTCACTTTCCTCCTCTCAACTTCACTTTCCTCCTCAGAGCTCCTCTTCACTTCATATTTCTGCACTTCACTTTCCTCGTCTCCACTTCACTTTCTAGTGCTCCTTTAGTTTCCCAATGCTACATTTTTTCCATATCTGACCCCAAATTTTATGATAGGATGATCAATTGGATTCAATCCACTGCAAGGCTTGGCTGAGGAGTGTCATTTAAGGTGTTATGGGTTGAGAGAAAAAAGCCATGTGAGTGAGATTAGATTCCTGCTATGGCTATTATTATAGATGACCTGTCAGTTGTCAAGGGAATGAGAGCAGCAGGACTGCGGGAGAAGCACGTGAACGAGGCCAGAAATACAATACATACAAAATCAGCGATGGTCAAGATACATTTTGCATCTTGTTTGCTTTGGACTTTGTGAGGAAACTGTCCGTAATTCGGGTGAAATGGAGATGAGGGAGCTAATTCTGGGAGTTATGGTCAGTTGCCCTGTCCACTGGTGTCCAGTTATGGGGCCCGGAAGAGAACCAATGCCCTCGTCATTTCCCTGCAATATCTCAGAGGACGACACTTGGTGAGAATTGAGGAGAGTTGGCGAGAAACTGCGAGAGTTGAGTCAAGTTGGTGAGAATTGGCGAGAGTTGATCTGGGCATGAAAGTAGCAAAGCGTGCTGACCGCCCTGTGTGACTGAAAGCTGGCAAAATCCAGTAACACTTCTGTGACTGGGGTAATTTCCCCTGCTTCCTGCCAGTTTCCCTGCAGTTGCCGCCAGTTTCCTAGCAGTTCCCGCCTTTTCCTGGGCCTGTTGACATTCCGCACATTTTCGCGGCATTAAAACCGCCATTTCCTTGAGGATCGCTGCAGTCGGGTAAACCTATCGTCTGCTATTTGGAGAATTGAAACGTGAATCTGGCAAAAGGCGCCAAAGGAGGCTGGCGAAGTGTGAAGAGGTTCTGGGGCCAGCGATGGGCTGCCGATTCGTTTGGTCGGCGCTTCCTTGAACGTGATAATCGTAGGTCTGGTGCCGATTACCTCCTTCCGGGGGCTGTGTCGTCGCTTAACTAGCTACTGATTGGGAGGCCTTGCGTCAATAGGCACAGAGGCGCGGTTGCAGCGGTCCTCTCCGAGAAATGTGCAAGAAGTCTGAGCTGCCTTGCTTTTTGGCTTTTAGAACTCTTTTTTTCTCTCTCTCTCAGTCTCTTTCCCACTTTGCTGACTGTGTCTACTCAAAAAGAGCAACTAGAAAGAATTAAGCAGACTTGTCAGAAAGAAAAACAGAAAGAAGTCACACAGCCGTTTCAAAGTCCTCAAAGAGACTGGACGATTTGCCGATTGAGAAGTCAACAGCTTCCAACTTGAAGCTTCTCTTGTCTCTGGCTCTGAACAGATTATATGTTAGAAGAATTCACCAAGGGAATATACAATATTATTATTTGAAATTGAATATTATGTTATTTATTTATCTAGCGATGGTTTTAGCCCGAGTTGTGATAAACACATATTCCTGATTAAGCAGCTTATACCATGAGACAAACATCTTATTGCAGAACATGCAAGCCGACAAACAAAGAGTACGTATGGGATTTATTGCAGTGAAATACTGGCTTGTGATCGGCAGAAGAGTCGAAAAGTATGTAATAATAGAACTTTATTTATTTTTACAAGTAAAGTAAATTTTTCGTAAAACATGACAAGGTGTAAATGCTCTCATCCTTGTGAGTTTGCTTATTTTAAAAGAAAGCTGTGAACAGAGTTTGTTGATATGATTATCCCACTGTAAACATTCATTGATGTTCACCAAGGTAATTTGTTGAGTTTGTTTGACTAATCACATTGTTATTAAGAGAAACATTGAGATTTTTAGAGCATTTCTTATTTTTCGAGTTGATTAACATTGAAACACATTTTGTAGGGTTTATGACTAACCTATTACCTTCATAACATTTTGAGACATCATCTAAAAAAACTTTAGTCTCATAGGCGCAGGGTAGGCTATTGTTTCAAAACTTGGTGGCTTAGGAAGTCGGAGTCTCATTGGTTCGACTCCGACAGCTCCAAAGCCATGTTTATAAGCTCAAATTTTAATCTCAGTTTAAAACATCTAACTCGGGTTTATCAGTTTTTTTGTTGAGTATATTGGAAGATTTATTGGTAAAGCTCTTTTTTTTTGAGATTTTATGGTCAGTTGCCCTGTCCACTGGTGTCCAGTTATGGGGCCCGGAAGAGAACCAATGCCCTCGTCATTTCCCTGCAATATCTCAGAGGACGACACTTGGTGAGAATTGAGGAGAGTTGGCGAGAAACTGCGAGAGTTGAGTCAAGTTGGTGAGAATTGGCGAGAGTTGATCTGGGCATGAAAGTAGCAAAGCGTGCTGACCGCCCTGTGTGACTGAAAGCTGGCAAAATCCAGTAACACTTCTGCGACTGGGGGTAATTTCCCCTGCTTCCTGCCAGTTTCCCTGCAGTTGCCGCCAGTTTCCTAGCAGTTCCCGCCTTTTCCTGGGCCTGTTGACATTCCGCACATTTTCGCGGCATTAAAACCGCCATTTCCTTGAGGATCGCTGCAGTCGGGTAAACCTATCGTCTGCTATTTGGAGAATTGAAACGTGAATCTGGCAAAAGGCGCCAAAGGAGGCTGGCGAAGTGTGAAGAGGTTCTGGGGCCAGCGATGGGCTGCCGATTCGTTTGGTCGGCGCTTCCTTGAACGTGATAATCGTAGGTCTGGTGCCGATTACCTCCTTCCGGGGGCTGTGTCGTCGCTTAACTAGCTACTGATTGGGAGGCCTTGCGTCAATAGGCACAGAGGCGCGGTTGCAGCGGTCCTCTCCGAGAAATGTGCAAGAAGTCTGAGCTGCCTTGCTTTTTGGCTTTTAGAACTCTTTTTTTCTCTCTCTCTCAGTCTCTTTCCCACTTTGCTGACTGTGTCTACTCAAAAAGAGCAACTAGAAAGAATTAAGCAGACTTGTCAGAAAGAAAAACAGAAAGAAGTCACACAGCCGTTTCAAAGTCCTCAAAGAGACTGGACGATTTGCCGATTGAGAAGTCAACAGCTTCCAACTTGAAGCTTCTCTTGTCTCTGGCTCTGAACAGATTATATGTTAGAAGAATTCACCAAGGGAATATACAATATTATTATTTGAAATTGAATATTATGTTATTTATTTATCTAGCGATGGTTTTAGCCCGAGTTGTGATAAACACATATTCCTGATTAAGCAGCTTATACCATGAGACAAACATCTTATTGCAGAACATGCAAGCCGACAAACAAAGAGTACGTATGGGATTTATTGCAGTGAAATACTGGCTTGTGATCGGCAGAAGAGTCGAAAAGTATGTAATAATAGAACTTTATTTATTTTTACAAGTAAAGTAAATTTTTCGTAAAACATGACAAGGTGTAAATGCTCTCATCCTTGTGAGTTTGCTTATTTTAAAAGAAAGCTGTGAACAGAGTTTGTTGATATGATTATCCCACTGTAAACATTCATTGATGTTCACCAAGGTAATTTGTTGAGTTTGTTTGACTAATCACATTGTTATTAAGAGAAACATTGAGATTTTTAGAGCATTTCTTATTTTTCGAGTTGATTAACATTGAAACACATTTTGTAGGGTTTATGACTAACCTATTACCTTCATAACATTTTGAGACATCATCTAAAAAAACTTTAGTCTCATAGGCGCAGGGTAGGCTATTGTTTCAAAACTTGGTGGCTTAGGAAGTCGGAGTCTCATTGGTTCGACTCCGACAGCTCTAAAGCCCTGTTTATAAGCTCAAATTTTAATCTCAGTTTAAAACATCTAACTCGGGTTTATCAGGGTTTTTTTTACTGAGTATATTGGAAGATTTATTGGTAAAGCTCATTTTGTTCAACAACACCCCCCTCCCCTCCAACCCTCCCAATGGGCCAATAGGATCCCCAAGCACGACTGCTTATTGGTTAGGATATTTGAAAAGGTAGAAAAAAATCATTACATCGATATTGGATCCGAATCAAGTTGAATCAAGGGGTTCCTCACAATATCAGGTTGTCAATCTCCGCAGTGCACTCTAAAAAATATCGGGACAAAATTGGTTTTTTAGATTCAAAATGGTTTTTTGAAAAACCAAATTTCAATGCAAAACCAACATGGATTTTTAAAAAAATCCATGTTGGTTTTTTGCATTGAAATTTGGTTTTTCAAAAAACCATTTTGAATCTAAAAAACCAATTTCGTCTGAAATTTTTTAGAGTGTGAGGGGATGGGTCCCCCATGAGCATAAGAGGAACACATTTGGCAAACATTGCGGATGAATGGAGTTAATGAAGATGTTTGGGCGAATACACCTCGTGAGTCCACAGACACTGTTACACCTGCAGTGCAAATAGTGATTTAATAGTCAGTGCTGATTTGATCAAGAGCATAAATAAAACAGGCATGTCTGCCAACAATGGCCGCTGATGGTTAGGTACGGCAGAGCACACATCGGTACACACTGGCCCTTCAGGTGACCCAATGCAGGTAGCGGCCTGGACCTCATGGGGAAATCCTGGCACACTGTCAAACGCCTGCTGTAAATACTACAGATCCAGGTTGTGGTAGGTACTTGTAAGTAAATGATACGACACTAATATACTTGTAGGTCATTGGAGCTCTTTGCAGATTGGCACTGGAAATTTTTTTTCTTCTTATTTTCAATTTGCAAACTGGTTTTGCCACGTCATTGACCGTTTTCTGTTGGTCTCCCAATCTTCTTATTGGATAAGTAGGCCTACCTAAAGGTATTTAATTAGTTTGTTTATTGCCACCTATGCTGCTAGATATATGATAAGCACTGAATCACCAGATTAACCACAACTGACACAAACATTTTGGTAAGCACTCATATTTCCAGTGTTGTAAGTTTGTTTGTTTGTGTTTTACGCCTCTGCAGCACCTTAGTGAGCTATATCGAGGCAGGCGATCGCCGTATGATGATGAGATGAGAAGACTGTGAGTCTGGCACATACCCTATTAATTCAGGGATGCCCAGGGTCTTTCAGTTGCCCCAGCATAGAATACTGGATACCACCCACCTCCATTTAATGTCCAATGGGCTCGGACTAAAGTGAGTTCCCGAGTGAGATTTGAACCCACGCCCTCAAAGCCAGTTGACAACTGCACTTACCAATTAGGCCACGGGGGAACTCACCAGTGTTGTAAGCAACTGCCACAATGTCACATGTAGTACAAATTACTGACACTTTTGCAGTGTGTAGTACCAGTGCAAGCAGAAGGTGGCGCAAGTTCAACAGAGCAGCTAAGCGCAATCATTCCTCATTAGTTTATCTTAATTGGTGTTTGTCACTTGGGCTTGGGTGTCCGCCAGGCTCACCTGGTCGTGACTGGCTCAAACGGCCTCACAGGAAAGAAGGCAAATATGAGAGGCAAAGGACTTGGTATGGAAGCCAGCAGAAAGGGGGACCCTAAACAATTGTAGTCCAAGTTGAGGAAATTAGAGAAAGTCTCTAAACACTTCTCCAGTGACAGCATATCATATAAAGCTTACGGAGCACACACTTGACAAAACCCACCACAAATCTCCTCACTACACTGTTTATTTTGAAATCCACAAACACCAAACCATTCCTAACCAACACATTGAGCAAATTGGCCAATGACAAGGGCAAAAAAGAACAGCTCAAATGCCCCATCCCAAGCCCCAGAAATGCACGCAAAACAAAGAAGATATTCACTTTTTTGCGCTGTTTTTCACTCAGATTTTCGACCATTTTTAATTCAACTCCCAGTGAAATTCTTGATAATTGAAATCTCCCCTTTGTCGACGATGTTTATCCTGCCAAAGACGTGACTTTATAACACCTCTGCTTGCCACCCATGAGAAAAAATGTTAAAAAGTATTAAAACTCGAAAAATTGGAAAAAGAAAGAAAATAGTGATGTTTGTAAGCTAATATCAAATAGTCCAATGGCATTGGCAGCTAGAACCTCGGTTATTGACTGTTGGTTTTAAAATCACTCCGGCTTGAGTTTTCCTTCTGCCCATTATCCTGGACACAAAATATGATTGCTTATCCCAAAAGCACAGTATGTTTCATGACAACGACAATACACCAAGGAATTATCGTATGTTTGCTTAAATGAAAGAGCATTTCCTCAGCTGGGAATTCTTCTAATTTAACATAATCCATTCTCCTCTGAGGCATGTCCAAATTAGCCATGCAATACCTTGAATTAGCTTTTTGAAACCTTCAAAAAGTCATTAAGCATTGTGGTAAAAGTTAGAGATCTGTCAATCAAATAAAATTTTTGGATGAAAAAAATGTTTTCTCCTTACTCCCCCTATAAAATACTGCAAAAGAAAGAAGAAAAAAGAAAAAAAAAACTTTTGATTGGGTCAGGTCACAATGAATGCAATCATCTTTGTACCACACGCATTATTACAAGAAATACATATACTGTTGTTCAGAAGCATTATACTTTATAGAGTCATGAAATATCCAGGATTTTAGGTAAGGAAAATGCTTATAAAATCGGATGTCTCATGAGGAACTGATTTGCCAAATACTCGTATAAAGAACATTTCAGTACTTATGACGGAGGGTTTACAAAAATCCGAATCGATCCTTAGTAAGGGGGGGGGTTACTTAAAATCATCCTAGAGAGGGGGTAGTGATTTTTAATGAAACAGACAATATTCCGAATCTCCCCTCCCGGTCATTAATTCAGAAGTAATTAATCTAAGATGAAGGATCTATCTGACGAAAAGGAAGGGGGGGGGGGCACTACTGTACATGCCCCAACCCCTGGAATCCTGGATCCGCCTATGGTAAGTTAAAGGTAACTCTCCAGTAGTCCTCATTAGCACACCTCGCGTGTTACACAAGTGTCAGGAGTATTTTGGACACACATCCACAACAAACAACTGACCACAATCTGTGTTTGCATCACGTTGCACTTCCTGTGATAGGACAATGGCTTCAGCAATGGCCGAGGATGCAGCATGGATGGTCAGGGGTCAGGAATAGAAAGTGTGATGCACCTGTTCATGGGGTGGCCAAGGTGGTGGACAAGGTGGCAAGGGGTTATGCTGGAATGATTCGTGTTGGGGTCCAGCGGGGAGCGGGGTTTGGCCAGAAGATAACCTTGTTAAAGACTGGGATTCACATCAGAGACATCATTAGGGAATTAGACTAGCCTGTATGTTTTCTTTAATTTTCAGTCTTCCTAGGTTGCTTTCTTGGGGGTATACACTTAGTCCTACGTCCTACAGCCTATATGTCTCTTCCTGCGCATTTTTCAAAACTTAAATTTATAAATTAATTTTTATCCAAAATGTCATTGTTTGCTTTCAAAAATGTTTGTGAAATATGTACACGAGACCTTCAATTCCATATGAAGATTTTTACCAACACAGTCGCATTTTGATTATGACTTGGCTTGACTTTTGTTGTACTGGTACACCCGCAGATCACCCAGGGAAGCGCAAACTCCATCTTTTTGGATGAGATGAGAAGACTGGGAGTCTGGCACATGCCCTATTGATTCAGGGATGTCCAAGGTCTTTCATTTGCCCCAGCATAGAATACTGGATACAACCCGCTTTCATTTATTGTCCCATGGGCTCGGACTAAAGTGAGTTCCCGGGGTGAGATTTGAACCCACGCTCTCAGAGCCAGTGGACAAGCGTGCTTGACCATAAGGCCACTGGGGATGTGAATATGAGAGTACCCAAGGATACCAACCCATAACCCCCACTTTACGACCCCTGCCTAGATACCTCCGATTGATCACCCATGATTTTATTTACCTTCGTGATTTTATTTACCTTCCTGATTTTATTTACCTTCAGAACTAATTGTGTTTTCATACCTGATACACATATTGATACACACATTTCCACTGCTGCTTATTTTCTTGACTGATTTGCTCATTGCTCATGCACAGCTCACTCGTCACATTAAGTAATACAACTATTTGGTCACACTCAGTTAAATATTTGCACTATTTCGGAATATTTAGATAATGGTGCTCTAATAAGGATAGGAAGTTTGCTCATGATTTCACAAGCTCATTAGATGGACACCATGTATGATAGACCTGTTCATTTGATGACTCAAGGGTTTGTGAATTCCGTAGCTTATTAAAAATACCAAATCCAACTTCAAAGAAACAACGTCTTTTATGTCAATAATCTTTCAAAGAATTTTGGGATGAATAAATGAGTTTCTTTTGAATTAAGTCAAATACATTCCAATTCACATTTTGTACTTGAATGTTGAGATGTCCCAACCCTATGGGCACATTTACGTTGTAGCAACGTTGCAACAAACGTCACCCTGTTTGTCAAATGACATAGAATTGTATGGTAGAAATTATGTTGTCACAACGTTGTGAAGCAACATCAAAGATATGACATACGTTAGCATGCGCCATAGTGGCGACGTTTTCACAACATTGTGAGGCAATGTCAATGGTTCAACGTCAGCTTGCGACGTTGTGGCAATGTTGTAAAAAAACCCAGACGTCTTATTCACGTTGTGGCAACATAATCTCTACCATACATATCTATGTGACCAACAGACCAGACCTCCATCAATCAGCAACGTCGGGGTTTAAGTTGTGTGCCCATTGGGAAATGAGTTTTTGCAGATTATAGTGGTTGAAGCAAAATTGCTGATCATTAATTACTACACTACCATCCTCAGTCAAATGCATTACATCTAAACTACCATCCTCAGTCAAATACATTACATTTAAACTACTATCCTCAGTCAAATGCATTACATCTAAACCACCATCCTCAGTCAAATGCATTACATCTAAACTACCATCCTCAAAGACATTACTTGTATCTAAACAACCGTCCTCAGTCAAATGCATTATATCTAAACTACCATCCTCAGTCAAATGCATTACTTGTGTCTAAACTACCATCCTCAGTCAAAAGCATTACATCTAAACTACCATCCTCACTCCTCCGTCAAATACATTACTTGTATCTAAACAACCGTCCTCAGTCAAATGCATTACATCTAAACTACCATCCTCAGTCAAATGCATTACTTGTATCTAAACTACCATCCTCAGTCAAATGCATTACATCTAAACTACCATCCTCAGTCAAATGCATTACTTGTATCTAAACTACCATCCTCAGTCAAATGCATTACATCTAAACTACCATCCTCACTCCTCCGTCAAATACATTACTTGTATCTAAACAACCGTCCTCAGTCAAATGCATTACATCTAAACTACCATCCTCAGTCAAATGCATTACATCTAAACTACCATCCTCAGTCAAATGCATTACTTGTATCTAAACAACTGTCCTCAGTCAAATGTATTACATCTAAACTACCATCCTCAGTCAAATGCATTACTTGTATCAAAAACTACCATCCTCAGTCAAATGCATTTATAATAAAACCCCATGACAGTGTAGTTCACAGCTATGAACATCATGAGTGTCCGGTCTGCTCTGAATTAACATGAGTCCGAAGGACGAGTGTTATTCAGAAGGCAGACCTGACACAAATGATGTTCATAGCAGTGAACTACACTGTTATGGGGTTTTATTTATATCCCGCAATGACTTTATCAGTGGTTTTTACTAAATTTTAGTCTGATAACTTCAAATCCCCCAAGTTAGGAGCAGCAATTTGTTGTGACGTCACCAGCTGCCCATTGTGACGTCATGACATAAACAATCGCTGCCCATTGTTTGCATAACAACGTCAGATAATTTATTTCATTGAGTTCACTAGGATGAACTCCATGGTGTGCCCTCAATGGTTTTTCTATGGTGTTCACTCGCAATTGTGGGATATACATCTGAACTACCATCCTCAGTCAAATGAATTACTTGTATCTAAACTACCATCCTCAGTCAAATGCATTACATCTAAACTACCATCCTCAGTCAAATACATTACATTTAAACTACTATCCTCAATCAAATGCATTACATCTAAACTACCATCCTCAGTCAAATGCATTACATCTAAACTACCATCCTCAGTCAAATGCATTACATCTAAACTATCATATACATTACTTGTATCTAAACTACCATCCTCAGTCAAATGCATTACATCTAAACTACCATCCTCAGTCAAATGCATTACATCTAAACTACCATCCTCAGTCAAATGCATTAATCTAAACTACCATCCTCAGTCAAATGCATTAATCTAAACTACCATCCTCAGTCAAATGCATTACTTGTATCTAAACTACCATCCTCAGTCGAATGCATTACTTGTGTCTAAACTACCATCCTCAGTCAAATGCATTACATCTAAACTACCATCCTCAGTCAAATGCATTACATCTAAACTACCATCCTCAGTCAAATGCATTACATTTAAACTACTATCCTCAATCAAATGCATTATATCTAAACTACCATCCTCAATCAAATGCATTACATCTAAACTACCATCCTCAGTCAAATGTATTACATCTAAACTACCATCCTCAGTCAAATGCATTACATCTAAACTACCATCCTCAGTCAAATGTATTACATCTAAACTACCATCCTCAGTCAAATGCATTACATCTAAACTACCATCCTCAGTCAAATGCATTACATCTAAACTACCATCCTCAGTCAAATGCATTATATCTAAACTACAATCTGCAGTCAAATGCATTACATCTAAACTACCATCCTCAGTCAAATGCATTACATCTAAACTACCATTCTCAGTCAAATGCATTACATCTAAACTACCATCATCAGTCAAATGCATTACATCGAAACTACCATCCTCAGTCAACTGCATTACATCTAAACAACTGTCTTCGGTTCAGGGTTTTATCAGCAGCAGCCTATTTTTCCCTATCGCCCAATTGCAAGAAAGTAAAAATCAGGAAATAGATCAAAACAATGAATAAAAGATACACCTGATTATTGACACCACTTAAGCGGGTGTTTGACTAAAAAAATTGGCAGAAATTCAAATTCCGATGATTTGCCATCAACTGATCATGAGTTCCTAAATTGTTCACACATGCACCGTTGTGAGATGCTGTTGTGTGAAATTTTCAGAGAAACCTCATAATTTGAAGACTTTGGTGTCTAAGTAAAAATTTACTGGTAAAAAAGCCATGTCATTTAATATAGAGATAAAACCTCTACAATTTGCAAATTATACGAGACCCTTTGGACAGCAGCTGGGGTATTCCATCTGAGGGGGCCCGGTACTAGGGTGGGCTGAAAAAACCTTTTTTTGGAATTTCAATATATATGCCAGTGGTATAGAAATTCGGTTATGGCCCCAAAAAATGAAAATTGGTGCAAAAAAAAATTGTGGCATGCGATTTGTGCCGGGCCACTTCGGCTTTTATGAAAATGAATATTTTCAGCCATTTCGCATGCTTTTTTAGACAATTCCAAAAAAAGTGTTTTTTTTTCAGCTCACCCTACCCTGTACTCATGAGCACTAAAGACATTTCACAAAGAAGAAGAAAAAAGATCATTGGGGCGATAATTTCATCAGTTGAACTTGTGAGGTCTACATTAGTTTGCACTTGCACTGGAGATGTCTTGGAGCTGAAAAGGGGGAGGCTAAAACCAACTGAAAGTTGTGCGTTTGTGTTGGGAGTGGTTCAGCCTGAAAAGAGCCTTCCATTTCTGAGTTGATTTCTCAGTTGAGAGTTGATTTTGCGAGTTGATTTTGGAGTGGAGAGTTGATTTGTGGGGTTGATTTCTGCCTTTGGCCAAGCTTTATCTCTCCTTTTGCACTTAGAGCATGCTCCGGTGGCAATTATTGAGTTTGGAGAAGTTGGCAAATCAATCAGGGGCAAATTCTACATTGGGGGCAGATGCAGTCTGGGGACAAACACTGGCTCTGTGTGGCCCATAACACCACGAGATGATCTCAATTTTAATAGACGATAATTGCTATTTGCCCTCCGCTTAGGCCAAAGAGGACCCCATTGCCCGGAGTCAAAGAGGAGGCCTGCGGAGGGGTAAAGGAGCTGCCATATTCACCCTCAATTATGGCACATTAAAAGCTAATCAAACAAGAAAGCTTGCTCTGAGAATGCTCTCCTGGATGCCTTTGGCCTGTTCGTGCACTCGCTGCCTTTTTACTGTCTGTCCTCTCCTCTCTCCTCTCCTATAAGAATTCAATCTCTTACTTGTCTTCAAGGAATTCTCACTTCACTGCAGTGTTCTAGCTCACTTCCAACAACACTTCACCGACCTCTTCAGGACTTTATCCATAGATCTCCAGCATGATTGCAGACACTGCCAGACAGATGACCTTAGTATATATTGGTTACCTCTATTGGTCATGTAAACATACATATGTATACTTAAAGATGCAGCTGGGCGGCTGAGTGCTTAAGGTACCTGCCTGCTCCGCTGAAGGTCTTTGCCTGCATGGGTTCAAACCCTGAGTGAGGAGCCTGAAATTTTCAGTGAACGTTTATCAGCAAAATCTCAGCTGGATGTCGTTCGAATATGACATTCAATTGGCGGCCCCTTGTATCAGTGTCTGTGCGGGACAAGTAAATATCCCTCATATGGGGTAAATGTGTAACATGTTGAGGACTCCCACTCTCTCTTCCAAACAATTTTTTGCGCATGCGTACGAGCAACAAACTTTTTTATCGCAATTTTAACATTAAGGTGTACTCTATACATGAAGTTCCATATGCTATCTGCTCACTCAGGAAAAGCATTTAGCATGGAAGGAGCTCCTCGGAATAAAGAAGTACCATAAAACGGCTAACTGTATTGATTTTTAAAGATGCATGGCGAAACCGTTGAAACATTACTATATAATTTATATAACTATTTCTTATATAATTTTGTCTTCTTTTCTTTCAAATTCCAGGCAGTTGTGGTCCACAATGCAATCAAATTCATCAAAACATTTCTGCCATTTTGAAATATTGATTATTGAATGAAGGCGATTGACTTTTTTTTGCAGAACTATGCATGGGGTAGATTATTTGAGTTTTGAAGATCAAATCCCAAAACACAACATGGGGACGTGGTGTTTCTGTCATGGTGAGCATTTGGGAACAGTCGAGATATTTGGTCTTCTCTGGTATAAAGCACTTTAGTTTAAGGGCTCATCTCGAACTCCTAGTCCTAAGCTCAAAAGGGACACTGCAATAGTTTGCTGGTATTTGATATATTTAGTGGATTTTCAAAGAACCGTGTTTTTGCTCTTTTGGGCTAAAGTGTTGCTGTTGTGTAAATAGCACAGCCATTAAATTTAAGTCTATGTTAGATTGTTGATATTACATAATTAGTAATAAAAAACAATAACATGATTTGTGTGCTGAATAATTGCTCACTGTTACATAATCATCAGTTTATAAAGATTGTTACTTTAATTTTGTTATGTTTTCTTGTTGTCTGCTTTGAAATGAAATGAATCACGTGTTGATAATTTAATTTAGCTTCTCAAGGCTAATAATTAACTGTTCCATAACAATTGTTGATACAGGAAATATAACTTGAGAAAATAGAATTTTTAAGACATTTTTGAAGATGCATAGGTTATGTTTTGTTAATACGAAACTAAATCATTGATAAGAAGTTGGACCTACTTAACCTAATTCCCTGCTGTGGACTGTTGATGTTGAAACCATCACTGCACAGATTTTTGAGTCCTCTCTTGAGCTCAATTCGCATTGCGAAACGGCCTTCCGCTGTTTCGCTGCGCGAATATGAGTCAAACTGCATGAAAACATTCTAGATAATATTATTGTTTTTTCTCAGCCCTGTTGATATGAAGTTGTTTAAGTGGACTGAATCTATTTCGACCAAGGTTTTTAAGATATATATTTTTCAAAAAGTGTCTATTTGGCGTCCCCACCCTGTTATCCCGAATACAGTTGGAAATTTTGCACAAGGCGTTTGACAGTGCTTGGACCTTTTGGGCAGATATTTGTAGAATGCTTCTGTTGGAATTGTGGAAAAGGCAAGGAATTTGACTTCTGGGGTAAACAGAGGAAACTGGAAGAGGTTGAAAGGTTCCTGGGTGTTCTTAAACACCCTCTCTGTCCATTATTAACCCCAACAAAAGCTGGAGGAAGGTGAAATTCAAGACTGCTGCCTGTAATCAGGGATTTCTCGTGGCCAACACGCCCGGCGCAAGATCACTGAATGGCCGGGCTGCAAAACTGCCAAGAGTCAACTGAGATCTCGAGAAGAGGGAGAAAGAGAGAGAAAGCAGGAGGTAAAGAGAGAGGTAAAGAGGCCATAAGAGTGAGAAAGAGGCAGAACAGGTCACAGAGAGTGCTTGTTCGGTGCTTGCTTGTCTCTGAGAGTGTCTTGTTCTTGCTCTTAAAAGGGTAGGAACCCAAGAAAAGTTTTTGAAGGGCCTGAATAAGGTAGAAAGATGGATAATCAAATGGCTGGAAAGATGAATGGGACTTTACGTTCTGTATTTGTGGACAGCTAGACAGATAGATAAATAGATAGATAGATAGGTAGATAGGTAGATAGGTAGATATGGTAAGTGCAGCCCCCTGAGCTCAGTTCTGGGCGCTTACAAGGGTTGATTGATGAGATGGGGTAGAGAGAGTGGGAGTCCTCAACATGTTACACATTTACCCCATATGAGGGATCTTTAACTTGCCCAGCACAGACACTGATACAAGGGGCTGCCAATTTAACGTTTCATCCGAACGACATCCAGCTGGATTTTGCTCATAAAGGTACACTGAAAATTTCGGGTTCCCCAACCGGGAGTCGAACCCATGCAGGCAAAGACCTTCAGTGGAGCAGGCAGGCATCTTAACCACTCACATACCAAGCTGCCATAGAGAGGAAGGAAGAGTTTGAAGACGGCTTGAAGGCTAAAAGCTGCCTGTCACAAAATTTATACAACTGCTCCTCCCTCCAAGAATGGTACACTACATTGTGCATTCCATAATTTATGATTAAATGGCGCTGTCATTCATGGAGTTGCCATATATGGTGCTGGGGCAGAAATGAAAGTGAGAGTGAAAAGAGTCGCCTTCGAAAAGTCATTTGATTTGAGGCCTTCCTCCTGCTGACACAAAAGCTGAGGGCTGTTTTCCCTTTTAGCTGCTTTAAAGGGTGCTCCCTGGCACTGTGGTCGGGTGGTGATTGGTGTTCCCAACTCAAACCACCAACTGATGGTTGCCCTATTGTTTGGTTCAGAACGATTACATTAATCAATTAGCTTTTTCAATTTCCCTGCCTCCCCTCCTCTGAAGTGGCCCCTACAAAAGATGTCAGCAGCAAATGTCGAAAATAAAGCAAATTTACTCAGAGGTAATTAAGGCAGGCGCCGCTTAAAACCCAATATGAGCAGAAGAGAGAACAGAGAAGAGAGCAGAGAAGAGAGCGAGAGGGGAGAGGGTGACGAGAGAGCAGGCTTCTTTCAGATCTCAGCCAGTTGTTGCCTTTGCAAGCAGAGACAGCCATGATTGCAAAAAGGCCCCAGATGCAGTTTCACCCAAATGGACCGCCTCGAGATTAGAGCTTTTCAAAGTCGCGCAAATCAAGTATTTGCAGATATTTGCAGGGCTTAGAATGGCTAATAGGTGACCCCTTCTAGGTGGCAGGGGGCTTTTTGGCTGCAGAAAGCAAGCAGCCGTTTGCACAAGCCTTGAAAGCGATCTGCTGGCGAAATGATCCAGGCTATTGAGGGGAGGGGAGGACAGCGTTTGTGCATTTGGGGGGCCAGGAAGTGGCTGGGGCCGTGTTAGCACTGGGGAAAGAGGCCCCTGCCATCAAAGTGTAGCTGTAATATGTGCAGTCACGGGTAATAGGGGCATCAATTAAAAGGCGATAAACTTGTATTGACCTAGGGATGCTGCTACCTCCCTGCCGCCAATGGATGCCAATGCTTTGCAGACAGTGCTCATGGAGGAAGAAGGGGGGGGGGGCTCTCAGGTCAAATAAAGAGTGATGATTTATTTCTTGTGCTGCCTTTTCCTTCAAGCCTTGCATCTAAGACTGCTCTGCCACCTAACACATGGTCTTGAATGCCCTTGCACCCTGGGAGTGCCCGCCACCCTGCCAAAGCATATACAAGTGGCACGCGCCCTGTCAGGAGCTGCCTTCTGAAAGCTAATTAATTTCTACTTACAGCGGCAAAAAGGTCTTTATTGGTATGCTGGCCCATTGCTGGCCCAATGCTGGGTGGGAGTTGGTGGATTGTTGAGCTGGCCCATCAATCCTTCTGCCCTAATGCCATCAGTGGTCTGTTTGCCCCAGAAGTGAGTGAGCCCAGGCGTGCTTCTCGGCTCTTTTCTGTGTGTATTTTGTCACTTCTGTCCGTCCCACTCGGCCCTTCTGTCTCTTTAACCTCATTAATAGCCTCTCTTCCTTTCTTTCTCTTTCTTTCTTTCTCTTTCCTTCCATTTTTCCTCTTTGCCTCTTCATTTCTCCTTCTATTAATTCTGCCTCAGACTTTCAGCCAATTCCGAATGTTCTTTCCTCCCAATGATTTAATAAATCACTGAATTTTGTTAGCACCGATCACCGATCACAGGACCTCTCAGAAGTTGATGCCTCAATTGATGTACAAATTAAGTTGGTTTTTATACTACTCATGCATAAATATGATTCGACTATCCCATTTGAACATCCCATGTATTGATGAAAAAGAAATTGAAGGCACAGTAAAGTATAGCATATCATTTTTAAAATCAAAACTCCCTCAAATCAAATTCTGGTAGAACTTTTTCAATTTCAAAACTACCTCAAATGAAGTTCTGAAGGAACATTTTCAATTCTAAAACTCCCTCAAATCAAGTTCTGATGGAACATTTTCAATTTCAAACATCCCTCAAACCAAGTTCTGATGGAACATTTTCAATTTCAAAACTACCTCAAATCAAGTTCTGAAGGAACATTTTCAATTCTAAAACTCCCTCAAAGCAAGTTCTGAAGGAACATTTTCAATTTCAAAACTACCTCAAATCAAGTTCTGAAGGAACATTTTCAATTCTAAAACTCCCTCAAATCAAGTTCTGATGGAACATTTTCAATTTCAAAACTACCTCAAATCAAGTTCTGAAGGAACATTTTCAATTCTAAAACTCCCTCAAATCAAGTTCTGATGGAACATTTTCTATTTCAAAACTACCTCAAATCAAGTTCTGAAGGAACGTTTTCAATTTTAAAACTACCTCAAAGCAAGTTCTGATGGAACATTTTCAATTTCAAAACTACCTCAAAGCAAGTTCTGACGGAACATTTTCAATTTTAAAACTCCCTCAAATCAAGTTCTGATGGTACATTTTCAATCTCAAAACTACCTCAAATCAAGTTCTGATGGAACATTTTCAATTTTAAAACTCCCTCAAAGCAAGTTCAAAACCAAGTTCTGATGGAGCATTTTCAAATTTCAAGATTCGTTCAAAACGAGTTCTAATGGAACATTTTCAAAACCAAGTTCTGATGAAACATTTCAATTTCAAATCGAGTCCTGATGGCCATTTTCGATAAGAAAACCAGGTTCTGATGAAACATTTTCAATTAAAAAACTGCAAGTTCTGAGGAACATTTTCAATTTCAAACTGCCCCAAATGTAATTTTGATGGAACATTTTCAATTATAACCTAATATCAAATTCCGAAGAAACATTTTCAATATCTAAACTGCAAAAAATAAGTTTTAATGGGACATTTTCAATATCAAATTTGGATAAAACTTTAGGTATAAAAACATCCTCAAACTAAGTTCTTCGTGGCACTGGGGGGGGTGTATTTATGATGAAATGTCTCGTTAACCAAAAAATGATATGCTGCAGCTGTACACCTATATACTATAATAGATGTTTAATCTATAGGTCCAATTAATAGTCATCAAGTTTGTTTAGATCTACATGGGAGTACATAAACAGTGCGTTGGATCCTTCTGCTGTTTTCATTGCTGTGAGGTCGGCCCTTTTGAAGTGACATTGAATACAGTCATATATATATATGGGTGTTTGAGGGTGAGCCAATAGGCCCTGCAGTGCACATACACTGCGATATGGGTGTGAAAATCCTTGCCCTGTGAAATTCAGAGAGCTGGGGCAATTAGTAAACCCCTCACGGTCCCTATACTCAATATGTACATGGTGTTTGGGGCTCAGAGGGTGATCATTGGGGGGCAATGCAGCTTCCACGAGATTCTCCCGAGACTTGCATATTTCTTTGTATTCTATGAAACGTGGCTATCCGACAATTTGGAAGCTTAAAGTGCCGACCCTTGTAGCGCGGAACGTGAGGGGCATTTCAGATTCCAAATTTCTTCGCTCCTTCTAAACTGTCACCTGACACCCCTGGCCCACACCCCTGGAGGAGCACCCGGCCACTTTTTGCCCCCTTCTTCGCTGCCCCCTTCACTGCTCGCCAGTTAAAGACCCCAACAGAAGGCTCCCGAGCCCTCCTCCTGACTCCTTGAGCCCCCTGTGAAGTTGTGAAACTGGCTCATCTGAGCCAATTGAAAGCCCTCTTGAGCAACTGTGAAGAACGCGAATGTGAAGGAACTTCCGAACCAACAGAATCAAGGAAATGGCCTTTTAAAAATTATTGAAAGGGATTATGCAATGCATATACTTTCCTTCAAAGAAAATATCATATGTCCTAATTAATTATCAATGCACATTGCACAATGATCTGTAGATTAAAGTAATAATTGGCTATAAATCTGCCATTTTATCTATATTCTGCTAAGGCCATCTATCTATCAGTCTATCTATCTATCTATCTATCTATCTATCTATCTATCTATCTATCTATCTATCTATCTATCTATCTATCTATCTATCTATCTATCTATCTATCTATCTATCTATATCAAAGGAGCATCAGTACCCCATCCACTGATTGCCATATGATTCATGTCCATGGAGTGATGCGTTGAGTGATGAATGACCTTTTGTCTTGAAAGTGCCCCCGATGCTCCCCCAAATGACTTGTATTTCACTTTGGCTTTCTGGTTTCATCCTAATTGAAATGCGTGGGCAACAAGGGGCAAATCGGGATGCTGCTAAAATCTCAGCTGCTCAGACTCTGATTGATGACATTGTGGACGCGATAGGGGCCATTTAGATGGCTCTGCGCGGCTTGGGTTTCAGGGGCCAGCATATGGCTGAGGTCTCTCGCAACCTGCTTGGAGGTGCTCGTTCCATCTTACAATAACTGTCGTATTTAATAACTAAACAAGACAACAGACTACCCAAACAGCCGTGACAATAAGGGGTGTACAAGGATCAGAAGTGCCCTACACGAAGGGTTTTAGCTCCCAGATCAAAGGGGCGATCTGCGGCACCCTGTCTGATCAATCGCCGTGCCCTATCAACCCCCGTGCCTCACCCTCGTTAAAAAGTACACTTACATGCCCCACCAGAAATAACATGGCCCCCGTGCACTCCAACATGTCTGCAAATATGCTAAGGAAAACTGAAAGAATGTCTCCAAGAATCAAAGAGGCGGTTACCTGGCCAAGAAAATACCTTTACATGCAGCCGGACTCAGGGTGAGATTCCATTTCAGGCCATTTCAAAAATTGTTCATCTGTAAGTTCAACGCTAGCACCAATCATCGAAAGTGTTGTCGTAATTTCAGAAGCATGCGCAAATAAAAATGGTTATATCGTAATTTTACAAATACTTTAGCATACGACAGGATCAGTTTGATAATGAACTTCCACCATTCCACACTTTGGCCTGCAAGGTAACTTTAAAATAGATCAACAACGAGTGGTTAAAGTCAAGTAAGTCAACATCCATAAATACTTTCAACTCTGCCCTAATGGATCCATAATTGGCACCAACACAGCTGCAAACTAGAGAGGCCCTGATCTTATTTTGGAGCGAGAGTTAATGGCTGACCTTTGGTCATTGCATAACCATTACGTAATGGTAGTTGTGCCACGCTCTTCCTGTTGTCCAACTAATCTCACCTTTGTCCTGTGTCTTCACTTTAGTTTCACCTCTGTCAACAGTGCTAAGTGGTTCTAATCCCAAGTCAAACTGGCTAGTATTGACAACATAGCTTCTGTAATCTCTCAGATAGATAGATAGATAGATAGATAGATAGATAGATAGATAGATAGATAGATAGATAGATAGATAGATAGATAGATAGATAGATAGATAGATAGATAGACGTTCATTTTCTTGACATACCTAATATATTATGCGAACAAAAACCAAAAATTTGTTCACACATATCACATAAATTTACTACACTATGACATTCCATCAGTTACTAGCTTAATTGGCTGTGTCTGAGAAAACCAGGCAGGGCGTCTACGTGGCCCGACTCAGATTTTAATGATACTGGGTTTAATGACCCTTTGAATAGTTTGAAAAGTTGGGGTAAGGTTGGTTTTGACCAAAAAAATTTTTTAGGGGCCAAACTGGTACTCTAAAAATTAGATGTTTTACATAGCTGAAAATCTTCGGCAAAAACTCCCATTGGATTACATGTTAAATTTTGAAACTTTGAAGCTATGGAACGCAACGAGCAGCGGCTACAAAAAAATTCTGACAATGCAATTTGGTTGTATGACTCTTTAACTTATGGAAAGTGATGTCAGACCCGTGGGTTTTTTTGTTATGGGTGTTTTGAGAGGCATTTCTAATGTAACCATGGCGACAAAATGGAAATCTATTTCTTTGACCACCAAAAAGATGAAACTGGTCTATCTCTGTCAGTAAAAATGATAGAAAAACAAGTAAAGCATGGTTTCCTGTATTTTAGAGGATGGGAATTCATTTCTTAGGTCAATTCTATTTTTAGAACAACCCTTGGGTGCATTTTAGGCCTACAAATGCAGAAAAAGTGTGATTTTTTAACTTTTTTCATTTTTCCGGCAGTATGATACAAATTTGGTGACCTGAACATTAGCAATTAGTAATATCACACCACCAAAACATTTTTGTCTTTCATTTGGTGTATGCAATTTTTTTTAATTTATGCATATTTCTAGCAAAAAAGGCCAAATTCGGTCATTTTTATGCCCAATTTGTGGTAAATTTTGAAAAAAGCCCAGAAGTTGATGTAATTAAATGATGATAGCCTGAACTACAACAAAGAGGAACTTATGCCATATTTTTCCAAATGTTGTTTCAAGAAGGAACGAAAAATGATTTTTTTACCTACTTAACGTTCAAGATGGCTGCCAGAATGGGAATTATCAGACCCGTGGGACAAAATGGAAATCTATTTCTTTGACCATCAAAAAGATGAAATTAGTCTATCTCTGTCAGTAAAAATGATAGAAAAACAAGTAAAGCATAACGGTTTACTGTATTTTAGAGTATGGGGAATTCATTTCTTAGGTCAATTCTATTTTTAGAACGACCCTTGGGCGCATTATAGGCCTATAAATGCAGAAAAAGTGTGATTTTTAACTTTTTTCACTTTTCTGGCAGTATGATACAAATTTGGTGTCCCGAACATTAGCAATTAGGAATGTCACACTAACTTAACATTTTTGTCTTTCATTTGGTGTATGCAATTTGTTTAATTTATGCATATTTCTTGTTAAAAAAAAAGGCCAAATTTGCCAATTTTATGCCCATTTTTGGCAAATTTTGAAAAAAAGTCCAGAAGTTGATGTAATTTTTAATGATGATAGCCTGAACTACAACAAAGAGGAACTAATGCCATATTTTTCCAAATGTTGTTTCAAGAAGGTACGAAAAAAGATTTTTTGACCTACTTAACATTCAAGATGGCTGCCACAACTGGAATTGAGATAAGATCACAAATTCTGCAGTAACAAGTGAACGGTGAAGTGAGATTTTTAAACAGTATTTAACTTTTTCTGCCTTATATGGGAATTGTGATAACTGGAACTCTCATAATTGTGCAAATAACATTAAATGGAATTTTTTATCTTTTATAAGTTGTAAAAATCTGCTAAATTAATGCTAATTTTCTTGCCAAAAAAGAACAAAGTGGGCTGATTTCAGGCATGTTTTGCGACAAATTATTGCAAAATGTTGGGAGTAACAGTTGATACATGACAAATAAATAAATAATAACTAAATGAAACCCATGTTCAAAAACTGTTTCAAAGAAGAAGGTTTGAAAAAGAATGTTCTGAGCTACTTAAAATTCAGGATGGTAACCATATTTTGAATAAAAAAATAAAAGATGTATATACAAAGAATGTAAAGAGAACGGAAGATAAAAAAACAAAAAACAAAAACATATTTAAAAAAAGTTAAAAAGAAACATTCATAAAATAATTTTTACATTCAGCTTTAAAATCACACAGACTTCCTGAGGACTAAACATCTAAAGGCAAACTATTCCACACTAATGGTCCTCTAAGAGCAAAAGAATTACTACACAATTGTGAAGTACAGTTAGGAACATAAACATTATTTTCATCAAAACTCCGCGTGACCCTCTGAGACACCTTAATTTCAAATTTTGCATAATAATTTCATCATACAAGTAATAAGGGGCCAGCCCATGGATAGCTTTAAACATTAAAACAGCTGTGAAATAATCTCTACGTTGGCAAACATAAAGTAGTTTTAGCTGTTTGACTAAGTCAACACCTCTAGCATTAATAAAATCAAAATTATCACAAGTAACCCTGGCTGCTCTATTTTGCATATGCTGTACCTTATCAACATTTGAATTACTAGTAAATCCCCATGCTGTAAAACAATTGTCTATGATTAGTTGAATAGTAGAACAATAAATATTAATTAGTTAACCACAAGCTTTTTCAGCTGGGATAGTTCCAGATGTACTCCTGGCAAGACAATTTCTGCTGAACTCACTCTGTCTTATTCAAAAAGTTTTTTTTCTTCATATAATGTCAAATCCACCATCTGTAGGCCTATAGTCTATGACCAAACAATTCTATTTCTCAGACAGTTCGATTGTTGTTTATTTGATGAAAACTGAGCAACTGAATGTAACATTGGTTGATGTTGCAATTAAAAACAAAGATAACTGTTTGACACAGTGTTTGTTTAGTTTGGCTAATAAAATGACAATTTCTCCAATTTTTTGCACAGTGCAAAGAAAACAAAGTTTTTGATGCACATATCTTCCGAAAAGCAGCTTTATCAAACAATTAAGAAAGAATTCAGGCCTAAGGGAAATCACCTACAGAAATTTGCTCTGCTGATGGCCTTCTGATTGTCAGGCTTTTCAATCTAGTCAATCTCTTATGAGTTATGACATTTCAAATAGTAAATTGCTTTCTCTGGAAAGGTTTATTGTTCAATAAATAACAGAACTCTATGCAAGCAAACTAACATGCACATATATATTGAAATAGACAAATGAAATGCTGGTACAGCGTACTAATGTGGCTTCCAAAATCTATGCATATTTGCCAACACATCCTTACGGGAAAACCAACAGGTACTAAACACTTCTTGGAAGTCTTCTTGAATTTCTAGCAAGTTGGGCCCCATTCTGTGCATTCCTAATGATTTTAATTAATGTTTTTCCATCTGCCAGCGGGCAATGATTTGAGCAAAATGACCAAGGTTTTCCTTTGTCTCACAATGAGATACTTGTGATTCATAACACAAATAAATTGAATGTTCAAGCTTTTTGGCTGCCATATTACTTTTTACAAGATGCCGTCATGTGAAATTTTTACAAAACATCCTGTTGCATTTTCTATACTTTAAGACAACCACGAGGCTCCCATGAATCTTTTTCAGAGTCGCTGAATAATTTGTGTTCTAATCAAAATCTAAATTGGCACTTTACGACAGTCAAAACTTTTCTCTCATACTTTCATGATGGATGGATGATTGGCATTTTAGGTCCCTTATTTTTGCACTTGGTAGATAATTGGGACAGGAGGTTGACACAACAATGAGGCAAATGATGATTGAAACTGCTGTCCAATATAAGTTTAGACAACACTGCAAAGCAGGTATCAAACCCTGGACCCAATGACTGGCAGCTCATTTTGCTTCTCACTGCTTATCCCCTTCTTTATACCTTCTTGAAACAGTATGTGGAACAAAATGGCATGAATGTAGGCTTTGGGTTACCATCTCTTTCACTACATCAACATTTTTCAATAATTTGTCACAAAACGTGCCAAAAACAGCCCACTTTGTTCTTTTTTGGCAAGAAAATTAGCATTAATTTAGCAGATTTCTACACCTAATAAAAGATTAAAAATTACATTTAATGTTATTTGCACAATTATGAGAGGTCCAGTTATCAAAATTCCCATATAAGGCAGGAAAAGTTAAATACTGTTTAAAAATCTCACTTCACTTGTTACTGCAGAATTTGTGATCGAATCTTGATTTCCATTGCGCCAGCCATCTTGAATGTAAAGTAGGTAAAAAAAAAAATCTTTTTTCGTACTTTCTTGAAACAACATTTGGAAAAATATGGCATGAGTCTCACTTCGTTATAGTTCAGATTATCATCCATTTAGTAACATAAACTTCTCGACTTTTTTCAAAATCTGCCACAAAATGGGCATAAAATTGGCGAATTTGGCCTTTATTTACAAGAAATATGCATAAATTTAACAAATTGCATACACCAAATGAAAGACAAAAATGTTTAGTAGGTGTGACATTCCTAATTGCCAATGTTCAGGTCACCAAATTTGCATCATACTGCCGGAAAAGTGAAAAACAGTTAAAAAAATCACACTTTTTCTGTATTTATAGGCCTAAAATACGCCCAAGGGTTGTTCTAAAAAATAGAATTGACCTAAGAAGTGAGTTCCCCATACTCTAAAATACAGGAAATCATGCTTTACTTGTTTTTCTATCATTTTTACTGACAGAGATAGACCAATTTCATCTTTTTGGTGGTCAAAGAAATAGATTTCCATTTTGTCCAACGGGTCTGACAATTCCCATTGTGGCAGCCATCTTGAATGTTAAGTAGGTCAAAAATCATTTTTCGTACCTTCTTGAAACAAAATTTGGAAAAATATGGCATGAGTTCCTCTTTGCTGTAGTTCAGGCTATCATCATTTAATTACCTTCTGGGCTTTTTTTCAAAATTTAACGCAAATTGTGCATAAAAATGACCAAATTTGGCCTTTTTTGCTAGAAATATGCATAAATTTAACAAATTGCATACACCAAATGAAAGACAAAAATGTTTTGGTGGTGTGACATTCCTAATTGCCAATGTTCAGGTCACCAAATTTGCATCATACTGCTGAAAAAGTAAAAAAAGTTTAAAAAATCACACTTTTTCAGCATTTATAGGCCTAAAATGCACCCAAGGGTTGTTCTAAAAATAGAATTGACCTAAGAAATGAATTCCCCATACTCTAAAATACAGGAAACCATGCTTTACATGTTTTTCTATCATTTTTACTGACAGAGATAGACCAATTTCATCTTTTTGGCGGTCAAAGAAATAGATTTCCATTTTGTCGCCATGGTTACATTAGAAATGCCTCTCAAAACAACCCATAACAAAAAAACCCACGGGACTGACATCACTTTCCATAAGTTAAAGAGTCATACAACCAAATTGCATTGTCAGAATTTTTTTGTAGCCGCTGCTCGTTGCGTACCATAGCCTCAAAGTTTCAAAATTTAACATGTAATCCAATGGGAGTTTTTCCCGAAGATTTTCAGCTATGTAAAACATCTATTATTTAGAGTACCAGTTTGGCCCCTAAAAAATTTTTTTGGTCAAAATCAACCTTTCCCCAACTTTTCAAACTATTCAAAGGGTCATTAAACCCAGTATCATTAAAATCTGAGTCGGGCCACGTAGACACTATATGGGACTTCCGCCTGGTTTTCTGAGACACAGCCAATTAATACCACAGCAAGCAGTTACAAAGGCTTAATGTGTGATCAGTTTGTTTACACATAGCACACATAGCAACAGGAAGTTGATGATGGTTACCGCATCCAAGCAAGTTCTTTGTAAACAAATTATTTAAGGAATTTAAGGAGGGGCAACCTTAATTAACTTCTGCTTGTTGTTAATCGCCTTATAAATCAAGTGGTTTTTCTGTTGATATAAAGGTTGGTGTATTAATGTGGGGTTATATTTACTTGGCCTATATATTTCAAGCTGTGCAAAAAAATTGTAATAATTTATGAAAGTCAGATATTTCCAACTAATAGTCAGGTAAATTCATTCGATTCCTGTAATTATAAAACCATACACCTTGCACTCTTTTAACAGGTTTTTTAAAAACATATTCAAAATGCGTATAAAACTATGCAGGCTTTATGTGATATCCACGATGTGAAACTGTCGTTGTTTTAAAAAGTGAACATAATTTAAAGTTACATGTAGGCTATTCTTAAACTTTCGATATATACGTTTTTTGTCTTAAGTCAACCTGTTGATTATCTAAATGCCGAAATAAATCCAGTAGCACTTCTCCAAGCAATCTGCTTGTCCGCTTATAAATGTGTGTCCCACCCCCGTGAGATTGACACTGGGAATAAACCTCCAGCAATCGGCTTGGCTGCAACTGGATCTCCCATAACTTCAGGAACATTTGCTCAGGTGGGCAGGAAACGCTTAAGAACGCCTCACCTGGAGTTTAACCAAAGGATGACACCAGGAGCAATTGAACTTAAAAGCAGTTATGGCTAAGAGGCCAGCCATGAATGCTGGATTCGTGAAATTTTATCCAAGGCTTAGAATCCATCTTTTACTCATCCCGGGTTAGATTACTGCAGATGAATTGTGATTGAATACTGGGGTTAAATAAATGGTTTTTAACCAAGGACCCATTTGGTGTATAGAGCAGTATACATGCAGGTGAATTTAATACCAATTCGCTAATTCATTAATTCACTCAGAGCTACTCAGACCTGTGCGTGGTAAAGTTGAATAATGCGGATTAAGTGTGGGAGGGAGGGGCGCTAGTGAAGTTACATTAACTTCAATCTCGTAATGCTTGGGGACAGTTTCAGTTATCTGTCTGTGAAATGTTTTTCTTGTTTTTGCCTCATTACGCGAAGAGGAATAGGCTCATATATCAGCTGCAATACTCTGGGCTTCCAATAGAAGGCAATGCATGATTTCATATATATATATATACGTTCGACTCTAGCTTAATTTTCAAATTTAAGTAGGCCTAATCCTTATTTTGGAGATGCATATATAGTTATGATAACTTTTGTGCATCCCCTCGCCAAAGCATGTTGTTCCAATAATGTTAATGTCTTATAGGCCTATATCAGTTGTTGTACAATCTTGGGTGAAAATAAAATATCTATCTATCTATCAGCCCGGATTGCGGAATTTGCGTCTGAGGAATGGCTGCAGTCTGTTTGTCAAAATAGAATGAATAGTAAATTGGATACTATGTATCATTATGAGGTGTCCCATGGATAAACTCACTTTCTATTTCCCCTGGAAGGAAGCAGTTTGGTTCAAGACTCCTTAGAGTGTATAAATAATTTTAATACAGTGGATATTTCAGTGCAATTGGACTTTCTCTTCTTGCTTTACTCACTCTCAAGCATTTCTAGAAAAAGGCGTATATTTTCTTTTTTGGGTACATAATCAGACATGAGCAAATCGATCTCAACAAAGTCCAAACTTGCTTGCTTGCTTCTGTTGTGCTGGTGTACCCCGGATCAGCCGGGGCAGCTCAACCTCCAACTTTTTATGGAGGGAGCTGCACTTTTTATTTTTTAGTGACCGCCGTATGATAATGAGATGAGAAGACTAGGAGTCTGGAACATACCCTATTAATTCAGGGATGTCCAGGGTCTTTCAGTTGCCCCAGCATAGAATACTGGATACAACCCCCTCCATTTACTGTCCCATGGGCTCGGACTAAATTATGTTCCGGGGTGGGATTCGAACCCAAGCCCTCAGAGCCAGTGGTAGCACAAACTAGCACCTTAAACCATTAGGCCATGGAGGAACATAATAAACGAAGCATTTAAGTCATGTGTTCGATGTCCCAATTGACAAAGGGGTTGGAACCTGGGTCCCAGCCCAACAACAACAACTCGAACCGGCCTAATGAGTGTGCGACAGCAGTCAGGAAGCCTCGCGTAATCCAGCTCTGCGTTTTAGGACGGTTTAGGGGAGGGTTTAATCCAAGGGTTTTTTAACCCCTACAGCGAGGGTAAAATGGACCTATAGCTGTTGAGGGGTAGCTTAGGCACGTCAGTTTATTTCCCCAGCCTCTCTGCCCTAAAACCGTTATTGTACAACAATACTGTATATGAAATGAAATAGGACCTGGAGTTTGCCAAGCGTTTAGCTTCGGCAGTTTTAGGGGCGCGTGTAAATGTACTTAGAGCATGTATTTGAGGGGCCATTGAAGGAAATCGGAGAGCAGCCAGTTTAGGCCCAACACCTGTGGAGCGGGCACAAAGGCCCTATACATCCACGATTTGTTTTATTTAACACCGTTGGGAGTAGGCCCAAGTGCCAGCAAACAGAGCAGTCCCCTCAATCCCCCAGAAGCGCAGGGAATCACAGAAAACTCTGGCAAAACTGAGAAGGGCCTTGTCACCCCATTGGATAAACATACACCTCACACCGTGACACCTTGCCAGCGGATCAGTCTTCAAAGAACAACCCCTCGCTACCCCCCCCCCCTGGCCCCCTCCTCCTCCTCCTCCTTGCCCCTGGTCTTCTCTTTGCCCCCTCTTCTCTCAGCTCATTGTCGCTGGTCCTTCCCCTGCCCCCTTAGACCCCCCCCCCCCTTGAACCCTGCCTCCTGGGACCCTATCTACCTTAGGTGCCTCTTATCACCTGGACAGAGTTGGACCTGGTTCGGCCTAACCTTTCAATTTAAATAAATTTTGACAATTTGCTCCAGGCAATTCTAGTTTTTCGGAGACTATGAAAATTTCTAATAGGCCAATACAACACGATAAACTGCAGGCAATTTACATGGTTAGATTTCTCGAGGAAAGCCTGTGTATATGCACGGTATAATGACCTGACATGACAATAATAGAAACAATTTTCCAACATGAAAAAATCAAGAGAATGGATTCATAATCATCAAGGGGAATACCAGTTGTTGCTAAATTAGGCCAATTTCACCATGCTTAGGCTATTCCTTTCACTTAAATTTAAAATAGCCCTCTGGACGTTTTAAATAAACCAACGAAAGTTCTGACAGCAAAAAATATATATAAGAACTGTCATTTAAGTATTTAAATGAATAACCTAAAATCATCCAAAAAATATTACAGTCCATGACAGATCAATACTTGCAGGAAAGCTGTGGAATTCGGGGGCGTGGCCTGAGGTGTCATTCAATCTGACAGGCGTCATGCCCTGCGTCATGCCCTGCGCACTACCCTCTCAAATCACGTCCTGCACGCCGCCAGGTAAGACGTTCTAATATGTTAATGAATTGCACATATTGTAATCTGATTGGTTAACGTATTCTGTTGAGATGTTAGTCCAATTTTGCGTTTTTTTAGAACTTTTAGATATATTTCTTTCTTTCAATACTGGCCTGTTTATATAAATTAATTCATTTTGTAATGGATGTGTACACATTGTGTAGGCCTATCTGATGCTCGTCGGAATCTCTTCCATGTCTCTTCCTTCTTCTTCAGTCCTTCTTCTTCAGTCCTTCTTCTTCAGTCCTACTTCTTCAGTCCTTCTTCTTCAGTCCTTCTTCTTCATTTTGCATTATTCTTCCTCTATCTTCTTCATATTTCTATAAGCTTCTATGTCCTGTCCCTTCGTCTTGTTCCATCATTGTTCCTTTTTATTATTTTTCTGACCCCCCCCCCCTTGTAGTAATTCTATAGATTCTTCTTTCTAATTATTTCCCCGACTTATAGATTCTTCTTCCTCTTGTTTCTTCCTTCTTTCTTCTTCTTCCTTTTTCCTCGTCATCTCCTTTATTCTGACCTTTATGACATTCTGGATATCCATATATCCTCCATATAGGCCTACATTATACAAGTTTACATTTTAGTTTGGGCTCCATGTGGGAGGAAAAGGGCTTAAAAAACACATTATTGGGCATTATCCATGAAAAACTAATATAAAGAGATCTTTAAATGGTTTTAGAACCCCTACTACCAAAATATACAAGCATATGCAGAGAATTTATCGTTTTACAAAATCGGTTTTACTGCACAAGTGACTATAGAATGTTGTACATATGGCACATCGTATAATCCATTAAAAGTCCACTATGATACGTTTGTAAAAGATAAATTCCTAACAAAAGTGACTCTCACATATTGCATTAAATTTATGATATTTTCATAGTCAGATGATACTTGATAGTATTCTGCTTTTGCCCCAAAACAGTCGTTAAAAAAAACATAGGAAAACTCAACGAATCTCAGAAAAAGTATTTACAAAATATCTACATTATAATTTAAGTTCAAATCACATCGATCTACCTATCTTAATTCAAATCACATCTATCCATCTATTTCAAATCACATCTATCTATCTATCTATCTATCTATCTATCTATCTATCTATCTATCTATCTATCTATCTATCTATCTATCTATCTATCTATTTCGTACAATACTGTTCATGCAACTTGAAATCAGTCTGCCTGCTTATGCATGGGATGATACAGTAATCGTTTTAATGAGATTCCAAGATAAAATGGCCTAAGACTGATAACTGGTTTTCCACTAGTAATAGCATTGGATTGATTGGATAAGCCGTGGAACAGGGGCTAATTATGGGAAAGATAATATCATTAAACTTTTACAAGTATTTGAAATAAACAAATATTGGCCGTGAGACAATCATTCACTATAGCAGAAGCGGTGTTTTTGATGATATGAATGACGGCGCTGATAAGCAATTGATAAAAGTTATCAAAATCCCTCCAAAAAGTTAACTAAACAAATTCTTATTCTTTCAAGTGTTAGTGAATATGAATAAAGCAGATTAAAACTTTGGATTCTCAAGATTAATAAGATAACGATTAATCTTATTGTATTAACAACTAGCTTAGCAAAAGCCACTGGGCTACAGATAAATCATTGCTAATCACAGGTAAATGGATTAAGAATACTCTCATCCGGGCCTTTCAGAGTCACGTGACAAGTAGACTTCCGGTTTTGCGTTGAGTAATAAATTTACAATGATTCACCAAATCTTACAATTTTCATCAATTCAATTTTCCTCTAAATTGCTCGGAAGGTCCCGGGTCTGATTCCCATTATTTGAACAATTCATGACAGATCTTCTTTAGCATTCGCCCAACTGGATGTCATCCAGTTGGGCGATCTTGTTCTGATCTAGTCACTAACTGACAGATCGATATTAAATTGTTCTGATCTAGTCACTAACTGACAGATCACTTTTAAATTGTTCTGATCTAGTCACTAACTGACAGATCGATATTAAATTGTTCTGATCTAGTCACTAACTGACAGATCACTATTAAATTGTTCTGATCTAGTCACTAACTGACAGATCACTATTAGATTGTTCTGATTTAGTCACTAACTGACAGATCGATATTAAATTGTTCTGATCTAGTCACTAACTGACAGATTGCTATTGAATTGTTCTGATCTAGTCACTAACTGACAGATCACTATTAAATTGTTCTGATCTAGTCACTAACTGACGGATCACTATTAAATTGTTCTGATCTAGTCACTAACTGACAGATCACTTTCAAATTGCTCTGATTTATTCACTAACTGACAGATCACTATTAGATTGTTCTGATCTAGTCACTAACTGACAGATCACGATTAAGTTGTTCTGATCTAGTCACCAACTGACAGATCACTTTTAAATTGTCTGATCTAGTCACTAACTGACAGATCACATATTGCTTGCTTATCGAATTCTGACATCAAACAGATAATAACAATGCACACATAAGAAAGCTTTATTCTGATGCCTTGCGAACTGGTCTAAATAGACATGCCAATGGGCTACGACCAGCAACAGCCGCAACTCAGTCAAATGTAAACCGTGTAATTCACAACAGTAGCTCAGTCAAACTCTCAAACAGATTTGAGATTTTAGCTCAAAATGACTCCATGTCAGCTTCTGCCAAACATATAAGCAATCATCCTAACAAGACTATTCTCAAACCAAACAATATTCTGAAAACCTGTGTGTGGAATGCTCAGAGTTTGAGACAGAAAATGCAAATTGTTAAGGACTACAATGACGAATATGATCTAGATATCTTTCTTTTCACTGAGACTTGGCTAAAAGATGATGATAAAGTTGAAATCGGCGAGTTGGAGCAAAATGGTGGATATTTCTTTCTTAGCTCGCCTCGTTTAGGAAGACCAGGTGGTGGAGTAGGTTGCCTTGTCAAATCTGGCATTCAAGCAATTCAAAAAGATCGCATGAAGACCAAGACCTTTGAACACATGGTAATCCAAGTCCAAATGGACGGGAAAATTGTCACAATTCTTCTAGTTTACCGCCCAGAGTCATCCAACAAAAATAAATACAGTATTGCAGAATTCTTCACTGAATTCACAAAGTTTCTGGGACACTATCAAACATTCAACAATGAAATCATAATTACTGGCGATTTCAATTTTCATGTGAATAAACGGGACGATAAAAAGGCCATTAAATTCAATGACATCCTTGAAATGTTTGGTCTTGTGCAACATGTCCCTGGACCAACACACAAAGATGGCAATACACTGGACCTTGTTATTACTCGAGAAAAATCCATATTGAATAATTGTAGGGTCAGTGACCTGCTCTCTGATCATAATTGCATTCTGTTTGACATTCCAATCAAGAAAGCAAAAAAACCCAAGAAGAAAATCAGTTTCAGAAAAACTAGAAAAATTGTTGTTCAAGATTTCAAAAAAGACATTGGAAGACATCTGTCTGTAAGTGGGATGGAACAGAAAGATCTTAATGAACTTATTCGACTCTATAATTCTACTGAAGAGTTCTGGAGAAACATGCTCCCATTAAAGTCAGAGAAATAACTCTACGCACGCCCACTCCATTCAACAATGCTGATATCAAGCTTCTAAAATCAGAAAAGAGGAAAGCAGAGAGATTATGGAGGAGAACCAGACTTGAATATGACTGGGAGTCATTCAAAGAAAAAAGAAATGCATTGAATCTGCAGCTGAGTCACCTCAAATCGGAAGATCTGCGAGTCAAGATTAAAGATTCTAATGGTGATGCTAAGAAGTTGTTCAAGTTACTGAACTCAAGTCTGAACAGAAAACAAGAACTACCTCTCCCACCACACACAAAATGAAATTGACTTGGCAAATGATTTCAATAGGTTCTTTGATGAAAAGATTAAAACACTCAGGTCTAAGTTGGACTCCACGCACAATGATACTGCTAACAATATCGAAACTGCCCTCATACACTCCGACACTTCAGAAGGCTATCTCAAAGTGACATAAAGAAACTGATCAGAGAAATGCCAGTTAAACACTGCCAACTTGATCCTATTCCCACATGGCTTTTGCTCCAATGTATTGATGAATACCTCCCAGTTATAACCAATGTCGTCAATAAGTCACTCACACAGGGAGAAATGCCTCTTGAGCTAAAACATGCTTTAGTAAAACCTTTGTTGAAAAAATGTGGATTGGATCTAATCAAAAAGAATTACAGATCAGTATCAAACCTGTCATTCCTTGGCAAACTTATTGAAAGTGCTGTTATTAAACAATACACAGACCATCTTACTTCAAACAACCTGGACGATGAGAAACAGTCAGCTTACAGAAAATTCCACAGCACTGAAACCCTTCTGACAAAGATCCATGACGATATCATGTTGAATATGACCAAAGGTGAAGTAACAATGCTTGTACTGTTGGACCTTTCAGCCGCTTTGACACAATTGATCACAAGATTCTACTGAAACGTTTAGAAAGCAGATACGGTATTCATGATTCTGCGCTATGCTGGTTCAAGTCATACATTTCTGAAAGGTCACAGTCGGTGATAATTAACGACAAGACATCAACCAGACTGCCACTCAAATTTGGAGTTCCTCAAGGTTCAAAATTAGGACCAATCCTATTTAATTCATACATCGCTCCATTAAGTGAAGTGGCTGAAAAACACCAAGTGAAAGACCAAAAGTATGCCGATGACGAGCAACTTATACTCTCTTTCAAACCAACTTTCTCAGAACAAGAAAATGCCGTAGTCAAAATGGAAAAGTGCATTGCCGATATCAGAAAATTTCTTCATGAAAACAAGCTTTGTAACAATGGGGAAAAAACAGAACTACTGCTCATTGGCAGTCCACATCAACTTAATAAACTCCAAGTATCATCAATCAATGTTGACAATGTCAAAATTAATGCAGTTGATCATGTTAGAAATCTGGGTGTAATCTTTGACAAAAACATGACCATGGAAAAACAAGTTAACAAAATGTGTCGGAATGCCTATTTCAATATTAGAAACATTTCAAAAATCAGGAAGTCATTGGACAAGGAAACCTGTAAAACAGCGGTCAATGCTCTTGTCACACCTCACCTTGACTATGGAAATGGTCTTCTTTATGGAACATCGAGTCGTTTGCTGCATAAACTTCAAGTGGCCCAGAACTCAGCCGTTCGACTCATTGAAAAATTGAGAAAGCATGACAGTGTAAGCCAGCATAGGAAGCAACTACATTGGCTGCCCATTCCAGCAAGAATACAATTCAAACTCATGTTAACAACTTGGAAAGCAATAAACGGGCAAGCTCCCTTGTATATTCAAAATATGATTCAGCCAAAATCTGAACGAAACTGCAATCTGAGAAGCAATAACAAAATGCTCTTAAATGAACCACCCTCCTGCAATAAAAACAAATATGAAGACAGAGCCTTTTCGCATGCCGCTCCGAAACTGTGGAACCAACTCCCAGAGATAGTCAAGGGTTCCAAAACACTCGAAGGTTTCAAGAGAAATCTTAAGACTTACCTGTTTAAAAGTTTCTACAGATAAATCCAGCATGCACAAGCGCTAGTGAGCAGTTTACTGGAATTAGCGCTATACAAATACCTATTATTATTATTATTATTATCCACATGATATGCATTGGTGTCTTAAAAGTGTTATTGGTGTGTGGAGAGTGATATTGGCGTGCCCCTATGCTCTCAGCAGCAACAATGCACTTCATTGCCAATTACTTAAGGGAAGGCCTGGGTAGGAGGAAAACTAACTTCTTGAAATATCGATCTATCATTTTATAAATGTGCTCATTGCAAATAATGGGGAAGATTAAGTATATTTCATAGAAAAGAATAAGGTATCTTTAGAAAAAAAATCAGTATTTTACAAATTATGTATAAGTCTGAAAATTGTGGTACAGAATATAACAAATATTGGTCTCCTCACCATCCACTATCTATATAATGTGTGTCTAATCCTGTCAATAGATATAAGCCATGAATATCAAATCATTTTGACTTCTGTTTTAATTTCAACCTGCTTCGAATCAGTTAAATTATGTTGTTCGTTTACTATTTTGCAATGAAGGGTCTCAAATTGTATTGGTTGCTTTTTTCCATTCAGGCCTATAGGCTACATGGGACTGCAAGTATTTTTTCTTCAAATAATCTAACTCTGATTTAATTCAATTGATGATATAAAGAGGTGATATGAACATAGGCAGAATAGAACTATATATAAAATAACACCTTTAAAGTTATATATTTTTTGTCTTGATTTTAATAGAGGGAAAACAGACTATTGTGAACGACAGGCCTTAGAAGTAGAATATATATAAGCTGGCTATTACACTTATATGCTTTGTGTCATAATTGACAGAAAGAAAGCTTGCGAGTCGTCATTAAGAAATATTTTTAATCTAGTTTAGATCGAAAAATCTATTTTTCAACTCGTGATCACAATAAATCTGCATCCTTGTAAAGTGTTTTTTCCTTGTGGATGAAAACAACAATAAATATATACCCAAAGCTGGATATAAATCCAGATTGACTGAGGATGTAGCTATTACAAGATTAAAGTCTAAATCATTGAAATATTGAGATTTCCAAGTTTGTGGAAACCGATAAAAGAGCATTATAATGATTATACGTCTATATAAACAGTGAATAATCCTATTTTTTAGCCAGGGAATTAAATGGATCAAGTCCTGCAAAACGCGCATATAGAAGGATTGAGGAGACAAATTCTATTATATAGACAATAAGATCGGGAAGAGTGTCAGATATACTTGTTAAACCTGTAATGGATGGGGTTGAACTATGTAGCCTGTTGGATGTGACCCCCCCCCCCTCCCCCAGGTAATTAAGCAGACAAGCACAACTGCAGGTATTGGGCTTCTTTAGTCCGACAAAGAAAATACCTGTAGTTTTCAAAGTGCACTTCAGAAGTTTATACCATTCGACACCTCTGTCAGCCAATCACATGCCAGTATTTCAGGGAAATAATTCCCATATATTCTTTGTTGTTCAGTTATCCTCTAATGTTTGACTGTTTGTCTCATGGTACATAAGCCGGTTATTCACCATGGGATCAGGAATATGTGTTTATCACACCTCGGGCTAAAGCCCTCTGTGATAAAGATGTCTAATATTTTCTCTTCCTTTCCTTGATCTCTCCTCCCGTCCTTCCTCCCTCCCCTCCTTCCTCCCTCCCTTCCTTTCTCCCTTCCTCCTTTCCTCCCTTCCTTCCTCCCTTCCTCCCTTCCTCCCTCCCTTCTTTCCTCCTGCATGCAGATCTATCTTTTGAATGCATTTAATATAGAATTATAAATATGACTTTTTCAGTGAACTTTAAAGTTTCAATTGATGCGATAGGTGAAACAGTATCACCTCGGAAGTGGTCATAAGCCTTCCCAACTTTCCTCCCACAATAGAGGTGTGCATGCACCTCTAAAAAGTGTTAGGTTATTGGCGAAAGAAAAGAGGTTGCATTGCACAATCTACCTGTAGGCCTAACAAATAGAAAAGCTTCTCTCAGTCATATGACATGTCCAAAAGTCAGTTCTCCGGCTGAATTTTATATGACTCAATTCTAGTTCACTTGACATTTCGATTTTTTATGAAATTCATGGACTCAAAATTACCCAATAATACCCCAATAGATCATGATTGTGTTAGCTTAATCTCGACAAAAGGATGAGCCCCAGCAAAAACAATTCGTGTTTGTGTGTGTACTTCAGCAGGGGTGTATCTAGAAATGGCCTGGGGGGGGGGGCATAACATTGGGCAAATAGGCGGCGCTCCACAGCACTTCCTATTAATTTTGCGGGTACCATGGCACCATGCCCCCCCCCCCCCCTAAATACGCCACTGTTCTTCAGCATGCTACGTATGCATGTGTCAGGCTGCAGATAAAGAATGCTGAGAAAGACTGAACGGCAGAGAAGAAAGGGGAAAATTCAAAGAAAGCAAGAGAAAGATAAAGACAGAGAAAGACATACATACATATGTGAGAGAGAAATACAGAGAAATATATCAACTTTGAAAGATAGCGAATGACAGATCTGTATCTCGAAAGATAAAGGCAGATATTACTGAGAAAGTTGGAGAGGTATAAAAGAAGATAGACAAATACAGATAAATTGAAATATACATACATGTAGGCCTATAGGA